>CM046666.1:131888686-132498061 GCA_025594165.1 Tamias sibiricus | reverse complement strand
AGAGATTAAGGAAATGTAAAGGTTTTGGATTCACTCCAATAAGCATCACCCTATGAATTTGCCACATCTCACCCCAGAGACAATTATATTTCAACAGAGAGTAAAATCATTCACCTTAACTATTTCCTAGAAAGTCCCATAGCAAGAAGACAGAATTGCTTCTGAAAATAAAAGATTGTTCTCCTAAAGCACCAACATGTCTTCTCTCTTTTCAGAACTGTAATTTTTACCATGTTACCATACAGGTACACTTGCAAAGACCTCCCCTACCTAACAAACAAACAAACAAACAAACAAACAAAAACCCATTTTCAATGCCATTAAATTTCATAGGGGAAAGGAAGACAGGTAACAGAGGTAAGCATCTGCTAGCACCTGTGCTTTATAAACACTGCCCACTCACTTTGTCCTCCCCTACCAGCAATGTGAGGTATTTTCACCATTTTACATATGAGGATAATGATGTTCAAAAAACTTCATTAGATTTCCTAAGGTAATTAACTGATGTGTTTTGGAGCTATGTCTGGAGACTATTCCCTCTGGGCTGGCTTCTTCCCTTTTAGTACTAAACTAATTTAGAATAACAGTACAGTAAACAGAATTTGCATTTAACTTTCAACACTTTCTAAGCCAGGCAATCTTGGAGACATTGCTTGTCAGCCTGTGCTCTCTTGCTCACTGCCCTCACATCATGGCTTTTGAGATGGATTTTTTGTCTTGCTCCTCTTTCCTAATGATCTCCCTCTTACTAAAGCTTTCCAGGACTCTCAGCAAGTTTCATCCCCTCACTTCAAAGGCTAACCTAAGAAAACAAACCAGGAGAACATGCCAAAGAAAGAAAGACTTCAATAAAAATGGACACTTTCACTATTTTATACATTGATAGCTCTACAAAGAGTTTTTATGTTAGCCTGATTGTCATTTTGAGCAAGAGAGTCTTTTTCCTGTCTCACAAACTACATCAAGTAGACTTCTGACTAGGTTTCTCTTTAATGAATGAAGCTAGGATTTTGATCCCTGGTGATGGTGGACTAATTTGTTATAAACTTTCCCACTTGGAACAATTTGAAAAGCTGAACCCCATAAAATTTTGTTTTAAATATTGGAGACTATACAAAGCAATAGAGATTAGATTACTATACAAACCTGAGACCAAGAGAAGTTCAGAGAGGTGAGCCTGGTATCAGGCATGGATTTTACCTAAAGGTACTTAAGCGGGGAATTAGAAGCTTCAGAGGACTTCTTTCAGTCTTAAAGAGCAGAAACTACAAAAGTTGGATTTTATGGTCACTGTATTTCAGTTTAGACCCTATTTCAGAAAGGTTCTATCCTAAAAATAAGAGTAAACAGACCAGCATTCACAAATCTAAATCCAAATACCAAATCAATTCAATCCCTCTTTGGATTAAAATGACCCACCCTTATCCTAAGTGCTTCCTGAAATAAAACTGTATCCTTTTTGGATAAAGATAATTAACATTGAGAACCCCAAACTACCTCTTCATTTTAGTGTATTACATTTGGTAATACATAAAAAATTAACCATAATATTAGGAGATAAGATAAGCCAGAGAAAAACACTTACAGGATATTCAGATATTAGTGTCATCAGAAATAAAATTTCTTAAAACTAAGATTAGTACAATAAAAAGTTAAAAAAGCAAGGTAAAGAATTTTAGCAGAAACTCAAATTGAAGCAAAAAATAAAAGAAAGAAGGGGAAAAATCAAAGAAAACAGAATCAAATTAATATAATACACAGAAAAGAACAAAACAGAATATAGTGTACTGCAAAAAGTTCTGACATAAATGTAATTCAAGGCCCAGATTGAGAGGAGAAAGAAAATGACACACCATAAACATATGAAATATATGAAGAGTTGAAGTCCAATTGTTTTCTAAAATTGATGAAAGATTTAAGCAGAGTTCCAAGAAGTTCAGTGAATTTCAAGCAAGAAAACAAGTCCAATAGGTGTCATGTTACTATTTCATGTTGTTCCAATAGGTGTCATGTTACTATTTCATGTTGTTAGCAGAAAGGGGAAATAACTTACCTTCCCAGAAGTAGCAACAAGACAGCCGACACCTCAGCAGAAACAGTACAAGTCAAGGGATGATTGAATTGCATCTTCAAAATGTTAAAAGTGAATAGCAACCATAACATTTTACACATACTAATAATGTTCTTTATAAATAAAATATCCCTTATAAATTACAGTAAAATAAATATATTGTCAGATAAATGAAAATTATTATGCTTCACCAGAAGAGTGCATTAAAGAACACTAATGGTCATTATTTAGTCAAAAGGGAAATGATTCCCATGGAAGTGTGAAGAAGGAATAAATAAAGTAAAACAAAATAAGTACAAGAATAAATTTAAATGAGTATTGATTTTTCAACAAATAATAATTATGCCTTTTGAGGTTTAGAAATGTGTGATTCTGTGTGTATATGTTCTTTGGATAAAGATAAATATAGAGAATTTCAAATTATCTATATATTTTACTATGATACTCTTGGGAATAAGTTAAAAATTACTAAGAATGTTAGATAATAAGACCAAATGAAGAAAAATGAGGGATGGAGTTTAAAAGCTCTGTGTTTGAGTACATACATGTATACAATAAAGATGTCTTTTCCTAACTTTTTTGTTTAATGCATATTCAATTAAAATTCTAGTGCATTTACTTTTATTAAATTAATAAGCTAATTCTAAAATGAACATGAAATCACAAGGGACAAAACTATTGTGAAGAAATATTTATTATATTGGATACCAAGACTTTTTGCAAACATACAGTAATTAAGCTAGTATGGTATTGGTTCAAAGATAACATATATAATACTGGAAAGAACAGAGAGACCAGAAATAGGCTCACACTTACAAAAGCATGTGGTAGGTAAGAACGTGATACTGCACAACCGTAGGTACAGAACACTTAACAAATGAGACCAGGTAAACTAGATATTCAGAGAGGCAAAGTGTATCTTGTCTCCTTCCTTATCTCATTACATAAATCAATCCATATGATGATACCTCTAAATATGAAAGGTAAAATCATATAGCATTTAGAAGATAATGGAATATTTTTATGACCTTGAAACTGGCCAAGATTTTGCAAATGAACATAAAGAGCATTTGTTGTAAAGAGCACAATTCATAAGCTGGACTACATGCATTGAAAGATGCTATAAAATGCAATCAAGAGACAAGTCAGAATCAGAGGAAATATCCATAACACATTAAGAAATACTAATTTCTAGAATATATCAAGAATTTCTACACACTGATAAGGAAAACAATTGTCTGTTTAGGAAAGGGCAAAAGATATGAATAGATACTTTTATGCAAAAGAGTACATATATATGTGTAATAAATATTAGTAATTCTCATCTTATATGTGATATGCACAAACTTCAGAAGTAGCAGAAGTAGCAACAAGACAGCTGACACCTCACCTAATATGATGCCAATTTCATTAAATTGCCACACTTTATCTATAATTACATGAAATACAAATTTGGTTTATAGCTCTAAAGCCCCAAAAAATCACTAAATAATAGTTGTGTATGATGATCAGTGATGAATGACACTACTTCTTTGAAATCCTGTCAGTGATTGACCACTGCACATCTGTTATTTAGTTCACACACAGATGATGAAGCATGAAGCTGTATTACTGTCCTTATCTCAGGGATGAACTTACATGATGATTTACACAAATGACTAATCAACAGAGGGAACTGGTCAACAAAGAGGAAGTGAAGCCTAACAGGAAGAAGGAAATAAGACTAATAATTTAGAAGTGAAATCAATATTTAATATAAATGGGCTTAGAAGAAATAACTGACCATAGGAATGCAGACACTACTGTCATTTGAGACTCAGATTGTGCAGCCAGAGGAACCCAGTAGAGGTGACTTTATCCACATAACTGAGGGATAAGCTGGTGTTGGAAAGGATTAAGATGTCCCAAAGCTGGTTGGGTTTGTCTCTGTGTCCTCTCTTCTATGCCACTGGTCTACTGATTCTTGATAAAGATGCCAACAACACACATTGGAGAAAATAGCCTCTTAAACCAATGGTGCTGGGAAAACTGGATATCCATATGTAGAAAATTAAAGCCAGATCCCCATCTCTCATCCTGTACAAAAATCAACTCAAAATGGATCAAAGACCTAAGTGTGCGATCCAAAACTTTGAAACTTCTAGAAGAAAAAGTAGAAGAAACTCTTCAATATATAAGCACAGGCAATGACTTCCCGAACAGGACTCCAATAGCTCAGCAAATAATAGCAAGAACTGACAAAAAGAACTGTGTCAAATTAAAAAGCTCCTGAACAGCAAAGGAATTCATTAACAGAGTGAAGATACAGCCTGTAGAAAGGAAATGTCAGGGATGGACCACGGGGAAGCTGGTCCAAACTTGGAAGGGACTCTTGACAATTTACTAAGGCAAAGAAAATATGCTTGTTCCTATTCTAAGTTATACCATGAGAAGCAATGTCCAAATTCCTTTAATTCAGTTTGTTATAAACAAAATACTTTCATTCTTGATGTTCCCAATATTTTAATCACAGTGATCTAAACTCACTTTGATTGTACCACTTTTTTTTTTTAATGTCCTATAAACTGATAACTCACAGAGAGCTTTTTAAAAAAAAAAATTGGCAAAAAGTTTTAAAGGTCCCAGACCATCGTAACTTTCTCAATTGATTATTAAGTTAGATTTGCACAATTTCATCTTACAAGATCAGTTTTACAATTTCACAATTCTGTGCAAAGTGAGGGCTGCTCGTATAGAAAAAAAGATGCTCCATTTTATTAGTAATTTGGGAAATAAAAAGTAAAACACCAATACATATCCCAGAATACTTAAATCAAAAAAGGATTGCAATGTTCAAGGCTAGCCAGAAAACAAAGAAAATTGAATTTTCAGACACTGTTGGTGGCAGTGTAAATGTGTTTAAAACTCTTTGAAAACTATTTAGCCACATCCACTGATACTGTATGAATGCATGTCCTATGATTCCATGACTCAGCATAGCTATCTCTAGTATAAGTCTAACAGAGAGGCACGTACAGGAAAAAAAAAAAAAAGTTACATACAACACCATGTGGAATAGCCTTCCTCTTTTGAATCAAAAACAAGAAAAATAAATGAGTATCCACAGTAGCATGGATATATACACCAAGGCACATTCATAGCACAAATATATATGTACATACATATAATTACATGTAATTATTTATAAACAGAAATGAACCAAAGCAACATGGAAGAATCTTGCAAGTCTGATGTTTAGAAGCTGACATAAAGGAATATGTGCTAATTGATTCCATTTTTATAAAACACAAGAACAGAAAGAAATGAGAGTACAGAAACAAATGGTTCTGGAAGGGGAGGGGAGATAGCAATTAGGGTGGGATGGAATTAAGGTTTCTGGGCCATGGGTTATGTTCTGACCTGCGATTTGGGTGGTGGTGACATGGGTTTGCCACTTTGAGATAACTGACCAAAATGAATGTTCATGATTTGTGCACTTTTCTGAATGAATGTTGTGCTTTAACAAAAATGATGTTAGAAATTAAAGCAAAGGATATTGTTTTAAATATATAAGTATTTGCAATTATTTCATCAGAGAATTAGCTCAGGAGTAGTTCTGAAATCGTCTGAGAAAATCTAAAGGTACTTAAAGTACGTTCTGGGGATCCATGAGATTAAAACCACTTTTTAAACAATATGAAGACATCATGTGACCTTTTTACTGTTGTCATTTATACTAATCACAGAAAAGCATTGGTTAGAAAACTACAGCCTCTTTAGCATGAATCAATCAGTGCCACCGAAATGTACTAGTTGTCATTGTCTGATTTTCTGCCCTGCACTCACAAGAAGGAGGAGGAGGAAAAGGAGGGAGGGGAAAAGAAAAGAGGGAAGAAGAGGGAACCAATTTTATTTCAGAATAATTGATGAAGCCTAAAAAATCAGCATGCAATACAAGTATTTTCATATTTTTAAATATTTCTGGGTTTTAATATCTAACATAGTAAATACCAATAGATATGAGTGACAGGAATAAAAGCTCTTTAGAGTCCTTAATAATTTTTAAGAGGAAGAGGAGGTCCTAAGACCAAAGAGTTTGAGAATAACTCTTAGGAAATATGGAATCTTCAATTACTTTGCAAATGTCTCACTTACATGTAAATAAGTTCCCGTTCAGGTATTAAAAACTCTGAAGTAGTTAAAATATTCATCTTGCAATCAATTCTGTTTGTAAGTTTTATTTACTTAGCAGACTCCTCAAGTGACAGGCAATGATAAAGTTCAGCCTAATCTCTGCTCCAGAAATCAACATCTCCCAGTGACAAGGCAGAGGGGTTGGGGGTGAGGTCACCTGCTGTCGACTTATTGAATGAATGAAAATATGGCTCAGTGGAGCAGAAAGAAGAATGGTTATTTTTCATTCAAAATAAAACCTTTGATTATCATAGAACTTCATGAAGAACAAAACCCAAACTATATTTTCTCATTAGAATTTACCCATACTTGTACAGCACAGGTAATATGTAAAAAGTTAAGGTTTATCTATAAACAAGTAGGACTTAATAAGAATTTCATCACCATCTCAAGATATATGAACAAGAAAGGCATATCAACTGTTACATCAATTCTAAGAACTCATGGGGAAAATATTACATATAAAAATAATGTTTAAATATGTCAAGACTAATGAGGATAATTTTCTGCTATTCTCAGCACCTAATTTGGAATCTATTACTTGATTAAGTCTGAGATTGGAATTTTGTAAACTAAATATTAAGCCAGGCTCTGATTCTAATTTTTAAAAATAAAGTTACACGGTTCAGGTTTCCTTGTATATAAATTTTAAAAAAATGCAAAATCCACTTTAGCATACATAGAGCTATGTCAAGGAAAGATTAGTAACTTATGTTGAGGGCTTTGGATTCTATAGGGTGCATGCTGGAATGATCATGGATTCAGGGTGACCAGAAGATATCTGGATTGACCAAAGCTCACAGAGACCTCCATTTCTAACAAAACAGACAGTGGTCCAAATGAAGTCATGCACTTAAGGTTTATATGAAACATAGATAAATTTAATGTTTAGACTAGGGTGTTATCCCCAAGATATCTCATTATATATATTCAAATAGTCCAAAATAAATAAATAAATAAATAAACCAATTTCAAATCCAAAACATTTCTGGTTTCAAGCATTTTGGGTAAGGGATACTTAACCTTGTATTTCCAAATTCATTCAGAGGGAAACATTGCAGTCAGGCCAAAACCATGAAAAAAATGATCACAGGAAAACTACTGGCAATTATCCTTCATGAACACAGATGAAAAATCCTTAACAAAACTTTACTTAATCAAATCCAACAGTATATAAAAGTGATAATACAGCAGGACCGTGTGGAGTGTATCCCAGGAGTAAAAAGTTGATTTGGCATTCAAATTTCAATCAATGTAATTCACCATATTGACAAAAATTTAAAAAAATATATGTGCATCACTTTAGATTCAAAAGTGACAGACAAAATCCAGTATCCATTCCTGATAAAAATTAAGCAACCTTTGGAAGAAAACTTCTTCATCTTGATACAGGGCATCTGCAAAAGCCTACAGCTAACACCTGACTTAAAGAAAGGACTGAATGTTTTAACCTAAGATTAAGAACAAAGCAATGGGGGCTGGGGATATAGCTCAGTTGGTTGAGTGCTTACCTCACATGCACAAGGACCTGGGTTCAATCCCCAGCACCACAAATAATAATAATAATAATAATAATAATAATAATAATAATAATAAAATAAAAAATAAAAACAAAAACCCACAAAGCAATGAAGCCAGCCCTTCCCAAATCCATTCAACACTCTAATGGGGGTTCTACATAGTGTAATAATCAAAGGAAATAAAGAACATCCAGATCAGGAAGAAAAAAGACCAGCATTAACTGCATCTAGAATGTTCATCTACATGTAAAAGCTTACAGGATAATAATGAGTCTACTAGAACTAATTTATGAGTTTAGCAAGTTTACAGGATAAAAGATCAATATGTAAAATTCATTTGTATTTCCATATACTATCAGTGAGTGAACAACTGGCAACTGGAATAAAAAACCACTTATGATAACAGCAAAATAGGAAATTCTAAAAGATGAATCTGACAAAAAATACAAGACCTGAACACTTAAATTTATGAAGTACTGCTGAAAGAAGTTATGCAGACTGAAATAAATGGAGAGCTATCAATGGACCAGAAATTTCAATATTTATAAGAGCCAATTCTTTCCAAATTAATCTCTAGCTTCTTTGCAATCTCAATTAAAATGTATATGAAAATGCAAAGAACTCAGAAAATCCAAAGCAACTTTACAAAGGAAGAACGATGTTGTAGTTTTACTACCTAATTTCAAAGACTTATTGTAAACTCACCATTGTGTATATTCACAAGAGTGGGACCTTAATTTAGAATAAAATTTATTCCATGCTTGTGTAATTATATCAAAATGGACTCTACTGTCATGTATACCTAAAATAAACCAATAAAAGAGGGTCAAAATATCTACTATGGTTTGGATATGGTGTGTCAGCCATCAATTGATGTGCTAAAAGATTGATCCCTCAATGTAATGGTTTGAAAGTTGGTAGAATGTTTAAGTGGGACCTGATGGGGGTGATTATATCATGGGAGCACTAGTCCCAGACATTATTAGTGGTAGCCCCCTGGGAGTTGTATAGTTCTCATGGGACTGGCTTAGTTACTGACGGAGTGGATTGCTATAAAACAAGACCACCCCACCTGCTTGGTTTCTTCCACGCAGGCTCTCTCACCACTCCTGCACATACTTCTTCCATGGGATACCATTGCTGTTGTTTAACAGAGAAGCAAGCCCTCACCATCTGTAGCCACCTGGTTTTGAACTTCCTTGCCTTTAGAGCTGTGAACTAAATAAACCTTTCTTTATAAATTATTATACAAAAGATAGTGTGACACTAACTTCAAGATAGACAAGAACAGGGAGTCCAGAAATAAACCAACCATGTTGGATCAGTCGGATCCATTGATTTTTGAAAAGTGTTTTGAAGAAAATTCAGAAGGGAAAACAACTTTTCAACAAATGGTGCTGGAACAATTGGACACCATATGCCAAAAAAAAAAAAAAAAAAATTGTTGTTGTTGTTTCCATCCATCTCTTATATGACATAAGATAATTAATTCAAAACAAAACTTCCAGGAGGAAACATAGGAAAATGTCTACATTCAGTTAGGCAAAGAATTCTTAGATATGACACCCAAATAATGATTAAAAGAAAAAAGAAATAAATGTTGGACTTCATCAAAATTAAGAAACCCTGCTCTTGGAAAATCATTATTATCAGAATAAAACAATTAGCCTAAACTGGAAAAAAAATAATTGCAAATCACCTATTTGATAAAAGACTTTGATCAAGAATACATGAAGAACACAAAACTTAATATTATGAAAACAACCTAAAGTGAAAAACATTGGAATAGACATTTCACCAAATACAAACAAATAATATATAAATGCAAATAATCATATGAAGAGATGCTCAATACCTTTAATCATTAGTGAATTAAAACTATAATCCACTACAAATATGTTTGAGTTTCTAATATTAAAAAGCCTGACAAGACCAGGCATTGGTAGGATGTGAAGCAACCAGAGCTCTCACACACTGCCACTCTGAATATAAATGTCACAACCAACTTGGAAAATCATCCATCAGTTAGTATCTTGAAACACTGGACAAAGACCTGCTATTTGATCTGGCCATTCCATTTCTAGGGAAAGGAAAGCAAATGTTCTCCCAAAAAATGTATACATAAACGTCCCTAACTTTGTTTTTATAAAACTTTATTTGTAATAGTCAGAAACTGGAAAGATCCAAATATACATAAACAGGTAAATGGATAAGCAGAGAGAGAAAGAGAGTATGTGTGCACTGTATCTGTGCATTTGCATAAAATTACAGTATATATCTATAGCCATAAAATTGTGGTATAGACATAGCCATACATTCATCTAAAATACCATTGCTGGACACATTCATCCATAAAAAGCAATTACAAACTTTTGGGGTGGTGGATATGTTCTTTTTTTTAATATTTATTTATTTACTTTAGTTGTACACAATGCAATAATGCATCTATGTTTACGTGGTGCTGAGGATCGAACCCGGGCCGCGCACGTGCGAGATGAGCGCTCTGCCACTGAGCCACAACCCCAGCCCTATGTTCTTTATCTTAATTATGATGATGATTTTCTGAGTATATATGCATACACAACTTATACAATTGTACACCTTAAATATGTGCAGTGCACTGTATATCAAGTATAACTCATTGAAGGTATTTAAAAAAAACAAGGAAGCTCAGATACCCATGCTAACAACATACCAAAGTGATGTTGACGGGAATGCCTATCTCCTTTCACCAACTCCCACTTCTCAAGCAGCTCTTCTATGGCTTCTTCACGCCAGGGCATCCTTACGTCCATTTTATCTTTCTGTTTGAATTTGAATAACACTGTTGATGAAGGCAGAAAGCACCTGCAGATTAGCTCCCAAGTCTTTCTGCCCACCAGAAAAGAGAGTATTTGGTAGGCTTTAGAAAAAACAAAAACTAAACCCTAAAAAGGAAGAAAATAATCCTGATTTATTACTTACGTTACAAGGAGCGATCTGGCAGGAAGCAAAACCAGCAGTTAATCTGCCAAGCAGAAAAAAAAAAATGCAACCCCTTTGTTGGTTGTTATGAAGCATTCGGCTGTTTTATGGTGGGAGTCTATCAAATTCAATACATTTTACATGATTGCAAATTCCTTAAAATATGAAGATGCTGTAACCGCGTAACAATGAGGGAACGTGGTACTTTACAGTAACAAATTTTGTTATTCTTTGTAAATTCTACTGTTTTATTTTTAATAGTAATAAGACACAAAATGCTATCAATGTTATTCTGATATAAATGAGTATGTGTGCTTTAATGTGCACAGGAAAAGATAAGAATGCCTTGGCTTTGTAAGTCAGGCTTATAAAACACCAATAAGACAACCTTAAGAGTAAAATGTGTCTATAAATAAATATCTGTGATAATTTACCATAAATTACACATTATTCTGCCCCCATCTCTACCCCTCAGTGGAATAAATGTCCTTAACTAAAGATGCAGGATGAGAAGAGATTGCATCCTTCTTTTATTTATTTTTTTTTTTCTGCGTAAGCTCTATTAAATGCAACCCTAAGTGAAGCAGCTATCTGCAGGGTAATGTAAGATGACACTTGGGATCCCCCAGGAGTGTTTCAATTATCAGCAAGTAGCCTAGCCTGGAAGGGGAATGCTTGCTCACTCTTGGGTTGGGACTATACTGAAGATTCACAAGCTCCCTATGGACCTTGGTTACCCCACCCCATGCCTTCTGTCTCCCAGTGCCTCTACAATGCTGACATCCTGAGGCCTCACTCCTCAGCCACCTACTATCCCCAGACACCCTCCTGGCTTTCTCTACAACCTACATCCTGACCGGGAACTCTTCTGCCACCCAGTGCACATGATGACCACTATAAGGACCTCATCCATTCTGCAATTTTTAATCCCATTCTCTGTGACATACTTGACCACAGAAAATCAATATTTTCTTCTATTTTCTCACATTAAATGTAGCTTAGTTTTTCTTAAGCTCAAAAGTGTCCTTCTTTAGTACCAGGGCCAGGGGTCCTCAGAGTCTTCTCTCCTTCTCTTCTACCTCTCCAGGTCCTCGAATTGCTCCTCCATTGAAGTTCCTGACATCAAAGGCCCTGTTTCCTTCACTCCCTCCACCTTGTTAAGAAACGTCAGGAATGGATTTGCCATAATTCTCAGAAACACTCTATTCGTTCAAGATGATAATTTCTTTAACATCTGGCCCTTCCTGATAGTTCTCAGCCTTGTGCAACACAGGGGGTGTCCAGGTTTGCAATGTCTGAGACATTCCTCGCTAATCACGGCTGACTCTCCACTGCCCACCTCTCCCCTCAACACACCTGTGCTGCTAACCCTCAACACGTTCACTGTTAGTAACTTTGAAGATTTGGCTTATGAGATGAAGTCATAAAAATCAAGAAGATAGCCACTGTCCTCAAGAAGAAAAATTTCTCCACAACTTGGGATATAGTTCAATGGTAAGCACCTGCCTAGCATCCTGGAATGCCTGGATTCAAAATCCGGTACAATAAAAGAAAGAAAGAAAGAAAAGAAAAGAAAAATTCTCCTTTTGATTTAGGAAAGCAAATCCATGTATGCCAGTTTTATTATTATCTGGTTCCACTGTCCTTCATATCCTACCTTCTCCTTATCTTCCCTCAGTCCTGCATCTCCTTCCCACCCTAACCATGGCTCTTTAGCCACCCCCAGGCCACTTTTTCCTCTGCAAACATGTGCCTTTGTTCATGGTGATCTCTCTACTTGGAAAGCTGCACCCCTCCCTGAAATTTTGATCTCTTCTTCAAGGTCTAGATGGAATGCTACTTTCTCTTTGAATCTCTTCCCAGCCCTCTTAGCATGGTTCCTCCTGACTTGTATACTGTGAACTGTCTCCTATGTGTCAGCAATGTGTTAGGATGTGCAGATCCACCAAGAAGTAGAACAAAAGAGGGGGAAACTGACAATAAACAAGAAGGATGAACAGTACAGTAATCTATTAATAAAAGTGCTGTAAAAGAGAATAACAGTGAGTGCTAAGAGTTGGAAGGAAAACAGCAATGTTGAAATTGGGTGGTCTAAGAAGTCACGCTGATTAGGTGAACTCTGAGAGAACACCCGAAGGAGCCAAGGAAGGGAACCTGCAGTTCAAGAATTGCAGAATCAGTGTTGATTGCTAATATCGTGGTATCCACAGTTGGACAATGAATTCTGTGAAGACAGAGACTACTTCTTATGCATGTTTTGCCTCCAGCTTCCAGAAGAGTTCCCAACACCTGGCAGCCATTTAAAACAAAAAAAAGAAAGAAAGAAAAAGATGTTTGAACTTAAAACCTACAGCATGCTCTGCTTATTCTAGTCTGGGTACATTTTGCATTTTCAGGTGAATTTTCTCAGGGGTAAAATTACAAATAGGCACCTGAGTGAAAGATGATGAACTTCAATTACCATAAAAGCAACATACTGCATGCTTTCAGAGCTTGTAAAATAGTTGGAAAGGTAACTGTCCTTGATGTTGATATATGGAACCTTAAAGCTAAATTCTTGGCATTCTTCAACACATTTAGAAGTGTCTAATAAAATGCAAAAAAGAAAAAAGTTTATTTCTTTTGCATGACATTTTATTAATGTGAATGATCAGGAATTTCATGCAATGAATTATCTTTGAACTACAGTGATTCTCTGCAATTCTGTATTAAAGGAAAATCACTGTCATTTCATTTTACATGTATTCAACGAAGATATTACAATTTCCTCCTTGTACAAAAATTAACCTCAAATCTATATCTAAATTATATTATTGTACCACTACATGGCTGCAATCCTCTATCAAATGCGATAAATTTAAGACAGTGACACCTGAATGACACATCATGTATAAATCTCAAAATATCATAAGCTAGCAACCCACAACAACTTTTGCACAGAGAAGCCTCAAAGAATGAACTAAAGTGACACACACAAAAGAACAAAGAAGGACTTATCCCTAATGAGATGACATCACTGAAGAGTAAAACAATCTCTAGAACATCTATTTCAATTATGTTGTTGAAAAAACAGTCACATTTTATAGTGAGGATATGTATTAGGAACTTGCTTGGCAAGATGACCTCAATTCAATAGCAAAGCAGAAGGAGCAGGTTCAGGATGGGTCCTTCACATTTTGGAACCATGGTTACAATTCTAAAAGAAACCCACAAACATAGGCTGGAACTATGCTTTAATTATCATTAAAGCATTAAGTATCCTTGTTACAATGATAGGTTACCAATAAAACCAACAATGTTTGGTTTCGTCGATCTCTGGGTATAATTGTTTTTGTATAAACATAATGATTTTTTTTTTTTTTTTTTGTCTTTGGCTTTTTTTTTTTTTTTTCCCCAAAGCTGTGGAGCAAGCAACACATAAGGTTCTTTTTTTACGCCAATTTCAATCAATTACTCATGGCTGGCCAGATCATTGTACTAAGAAGAATGTAGGCCAAATCGGCTATCAGCAGGCAAGACTGCTGTGATCAATTATTGATGTCTGCCATGGACAAGAGTTAGTGGTTTCACATATGCTACTCTTGCTTCAAAGGATAATAGTACCTCATTGCATGAAGCAGGCATGTGCAAGAAGAGAAACCTAGCTTGAGATCTGGAAAGAATGGAAAAACAGTAGGAAGAGAGCAGGCAGTTGCTTTGTTGTCTCTCTTCACTTATAGAGAATCTTTTTTGCTAAAATCTTGCATTTATGTCTTTTGTTTTTAATAAAGTAGAATAATATTAGCTATCTCTCAGGACATTAAAAAATGAGAGAATGATGCCACTTCTGTTGGGGTTTGAACAGGAAAGCAGGATCCACTCCAAGTATTTCAAGCAGTAAAGATTTTATCCTGGGCTCTGTAGCAGAATACAGTAATGGAAAAGGGTTATCACACAGTTCTGGAGTGTTTCTGTGCCACCCTGAAACCCTGGTTGGAGTGTGTAGGAAAGGACTCAGATTAGAGATTGTCTACCTGATCTTTAATAAGGAAAAACTATGTTGGGTTTAACATCTAATGCTACTATTCTAGACTTACAGATTGGTACTAGGGTATCAAAAGGGGATGGTGGAAACAGATGAATTTTCAGCTTGAGAGAGAATTGATGAGCCCCAAATAAGCAGGGGCTCTGCATACCAGCTTCCAAGAGGCATTTGCTGCTGTGACAGGCAGACGGGGCGTCAGCAGTCCCCCTCACTCCTCTAATTTCCTCCATCTCCATTACCTAGGAAAAGCTTAGACTGTCTTTGCTTTTCCTTCCAAACTCTGCAAGGATCTCCAGGGATATGTAGCACTTAGGAGATGACAATTTATCACAACCACTGTCCCCATTTTCTCTCTTACCCAAAAATGATATGAAATAAAAGCATACAAAAGTAGTTTTCAGCTTATATTTACAGCACATTATGTCATTAGAGTAGACATCGAACAATCATAATTATACATCCAGTTATACTTACTGATCTTTCCAAATAATTATAGCACTTAGATCATGCCCTCTCCTCACCTCCCACCTTTATTCATGTTGCTCTGCTGCCACTGCCCTAGATGTCGTTGAGCTTTATTGCAATCCCTTCACTGAGAAATTGATGGTTAAGGGTCTATTGTTTTCCTTTAATTTGTCTTTTATGGATTTGATACATATGAGCTAAAAAAATAAAATCAGTATCTGATAATGATTTTGTTACCAAATTCTACTTTTTTAAGAAAAAAAAAATTGAGAACATCAATAAATAGTGGAGGTTTCCATTAAAGTGACAATTTCCAGAGAAATAGGCAAAAACATTATTTTACAAAATGATTTTTTGTCATTAAAAATTATCTTGGTTGAGACATTTCAGAGTAGATTTCTGAACAATTAACAATCAAGAGCACTTCTTTTAAGAGCCCAGGACAAGATAAGAATAACCTAGTATAGATCGTTCTTCCTATATAACACCATTCTAGAAGTCTTAGCCAATAATATAAGAGAGGAAAAAGATAAGAGTGCTATGAGTTTAAAAAGAGAAGAAACAAGGCTTACCTAGAAGATATAAAACAAAAACCAAGTCATGGTGTGCCATTTGGTCCCACAGTAAACAGCATTAAATAGAGTAGTATAAACCATGGTGACTGGTTTAAAACAATATTGTGATATATATTATTTGGAAGGACATTAAGGAGCAAAAGACAACCAATAGAAATTGATATATCAAAAAAGGCAGTATATTATTAAGTTATTACATGGTATCCATTAATATATACAACTTTATAATTTTATATATATATATATATATATATATATAATACATTTTGTTTTTGTTTTTGTTTTTTGTTTTGGTACGGGGGATTGAACTCAGGAGCACTCAACAACTGGGCCACATCCCCAGCCCTTTTTTGTATTTTATTTAGAGACAGGGTCTCACTGAGTTGCTAAGTGCCTCGCCATTGCTGAGGCTGGCTTTGAACTCACAATCCTCCTGCCTCAGCCTCCCAAGTGCTGAGATTATAGGCATGCGCCACCACAATTTGACTACAAGGTATATTATTTTATAATTTAAAAAATGTCTTAATCTATGAAAATGCACTGATCATATTGTAAAATTAATGAAAATCTACCAGAAAGTGTCCAGAACAAGGTAAACAAACCCAATAGCTTTCCATGCATGCTTAATAATCATAAGAACGTGTAATGGAAAATTTTCATAAAATCCTAGCAATAAGACAAACAATGAATGCACATGTGCTGTAATATTGTATAGAAAGTCATGTAAAAAAAAACCTTAAATGGAGAGGCTAACCATGTTCCTGATTGGGAAACTTAATATTACAAGCACGTAACCTTTCCTAACTTTAACTAACAGACTTAATGCTGACTACTATAAAATTCCCAAGAGAATTTTCTGTGGAATTTATTAGGTTGATTCCAAAAATCCATGTGGAGGAGTAAATATACAGATTAGCTAAAAGAAAATTCTGGAAAAGGAAAATGAGAAAGGACTTGCTCTACTACATGCAAGCTGTGTTAAAACACTTTCAGTAACTTTCAAAATGTGGGGCAGGAATAAATAGACAAATGGAAACAGAATGAACAAAAACTAGCAATTCGTATTCAAACAGTTTGGAAAACAGTGAAAAGATGCTACATTTCTCTGATGATAGGAAAAATAACAAGCAATGAGCTACTTGTTGCCAGATTTGTTGACACTATATTAAAAAAAAAATAACACTCATGAAAGACAATTGGGGAACCACTTTCTCTCATGCTACTGATATCAGTAACGTGTTTCAACCATTTTGGGGACAATTTGGCAGAAATTCTACATATAAAATGTTCTTAAATCTTGACCCAGAAATTTTATTTCTGGAACTCTATGCCAGAGATATATTCATATATATGCACAATAATATTTCTGCCCCAAAAGCCTGGAAATTACCTGTCCATCATCACCAGAAAGATCATAAACTATGTAGCCATAAAAGAATATAGTAGAGTGTTATGTATCTGCATGGAAAAATCTCCAAAGGTACAGTGAAAGTGAAAAAAAGCAAATTACAAAGAAATATTTATAGTATAGTGCAAGTTATTTTTGCATATGATATTCTATATGCATATGAATGTGTATAAATGCATAAAAAACATCTTGCAAGAATATGCATAAGATATTTAACAAAATTTCCTTCTTAAAAAGAGAGTAGGATAGGGCAGAATGATAAAGGCAGAAATTCACATTTATTTCACCTATTCTACTCTAAGTTTGAGATTTTTGTTTGGAAATTTGTAATTAGACATTTTATACTGCAATATTTAAGATATGTTAAAGCAATCTACCAGAGAATAAAAGCCCACGACAAGTATATCTTTATCAATTTTGTTTTAGTTAGAATGTTATTTTATCACTTGGAATTTTCATAAGGAAAAAATTATAATCAGAACAGACTTTAAAATTATCCATTCCATTTTCACTCTCAATGTTATTTCAACATATTCTATTTTTTCTCTTTTCATTATGCTTATAAGTTTCTGTGGAAAAGGAGACTGGGAAGAGAAAGAAGGAAAAAAGAAAAGAAAATTTGCAAAAGGTGTATGAAAAGTCCAATTGTATCCTCACTGCCAAGTTGCTAGTCACCTACCTCAGAGTGGTAGAAAACATCAACGCCTTTGAAAAGAGCTCTTTTATTACCATAATACAGACAGACAGGGGTCTGACTTGATAAAGGTACCAATGAACGGACAGCACTGAGCAGCCTTCCTTGCACAGGAAAAGATGCAGACAGGACCAGAGGAAGCGCCTTCCCTCTCAGTTTTCTCTTAGCCCTTTCAGATTTTGTCATAAAGATGCTCCAGCTCAGGCTTTGCCATTAAGCCTTTCTTATTATTATATGCCAACGCCTCTTTGTAAAACTGCAAATCGCTATACAAATTGTTAGATGTGATTATTACCAATTCCTGCAAATTACTTTTTAATGCCTTTTTCCTTTCTCTAATCAACACCTCACCATAAAAATAAATACATGTTGGGAATTCAAATTAAACAACAACAATAACACCTTACCTAGTGCCTAATATGTGCAAAACTCTGAACAATAAACCGGGGAAATGAGAGATGAATAAGATGTCGGCCTTCTTCTCACCTCTAAAATCCCTAATAATGTAATAGTGAGAACAGATATGTAAACAAGCATTTTAATTCCAGGCTGAATTCTATAAAGCTTTAATAACAGTATGGCTTATGGAGAAGAGGGCTATTTCCAACCATATGCACTCTAGAAAGTGTCCTGTGGGAAGTGACATGCCATCTGCATGTGGGGAACCCATGACATGAAAGGCTTAAGGGTGAGAAGTGTCAGTAATCTGGTGATGAAGTTTGATGGACGGGAGCAGGCCAGGGAAGAGGGCTGCAGATTTAATTTATGGGAATAAACCTGAAAAAGAAAGCTGGGCAAAAGCATCAACAGCATCTCAGTAGACATCTCCACTCATTTGAGGATCCTATAGGTTTCTCTTGTTCTGGCTTGGGATTTATTTCTTGTCTATAGAAGCTATGCAATATGAATGAAGACTTCCCTGTATTTCATTGTATTTACTAAAGTGGGCATTTTTGAATCAAATCCAAAAGCATCATTCTTCCCAAATTATTTCATTTCTAATGTGATCACAAAAAGAAAAGTTTTTCCCACTTTAGATACAGAGGGAGAATGTAGCTCGCTGGGGCCACCAGGGAAGACTATTTCCGTTCTCATCTGCTTTCTAAAGCAGTTTGGAAGTCAGAAGATGAGAAGGAAGGTGCTGGAGCTTGTGACAGGCAACAGAAAATCTGAAATGGGCTGTCAGACGCACCCTGGGTAGAGTATGAATGAAGTCATTTCAGACTCCCTGGAAAACATTTTTATTTAAAACCCTCTTCTCTAAATACACATGCACATTCCAACATGCAGGGATACACCCTACACAAATGTTTGGTTTTAAGTCAAAGCAAGGCTATTTTGTCAAGTCATTTTGTAATAACAGCAAAAAATTAAAAAAAAAAAAACATACACACCCTTGCTAAATTCTATAAAGATTCGCACCAGAGACGTCTTCATCAAGAAACGGTACTACATCAAGGATTCACTCGGAAAAAAATGTTTTCTTGACATTTTGGAGACTCCAGTTGTGGAAATGGTTATGGTGGCTGGTTGAAGGGGCAGGTTTAAAAGCTGGGGGAAATCACTCTCTAATTGTATCAGGCAGGAATCTTCAGTTCAATCTCCAATCTTGGAGTTGATTAGTGGAAGGTACACAGTGGGAATCCCATGAACACCTATTGGCAGCCTGGTTGTCACTGATCTGATGTCCTTCCCCCCCCCACCCCCACCCCTCAAACAGAGTTCTTTTTCTTTTCTGGTTATTAAAAAAATATGCAATTCTCAATGGTAAATTAAGAAATAAAAGGAAATAAAGCTCATTCATAATCTTGCCATGTAGACAAAACAACTTTGTTTTGATGTTTCCCCTCTTTCTTTCCTAAGCTATTCCAACACTTTTGAAATATTAACTTATAAGATACACCATAAGGTTTATCTGATGATGAATATAAAAAGGAAAGAGATCTATCCATATGAAATATAAAAAGCATTATCCTTGCAAAATCATACAAATTACATTAAACTTACGTTTGTAGATTCAGTTGCTTAAATTTGCTCTCTAAATGCAGTTAAGGCAATACAGTAGAAAATACAATAAAAAACATTCTTTTAGGGAAAGATCTTCATTACTGGAAACATGTTCCTCAGTCACAGTACAAATGCTTATTCTGGTTAAACAAGGCTGAGTGATTCCCCACTCGCTTCTCTGCAATCTTGGGACATGATGAAGAAATTGTTACCTGAGTAAATTTTATAAAGGCTGCAGTAGGCCAAACACAGAGAACAAAGGAAACAGCAACAACATTCAAAGCAGCAGTGAAAAGCAACATAATTTAATTCCACCAGCAGATTCTTCCTTGGTGCTATTTATTTTACCTTTTGAAGCATTTAGAGATTTTTTTCTAATTGAGGGGGGAAAAAAGGGCCAAAAACCTAGATAAGAACCTAGATATTTTATGCTTCTAAATTTGACATACATATCAAATGTATATTTGATTTTCAGTTAATTCTGCAAATATCCAATTCGATCATGAGAGATTAGAATGAAATGCCAGTTAAATTTACATACAGTGTTCAATGTTTCTGAAGAGTTGTGTTTTTATTTGTTTTCATTTTATGGAGACTGGCGTTTGCTGAATATTTGCATAAATTTTCACTTAAAAAGAATCCTTCAATAAACACAACTGGAATATTTAAGTGTGTAACATATTCACATTTTCCTATGAAAGGCTCACAAAGAAGCACAGCTTTGGGCATCAGTGAGAAACTCATCTGATGGAGGAAATCTCTTTGCAAAGTACCTGGACCTCAAAAGTATAAGGACAAGTTTGACCCACTCAGAAGATGGCTTATAGTGTATTTATCTCTGCTGGTCTCCTGGAGTTATAATGATTGCTGTCAGCAGGGATGCCCTTTCCTCTCACAGAGCTGACACTGCTGAGTACAAATTAAAGCAAAATCAGATTTTTTTAGTCTCTGAAAGGGTTGTGGCCATGGGGGAGGGGCAGGATCTTTTCTTCCATATCTTTCTTCTCACTGTTTTGAGTTTGTCAAGAAAACTCAGCACCAGAAAACT
This sequence comes from Tamias sibiricus, assembly GCA_025594165.1. Lineage (NCBI taxonomy): Eukaryota > Metazoa > Chordata > Mammalia > Rodentia > Sciuridae > Tamias > Tamias sibiricus. Next base: position 132,477,112 of record CM046666.1, on the reverse strand, counting down.
TAAACAGAGATGATGCAGCCTGAATGGGGGAGTTTCTACTGCAGAGTGAAGTTAAAGTGGTACAGACACTACTGAGAAATTGCTAAAGTCCCTTACAATTTCCTTCATCATTACAGAAACAACAACAACAAAATAACAAGTCTTTCTTAGCTTAACTTTGTTCTCATAGCTTAATTAGTTAAAACTAAAAATGTGTGATGCTTTGTTATAGATTTTTCAAAAGATTAAGTGTCCAAATTTCTTTTAAAAAATGCATGCCACATTAAAAAAAAATAGAAAAATGGACAGGTACAACAATTCTAGAATTCTATATACATAATTGGGAATTCTAGTATTAAGGTTTCATGATTTCACAGTGGCAGGAAAAAACCAAGTGTCTTCAAATCACTGGATGAAAAGCTTAACATAAATGCAACATTACTATTCTCATATTCACATTTTCCTCTAGCTTCATGGTAATTCACACTAAAAATGAAAGTCAACCCTTCTTCTGACTAAAGCCTTAATTGCATAGAGGTATGCTAATGTGGTAATGACAGATTATCAGATGTCATTGCTTTTACAAAATATCCTACAAGACAGTTACTAGTATGCTGTGAAATATTAATAATTAAAAACAAATCACACTTGTCAAAATAAATACATTTGTCTATTATAATATCCTCATTTCTTTACATGCTCTTGTTTTCTGAAGTGGCAGGTGTCAAAGTGGATCTTTTTGTTGTAGTACATGTATCCAATTATGCACATGGCTTAGAGAAGGACTGACAGCAGCTTGAAATGATTAAACACAGGCAAAAAGTGATACAGCAAAAGAGGTGAATTCTGGGAGAATCAGACAACAGAATGAGCCCCAAACTGGAAATAGTCCATCAGTGGCACTAAGCCCACATCTCTCACCTGGACATTCTGACACCCAGTTCAGAGCATAGAGAGCAGCGTCCTGCCACATGGATGTGCATGCATCAGTAAGGGGAAGAATATCAATGTTCCCAGAGGGACTGCATTTATTACACAACTTACTGTACAATTCAGTGACTGGTTCCTCAGTTCCATATTTAATTTTTTAAATCCTTCATTAATTCCCATAATTTTCTTATATATCAAAATGGAAATTAGCCACTTCCCTCTGTTTCTAAGGTTTTACTTCCTCATTCATTTCCATTTTTAAAATAAGCCAGAGAGCCAGTGCACTAGTTTAGAATGAGGCTGCTAATTGCCAAGAGGACGAGGGTGTCCCAGAGGTCTGCCTGGAGCATTCATCTCTGAAAGGAGATGCTTATAACCTCATTTGTTTTCTGTTCCCAAAGCTTGATAAATTACAAATGGGATGAGCTTCAGCTATTCATAAGAACATAGGCATAACAGTACATCAAATATCATACTTCTTTTATCGTTTACTTATTTCAGACCATGACAACAGAGTGACACTGCTCTCCCAGAAGCATTGGTACCCCATCAGTCCTGTGGTCTTCCCCATAGAATAACATGAGTTCTTTTTCCCTTTTGATGCTCTTTCTCCCTACTTGTTTGTGAGACAGAAAGAAGGGGAGGGAAGCCCTAAGTTCATGGGGAAACTATGAACTTAAACAGGTGGTGACACCCTGGTCCTCCCAAAGAACAAGGATGCTCTGCTAATCTTAGCACTGCTGCTTCCAGCAAGACTGTTTCCTACATGGCTGGTATTCATTTGAGAGTGAATAATAACTTGGTAACTAACAATTCCTTCCAAGACCATATGATGCCTCCCCTACTTCTATGATGTCTGTAAGAAGTTTTAGATAAAACTTCTGCCTTGACACTTAAAAGACAGTGTTTTCCATCATAATACCAGGTTTGATTGTAATCTGTGATGAACACAGGTGTGTTTTCCCAAATATGTTATGCATTTACTGCTTCCAAGTGAAAAAAAAAATGCTTTTGTTCTTTAATTTTATATTTTCAAATGACATTCTTCTAAAAGGAAGATTTTTAAAAAATCTAAAGATAAGGTCTCAAATGCAAATGCTTTGTAAGGGTGACAGTTATTAGAGATCTCAAGATTCTACCTCCTCCTCATCCCCACAATGTTTGTTCTTTTCCTGAAAAAGAAAAAAAAAAAGTTTGGTGACCTTTGCTCATAAAAGGACTATGCACATATTTACTGTGTATTGCCATCCAGAACTTGAGCCCCAGCAGCCAGTCTGGAGATTCTTATCCTCCTGATCCCATGTGTTAGGGACAACTCTGTGCATAGCCTCATTGAGCACCTGGCAGAATGGACAGATGATCTAAAAATAAAACTTGAAGAAATGGGTCTTGAAACATTTGTCCTAAAGAAACCTGGACCTGATTTGCCAATTTCTACCAGATCATGAGATCTAAAGGGCGCACAGGACCACAACCAGGTGCTCAAACTTGGAAATGTCTGCTTTGCTCAACACTGGCTCAGCAGGTTTGAGAGGTGGCAGAGGATGTAGGTCTCGGGAGGAAGGGGCTCTGCAGGTCACTCTATAAATCCTGTTCCCAGGGGCACACCGAACTTCAGTTTTAGCACAAGCCACAAGAACCATGACTTATTGCACTTCCATGTGACAAATGGTAGAATAGGAAGAGAGACACACAGGGGACAAAACAATTTAGACGTTCATACATATACAGTTCCAATTCTTGCCTGAGCATTTCTCCTTAGAAGGAGCGGGGCCATTCCGGCATGTCATAGGGACAGGCAGATGTCTAATTCAAGGCTCTCAAGGCCCATCAGCTCCCAGCTACCTCAAAGCTTCCTGTCAATGTTGTTAATGGCAAAGCTAAGCATGTGAGTGTATTCGGTCAGGGTGCTCCTAATAGCATCGTGATTGCTAAGTGATTGAGGACAATCATAGGGAGAAGACAGAAAATGGCCTATTAGGACTTCGTGGCCACCTCCCCTCCTCCCCACAGAGCTGCCTTCTTTCCACAGGCACAACAGGGTGGTGACCTACAGGAGGCTGACTACAGCTTTTCCTAGTTCTATTTTCAGCTACTACAAGTTAAGAAAATCTAACGTGGGGGTGGGGAGTCAGCATGGGAAGTCTATCCAATTGCTATAAATGTATATTATATTGCTAGATATTGCCAAAGAATTGTTTGTCGTAGCTTATTACTTGTATTCTAGCTGTGACTTCTCTCATTTTTGTTTAATAATGCCTCTCCAATGCCTCAGCCTCACTGAACTTGGCTGAGGCATTGGAGAAAATTCTGGAGAGAGACCTGGATTGACCCCAGAGGACACAGGAAAAGTATATTAAGATGCCCTAGAACATGGTGACAGAATTTAACAGACAAACTCTCACTCTTCTATACTTTGAAGGAACCATAGGTAGAATTGTGCATCCTTCTTTTCCTGAACACATCTACTAATCTGTGACCTTTCTAATAAATAGCCCTTCCACCATCCAAACCACATCATTTGATCAGACAGAAGTTGAGTTACCATAAGACAGAAGTGTCAAAAAGTACCAACATGAATCCTGTAGTTTTGGTTCTCTTGTCCTGGTCACATGATCCCTTGGGAATCTTATAGGCCATCGTTGATAAACCTTGCCAATAGCAAAACAATTGATGTCATAGAACCAGTGAGATGAAAACAAAAATTTCTCAGTCATGTTCCCAGGACCAATAATGTAGAAGTTAATTTTTTAATGTTCTGAGAATAAGCCTTGTTTCCCAATCTTATTTGATTAGGAAACTCATTTCCCCAAAAGGAAACCTATTAACAATTCACAGCACACCAACTGTCACCTGCCAATTATAAAGCTGTGAGGAACACAGTGGTCTAAATGTTGCAGCCAATTCTGTCACAGAGCATAATCTTCAGAGTTTGCTAGAAGGAAGTTTGCCTTTGAGAAGGTGTCTTTAAGCTCATTCTCTTCTCTTCTAGATTCCTTTAATCTCAGAGTCAATCAGCTTTAGTGGTTCAGGCTCTGGGGTAATTACCACTTATAAGCTGAGTAAATTATATCTTTGCTCCTGTCTCCTCATCTCTAAAATGGATGAACATACAGTCATGCACTGTTTAATGACAGGATACACTCTGAGAAATGCATCACTAGACAATTTCATGGTTGTTCCAACATCACAGAGTATCTTTGTACAAGCAGAAGGTGCAGGTCAGCCACTTGATGCGACCTCTTGATGCAATCAAAAGACACAGTAAGCATAAGCTGGATGAGGCTGCTGCCGGAGGAACGTGGCACACTGTTTCCCAACAAACATTTCTTTTTATATAACTGAGTAGCCTCTAAAATAAAAATTAAAAGTATAGTATAGTAAATACATAAACTAAGTAACATAGCTGTTTACTATCACTATCAAGGATTACGTACTGCCCTGGCAGCAGAGGAGGTTGGTTTCCCCAGCATCACCACAACAGATGTATGGGTCGAGTGTTGTACTAGAACATTACAATGCCTACAACATCACTAGGTGATTAGGATTTTCCAGCTCCATTGCAATCTCAAGGAACCTTCCTTGTACATGTGGTCCATCATTGAGCAAAACATCATTCATTATATGACATGAGAATGTAGATCAAATCAGCCAATCCATATGAGGGTTTTGCACATTAGGTTTCCATCATCATTAATATTTAGGCAAGACTGATATGGATCCTCACAAAATAAACATCACCGTCATTCATCTTTAGGCCACTTCTTCCCTTCATCCCATGTGCTCCAAGAGTGCTTCACCCCACATTCTGAATCAACAATGGGAAAAACCCTGGTTAGCTCAGTAGAAGATGGCAGTCTGGCTCCTAATCTCTTTCTTGTCTCTCTCACCATCTCCATTAGTGAATCATTTTTAAGTATACAGGTGGATAGAAATCTGTACCAAGTACTTTAACAACTGCTGTTTTCACTTTTGCACCAAGATTTTTTACATTTGGAGATGAAGAGTATCAAGTGTCTCCTTTGCTAAATCAACCACAACACTGCAGGGAAAGATTCACTAGCAACAATTCCACATCTAACTGTGATCTTTCATCTTGGGCACTTCTGGTTTTGTTGGCTTTAGCTAGAGTCTGTGCCCTCTGTAGTTCACACACACACACACACAAAAAAAAAAGCTATGAAATATATAATACTGGTTCCCAGATAATACGATTTTATTAACATCCTCTGGATTCAACACATACAGCCTCACTGGGCTGGGCTGAGGTACTGGAGAGGATTCTGGGGAAAACCCTGGACTGACCCCAGAGACCACAGCAAAAGTTTATTAAGATGCCTTCAAACATGGTGACCGATTATCTTAACAGTTGCGTAAGTTCCATTTGGACACAGACTTGACATTTATTTCCCCCTATTTATAAAGACCTTTTGTTTGGAAATAGTTTTAAACTATGTTTAAAATGCAAAAACAAGTATAGGACAAAAAATGCTCATCTACCCTTTGTCTAGTACTATAGACCGGATGTTTGTATATTGAAATCCTAATCCCTGTGGTGACATTAAGAGGTGAGGCCTTTGGGTAGCGACTTTGTCATTAGGACCAAACCCTCCTAAATGGGGTCAGTGTCTTTACAGAAGTGACCCAGAGAGATCTGCCTCATCTCTTCCACCATGTGAGCACCCAGCGAGAAGGTGGCCATGCATGAACTAGGAAGCAGCCCTCAGCAGACACTGAATCTACTGGCACCTCACCTTGAACTTCCCAGGCACTAGGACTACAAGAAATAATTTCTGTTCTTTATAAGCTGCCTAGTTTATGGTGTTTTACTGTAGCAGCTTGAGTTGATGAAGACAACCAAAATTTACCTAGTTCACTGTTCTTTTTTCCTATTGCTTTATCATTTGTCTCTCTCCTTCCCCATCCATGTAAACCTTTCTGCCTGTCTCTCACTTTCTTTCATTTTTTTTTCCTGGACCATTTGAAAGTAGGTCATGTTCCCTCTTTGTCCCCAAAATAAATCACATACATCAAGCCCTTTATCCCTTAAGAATAAAGGTAATCTCTTACATGGCTGCATTATAGTTAGCAACTTCAGTAAATTTAGCATGGATGTAATAATTTTATCTATTCCACAATTAGCATTCCAGATTCTATCAGTTGTCCCAAATGGGTCTTTTATATCATTTTTCTACTCTCGAGCACAGGATTTGATTTGGTTCAGATATTTCCTTTACTTGTCAAGTCTCTACAGCCTTTAATCTGAATCATTCCATAGCCCCTTGTAGTAATTTTCAGTGTCTTTACAGAAATGAATCTTTGAAGAATACAGTTCCCCACACTCTCACTTATTATTTATTTGAATAGGACATTCCTCATTTCAAGTTTGCCAGAAGTTCCTTCGGAGTAGACTCAAGTATGATTCTAGGCTGGAACAGAGCATGGGGATGTGTCCCTCTCTGGGTATCAAAGCTAATGGTCCAGCCCTCATTAGTGAGGTTCATTTTGATCCTTTGGTCAAAGATTTTCCTCCTTCATAATTAACAAGCAGTACATGAGAAAAAAAATGTGAAACTACCTATCTTATTCATGATCATCAAATCTTCTTCCTAGGTTTAGCATCATTTGCTCATGCTACCTTCATCCAACCCTTACTGTTACTTTTCCAGATCCTGTACACCCTCCAGACCTCCACATCCACCAGTCCACCATCGCCATTCTCCCAGAATCAGGGCCCTCTTATTCCCCTATTTATTACTCTTTCATTATTTTTTTTTTGGCATGGTCTCATGAATTCCTAATGTTTTCAATAGATAATGACGTATGAGTGCACCTCATTTTGGTGCTCCAGTTGTTCAAGATTTGGCCAGGAGAAGCCCCTTCCTGCTGGCAGCAATGTCCTAATGCTGGCTCCCACCACTTCACCTTTTTTTTTTTTTTTTTTTTTTCCAGTATCTCCTTTCTTTGTAGTATAACACAGTCCAAGACCTCTTACCTACCCTGCCCCCATCCTAAAATCTACCATTTCTCTGTGGGCCTTTGGTTCCTTTAAGACCAGGTGAATGATATTAGAGACCAAGATATGGACACTAGGTAGGGTCAATGCTATACGAGGTGCCTTTCCTTCTTGATCTATTCAGTAAAAAAAAAAAAAAAATCCCAGCAATACGTAAATATTCCCACATATGCACAATAAATACAATTATACATACACCCATATGTGCATATGCCTATGACAAAAAGAGACATATTTTACACATCATGAGTTCACTGAGATACCTCCAGTTCCTATTTATCCCCATATGGTTCTTTCTTGCTTCTTCCAATTTCATATTTATGTGTCTCTTCCACATTGAATCCACGGAAAACCCTGTATTCCAGAAATATGAACATATTTATTTATTTGCTCAGTGTTTATTATATATCTAAAATAGCTTGAAAATTGCTTTGTCCATGCTGAAAACAAACTTACTAAATAGACTTGAAGATTAGAATGCAACTGCCACTCCATGCTTCTAAAATTAAGGACAGATAGTCAAATTCTGTGTTAATCAGTTACATGGATTTTCCCCTTCCTCCTTCCCTCTCTCTCTCATTGCTTCCTTTCCTCCTATTATGTAGTTAAAATGTTCATTATGAAATGCAGTTCATTTATTTTAGTTTGCCATCCATTCTCAGAAGAAGTTGTATTTTTTTTGAATTTGCAAATATTATCATGCTTATAAAAGTCAAAACTGCACAAAAAGATTTAGAGAACTGTCATTACTTTCCCCTCTGCCCTATTTTTTTTCCAACTGCTTTACAACTAAACAATTTCACTGTTTTCTGGTGTAGTCGTCCTGAGTGTCTCTTAAGTAAAGATAAGTAGATATTTGCATATTTTCTAAATTTCTTCATTTCATACACATTGGAAGCATATTTATACACTTTCCACATAGCCTTTCTCACCTGAGTATATACACCCTGAAAACCACTCTCTTGTTAAGGTCTTCCTTATAATTTTTTAACAGATACATAATAGTGCATGTATATATGCTATAGTTTAATAGTCAATATCTGTGCTTGGATAAGTAGTTTCAAATAATTTGCAATTATGACAAATGCTTCAATGAACACTTTGTGCATATATATATGCATACGTGTGTGCGCGCATGCACAAATAGAGACAGATGGACGTGGTATTGTTGGAGGTTTACCTTCAGAGTATATTATTAGAAGTGACATTCCAGGTTAAAAGACAAATGCATGTGCAGTTGTGCCAGATGTAGCAAACTGTCCTCTGCAGGGATGTACCACTTGCTATCCTCACCAGCACTGTAGCTGAGAGCCTCTATTCTTCAGTCTTTCCAACGGAATATATCTCCACATTTTCAAGCTTGCCCATCTAATGAGTGAAAATTTCTCTTATTATGAGTGGATTTGAACATATTTTCATAAAATGTTTTCTTGTTGTGAATTACTTCTTCCTTTCTTATGCCCATTTTTCTATAGGCATTTTGTTCATTTCCCCCTTAATTAATTAATTTATTTATTTGTATTGGGGATTGAACTCAGGGGCACTTGACCACTGAGCCACATCCCCAGCCCTATTTTGCATTTTATTTAGAGACAGAGTCTCACTGAGTTGCTTAGTGCCTTGCTTTTGCTGAGGCTGGCTTTGACCGTGAGATCCTCCTGCCTCAGCCTCCTGAGTCACTAGGATTACAGGCATGTGCCACCACACCCAACTTCATTTTCCCCTTAATATTTAGTGCACATTTACAACTTTATTGGAGATAAATGCTGACAATATTTTCTCCTAGTTGCCATTTATCTTGAAGTCTTTTATGCTGATTATCTTTTTGAATGTTTTTGTTTGTTCTGACTTTTGCTTTTTTACATCCAAAAGTTTTATTTTTAATGTAGCTAAATGTATCTTTTGTTTCCTTTTCAATAATAATTAGCCTTTTTCTACACCCAAGCTGTGGAGGAATTCATTCAGTTTCCCTTCTAGAATGCATATACTTTCTTTTTTTTTTTTTTTTTGTTTTTGTTTTTGTTTTTTGTTTTAGATCTGTGGTGAATTTGAAGTTTATTTTTCTGTATGGTATGAGAAATGGGTCCAATTTTATCATTTTAAAAAATGTTATTCAGCCAGGCGCGGTGGCACACACCTGTAATCCCAGCACTTTGGGAGGCTGAGGGCAGGAGGATCGTAAGTTCAAAGCCAGCCTCAGCAATGGCAAGGCACTTAGCAACTTAGTAAGACCCTGTCTCTAAATAAAATACAAAAAAAGGGCTGGGGATGTGACCCAGTGGTCGAGTGTCCCTGAGTTCAATCCCCGGTACCACACACACACAAAAAAAAATGTTATTCAGTTGCTCCAATACTATTTACTATTAGAAACCACATGTTTGATTAGTGTTTTGATTAATACCTTTATTTTATACTGAATTTTTTAATGTAATTGAATTATTCTGGAGTTTATATTCTATTTCATTGCTTTCTGTTTTATGAAGGCTGTTTCTGTGTTATTTGGTGCACACACATTCTTTACATTACTACTTTGTTATGAATGTGGTTTCTAGTGTTATAAAATCTTTTTTCTTTATTTTTATACTTTTTATTGTGATGTCCACTTTTTCTGAAAACCTGTATGTTTTTTGCATTTACATGATTTTTTAAAATATATACTTATTTTGTTTTAGTTGTACATAATGCCTTTATTCTTACGTGGTGCTGAGGATCGAACCGGGCCGCACATGCTAGACAAGCGCGCTCTACCACTGAGCCACAACACCTGCCCCATTTACGTGATTTTTAATGTCACTTTTATTGTACTCTATGGCTAACACTTTTTAAATATTTTTTTTTAGTTGTAGATGGACACAATACCTTTATTTTATTTATTTATTTTTATATGGTGCTGAGGATTGAACACAGTGCCTCACTCGTGCTAGGTGAGTGCTCTACTACTAAGCCACAACTGCAGCCCCAATTAACACATGTTTTGATGACCAGAATAGCTTTATACTGAAAAAAATATAATGAACAGTCACCAACTGGATGTAAGATGTAGAGTTTACAACCTCTCTGATGTGGGTTCTAGAGAACCAAGAAATATTGTAATTAATGTATTACATTAACATTCTTTTGCATTTGTCATGTGGCTATAATTCTATACTGAAAAAGATGGTTCTGTTTCACAGATTCTGATTAATATGGTCATTCTGAATGTCTTTGTATGGAGATTTGTCTTCCTGTTCATTCAGTAATATTTTAGATGTATTTGAGAAACTTTAAGACATTATAAGAGACCTAGGACAAAGTGCACATGAATGCTTCATTATTGTTCCAGAAGAGAAAATATGTATAAATAAAAATTTCAGTTTGAAGAGACTACATATGATGACACTGAATCCCAACTGATGACATAACATAAGCCTAAGCTGCATAGCTAGTTAGGGGAGAGTCACTTCTATCACGTGGGTGACTTTATGGCTTTTCACACTCAGATATGAAATCTGTTTCTGTGTGTACACCAGCGTGCCTTCCTCACTTTGCAAATACTTTCAGAAATGAAAAATCTGTACACTCAAACAAGCCTAGGGGACATACATTGCATACATTTTTATCCTTCTTTTCCCAGGCTATGTATGTGAGAAACAAAACATTAAAGCAAAGCAAATAATTCTTCGGGAAAACATATGGGGAGGGCATGGAAAAGACACAGGGAAAGGGTGAAAATGGATTTCAGTGCCTGAAAGTCAAACCGCTGGATGCCCATCACAGGGATGACTAAACACATATGCAATGAACTGTCACTCATAATCCTGCTCACTTGGGTTTGCTGTGCTTGTCAATCTAGAGAACCCCAGATATGATGGCCACCAATGCCCAGGCTGACAGATGCCTCTGCTGACAAAGGTAGGAGGATGGGTGGCAAATCACAGCAAATAGTTTTCAAGAGTGTTGGAGAGGTAGCTAGGTCTCCTGGAGGCTTTTGGGCTTGGTTTTTAGGAGATGTACATGCTTCTGTAAAATAGTACATCATGATGTTGTGTGTGTGTGTGTGTGTGTGTGTGTGTGTGTGTGTGTATGTCCATGCTCCATATGTATACACATATTCATTTAAAAAATTTTTAAGATAAAGTAGTCAAACCAGCCAGGCAGAAAATCACTCTGATGTAAAAGCTGTTAAGAATTACAGGGAAAAGAAAATTCTCTCCTGCATGCAGGAGGGTACTGCTTACTCACTGGTACTTCTGTCAGGGTAGGAGCAGGAGCAGCAAGCAGAGGCTAATTCAAAGGATGAAAAACCACATTCTGAAAATGCTAAAATGGAGCAAGAGTAGAGTCCTAGGAAGGGATGCCATATGTATAGGTAAAACATAAGACTTGTAGCAATAAAGGACTTATATTCCTGAGAGCCACAGAAATTGTCCAGGGGCTACTTTCACTCTCTCCCCCAGCTCTAAAACTTGTGAATCCCCAAGGGAGTGCATTGTGCAGAGGTCATTTCTCAGACAACCTAGTAGGGAAATTCATACTTTTGTAGAAAGGTATGTGATGATGGTGAATTTGTGTGTGAAAGAGGAATAAGGAATCTCCTGGTCTCTCCATCTTCAAAGGAGAAAATTCTAAGAATGTTCACTTCACCGCCCACAGACCAGGACAGTGCCTTCCAGAAAAATAAACACTGTTCCTTTCATCGTTTTCAGAACTGCAATGCAGAATTCAATTATTTATTTTAAACCCCTAACAGGATTTTATCCTGCAGGAAAAAGATTGCATACGTCGAATAAATGGTAAATACTAAACAACAACAACAAAAAAAAGGCTCATTACAGAATACGCAATATCAGTGGATTCTATTCTAAATTGTTGATTAAATTCTTCTTGTCACTCAGGATTACATCTTCCAGGTTGTCACCAGGGTAGTAAAAGAATAGGAAAGCCACAAAGTCTCAAAGGCATTTTCTCCTCTTCTCCACACCCATGGACAATCTGAGAGCTCACAATGGGTTAATAAAGAAGACCCCGATTCTTGATCTGCTGGATAAAGAGCTTACCAATTAGCAGGCCCACAGGAAAGTACAAAGCAATTTCATAGCAAAACTGAAAAGCCCTGCGATTTGCAAATGTCCAAGAAACACATGGACTCACAGTAAATAATGGGAAAAAATAAAAATTTTAAAATAGGCTTGGCACATATTTGAAACTGTCTTTTTCCAGATAAATAATTCTAGATGAACAATTTCATGTACAGGGGACATTTGAATAATTCCATAGAATCCATTTTACCAGATCTTCCTGCCTAATTACAAGTCTTTGAACCAGACAACAGCACTTGAAAGATCAATGCCTGGCTGCACATGGCATATATAAAGTGTAATTAAGAGGACTGCTCCATGGAGCCATGGATAACATGCATATGGATGTGTGAGGTTTTCATACGCACACGCTATTTGTGATATGTGCAGCAGAGACACAGGCTTCCACTGGTCCTAAATGACTTTAGCTGCCATTTTGTAAATGAGAGAATCAAATGAAAACAGACTTAAAAGCAAATAATCATGCAACCAAGTTTTAGGTCATTTTCTTTTTTGGATTTTTGACTGTAAGGCAAACCTATTTTAACTCTATGTGTGAATATTTATCTACTTCTGAATGGACCTCACTTCCTATTTAGATAAAAATTTGATACATTTAGAGGAAATATTGGGTCCTAATTTTAGGACATGGATCCTAATTTGTTCAAGTTGCTTCTCATTTTCTAATGCCACTTCACAATGACAACACATCATCACCTGGGACTACTGGGAAGTTGTTTCATACTTTCAAGGAGGAATCATGCTAAGGTAAGTATGTCAGTGTGGGTATGAGTGTGGACTAGGAAGGGACACTTAATCTCTGGGACAGAAATAAATGGAAGTGGCAGAATTGGGTGTTCTCCACAATCAGGAAGGCAGGTCTAAAGAATGTAAGAGATGACAGGCAAAGAAAGGATCGGAGACAGTGGCTGGCACCAAATAAATACATAAAAAATAGTAAACTAATGTTATCCAAATAAAATGACAGGATTCAGCAACACATTAAATAGGATGGGGAAAAGTGGGGGGGAGTCCAAAATTGTGAGAAAATGAAAAAATATGACCTGACCACAGGGTAACAGACTGAGAGCCTCACAAGGAGATGCAGAAGCCATCTGACCCAACTTTCACAGAACCAGGAGAGAGTTGATAGTGAGCAGAGGTGAGGGCCCCCCCACCACCACCAAAGGACACTTGACCTGCCAGTCCCACGTCCTGCCTCCTCTGCCATTTCAACTGAGCCAAATGTCACCAATGCCTGGCACTCACTCTTCAGGCTTTTGTTTGATAGGATTATAGAAAATTAAAGGGGGAAGAGAACAGAGAACATCATGATCTACTTTCTTTCAATATCTACAATTTTGCTAGATTGAGAGGCAAACAATCATTATAAAACATTTAGGATTTCAAAAGTCCTTTTTAGAACACCCTCTAAAAGTGATCCAAAAAAATCTCTTATTAAACCAGAATCAAATTTTTCTGATGAAATCAAATGGTTTTCAGTGCAATTAACTAAGGGACATGCAACCAGACAGAGAACACATTTTGCGTATGCTCAATTAAAGACAAAAATGCAAAGGGGACAGTGTAAGTCAGACTCCTTTGTCCTCTTTCGTTTTCTCTCCTTTTTGACCCACTGAGATGTGGTTATCAGACACTCTGATTTGTTAGTATTTTGAAATCATATGGTGAGTATTTTAATAGTATTTTAAATAGGAAGGAAGGAAAGAAGGAAGGAGAGGGGAGGGAATTTTATTTATTGGATGATTAATATATTGGCCCTTCTTTAACACATGGTGCCCTGGCCGGGAAGGGGCTGGATGGAGGTGTCAGAGCTGTATAATTTCAACCCCTGCTGTCCAGGCATGTGCATGACCTCGGGGGACAGGCACTGAATTGCTGTGGTCTTCAGTTGCCATGTCTAAAACGTGACACATGCGGCATAAGGACTCTAAGGTCACTTATAGCTCCAATAGTTTCTGATTCCTCTTCCAGGAATTTGATTTGAACTTCATGTAAAATTTGAACACTATGTATGCTAGTTTGTTCAGGCTGCTGTAACATACTATCTCAGACCATGTGGCATTTAAACACCACCACTTTCTAACTTCATTTACCATGGCTCCAGAGGCTGGGCAGTCGCTGTCCTCAGTGCCAGCATGGTTGGGTTCTGGTGAGGTCTGGCTTCCCATGCAGACTGCCAACCTCTAGCTGTGACCCCACTTGGTGGAAAAAGCCAAGGAATGAGCTCCCTGAGCCTATTTTCTCTTTCTTTTCTTCTTCATTTCTTTCTTTCTTTTTTTCTTTTTTCTTTCTTTCTTTCTTCCTTTCTTTTTTTTTTTTTTTTTTTCCTGGTAATGAGCCTATTTTTCTAAGGGCACTAATCTCACTCTAAGGGCTCTATCCTTGTGACTTCATCACCTCCCAAAAGGCTCCACCTCCAAATACTATCTGCAGGGAGGGTAGGATTTCAACATATGTTTTTGTTGAAAACACACTCAGACCACAGCAACTGGCAAGACAAGCTATTCTCAGGGGGGGAATCATGTTAAAGAGTTAGCAGTGGAGAAAGTTGCAGCCGCTACCTTGTGTTGTGATAGTCAAAGGATTGCAAATATGAACCAAAGTGTCAGGTCTCCTCAATGCAGGTTGGACTGTAATCATTTGTTATTTTTAACTAGGGAGTATGAATCATGTCTCTTTATTATGAAAGGGGAAGAATAGGACCCTCTCTTTCTTTCATTCTTTCTTTTTAAATTTCATTCCCCCAATATGAATGAGGACTTTTCTAAATTTGATTTCTGACTAAAAATCTCTGCCAACTCCTCTGGACAATAAATTCTGAATAGTGGTATTTTATATGTCCCAGACAAATGTTTCTTTCATAAAAATGGGTGGGGGTGAATGAATTTCAAAATGTCATAATTTTAGCTACCATTTATTCTACTCTATTACAAATTCAATAACCTTGAACCAGAGTTAATAGAAATTTATAATAAGTAATAAAAATTCAACTGGCCTCAAATTCCCAAGACTTCAAATACCACCTATGAGCTACCAACTCCTCCATCTCTCAGTCTAACATAGGTCTCTCTCCGGAGTACCTGTTAAGATCATATAGGTAGACATGCCGACCTGGATGCCCTCAAACCAAACGTGTCCAAAAGGCATCGCTCCCTTCCAAGTCAGCTCTTTCCTGAGAGCTCTATTTCTCTGCAAATGCTTCCAGCCTGGTACCTGGGTTTGACTCCCTGGTGTCTTCTTTCCCCCTGCCCCAAATACTGTTGATGTAATCTCCTTAATTTCATCAGTTATGCCCAGTCCAACCTTTCTCAAGAATAGCATCTTCATCCAGGACTCTACAATGCAGATCAGATGACTTGACTGCTTAAAATGTGCCCTTAGGACAAAACCTAATCCCTTTAACAAAACACTCAAGGTGATTCATCACCAGGCCTCTGACTGCATGCAGCCTCCTCTTAAGCTATTTGCTCTTTCCCCACCAAAGATCAGGATCCTTCTGCAGGATCATCCCCAATCTTCTTCTGCTTCCCAAAGTCCCATATATATTTTTCCATCTGTCTTTGCATATATCACTCCTTCTTAGGGGGATTGTTCCTATCTCTGCCAGGCTAACTCCACTAATCCTCTGAAATCCACCTCAATCTTCACAAATAGCCCAGAAGGGTTCTCATGACAGATTCCCTTTCACCAAGATCCCCACTGCATGGCATTTCAACTGCTGCTGGACTGTGAGCCCTTGAGGGCAACCTTGGCCTTATTTTCTTTATTGATAACTACATGGCACATAATAAATGTTCAGTAAATGTGTGATAAATGAACAAATACACATATAGCAAAGAATCCATGAGGAGGGCCGTCTTGGTCCAAGAATCCTGGAAGAGTCCAAGTGCACACCTATTGTGTGCCCGATTATTAATGGCACCCCTTTCACTCTCCAAAGTGTCCAAGTGAGGACAACAAATTTTGGGGGCACTATGAGTCAACATACAAGCTATGTGTATAGCTTAACTAATAATTAATATCATTTAAAAGAACTGGCAATATGTTTACAGTCTGAGATCTTGAAAGGATGGTCACTAAACTGTTATTGCCCAGCTGGTAAAATCTTAAGTGACTTTACACTTCAGTTGACTTTTCTTCCACTCACTAAACATACATCACTTCTACAAGATAACAAAGCTAATTTGGGGGGGTGGAGTATAGTTTATTTCATGTAAATTTTTTTAGAATATTCAGCTTTATCTGTAGAGCTACAGAACAGGCGAATGTTTTTCATGTTGGAAGTCAACTAAGCATATGAAGAGACGACCCTGTCATAAGATAAAATAGATGTGAAGTTTGTGGCTATATTCACAAACCCTCATTCCATGAAAACTGAAGCAAAACTAAACTAAAATAAATTGTTCTGTTGGTCAGGATTCCAGAATCTCCAGACATTTGTTTTAAAACTGCTGCCTAGGGTCTAGACTTCCACAGCTGGTGATGAGAATAAATGCACAGGCCAAACTTTCAAAGAGTAACAGCATGTGGAAAACATTAAATGGAACATAAACATTGCTAATCAGAACCCAGCAGAGGTAATCTGAAAAATGTCTTTTTGTGTGAATGTGCTTCCACGATCAATTCTACTTTGCAAGATGATGGATTTTATCAGCTAAATGGCTAAAGCTTAATGGAATGTTCACATGGAAGAACAGAAATCATGTTTCTTATCAAGTTTTTATTTTGATTACATGTATATGGTGAAGCATCATTGGTGAGTAACTTTTAACTGGTATCGCAATGCAGAAATTAAAAGTAAACTTTTGATTGAGTTGAAATTCCAAATAAAGTTCCAGACCAATTACTTTTAGTTCATTTCTCTATTTTTCTCGCTGACTTGCAGATGTATCCCAAAAAGTACAAGCACATCTGTTCTGCCTGAATGGAAATATTTAAAATAAGTCATATCTCATTACGAGGATCCAAATTGGAGGCTCTTGCTTACATCTCTTACAGAGTTATCTTTCTAGCAGAGGGAGGGTTATAAGGTCTTATACATCAACTGAAAGGAAGAGATATGGGTGTGCCTCGGTCAGCCAGAGGCTCTGACCTCCCTTTTTGGCAGTGGCCTAGTTCTTTGGATGCACTCCATATATCTGCTTCTGTAAAACAGACAGAGTGAAATGCATCTACTAACCATGATCAAGCTCGCTAGCTGATCCTGGGATGCAATTAAATCCCAAAGACCTAGGTTCAAATTCTCTCACATAACCTTGATCAATATATTTAATCTCTTTTAGTGGCCCAGTGGAAGACTGGGTTCAAGTGAATGTCGGTACTCCATCACCTACATCATAGAGAAATCAACTTTTATTGAGGCAAGCTCAAAGGTGGCATTTTCAGAAGAATTTTTGGGCTATTCCAGGAACAATTCTCCCAAGTCACTGAAAATTTCCCCTTGGGAGATGAATTCTGAATGATGATGGTGATAATTCATCTGTTCGGTGACATCTGTTGGGGCACCAAGAAGCCTGACTGTGGATAACCATTAGCAACTCACAACGTCTGGAACTAATCCAATGGAAGTGATTATGCTCTCCTAATACATACCCTATCATGGCCTAATCATCCTCTTCCTCACTTTCCATTGCCATCCACTACTTACAAAGTACCTACAACCTACCTGTGCAGCCAGGTTACTCCCCAGACCACCAACTATCTTCAAACTGACATCTAGACATTTCTACCTGAGAATACCATGGTACCTTAAACTCAGACTCAACCCATCTGAATCTGATATATTTATTGGCCCTTACCCACACCCCAAAGCCAGCTCTGTGAATTTTTCAATCTCTGTGAATTGTTTCACCACCCACACTATCAATTAAACCAGAAACCTTAACCCTATCTTTGTCACATTGTATTCCTTAAATATACACATTCAAGATGTTTAAATAAAATTTCCACATCAAGCATAAACAAAATTGAAAACAATAACAAACAACAACAACAATAAAATACCAAGCCCCTGAAAACCAAGTTTCCAAAAAGACTGTGGAATCCTAAAAAAAAAAAAAAAAAAAATACAAGTAGACATTATATTTCTGTTGGACCATGCTGCTACATACACTATTCATTACTTTTTATTTTTCCTTAACAATATATCCTGGATCTCTGTTCATCTTGATATACGGCTTCCTAATTCTTTTTTACGACTGGAAGGTATTCCTTTTGTGTGAATCTACCATACTTTATTTAACCAGACTTCTTTTGATGAATGTTTTTCCACACACAGTGCTACAATAAATAAGCTTCTACATAAATCTACAAATGTATAAAATCATATAACTGTAAAATAAATTCTAGGAAGTGAAATTACTGGGTTAAAGGTAAATACATTTGTAATCTTAATATGTTTTGCCAAATTTGTCTCCAGGGGGATTAGAGTACTATTTTGAACTCCCACCAACCATGTATTTGGGTATCTGTTTCTTTTTATCCTCACAACAAAGTTTTCAAACTTCTGAGGTTTTGTCAATAGATGAAAACAGTATCTCAGTGCTCTTTAAATTTGTCTTTTTACACTTATGAGCAAATATGGGCATATTTCATTTGTTTAAAAACTAATTAAAATATCTTTCAGTCAAAAACAATACACCCTCCTCTTTGCTTATCCTCTCTCCTTCATCCCCTGCATTTTTTCAGTCACTATTTCTGGTTTATTCTATGTTTTAAATGTTTCTTATCTCATTTAATATTAATTTCACAATCACTATTTTAAGGCACTATCCCTGCTTCTGATTACTCCAATTTGCTTATTAGAGGCCTTCCTGCCTTTATCATTCCCCCATATCCAGTGACCTTTCCAATCTGTTTAATCTTGTGGCCAGATTGTCTTAAAACTCAAAACAGCAAGTCCTTTCCCAGCTTAATTCTTTGTGAGCCCTCTGTTTGATCCCCTACCGTTATCTCCTTTGTGAGTCCTCTGTTTTATTTCTCCAACTTCATCCCTTCCTGCCATTCACAATCCCTCTGTTGCACTCTATTTCCAATTACACAAACAACTCTGCACAGCAGAATCCACATCCTCTCTCACCTCTGGAATTCCTACCATGCAGACCCAGAAGACCTCTCACCCCTTTACTTGCTCAACTCCTATTCACCCCTCAAGTCTCAGATCAGCATCATCTCTTGGGAATCTTCTGCTCTTGTGTCTTCCAAAAGCCTCTTACTTCATCTGCAGTATTGAGCTACACAGACTATAAGCCTTGTGCATTCATCTCATTCTTTTTAGGATCCCTAGAGCCTCACATAGGTCCCAGACAAATACTCCACATTCAATAGACATTTGCTAACTTAAATGCTGAGCTTGACATTAGAATCCTTTACCTCCTAGGTACTAACTGCTAAATCCTATGCGGGTTACCTAAGTGCAGTGGACCTCAGCATTCTCAGAGCAGCATAATGACACCTATTCTGCATGGCTGTGGTGAAGTTTAAGCTGCACATGTGTGTGCAATGCTTGGCACAGAGCTTGGCGTGTAGCGAGCCACTGGTAATGATTCTAGTGCACCACAGAATGATCACCCAAGGGCCTGCAGATTGTTTCCTTTGGCTCAAGGTGTTATTGAAGAATGAGAAGTTTCACCTGGAAACCTGGAGTTATAATTCATTATGAAAACAAGACTTAAAATCTGATAGTAATGAGCCTGTATTCCTCATCTGATCAGCAGCTGGAGCCAAGTGGTACCGACTTCCTGTGGGTCAACCAGAGGCCTCAGTTTCTCCCAGAGATCATCAATCCTTCTGCTGTCATCCCCAGCCTGCCTCATTCTCATTCCAGCCTGCAGTTCCCACAGCCTGCCCTCTGCAAAATTAGGAGAAATCCTTTGAGACAAAAAGTGTGTACACACATGCACAAGATCATATATAGCACATTAGAATTCCATATAGCTTGCTCTTTCTTTCCTCTGATGGCCTGCAAGTATAATCTACACATTTATAAATACACAAGCTATAGAAAAATCTGATTCTAATGTGAAAATCAGCATCATCTTTTCAAGCAGAGGAAGGGTTGATGTTATTTTTTTGTTTTAGAAACCTAGGGCACATATGACATATTAGAGGACTGCATGTTCACCTCACATAGCCCAGGGCCTTTGCTCAATTTCTTGAAAGAAAGATGTCAGGACAAGGGACCCCCAAGTGAGGATCATCATCCCTCCTTGCACATGCCATCAGCTGTTAGTGACATTTCTTCAAATCAGTGAGGTGTCCTGTTGTGTTCAGGTGCCCCAGCCTGGCAGCCCCATGGGGGCCTCTGATGATGGCATCTCATTGTTACGGTCCCAGCAGGCTAGTGTTCCCCATCCTCAGAAGGGGGCTTCCCGCATAGTCTCTGATGTTCGGTTTTGTAGCAGCTTTTCACAGAGTACAAAAACCCAACTATCAGCATCCTGACCTCGGGTTCTATGCAGATCAAAACACAACCAGCACGCTTCCACCATAGCTTGAAATTCAGCATCGCATTGCTGGTGAACTCTGATTCTGACCCTAATCCTAATTTATTGTTTGACCCTGGGATAATCAAAGGAGTTCCAAGAATCCAGTTTCTCTTGTGATGATTTGGAGAATTATTGGGTGAGGAGGGTTATATATAATACACTGTACACATGTATAAAGATTTCCAAATATACACACTAAAAAAAAAGTCATGCTTTAATTATAATTTAATTGAATGAAAGAATTATAAAGCTAAATGGCCTTGGAAAAAAATCAGTATTTTCAATCAATGAAAGTATTTGATAATGTTTCTACAGAAGCAATTAAGAAACAAATATATTTGTATATATACATATATGTATGTATGTATGTATTTTTATCAAGCTCTTAGACCTTCTTATTATGTCTTGAGATAGACACATTGTCTAGATACAATTTTCTCCTTAATAGTCTCTCATTTGTTATTGTGTTTATTCCTGCAAAAGTATTAACTGCATAAATAAAAAGCACATTAGATCAATATGTAGTGGAATTTTAATAACATAAAACAATATGTGAATTAATCTAATTCCTCCTACAAAGATCAAGGTTATTTCCCAAGGAATAAGAGCAAAATGCCTTTGTCCGCTAATCACTGATGCTTCTTGGAATAGGCTTCCCAGTCCCCCTCCTAAACCTAAAGAATGACACCAAGTGGGGTCCTAAACTCAAGCATCTAGAACTCAAGACTCTTCACCTCCTCTGGATTTCGTTTACTTTTGTTTAAAAACAATTCTCTCCTTGGAGCGACACTTCAGGAGCAAACATGTCTAGACTTGGTATCTACATTCTACAGTCAGTAAAAAATAGTGTTCATAATTTCACGGAAGGTAACACATTTCACCAAGGGCAAGCATTCATCATGCAATGAATCAACATCCAGTCACCTCCATTCTCATTCACATGCAAATAACATCCCAATTTTCTTACTTGTCATTATATGTGACATTTAAACCCAGTTACTTGGACCTACAATACTAGTTAACCCCAGGGGCAAGTTAAGATCCCAAACACTTGCTAATATATCAAGAACCAAGAACTCATAATTTTTTCCTCCCTTTTCCTTATTCCTCCCTTCCTTCATCTCTTCCTTTTGCTTTTTTGTTTGTTTGTTTGTTTTTTGTTATTGTTGTGTTAGTAGTCATCCATAAAATATTGCCAAATTCTGCATAACAAAATGTGTCAGACTACACACTTCACTGGAGCAGAAAAACAGAACTCAAAATTGCTTCTCAATGGTAAATGAGTGACAAGCCTAATGAATTGGGGATGAGTTTCAGTTGCAGATTGTATTTCTCTTCCCTCTAAATATCACTATAGGTTAAAAGAAGTGAAATTCAAGTAATAACAGTGATCTACACTTTTACTAGACCAGCATCAAAACAAGAACTAGAACTACTACACGGTTGGATAAAATCGGCTTCTTTACTGTGTGTTTTAGTTGATCTTGTCCCCACCACCACAGATAATTAAGAAAAACATCTACACACGTGATTAAAAGGACTGTGGAGGGAACATATAAACAAATATTTCATTTCATTAAAAAATGGATGGAGTGATGAAGCCCAGAATATAAGTTAACTCTAAACAAAAATAAACTCTTATAACAGAACCATTCATAAGCAGAATGAAACCGTCTTCTTGACTTACCAATTTCACATATACTTTGACCTGAAGATCTGCAATATCAAACAGAGTAATGAAACAGAGAGTAGAAAGAGATGAAACATCGAAGTACTCCCTCCCAGGATTCGTAGTGAACAAAATTATTATTAGTACATAATAAGCTTGTTTGCTAAATTTCTTGGATCTGGGGAAGGGATGATTATCTTCACAGAATTGGGCATACCTAAGTGCCCAATTAAATAAACTCACCTGTCTTTGGTGACTATATTTTAGTGTAATAATAGTGCAGATAGCAGCTAACTAACCCCTGGGACCCTATTCGCATTAGCACTGAGGCCCTGCGCCCCAGAGAGGCAGGAAGGGCTCTTTTAGAGCCGGTGGGTTGGTTTCCATCTCAATCAGGAATGTTCGCAGAATTAGCTCTGAAATTCTGCAGGTTTGGTTTAAGATTACTTATTGTAAGACTCAGGTTGCACATCTATTGGAAAGAAAACAAAAAGACCATTTCTTGGTACTTACATGGGTGTTTCAGTAAAATACTGTCTTATTTTCCTTTTCTGTAAAATGCAAGGCTTGGGCTAGATGGCTGCTGATACTAAACCCTGGTGGAAATCCCAAAGAATGAAGGACTTCCAGGGAACATACAGAAGAGGGCTTGCGGTTTCAATGGGAAGGTCACATATCAAGATGGTGGTACAGGAACAGGGTAATTCAGCCACTGCAACAACTCAGCCGTGATCACTGTCCTGATTAAAGTGGCATCTATACTGGATCTTCAAGAGACCTCTGGGATCATCTAGTGCAAATCACCCCTTTTACAGATGAGGAAACTGAGACTCGGTGCCATTTCTATCAAGGGAGACATTATTCAGGCTCTTTTCCATATCTCTTGATACACAGAATTAAATGAACTAAAAACAATGAGTAAAGCTGGAAAAAAAAAAAGCTATCATAATTTTAAAGTCATAAGGTTTAAAAGGAAGAGGACTTTTTTAAACTATGAAATAATTTCAAGTTCCACATACATTCTTACAGCGTGCTACAATCTAGTTCATTATTTTCTTAGAAGGAAAAAAATGTGTAATGTGTGCATAATAACCCCATTGTTCACTTTTGCATTAAAAAAGGGAAAGTTTTAACAAAAGGTGTAATCCATTATTTCCTGATCTCTAAAAATTAAAACAGAAGAGTAACACAGGAAAATAAATCAAACATATCATGTCACAGTGTCATTGTTATAAGGTAGCAAAAAACCAAGTACCATAAGAATAAGATTTCCTTCTAAGCATTTTATAATTAAGGAGAAAATAATTTTAAGAAGACGCATCATGAATTCAAACTCCAGTGGAACAAACAAGAAGTTCAGTTCAAAACTTTAAAAAGCTATTCGGTTTGAGGGGTGAACTGAATAGATTCTGTGTTTCCTACCTCCCACCCAGCACTAAAAATGTGACTGCAAAGGTCTTGCAGTAGCACACAAGGCAGAGCACCAGAGGAAGCACATGGGGCGTTTGAGACAGCTGGATGCTACTCATGTACAAAACTCTTCAAAATTTAGGAACTGAATCATCATTTAAAACACACATGCTCTTTATAGACATTCTGAAATTTTATGATGAAAGTCTAGTCATCCCACCATTACTTTTTGAGCAGGATTAATTTTAAAAGACGGCGAAGGAAAGAGAGTGAGTGAATTTCATCAGGCAAAAAACAACTCGGCAAGCCAACAGAAAAAGAAAAAAGTTGTGAAATGTGCTCCTCCTCCTGCCACTCTGGGAACTCTTTGCTTTACCATGTACAGAAGGCTCATCCTCCCTAAGGGTGACTCTTTTGTCACATAGTGTGATGAAGATCCTTTGATGTCCTGTAGCCAGGGATCCGAAGGCCCCTAGGTAAACTCCCCAGCAACTGAGCCAAGAATTTTGTCATGTGTGCTGAAGTTCATTTTAATGGAGGCATTTGGAAAAGGGAACTCTTAGGAGAAGTCTTGCAATGTTGGACTTCCACATTGAATCAAATCTCTTCTTAACTTCTACAGCTGAGGGCTGAGGAGGCTGACCCTGACAGAAGAACTTAGGGATCAAGTTAAAAGGCCTGGTCCCCACTTTATCCAGCAAAGTGATGAGATCTGTCCCTGTCCAGCCATTATTCATGTCTTCTGAAGTTAAAGCAAGTTTACAGAGGATTAAGAATCCAAACTTACTATTAGACAACTTTAGAGTTTCTATAAGAATTCAGTGAATTCTCAAAGGGAATTCTGAAGAGGTGAGGAGACAGAGCATGCAAAGCTAACAATAAATTAAAAAATACTTAATTGCTAAGCAACAAGATAAACATCAGAGTGCTCTTAAAGACAAAGTTGCAGGTCTAACTTTGCAGGTTAGAGCAATAACAGTCTTGTAAAGCTGCTGGTCATTTGGCCTGACAACTTTTCTAGGTGTTTTGATTATGTATTAAAGATGCAGCATCGGGAGCTGGGGTTGTGGCTCAGCGGTAGATCGCTCGTCTAGCACGTACGTGGCCCGGGTTCGATCCCCAGCACCACGTAAAAAATAAAAAAACGCATTGTGTACAACTAAAGCAAATAAATAAATATTCTTAAAAAAGATGCAGCATCATAAAATTTTATGTCTTTTCATAAGAAAACCTCCCACTGAGCCTGTTTTAAATAGATTGGACACAATAATACTGGTTTATTTGGATAAATGTTGAATTTAATGATATGTCCTAGAATATGTGAGGAAAATTTAATCATTTAACCACACTTTAGAGTCCCTACTTGAAACCTGGTTAGATTCTGCAGAGATCTGCTTAATTTTATGTTGTCATCATTTACCACTAAGCCATTTAGCCATACTGTGTGTGGTTTCAGCCAAATAGTTCAGATTGCTAGTTATTCTTTTTCCCATTTCTGCCCTTACAAAATAACCTGTAATATTCTTGCCTTTATAGTCAGCAGGAACCATTCCTAATTAAAAAAAAGAAAGATCTTAATTAGAAGTTGTCCCTGTTTTTACACAGTTATCAAAAATTACCTATGCTAAATATAATTATTATTCGTCAAAAAAAAAAAAAAAAAACTATTTCCAAATTAATCTACACTGTGCTGGGTATGTACCTCAGTGGTAGAGCCCTTGCCTGGCATACATGAGGCCCTAGGTTCATCTGCAGCAACACACACACACACACACACACACACTCAATTAATCTAAGCTCAAGGTTTTACAAGGTAGGCTACCAAACAAAATAGAGTGAATGTTCTAATTGATAAGTTTGAATAACTCTTAAGATTTACACATAGAATCCATGGAAAGAAAGATGCAGAGTAAATTTCTAAGCATCTTTCCCACCCCTTCCTAGTGAGAAAGGTGAAAGTGATAAGGGAACACCAGTCATAAGCTCCCGTCTGTTCTTGCTATTCCTCCAAGACTTCATAACAAAAGGTCATTGGGTTTTGGGGAGGATTGGGATGTAGAGGGTGCTACACTTTGGAGGTAGAGCCCACTGAGATGGATTGAGCCTCTCTATCCTCAAGGAGCCCAGAATATCAGCCTCTATTCTTGACCTAATTTGGACTGTCTTTGAGATATATGAATAACACAATTATGCATGAAGCTTAAAGAGAAAATTTGCTACTATGAGAGAATGAAGATGGCAGAGCAGATCTCAGCAGCAATCCTTGACCTCTCCACAGCCCAGAAAGGAAGCAGTGAAAGAAAAGCTGACCAGAAATTTTTATTAGTACATAGATTTGATCTGAAGTGATTATAGTTAACAGGGCTTAGTATCTTCTCTCAAAATGGTGCTGATACTGGGAATAGTAGAGGATTCGTGCTGAGTATATCAATATCTAAATACTCAATCAGTCCAGAAGCTCACTAAACTGTCTCTTGCAAAAAGGTATAAGCAATAATCATCCCAACAGATGGGTAGACATACAAGCAGTATAAAAAAGCAAGGGAACAAACCACCCCAAACAGCCCACAACACTTCCACAACTGAGTTTATTGACACTGCAAAGGAGGAAATGTTGGAGAAATAATTTAGAAAGTTCATAGCTAAAATGTTCAATGAGCTAAAAGAAGATATAAGGAATGAACTTAGAAAATTCAGGAATTATAAGATCATTTTAATAAATAGATAAGATTCGGAAAAAGAACCAAACAAAAAACCTGGAAAGACTGACTCAATAATTCAAATTAAGAATTCAGTAGAAAGCATCACCAATAGATTTGGCCACTCTGAATATGGATTCTCAGGCCCTGAAGACAAAGTATGTGATCTTGAAAATAAAGTTAAAAGAAAATAAAAGATGTTTAGAGACCATGACCAGAATATTCAAGAAATCTGGTATAATATCAAAAAAAACAAAATGTAAGCATCATCAGTTTAGATAAAGGCTCCAAAACACAAACTAAAGGAGTACACAACTTTTTCAAAACTATCAGAAAATGGGGCTGGGGCTATTGCTGAGCAGTAGAGTGTTCATCTCTCATGTGTGAAGCCCTGGGTTCGATCCTCAGCACCACATAAATAAAATTTTTAAAAGGTATTGTGTCCACCTACAACTAAAAAACTATTTTAAAAAAATCGGAAATCTTTCAAACCTCAAGAAAAATATGGACATCCACATACAAGATGCAATCAGAATCCCAAATAGGCAAGATCAAAAGAGATCCTCTCTAAGACATATTATATTTAAAATGCATGATATACAGAACAAGGATTAAAATATAAAAGCCACAAGACAAAAATGACTGCTCACATTTAGAAATAAGCTAACCAGGATTTCAATTAAATTTTTGCCTAGACCCTAAAAACCAGGAAGTCTTAGAATAATATATAACAAGCCCTAAAAGAAAATGCCTGTCAACCAAGATTTCTATATCCAGCAAAATACCTTCAAATTGAAAATGAAATAAAACCTTCCATAATCAGCAGAAACTAAAAGACTTCATTACCACTAAACCTATACTACAAAACATACTCAATAAAATATTTTAAGCAGAAGAAATGAAAAATAAAAATCAGAGCTAGAATATCTCATGAGAATAGTCAATTAAGAAGAATCAAGTCTGAATTAAGCATTAGAAATCAAAATAGCAGGGAAAAAAATTATCTCTGTATAATAACACTGAATGTAAATGGCCTAAACTCTCCAATCAAAAGATAGACTGACAGATAAGACATAATCATATACTATTTACATAAGACTCATCTTATGTGCAAAGACATTCCCAGGCTGAAGGTGAAAGTATGGAAAAAGTTATATCATGCAAATGGAGACTGAAAGCAAGCAGGAGTAGCTACTCTCATATCAGACAAAGTAGACTTCAAGTCAAAATTACATATAACACCAAAGAGGGTGACTTCATACTGGTTAAGAGAATCAACCAACAACAAGATATAATGGTTGTAAATATTTATGCCCCAAATGTCAGTGCACCTACAGATATAAAACATAACCTTCTCAATATAAAGTATTGTATTATCAATACAATAATACTGGGTGATTTCTTTTTTTTTTTTTTTTTTTTTAATTTTTTTTTATTTTTATAATTTTTAATATGTACAACTCATAGTGCATATATTTAGTATCTTTTTACATACAACTGTTTGTATACAAAGTATATTCGTACAATTTAGGTCTTCAATCACGCATTAAGGAAAATGATATCCGTCTCATTCAACCACCTTTTTTTCCCCCCCTCCCTCCCCTCTTGCTCCCTCCCTTACCCTCCCTTCCCTTGACCATTCTAGTGTTCCTCTAATCCTCCTATGTACCCCATCCAACAATACTTTGAAATAGCCTCCTTATATAAGAGAGAACATTTGGTACTTGGATTTTTGAGACTGACTAACTTCACTTAGCATTATGTCTTCCAACTTCATCCATTTACCTGCAAATACCATTAATTTATTTTCTTTTATTGCTGAGTAAAATTCCATTGTGCGTATATACCACATTTTCTTAATCCACTCATTTACTGAGGGACATCTAGGTTGATTCCACAACCTAGCTATTGTGAATTGTGCAGCTACAAACATTGAGATAGCTGTGTCACTGTAATATGCTGTTTTTAAGTCCTTTGGGAATATACCCAAGAGTGGGATGGCTGGGTCATAGGATGGTTCCATTCCCAGTTTTCCAAGAAATCTCCATACTGCTTTCCATAACGGTTGCACCATTTTGCAGTCCCACCAGCAATGTATGAGTGTGCCTTTTTCTCCACATCCTCTCCAACATTTATTGTTGCTTGTGTTCTTGATGGCTGCCATTCTGACTGGAGTGAAGTGAAATCTTAGAGTAGTTTTGATTTGCATTTCTCTAATTGCCAGCGATGTTGAACATTTTTTCATGTATTTGTTGATTAATCGTGTATCTTCTTCTGAGAGGTGTCTTCTCAATTCCTTAGCCCATTTATTGATTGGGTTATTTGTTTTTTTAGTGTAAAGTTTTTTGAGTTCTTTATATATTCTAGAGATTAGTGCTCTATCTGATGTGCATGTATTAAATATTTGTTCCCAATTAGTTGGCTCTCTATTCACCTCACTGATTGTTTCTTTTGCTGAAAAGAAGCTTTTTAGTTTAAATCTATCCCATTCATTAATTCTTGGTAGTAATTCTTGCGCTACAGGGTTCTTATTAAGGAACTTGGGGCCTAATCCAACATGTTGGAAATTGGAGCTTACTTTTTCTTCTATTAGGTGTATTGTCTCTGGTCTAATTCCTAGGTCTTTGATCCACTTTGAATTGAGTTTTGTGCATGGTGAGAGATAAAGGTTTAATTTCATTTTGTTGCATATGGATTTCCAGTTTTCCCAGCACCATTTGTTGAAGAGGCTATCCTTTCTCCACTGTACATTTTTGGCACCTTTGTCTAATATAAGATAGCTGTAATTAAATGTATTAGTCTCTGTATCCTCAATTCTGTACCATTGGTCCACCAGTCTGTTTTGGTGCCAATACCATGCTGTTTTTGTTACTATTGCTCTATAGTATAATTTAAAGTCTGGTATGGTGATGCCCCCTGCTTCACTTTTCTTGCTCAGGATTGCTTTGGCTATTCTGGGTCTCTTATTTTTCCAGATGAACTTCATGACTGCTATTTCTATTTCTTTGAAGAATGACATGGGGATTTTGATAGGAATTGCATTAAATCTGTATAATGCTTTTGGTAGTATGGACATTTTGACAATATTAATTCTACCTATCCAAGAGCAAGGTAGGTCTTTCCATCTTCTGAGTTCATCTATAATTTCTTTCTTTAGTGTTCTATAATTTTCGTTATACAGGTCTTTCACCTCTTTCGTTAGGTTGATTCCCAGGTATTTTATTTTTTTTGATGCTATTGCAAATGGGGTATTTTTCATCATTTCCCTTTCAGAGTCTTTGTCGCTGATGTACACAAATGCCTTTGACTTATGTGTATTGATTTTGTATCCTGCAACTTTGCCAAATTCGTTTACTAGTTGTAAAAGTTTTCTGGTAGAGTTTTTTGGGTCTTCTAGGTAGATTATCATGTCATCAGCAAATAGTGCTAATTTGAGCTCTTCTTTTCCTATCTTGATCCCTTTAATTTCTTTCGTCTGTCTAATTGCTCTGGCCAGAGTTTCCAGTACTATGTTAAATAGCAGTGGTGAAAGGGGACATCCCTGTCTTGTTCCAGTTTTTAGAGGGAATGCTTTCAATTTTTCTCCATTTAAGATAATGTTAGCTCGGGGCCTTGCATAAATAGCTTTTATTATGTTAAGATATGTTCCTGATATTCCTAGTTTTTCCAGTGTTTTGAACATAAAGGGGTGTTGTATTTTGTCAAATGCTTTTTCTGCGTCAATTGAGATGATCATATGATTTTTGACTTTAAGTCTATTGATGTGATGTATTATGTTTATTGATTTCCGAATATTGAACCAGCCTTGCATCCCTGGGATAAACCCCACTTGATCGTGGTGCACTATCTTTTTGATATGTTTTTGTATCCGATTTGCCAGGATTTTGTTGAGGATTTTTTGCATCTATGTTCATTAAAGATATGGGCCTGAAGTTTTCTTTTTTGGATGTGTCTTTGCCTGGCTTTGGAATTAATGTAATATTGGCCTCATAGAAAGAGTCTGGAAGAGCTCCCTCTTTTTCTATTTCTTGAAATAGTTTGAAGAGCATTGGTATTAGTTCTTCTTTGAAAGTCTTATAGAACTCGGCTGTAAACCCATCAGGTCCTGGACTTTTCCTTGTTGGTAGCTTTTTGATGACATCTTCTATTTCTTCGCTTGTAATTGATCTATTTAAATTATGTATAGCCTCCACATCCAGTTTAGGCAAATCATATGACTCTAGAAATCTGTCAATGCATTCAGTATTTTCTATTTTATTCGAGTACAAGTTTTCAAAGTAATTTCTAATAATATTCTGTATATCTGAGGTGTTTGTTGTGATATTCCCTTTTTCATCACGAATGTTAGTAATTTGAGTTTTTTCTCTTCTTCTTTTTGTTAGCATTGCTAAGGGTCTGTCAATTTTGTTTATTTTTTCAAAGAACCAACTTTTAGTTTTGTCAATTCTTTGAATGGTTTCCTTAGTCTCAATTTCATTAATTTCTGCTCTGATTTTAATTATTTCCTGTCTTCTACTGCTCTTGGAGTTGGTCTGTTCTTCCTTTTCTAATGCTTTGAGGTGTGATGTTAAGTCATTTATTTGTTGGTTTTTTTTCCTCTTAAGGAATGAACTCAGTGCAATGAATTTTCCTCTTACTACTGCCTTCATAGTGTCCCAGAGATTTCTATATGATGTATCTGTGTTCTCATTTACCTCTAGGAATTTTTTGATCTCCTCTTTGATGTCTTCTTCAACCCCTTGTTCATTCAGTAGCATGTTGTTTAGCTTCCAGTTGATGGAGTAGTTTTTTCTTATTCCTTGTTTTGT
This sequence comes from Tamias sibiricus, assembly GCA_025594165.1. Lineage (NCBI taxonomy): Eukaryota > Metazoa > Chordata > Mammalia > Rodentia > Sciuridae > Tamias > Tamias sibiricus. The sequence continues at coordinate 132,446,034 of CM046666.1, read as the reverse complement.
CGTTGATTTCCAATTTCATCCCTTTATGGTCCGATAGCATGCAGGGTAGCATCTCTATTTTTTTATATTTGCTGAGAGTTGCCTTGTGACATAATATATGGTCTATTTTGGAGAAGGAGCCATGTGCTGCTGAGAAAAATGTGTATTCGTTTACTGAGGGATGAAATATTCTATATATGTCCGTTAGGTCTAAATTGTTAATTGTTTTGAGGAGGCTTAAAGTTTCTTTGTTTAGCTTTTGTTTGGATGATCTATCCATTGGTGAGAGAGGTGTGTTGAAGTCCCCTAGAATAACTGTGTTGTGGTCTATTTTACTCTTGAACTTAAGAAGCGTTTGTTTGATGAATGTAGGTGCTCCATTATTTGGGGCATACAGATTTATGATTGTTATATCCTGTTGATGGATGGTTCCCTTAAGTAATAAGAAATATCCATCTTTGTCCCTCTTGATTAATTTTGGTTTGAAGTCTACCTTATTTGATATGAGAATGGAAACCCCTGCTTGCTTCCGCCGGCCATGTGAGTGATAAGACTTTTCCCAGCCTTTCACTTTCAGTCTGTTGATGTCTTTTTCTATGAGGTGTGTTTCTTGGAGACAGCAAATTGTTGGGTCATTTCTTTTAATCCATTCTGATAATCTGTGTCTTTTGATTGGCGAGTTTAGGCCATTAACATTCAGGGTTATTATTGAGATGTGATTTTTTATTCCCATCCATTATTATTTGACTTATGGTCTTTAGCTTGATTTGGTTTCTCTTCTGGTTGGTATTTCCTTTAGTTTAATATCTCCCTTTGTTGATTTTCGTTATCATCTTTCTCTTCTTCTTCATGAAAAATGTTGCCCAGGATGCTCAGAAGTGCTGGCTTTCGAGTTGTGAAATCTTTTAACTTTTGCTTGTCGTGGAAGGTTTTTATTTCATCTTCGAATCTAAAGCTCAATTTTGCTGGATATAAGATTCTTGGTTGACATCCCTTTTCTTTCAGAGCTTGAAATATGCTATTCCAGGATCTTCTTGCTTTTAAGGTCTGGGTTGAAAAATCTGAACATAATCTGATTGGTTTCCCCCTATATGTAATTTGCTTCCTTTCTCTTGTGGCTTTTAGTATTCTCTCCTTGCTCAGTGTATTAGGCATTTTCATTATAATGTGTCTAGGTGTGGATCTGTTGAGATTTTGTTTGTTTGGTGTTCGGTATGCCTCTTGAAGTTGGTTTTCCATTTCATTCCTCAAGCTTGGAAAATTTTCTGTAATTATTTCATTAAATAGATTACTCATTCCTTTGGCTTGAAACTCTGCCCCTTCCTCTACGCCAATCACTCTTAAGTTTGGTCTTTTTATGCTGTCCCATAATTCCTGGATGTTATGTTCATGATTACTAACAAGTTTTGCTGTATGGTTTAAATTCTTCTCTAAGACATATATTTTGTCTTCATTGTCTGAGGTTCTATCTTCCAGGTGGTCTATTCTGTTGGAGATGTTTTCAATTGAGCTTTTATTTTGGTTTATTGCTTCTTTCATTTCTGGAATTTCTGTTTGGATTCTCTTTAGAGCCTCTATTTCCCTATTGAAGTAATCTTTTACTTCCTGTATTTGTTTTTGGAGTTCTTTGTCAAAATGATCTTTTGCCTCCTGTACCTGCTCCCTCATCTCATTTTTGAGTTCATTCTTAAGTTCCATAAACATTTGGCATATGTAATTTCTAAATTCCATCTCTGGCATTTGACCAACTGTGCTTGCCATGACATCTGCCGATGAGGTATCTTGATTTGTTTGTGTCATTTTCTTTCCTTGTTTTTTCATGTTGCTCGTGTGTCTATTCTTCCTGCACTGTGGGACCTTGACTGTTTCGATTTTATCTTAAAGCCTTATGTTGTTCCTGTAGTACAATGCTATCAGATCACCTTATAATTCCTTTATACTTTTAAAACCTAACACTTTCTATTCAGAAAATCCAAGTTTGGTCACAATGTACAGATTTTGTTATCCCAGATATTATTTCCAATTTACTCTGTACGCTTCTGATAGGGTTTTATAGCTTCAAGTATTGGATACAGAGGTGTTATGTTTAGGAAGAAGGAAGTGTCTTGAATTGTTCTTTCTTGGAAAGTATGAAAAGAGATATCTATTGAAATGGTTTAGTGGAAGTGGTTTAGTATCAGTAGACGATGGAAGAAAGAGAATGGGGTTGACAATTAGGTAAAAAGATCAATTTATATATATAGTAAGTTGGAAAAGAAAAAAAATGATAAAGAGTAGGAATTGGTGTAAGAGAGAGGAGAGAGAGAATCAAGGAAATAGAGAGTAAACTATATATAACACCACTTTGCTACCCAGTCCAGCGCCGGTTCTAGAAATCCCAAGTTTTGCGTATAACTTGTTTTTGGCTCTGTTTAGTATGCACTGGCAGGATGTAAACATGAAAGATGAAGGAGGAAGAAAAGATACAAGGGTGAGAAGGAGTAAAAGAATGAAAGAAAAAAGGGAGCGGAAGCAGATAAACACACTAACAATCAATGCGAAAGGAAAAAAAAAAAAAAGCAGAACAAAACAAAGCCAAAAAAAGAAAAATAAAAATAAACAAACAAACATACAAACAAACAAACAAACAAACAAAAAACCCTCCCTGCAATCCAAAAAATCAAGCAGACCAATAAAAAGAAAGGGAAAAAAAAAAAAAAAAAAAAGTCAAACCCCAAGTCTCAGACAAAACGGGCCCTGGGAAGCCCCCCTCTTTTTTTCCTTTCCAGTTCAAACCAATTGCTATTGGATCACAGTCTGTGATCCTGTCAGTGAAATCAAGGCTGCATCCTAGGCCAGCGGCTGCACGGTTCAGTGAAGGAGTGGCCCAGGGGGACTGTGTGTGTCAGCAGATGAATGGCGCCGGGAAGGGGGATCTTCCAGAAGGCACCCCCTCCCCAAGCCCACCCACAGTTGCAGCCCCCTGTGGCCGCTGTGCCAGCCTCAGAAACGCCTTCCCCTGCTGACCAACCAAGTCTCACCCAATTGTGCGTTGTCTTCAGAGAGCTGGAGAGTCCCTGGATGGATGCAGCAGTCGCTCTCCGTCTCCTCCCCTTTGTCAGGACCAGCCCCTGCAGCTTTCAAAGATGGCGGTGCTCTCCCTCCAGTCAACAGCTGCTCCGCAGACTCCCAGACTCCCGTATCCTTGCCGATCACACCGGGAAGCCACACCTGTGACTGTAGTGCAGACAGCGCTGCTTCAGACTGTAGCCGCTCCACTCCGCCCCTGTTTGCTGATCGCAGATCTCTGCGCCGCTCTGTCCGGGGCCCCAGTACCGAGGGTCCCGTCAGGCGGAGTGTGGATTCGAACTGGTGTGTGGACCCGCGGTCTCCCGTGGCTCCCCAGCACCAATCCCGCCAGCTGTTATCGCTGGTTTTTATCGCCGGTTTCACGCTGGTGTGCAGTGAGTTTGGCTGGGGTTGCAGCAGTAGCGCGGTCTCCTCACACTGACCTTGTTTCGCCCGGCCTGTGCACCGCCCAGGCGGTTTTGCAGGAGCCTCGCGGCTCCAGCCGCTGCAGACAGTTTGTCTCTTTCTCTCTCTGGTAGTGGTAATCAAACCATCCAGGATATCGGTATTTTCAGTCCATATATATATAATGAAAGGCAATTTATCTGCTTTGTTGGATTCTTTCCACGGAGCTGTCCTGAAGTGCGGCTTCCTCTAATCCGCCATCTTGGATCTCAATACTGGGTGATTTCAACGCAACTCTCTCACCATTAGATAAGTCATCTGGACACAAACTAAGTAAAGACTCTTCAGAAGCAAAAAATATTGTTAATTAAATGAACCTCACAGACAGCTTACACAATATCTCATCCACCAACAACTGAATTTACTTCTCAATGGCACATGGAAACTTTCTCTAAAGCAGATCATATTTTAGAGCACAAGTCTCAACAAATGAAAAAAGTAGAGATAATTCCTTAAATTCTATCTGACCATAATTTAATGAAATTAGAAATCAATAAGATAAAAAATAGAAACCATATTAGTACCTGGAGATTAACTAGTACATTTTTGAATAAGGAATGAATCATATAGGAAATCAGGGAAGAAATTTTAAAAAAATTCTTAGAGAGAGATGAGAATAGAGATACAACATACCAAAATCTCTGTGACAGTATGAAGGCAGTTCTAAACAAAAAGTTTATAGCACTGAATTCTTACATTAAAAAATAGAAAAATCACAAATAAATAATTTAATATTATACACCAAGGCCCTAGAAAATAAAGAACAAAATTCCAAAATACTTAATCTAAAATCAGTAGACTATAGGAAACAATGAAGATCATGGCAAAAATTGATGAAATTGAGAGTAAAAAAAATAGAAAGGATGAATGCAAAAAAGGAGATTCTTTAAAAAGGTAAAAAATTGATAAACACTTAGCCAAACTAACCAAAATAAAAAAAATAAAGATCCAAATCAACAAAAATAGAGAAGAAAAAGGAGATATCACCACAGATACTTCTGAAATCCAGAGACTCATTAGAAAGTATTTTGAAAATTTATACTCTAATAAACTAGAAAATCTAGAAGATACTGACAAATTTATAGACAGACATGATCTACCCAAATTGAACTGCAATGATGTAGAAAACTTAAACAGACCAATATCAAGCAATGAGATTGAAGCAACAATCAAAACAATTGAAAGCCTTCCAAAAAGGAAAAGCCCAGGGCCAGATGGATTCTCAGCTAAGTTCTACCAGACCTTTAAAGAACTAATGTCATTCCTCCTCAAAATATTTCATGAAATATAAAGGAGGGGAACACTTCCAATCATTCTATGTAGTCAGCATCACCTTTATACCAAAAGCAGACAAAGACACATCAAGGACAGAAAACCTTCAAACCAATATGCCAGATAAAAACAGATGCAAAAGTCCTTAATAAAATATTGGCAAACTACATTCAAAACACATTAACAAGATGGTACACCATGATCAAGTAGATTTCATCCCAGGGATAGAAGGTTGGTTCAACATATGCAAATCAATAAATGCAGTTCAACACATAAATAGAATTAAGATCAAGAATCACATGATCATTTTAATATATGCAGCAAAAGCATTCAACAAAATCCAGCATCCATTCACGTTAAAAATAGTGGAGAAATTAGGGACAGAAGGAACTTACCTCAACATTGTAAAATGACAAACCAAAGGCCAACATCATACTGAATGGAGAAAAACTGAAAGCATTGCTTCTAAAATAAGGAATAAGGCAAGGATTCCCACATTCACTATTCCTATTCAACATAGTTCTTGAAACTCTAGCTAAAGAAATCAGGCAATTAAAAGAAATTTAAAGGGATACAAATAGGAAAAGAAGAAGTTAAATTATCTCTACTGATGACATGATCCTGTATCCCCAAATTCTAATTCTAATTCTAATCCCCAAATTAGAATTCCCCAAAATCTCCATAAGCAAACTTCTAGAGTTGATAAATAAATTCAGCAAAGAACCAGGATACAAGGAACATACATAAATCAACTGCTTTCCTATACTTGAATAAGAATCTTCTGAGGAAGAAATCAGGAAAACTATCCCATTCACAATAACCTAAATAAACAAACAAACAAAAAACTTAGGAATAAACCTAACCAAGGGGGTGAAAGACAATGGAAACTGTAGAAAGCTGAAGAAATCAACTGAAGGAGACCCTAGAAGATAGAAAGAGCTCACATGCTCATGGATAGGCAGAATTAATGTTGTCCAAAATGGCCATACTACCAAAAGCATATACAGATTCAATGCTATCCTCATCAAAATACCAATGGGAGAAGATCTTTGTCAGTTGCTCCTCTAACAGGGTAATATCCAGAATACATAAAAACCCCAAAAGCTTAACACAAAAAGCAATCCAACAAATGAATGGGCAAAAGAACTAAACAGACACTTCTCCAAAGAAGGAATATAAATATCCAACATATATATGAAAAAATGTTCAACATCCCCAGCAATCCTGGAAATGCAAACTGAAACTACATTGAGATTTCATCTTACTCCAGTTAAAATGGCAATCATCAAGAATACAAATAATAGTAAATAAATGTTGGCAAGGATTTGGGGAGAAAGTACATTCATATATTGTTGGTGAACTATGAATTACTGGAACTCAGTATGGAGTTTCCTCAAGAGGAATGGCACTACCATATGACCAACGTATCCTACTTCAAGGTATTTATCCCAAAGGGCTAAAATCAGCATAGGCACATTAATGTTTATAGCAACACAAGTCACGATAGCCAAGTTATAGAAGCAGCCTATCAACAGATGAATGGATAAAGAAAATGTGGTATATATAAACAATGGAGTTTTACTCAGCCATAAAAAAGAATTAAATTATGGGATTTTTCTGGTAAATGGATGGAACTGGAGAACATCATGCTAAGTAAAAAATAAACTAGACTCAGAAAGTCAAAGGTTGGATGTTTTATCTCAGATGTGGAAGCTAGAGAGAAATAAGGAAAAAAAGAAAGGGAGAGATAAAAATAAAAGGAAGATCACTATAATAAAGACAAGGTGCTCAGGGGGAGGGAGGAAGGAAGGGAATAGTGAGGAAGAATGGAATGAATTTGGCCGAATCATGCTATGCATATATACAAATATACCACAGTGAATTTCACCTTCATGTTTATCTATAAAGTATTAATTTCAAAGAAAATTATAAATAAATTGGAGAAAGGCCAATAGAGTAGAGGAAGAGGAACAGGAGGATGGAGGAGATGAGGGAAAGAGGAAATACTAGGGACTGAGTGGAGCAAATTATATTCAATCCATGTATGATCATGTCGAAATGAATCCCACTATTATGTATGACTATAATGCACTAATGAAAACAAAAAAGGCAGAGGTCACATATTAAAATATCATTCACATGCATAAATATATACATTGGCTATTGGAAATAAAACTTTAATAACTTTATCTTGAGCACACATATTTTCACAGACAAATGTTGGATAATATTCAGCATTTTTTTAAATGAGCAACCTTATTAATTGTACTTTTCATTTGGTTAGTTCAGACAAATTATAGTCTTGAGCTTAGATCAGAATTGTAACCTCATCACAGCTAGAAATTCTGTCTTCCTGGCACAGATTCCAAGATTTTTAAAAAAATTCCAAAAAGGTTAGATACCAACTAACTTCATTTGCCAAGTAATTGGAATTTACAGCTTAAATATTAACTTGGTCTTTTCTGTCTCTGTATCATGAACACAGCACAATGCCTGACACTGAACTTGTGCAGGTCAACCAATGTGTATCTGTCCTAACTAGTCTATCTTAATGAGAATAATAAACCAGAATGTGATCTGACACAAACAAATTAACAAACACACTGGAAAACATGAGCCTAATAAATCACTATTTAATAAGCAAATGTGTTATTAATTCTTTGTCAAAATGCATATACAGGTTGCACAAAATCAATTTAGTGATACTGTCCTTGAATTCCAGAAGGTCATTATCTGAAATACAAAATATTGAAATAGACTTAGAATACATGTGCATGTGATTTATCCCATAATGGGACATGAAAGCATTTGGCATTAAAAATTGAAGTCCTCCATACATATTTGTGTATAGATGGCTTGACCAACCTGCTGGCCACAGCACACACAACTACTCATACATCTCAGATACATCAGGCCCATACATCTCAAAATAATACCGTGATGCCTGTGGCCAGTCCTGCTGGGCAGAGCTAAATCTCAAACAAGGCTCAGGAGACGGTGAACACCAATGTGCTCATGTACCAGTCAGTCACACGTCCCATCCCCTAATCAGGGTTTTCAAAGGTATTCCCAAGGCAACTGTGATTCACAGAATGGATGGAGAAAATGTAATTATGCTACTTTAAAACAAAATCAAATTGCCAAAGTATGTATCTAGGGAGAAAAATATCTTTATGTAATTCCTTTGAAGCCTTTGGTGAGCAAAAGGAAGATTCTCAGTAGTGTAGATAAATGGACTAATGTTCCTAACTGACAAATAGCAAGTAAGTTATGTGCTATCACCCTCCTGTTTTGTAGCCAGAGGAAATGCATTTTCAGAAATAACCACTTTTAAAAATAGCATCGAAAATGACTTTTCTTTTGCATTATGCTCTATTTTTTCCAAATATTTGGTGAGGGTGGGGAGAGACAGGAGGGAGAGAGGAGAGAGAGAGAGAGAGAGAGAGAGAGAGAGAGAGAGGAAGGGGGAGAGAGAGAGAGAGAGGGAGGAAGGGGAGAGAGAGAGAATGAATTTGAGCAAGCAGGTATAAATGGCAACGCTTTCTTCTGTAGTCTCCATTACCATTACTAAATGTAATTGAATGTATTAGCAGGTCTCTGTAGGAATGTGATATGCTAACACACTCTAATTTTCATTAGTTTCTCAAAACTGTCATGTGAGGAATTTGAAATATGTGCATGAGAGAAATTAATAATGGCTGGTACTGAACAAAAGTATTAAATTGGTTTAAAATGAAAAAAAAAAACCGCAGAACTTGCTTATGAAAAGGAAGATGTTTAAATCACACACAGGAAAGCGCTGTGATGACAGCCTACCATTCATTTTCCTGAAACAGGTGCCCTGCAAAGGAACGAGAACGAACCCGAAGTCCTAGTGACCCCAGCACGGTGAGCACCACTTTACGGCACAAAGGTGGATTCGGAAAAGCTGAAAATATTTATGAGATGAAGGACTCTTTTTTTCTTTTTCAAAATGAAAAGGCATATGATCCACAGCTAAGTTTGCCAGTTAGGCTGATATATATATACCATATATACATACACACACACATACATACATATATATGTATATGCATATACATATGTATATATTTAGTATTTATATATATATGATCATCACTGAAAGAGCCAGCTCTGCTATGGTGCAAAACCTGGTCATATGTAGAAAGTAACAAGGTGGCAACAGCTTTCTCGTCTTTCATCCCTTAAATCAAATAAACACATTACAATTAAACCGTTCATTTCATTCCATCCTTGAAATAACCCCAATGGCAATAAGTAGTTACTGTCATCCCCATTTTGCAGATGGGAAAGTTGAAGTTCAGAGAGATCCAGGGCACTTGACCACGGGTTCCCTAGGAATCTGGAGCTGAAATGAGCTTATTGCATTAAATGTAAGTTATATGGAGAGTCTGGTATTCCCACTAGCTGAACAGGCTGAAGCACTCCATGCCCAATCATGGTTTTTTTTTTAAAAAAATATTTTCCCTCTGTCTGTTCGGGCTGGACTAAAAGGTATTGGAAACTAGTCTGCTGACCATAATACAACACGGGGTGGTGGCAGGTAGCTCTGGGCTCCAGCCTTGCTCATCCGGGTTGCTGGGACCACACTGTGAATAATAATGTCTAACATTTGGTAATGGTCTGCTGCAGGACTGGCGCTGTAGACGGATGACCAGGTGTAGAAATGCTAACTGACCTGAGAGGCTGGATCTTCACAGGTCTATCTGGCCCCAGAGCCCGAATGCTCAATAAGTAGGCAGCACTACCTCCAGCCACCACGCCAGGCACTGGACACAAGAAAACTGGCAAAAAGTGACAGATGCAGGAATTTGATGACAGATATCTCACAGTCTATCCTTCAGGCTGGGCAACACAAAAAGAACAAAATGAGAGGATTCTGTAGTTTCATTCCCATGATTTCATGCAAATGCCTTGACCTCATGCTCACAGCAACATTACAGGGAGAGAGTCTGATTTCTCAATTTTTGATAAGAGGTACTAATGTCTAACTTTTTGATGCGGGTTTCGCTTCTGCTTGCTAAAATCATGAAAGGAACCTCATAAAATAGCATTTCTTAGTGTTCACTGGCATTAAATTCTCCTAGTAATTACCTTGTACCTTAGCCTTTCCAGATCCCTCCAATCAGTCATAATATCCTCTTCTCAGAACTTTCAAAGAATAGATATAGTTGTCTGCCAAGGCACTTACAAGCTTTAATCTGTCTTCTAATAACGTATGGACATGTTGTCTCTCTTGACTAAGCACTAAACATCACCACAACAAAAGCCTTTGCATCTTTATATGCCCAACATCTACAATTGTGATTGGCAGACAGTACACAGTCAAATCAGTCATGGTTGAATTAATTACTAAATGGACACATGATTGAAAGAACAAATAGATAACTATTGTAATAGTCAGTCAGTCTGTGTAACACACTACCTCAACCCAGCAGTTGGCAATGTCAAATGTTTGTTCTTATGCTCAGGAATTTGCATAGTTGACCCAATCTGGGAGAACATACATTGAAAATCAACTGGGCGTGGCTGAAGTCTGATCCATATCTCTGTTCATTCTAGGGCCCAAACAGAAGGGGAAGTGGCTAGCTGATGTCCTCTTCTCACAGGGCATCACTAACAAACGTGAAAGGCAAACCAGAGTGCAAACAGTTTCAAGGCCTCTGCCCCCAGCAGGTCTCCCACTATTCTAGCCATTAATGCCAGTCATTTAAGCCCAAATTAGCAAGGTGGGAAGTGCCCACGGTGGGAGTGGTAGGGGTGTGAATATTTCATATGTGAAGATTTGCTAACAATTATCCAAAGCACCTTAACTAAAAATCATCATGAACTCAATAGAGACTGAGGCAGAAATAGGACTAACAGTTTGGGAGCTGCACCTGTAAATTACCTACAAGAAGAGACATCAGAGTCAGTTAAACCTTGTTCTTATAAGTAAATCTAGGGGTCCTACTAGGTCCTACCTCATAGGAGTATAAAAACACTAATAAAAGAAGTATGTGAGGTATTTCAGTACACTCATTACCATAGTACCAAGTACCTGAGTACCAAGAAGCAGCTGATACGTGTCCTGAGTACCAAGAAATAGCTATTTTTTTCATGATATTTTAGTTTAAGTTTGATCCAGCATCCATCCCATGGTGGCCAGAGAGCTGACAAGAGTGGCAATGCTGATGAGGATGGAAGGTAGGTCCAGAAGAGTTTCAATTATTCATGAATTAAATAGTTTTACAGTCAAATTTTGACATTTTAAGGTATACATACAAAGTAAAGAATAAAACTGCATGCAGTTGCCTTTGCCAAAATTTCCAGTGTAATCTGAGATGAATACCCTAAAATTCTGGCTCTTCCTCAAGCTGCTTGTTCTTATCTGTGCATCTCCTGTGGCTTTCCCAATTCTATCTAGGAGTCTTCCAAAGCCATCCCTGCCCCTCATATTTTTAAAATTTATTTAGTTGTAGATGAACACACAATATCTTTATTTGTTTTTACATGGTGCCAAGGATCGAACCCAGTGCCTCACACATGTGAGGCAAGTGCTTTACCACTGAGCTACCACCCCAGCCTCGCCATCTCTGCCCTTCTAAGAAGGGCTTCTCTTCATTTTACCTTTTTTTTTTTTTTAACAATTACTCATTCAATCCATCATGTCAAACTATTTCTCTCACTTTTCTTCTTCTCTCTTCTTTCCTTAACCAACCTTTAAAGCCAAAAAGATAAAGAACTCATTTTCTACTCTATAGCATTAAGTTAACAATATTGAACATATATTACATGGCAGATACTGCATTATACATTGTACACAATATAAGTCTAGTGGAGGGAAAAACTCTCCCCTCAAAATCATTATAATCTTATAGAAAAAATAAAAGAAATAAAAGTTTGGTGCCTTGAAAGAAAATGAATGAATCAAAATGTAGCATATCCATACAATGAAAGATTAGTCAGTCATGAAAAGTAAAAAAGTACTGATACTGGATACAACATAGGTGGACCTTGGAAACATTATGTTAAGTAGAAGAAGCCCATCACAAAGACCACAAGTTGAATGATTCCATTTATATGAAATGTCCAGAAAAGGCAAACTGGTAGCAGAGGAAAGAGATCAATAGTTGCTGAGAGCTGGGGTGGGTGGGTAGGTGGAGAGTGGTGAAATGGGAAATAAATACTGGTGGATACAGGGTTTCTTCTCAAGTGATTCAATTCAAAAATTGATTTTGGTGATGTTATTGATGTGGTTATGTAACTCTGTAAATATGCTCGTCACCATTGAACTATAACTTTTAATGGTACCTCTGTAAATCAAAAAGGAGAGAATGGATAGTTTTTTTGAGCATGCACAAAAAAAAAATGAAGGAATGATGGAAAAGAAGAGGAAGAAGAAGAAGAATCAGCATTGCAACTTGCTGAATATCTGGAAAAACAAAATTACTGTCTAAAATTTTAAAGTCTATGTAAGTTCCCAGATTATGTTCAACACTTTACATGGAAGCACTGCATGCTAGCCTCCAGAGGAAACCACTTCCATACTAATGTCAAGTTTCCTTTCTGTAGAAAAATAGCAGTTGTCAGCCGATGGGGGTGTGAGCTTCTTCCCTAAGGCTCTGGCCAGGGAACGCTAGACTGTGGGAGCCAGAGCGAGCAGAAGATGCCCCTAGTCACTCCCAATGCACTCGGCAAGCAGCTCAGCTAATAGTGTCATTGGCTGTTTTTTCTCCCTGGTGTCAGAAGGAATAAGAAACCACAGCCTGAAGGAGCCCTCTGGTCAGGAAACCTCACAAAGAGAAGAGGCAGCAGGAGGTGCCAGCTGGAATTTGTCATCTTCTCAGCACAAGTAGCAGGTAACCCTGGTAAAAGTTTATCTCTCACAACCACTGCAGTTTTAAAACAAAAGGACTAGGCTCCTGGCTTCTGAAATGCCCTATTTGGTACATTTTGAAACAAAGTTAATTAAGCTCTAGGCATTGAATTAGACAGTCAGTCCTTTTGGTGTCCCCTCTTTAAGAAAGATACCCACCTCCTACCAAAAAAAAAAAAAAAGTCTATATCTCTGTCATGTCACCCTGCTTACCTCTTCATCCAAGGATCATATCTGAACACCAACTTTTATTCTTTTCTGTTCTACAGTAACTGTGGCATACAAGACCCCTATTAAGTGTGGAAGAAGAGGGAGGGAGGAGGAAGGATGTGAGTGAAGAAGGTGGAAAGACAAGAATGTGGAAAGGATGCAGGGAAGGAAGGATTGACATTAATTATAGGATTAATTGCAAATTTTTCCACATGGTAACACTGCCTTAATAATCTGTAAAAATTTAAGTTATGAGTAGAACTGATCTAACACCTGTCACATCATCAATTTGAAAAGAACATTAATTTAAGGCTTTTTCTTATTTTTAAAAGAACATCGGCCATTGCATATACTTTCAAATTTTACTACCCGCTAGGTTAGAATTGATCGGATATCAACACCATGGTCTCTTGTCACAAGGCACACACGTCACTTCTGGGGTCTGAATCACCTCTGATCCTTCGAACCATTCTTCGCAATGAATAGATCATGTTGGATTAGGCCCCGATTTCCTTAATAATAAGACTCCTATAGCACAAGAATTAAAATCAAGAATCAATAAATGGGATGGATTCAAACTAAAAAGTTTCTTCTCTGCAAAAGCCACTTATATCAAGTCATTGAATCAGAAGCTGCCTTATGACATCTATTTGGGGCCTCCTTGTCCCTTGCCTAATCTAGTCTGCAACTAGATTTAAAAAAAAAAAATTCCTCAACATTAGGGAAAAGCATATTGGTGAAGAGAGAGCCTACATTTTGGGAGCAAATTTTTACCACAGGCACATCAGATAGAGCACTAATCTCTAGGATATATAAAGAATTCAAAAATATTAACATCAAAAGAAAAATAATAATGCAATCAATAAATAGGCCAAGGAACTGAACAGACACTTCTCAGAAGAAGATATACACTCAATCAACAAATACATGAAAAAAAGTTCAACATTTCTAGCAATTAGAGAAATGCAAATCAAAGCTACTCTAAGATTCATCTCACTCCAGTCAGAATGGCAGCTGATAAGAATACAAACAACAAGTGTTGGCGAGGATGTGGGGGGAAAGGCACACTCATACATTGGTGGTGGGACTGACTGCAAATTGGTACAGCCAATATGGAAAGCGGTGTGGAGATTCCTTGGAAAACTGCAACAAATAGATGAAAAAAATCAAAACTATTTTGTTTTAAGAAAACCCAGAAATCATAACTGAAAACTCCTGGTCGGGTCCTTGTTGGGCTTAGACCCTCCAGAGAACATGGGGCTGAGGGGCAGCTCAAGTAGCTGCCATGCTGGGCATGTGGAGGTGGGCAGCATATAAACAGGATTCCTGAGGCACCTTAAGGAGGGAATCGTGTGCAATCTGGGAACTAGAGTCCATGAAGAGTGCAAGGAAAAACACAGAGTAAGCGCTCTACCATCACTACTGCCACGCGGAATACAAGTCTGAGTTGATTTTAACCATCAAAGATGGCGACAACATGGCTTGCCCTGTCCTGGACAGCACCCTTTAATTACTCTTCATGGATATTCCCTTTAAACCAGCTACAAATGCCAAACCTTTCTCATAGGTGCTGCCAAATTATGACCCCTGTCTTGAATACAGATGCCTGGCTCCATTAGCCCACTGGCAGGGTTTTCCATCTTTTCCCATTGAATTTCACCTTGTGGGGTTTCCTTTGTCATTCACTCTTCCCTCCTGAGATCTCTTTAGCCGTTCATTCCAATACATTAGTATCTCTCATAGCTTCCTGTTCAGGAATTTGATCACTAATATCTTTATCCACCTAAGACATTTCGAAAATAAGACATGAGAAAAGGAAGATGAGGGTCTGTGACATTCCCCTGGAGTTGCTGGATTGTCACCAGTGCGATAACAGTCACTCAACTAACTACGGACATAGCCCAATATATTAGCCTATCAGCCCGTGGTGTTCCACAGAGAGTTACAAGATTCATGCACATGGACCATGGAGGGCAAGATGTGGGGATTGGGTGTGAGGGTGATGGGGCCGGGGTCTTCTCTCCTAAAGTCAGCTCTATCCCTCTTTTTTTTTTTTTTTTCCTTTTATTTGAGAAAGAATCATATTCCATTTCCTTGCAATCTTTTGTTTGAAAAAAAAAAAAAATCTTTTGGGGCTGGGGTTGTGGCTCAGCGGCAGAGCGCTCGCCTAGCACGTGCGCGGCCCGGGTTCGATCCTCAGCACCACATAAACATAAATGCATTGCACTGTGTACAACCAAAGCAAATAAATAAATATTTACAAAAAAAAATCTTTTGTGTTTAATGAATGTTTGAAAACCACTGATTTAGGCTAAACTTCTCTATTTTCCACACATTCATCATAAGATCCTTGGACATATGGCTTTGAAATTCAGATCCACTGCTCTGACCTTCCTCCAATAATCCTACCCACAAAGCAGAGGTTCTTAGCAAAGCCCGATGGCTCCTGGGACTCTGCTCTGTTTTTGTTTTAATTTTCAAAACATGCTTAGGAATCTGTCTTACATTGGGCTGGGATGGGTATAAAGTTTATCATTTTTGAAAATCAGTGCTTACATTTCTTTTGCCAAATTGTTAGATTTTAGAAATTACTTTTTTTTTTTTTAACCACAAACACTTAAACATGATCCATAATGATCTAGAAATATGGTTTTCAAATTCCTCTGTTATGTTAGATTATATATAATTCACTTATACCAAGTTGTTGAATCAGAAGCTGCCTTATGATATCTATTTGGGGCCTCCTTGTCCCTTACCTAATCTAGTCTGTAACTAGATTTAAAAAAAAAAAAAATCATCAACATTAGGGAAAAGCAAATGAGCTATCCACAAGTGATATCTGTTGGTCTGCAGCTATCATATTTTCATTCACGAGGAACTATATGTTTTCAAAGACTAGAAATATTTACTAGGCCTTTCATTCCATATTCAACAACTATTTTGAATAAATACAAGGCATCGGGATACTGTGGTCAACATTATTAACCCTTTACACACAGAGATGAGAACAATGAGATCCAGTAGCAGGGAACATCTGTAACAAAGAAGGAAAATATCAGTGGACTGTGAGTAGTATTTTTAAAACTCTGATAAAATTTCACTTTTGCCAGTGACTTGTGTTCTTTTGAGACAGATTTCATCTGGGTCTAAGGCTGGCAATATTTTAAGGCTGTCATCCAAATACAAAGAAATTTTTCACTGCAGATTTACTAGATAGCACTGCAAAATCTAGACTGGGCATCATAAAAGAACATAGGAAAAAGGAAGGATAATTATGTAAAGCCAACATCTGAATGCATTGTGTGTGGCTGGCAGACTTCTCCTGACTCGCATTAATATTCACATCGGGCACTGTTTAATGATGCCATTCAGCATGGGGATGTGGAGCAGGAAGAGGTATATAGGCAATCAAAAAATAATTTATTGCAATAGGAATACTCCTCCTTTTGAAGCATCAACTGAAAAAAAGATGCACTTCCCCCACCCCAGTTCCTAATTTGACTAAATAGATTCTCTTTCCTGCCAAAATCTCAAGGGTTCTTTATGAGAAAAACAAACTGGCCTGATAAAAAAAAAAAAAAAAAAAAAAAAAAAAAAAAAATCTTAAACCAAATGTGTCTCACCCAGACATCACATCCCACCCATCCTCTAAGGCCACCAAACAGTTAGACATGAGCCAAGTTCTTTCCTCCATATCTTTATCCAGTGTAACAGGTAACTTCCAAGACACTGAAGGAAAAAGAGGCAGTTCCTCTGCCGCTGTCTTTTGTATTTCAAGATGGTTCATATCAATATTCAGATCAGAATGACTCCCAGGGATCGAGAACTCTTCCGGTTATTTCCAACACTGAATTTAAAAGCTAAGCCTCTCCTCCTTAGATAAATATTTCCTGAGCAGTTTCAAGGCCATTGCGTTCCTGCCATTATTAACGGGATGGGGCTGCATATATGATCTAAGATGCATACTGCTTTATTAAAGACCTAGAGGAGGAAAGAGGAGGAAGAAGAGGACCAGGAGAATAACAACCACTAGAACAGCAATACAGCACACATTTTTGAGTGCTAATTATGGGCCATGAACTATGCCAAGTGCTCTTGTGCCTTAATTTTATTTTTTTAATTCCCCAAAAGACCTTATGAGGTAGGTGGTTATTCTTCCCAAATTAGAAATCTGGAAACTGAAGGGATAATTATCTAAGGATGTAGCTTATCTATATACTTAAATATCGCTTAATTACAACTAAATCTATATTAGAATCTATGTTAGTAAGAGAGTGAAGGACAACTAGAAAAATAAAAATCAGAAAATGTCTAGTAGCTCTTAATTGACCTGAAAATATTTCATAGAAAAAAAAAAACCAAAAAACTCAAAGTAATAGGTATTTCTGAAGCTGAATAGCATTGTCTCCATCAGTAAGAAGATATTTGAATACAATCAACAATAAAACAATTATAGTGGCTTAAGTAAACAGGAGTTTAATTTTCTTACACAGAGCATGACATCTTGACATAGGTAGTTGTTGACACTGATTTAATAATATCAGGGGCAATGGTGCTATAACCCTCTTGGCTCCTGACTTCATCATCATAAGAGAGCTAGCTACTGCAAGTCCAGCCACTGCATCACATTCAAAGAAGTGAGACCGGCACTATGAAATGAATACATCAGAAAAGCAAAACTTCCACCAAACTACTCCTCCTCCCCCAATCAGAAGGCTTACAGTTTGGTCTCATGGATCAGAACTAAGTCACATGGCTACCCTCAACAATAAATCAAGCAGAGAAATATGGAATAGCATTATCATGACTGGCTTTGGTCCACTATCGGAAGGTGGGCACTGTGCTTCTAGGAACTAAAGTAGGGTCCTGTTAGCAAGGCTGGAGCGACCATGGTACCTCAGGGGCCAGTGAACTTCTGCAAAGAAACAAAGAGTTCTTTGAAGTTACATATGGTCTTTGCTACATTTTTGTCTTTGTTTTTGTGCTTATTTGCTTCTGGCCTGTAAAGATGTTTAGTTGGTGGACTATCTAAGAATACGCCATGAGTGGGGCTGTCGTTTGCCAACCTAGGGGTTCTGGCCTAAGTTACCAAAGACAGCACTGAAGAAACTCCAATCTGCGAAGGCGATCCTGAGCTCCACCTTTTCTCTCTATCTATACATTCATTTTCTCAGAGGAATTGGGACTGGTAGTTAAGAAAACCAGCTTTCTAACCAGCTCCCCTGAGCGACTTAACACCACAGCGGGTCAACTACTGTCAGTAGTTCTCCTAATAATTTTATTTCTTCCAGGCCCAGACTTCGTTCTATAGAGTGAGAGTTAGACTAGCTGAGCCACTGTCTCTTTCTAGCTCTAAGGACTGAGTGACGTTAACACCAGGAAAGCCTAAAAAATGGAAGCAGTAGCATTTATCAAAATGACTAAAAGTCCAAATAGTAGAAACATCATGTTCATATTAACTAAAAAAGTATTAACCACAAAATAGTAGTTTCTGGCAAATCCCGGGCCCTTCACAGGCCTGGACACTCACGTAGAAAACCACCACATTCCTTTGCACCCTCCACGCACCCCACCTGAAACCCACACCCACCAAAGACCTGGTCTGGAATAAAAGCTACCTTTGTCCCATTTCAGTGGTGCTCCAATCTCACCCTTGTGGGACTGGGTGTCAAGCCAGAGGAGGACGGCCCTAAACAGGCAGTTTTTAAATTTTTAAAAACCATCTAATGGTTCAATCTTTTATTGGGGTCTTTCTACAATCTACTCCTTTCCTACTTTAAAACAAAAGTTCTGTTTTTAATTATTTCGCATTAAGTAAAACTGAGGCTGCCAGCCTCTGTGCCTGGTTCCTGTGGACTGAGATCTTGGAGGCCCTTCCATATTCCCTGGGGTGCAGGGTGGGGTGGGGGCGTCTGTGTATGCCTTGTCGGGACCCTCAGCGAGGCCTGCTGGATGCGCTACTCCACTCTTGAGGTTTATCGTAAACCTAACTGGGGGGTTTTAGACTCTTCTCCCTTCGGATTTCAGAAATATAAAACTTGAGAATATAACATAAATCTACCCAGGAGATAAATAGAAGAGCAAACCAAATGTTTAAGCCCTCAGTTAAAATTTATTCTAATTAAAACATCCTAATGGGCATCAGCCTGCACTTCTCTAATGGGTTCAATCTTACTTGAATTCAGGGACCATTTGAGGTCTTAAGTTTTCAGAAACACCTAGCACAATGCTGTCAAAGTAGCAAAACCTTATTTTTGTACCCTGTATTTGGCTTTTTGGAAGAACTGTTGCAAGTCACATCATTCCCTTTAGTGAAAGTATGGCAATAGGAGGGTAAGTCATGGAAACAGCAGATGATATCACACCACTCCATCAATCCTGCTGTGGCTGCCTCAGAGGGAAGGGGACAGGACAGTCTCCTCACATGGTGCCAATGGAATATTTGCTATGGTTCAAGGCACACCATACGTCCCCAAACACAGATATGTGAATTTTTATAATAAATCCTTTGACATTTGAATAATGATTTTAACATTAAAGTTACATGTCATGTGAGGAGAGTTATTTATTAAGATTCCTCTTTTTTTAGGCGGGGGTGGCTCAAATTTCGATCCTCAGGAAAATAAAAAACCCATTGTGTAAACTAAAGCAAATAAACAAATATTAAAAAAAAAAAAGATTCTAAATAAGTGTGTCAGAGTAGTAGACATATTCTGGGGTGTCTGTGAATGAAGCTCACGGGACCCCTCCTGGTTGTCCCCTGCTCTCTCTCCTATACACACACACAATTCCATGCTTGTAAACTATCACCTCACAGTCCTGAGTGGCTCCTTCAACCAGGCCAGAATGCCCACCCAAGAACGCAGGCTTAGGCCCAAGTGACTTTCATTCCAATTGGTCTCCCAAACAAGAGGTGTGGGTGTCAGTCTCTTTCTGCTCCGCCAAGTGGAGAAAGGAACAAGACTGTACCAGGAACCAGAGACAGAACAGAGCTCCGCTGCCTCCACCACCCAGGCCTCTATCCCCTCCTGAGCCCCAGCTGCCCGGCCGCCCTGGGCTTCTAGAAAACACTCCCGAGACGTACAGTCAATTCTCCTTTGGATCTTAAGTCAGTTCAAGCTACTTTCTGCCATGTGTGTTGGAAAGAGCAGCGGTAAATACACTGCCCACCCCAGGGGATGTTTTGCTCCACCTGGGGAGATACACCGGAAGAGGACTGAGGAAGTCCAACCACCAGACAGAACAGCAAACATTCTCACTGAAAACAAAGTCAAGTCTTTGAGGTGATGAGAATGTTGACTAGTTTGATTTCATTATCCTACACTGTAGTCATAAAGCATAGCATCATTTTATACCCCATAAATTTATACAATAAAGCCTATGTGACTAGAAAAAATAAATACTTCTATGGGCATGGGGAACCTAGCCTCACACAAAACTGTTCATCTTCTCTCCTCATCTTGCCACACCACCACAATCACGTCTTCTCAGTCCTCTCTCACATTCTTGTTAATCATTTCATCATTTCAGATGTGTTCGGCTGTAAACAACAAAATGCTAACAGTACAGTCATGTGTGGTCTCACTTTGAAAGAAAATCTTCAGACACAGGGTTCCATGGTTGATTCCAAATTCAACATTATCAGGATTCTAGATTGGTGTCTCACCAGGTACAGTGGCCCATGCCTGTAATCTCAGCAACTAGGAGACCAAGGCAAGAGAATCACAAGTGCAAGGCCAGCCTCAGCAACTTAGCAAGATCCTCAAAGAAAAAAAAAATTAAAACACCGGAATGTAGCTCAGGGGTAAACAGCCTGGGGTTCAATCTATAGCAAAGAAAAAAGAGGGTGGGGGGAGAGGAAAAAGGAAGAAATTTGGTTTCTCCATGACGCTTTTGGTCTCCCCTTCATGGTCCCAAGATGCCTTCACCACCAAGGTGTCAAAGCAGCATCCGAGGGAAAGAAGAAAAGGAGAGAGACTAAAGGTGCCCTCCCCTTCTTTCTTTTGTCACTTCTCTCACTGAGCTTGTTAGCCAGTCCTGGTTTACATCTATACTCTTTAGGAGTCACTAGCAAAGGGAAAGAAGGGGCCTTGACTGGCTCCAGCCATCTTGAATCATTCCTCAGACTGGGAATAGCTTATGTCAGCAAGGTAGAAGGGAAGATGTCACCTTACAATGGCTACAATGACACATGTGGTCCAGTAACCAGGCTCCAGGCTCCAGCCTCATCCTTGACTTCCCCTCTCTCTCCTCCACCTGCACCCCTGACTCACACACTGGCTCCTCCAATCAGAGGTCAAGTTCCATGATGGTCTTTCAAAACACCTCCTGCACCTGCCCAACCTCTTGATCTTACGATCACTGCTTTATTTCATGTTGGTCTTTTACTTATAAAACCTCAAAAACCTTCCTCAAGTTCTTCTCACCTCTAGTTTCTTTCCCTTCTGACGCCTGAGAAGCAGCATAAGTCTACACAAAGCTTTGTTCGGGTGACATGGTTCTGCTATCTTTATAGACTCCCCCAACTTCAGAATAACATTTAAGCTCAGCCTGACATTTGAGATGATAACATTCAAATCCACCTTTCCCTTTGCCTGTTTGCAGTTTGCCTACTGCCTTTCTGCCTCTGGCTACAGACACACACATACCCACAGCACATGCCACCCACGCCACAATCAGGATTTCTTCTCCTATCCTTGTCTCCCTTGTCATTCCCCATGCTCACAATCCCAATGTCCAAATTTAACTCCCCTTTAAGAATGTGCTCTCATCAGTTTCACATTGGGACTGTGCCCAGAGGAGATGTATTCTTTGTACAACCCTCCAAGATAAACCTCCAGGACAGACAGGTCCTTCCAGAAGGCTGTGCACTAAGGAGATGGCAATTTAATTTGCCTGTATCCAAGTTCCAACACACTGGTGAGAACGTGCCACTTTCGAGAACATAGTCTCCTTCATGCAATCTCTCCAGGTCCTTTGAGAAGAGTTGCTTCCTCTGTAATTTATCTTGTGGCTTTTATGGCATTTTATACCTTGAAGCAGAAGCAGGCATGCCTGTGTCTCATCTCTGCCTCTTCCGTACCTCTCCTTGGAGGCAGAATTGCTGCCTGGGCTTTGCAGATAATTGGTGCCCAGTAAATATGGGTGATGGGAATAAGAGGGCAAATCAAATGCTGTGAACCGTGGTCTTCATTCTGAGCGCAGAGCTAAGGAGAGTAGTGGTCCAAGTCAGCCGGCAACGGGGGGCACACAGAAGTAAGGCTGAAGCTAGAATTTGTAAGCAAAAGAGACAAAGCCATTCTGTGTGTGGGGAGAAGAAAATGAAGTGGGGAACTGTGCAGGGCGGCACAGACTTGCAGAAGTAGAGCAGATGGTAGGTGGAGGAAGAAGAGGTTTGTGGAAAGGAAAGAATCCACAGGGCTTCCCGGCACCATGATGCTGAGAATGGCGTCTTTGCCCTTTCCAGCAGAGGATTGTGGTTCCAAGGGCAAAACGCTAACATTGTTTATACTGAGAAAATACATTATACTTCATAGAGAAGCCATAATAATTCAAACAGCAATAATAATGTGTCACTAGGCCATTAACCAGAAAAGAAGATAGCTGAAAGTTCCCAAGATCTACTAGGAACCCACCAGACCCTCTGCACTGAATCAATCCAGCCTGCATGGGCATGGAGACGCCCAGGGATTTGGGGTCATCATTAGAATATGGCATCCTCCTTGGTTTGGCAGCCTGGTCCCCACTGGATGACCTCTCTTGACCCAGGATAGGATGATGAAGCTGCCACCACCCCCAGCACTAAGCCATTTCTCCATCACTTAGCTTAACCATGGGCTGGTCAATTTCTCTGTTCTTGGCTCCCCTCCACTAGATTCTAATGCCCTTGAGCATTGGGCTGTATCTTGTGGGTGTCTGTGTTCCTATCATGCTGCCCACTACTTAGTAAATTCAGAGCACTTAGCCAACACTAAGAAAGTCATTTCACCTCTTTGCCTCTTTCACCTATAAAACAGAGATTATAGGGCTTTTGTTTGGATTAAATGAGTTAAAACATTTTAAGAAAAGTAGAATACTCTGGCATATCCTAAGCCTTTAATAAATTTTTGCTATTACTATTAGGCACTCAATAAATGTTTGTTAAATAAAAGACTAAATGAATATTGATATATAGGCAGAATCAGTATTAAAAATTAAATGACACACTTGACCAGTTTTATCTTATAAACACTTTCACACATTGAGTCTGTATCAACAAATCTGTGTGACAGTTATAGGACTAGGTGTTGTTATAGCACAAAGTACCTGCCAATTCCAGACAGAAATGCAGTGTCACTGAAAGTGTGTTGTATATAGAGGGCAGTGGCCAAATTCCCTTTCTCCTGGTCCTGTCCTCTTTCCTAGAACCCAGGGCAATGTGGGAGAGTTTTGCATGTGACACAGTGGAGAAAGTGACCCTCATAAGCTAATATAACCCAGCATTTGTTTCTAGCATCTGCCAGAGCAATTTCAATTAACTTCCAGAATAGATACCGCCATGTAGCTGGTACAGCAATTTCCATTTAAAGCACTATGGAGCGATTTCATTTCATAAAGCTATCCCTGCAGCTTAGATTTGAGAGTATGCCACATTTGTGAAGATGGAAATGGCATAATTATGTTCTAAGTAGAGTCTATAAGTCACAAACCAATTCCAAAGGCCAATGAATCAGAAAAGTTGCTTTTGCCAGGTTATCTTTTTCGGTCATTGGAGGCCCAGTAACATGGCAGCCAACGTTGGACACACAACCTACATGAGATACCCTGCTTCTGTGGTAGTTTCTGAGCATTTCCCACATTGTCAAGTACGCACAATGTTTTTTCTTAATAACCCCTTGAGTTACCATAATGCTGCAAACCTCCCATTCAAAGGAGAGCACTCTCTCATTTCAGATATAAAAAGTCACCCAAAGACTGTCCACAATACTCCTCAGGTATCATGAAAGAGAGGTCAATGCTAGGAGATGGAACTCAGTGGCAGAGTGACTGCTTAACATGTGTGAGGTCTGCATTGGATCCCCAGCACACACCACACACACACACACACACACACACAGTGCCTCAAGTGCCTCAAGCCTTAATCAGGTGGAGATAGATCTCAATAATTAAATCACAGGCTAGAAACTTGTGTCCCATAGTTTAACTTGTTCCGTCCATCTAGAATTTATTTATTAACACTGAAAACAAGGAAACAAAAATTATCTGAAATAAATATCACTCCCTCTATGTTTACTAATTTATATTCTAAAATGATCATACATCAAATAAATCAAACTATGAAAGCTAAGAAGCAAAAGTGTGATGTGTAGACACCACTGTTGCCTACCAGAGGGATCTAAGTGATCACAGAATCCCCAGCAGAGAGAGGGAGGAGAGCATTTATTGAGCACCTGTTACATGCCAGACCCACACTGCCTGTTTCTGTCTCTCACTCCCCACAGGGCTCCACACTGAGGCAGGTACCAGCAGCAGGGCTCCTGCAGAAGACACAGGCCTCAGAAAAGTTAACACAAAGTCCCAAAGTCAGAAACAAGTTGCAGAACTTAAATTTCACCACCTTCTTACTCCCAGGGCCTTTCACAGAATCTTCTATTAGCAGCTTGAAAGCCAAGGTCAAAGTCATGGACTTCAGAGTTACAGTGAAGAAACTCTTACATTGTTGGTAGAGTGTGTTTCCTAGTGTGGTTAATACTTCTTTATTTAACACTCCACTGCATATACTTTTAGTTCACAAAATAAATGAGTCAACCCAGCCAATGTTTTCATATCACTCTGTGGAGGAAGATATGTTTACACTGACACACATTTCAGGCATATTTCAAAGAACTAAACATTTACTAATATTTGGATTTTGCTAGTGTATGCCTAGCAAATTCTTCCACTTTTTTCCTGGACAGTTTTTTATAAACAAGTTCATAGTTATGAATGAAATAATGTTTCCTCTCAAATAAATAAAATCTCAATTTTTTCTCAATTTTATTTTGATGTAAATGAAACTGAATACTTTCCCTAAGTTATAGAAAGTAGGTGCCCAAAGGCATTAGACAAACATTATCAGTGATCTATTTTTAAGTTAATAAATATGTAAAAGTACACATTTGCTGAAACTAATTTCAAAATCAGATCTCTAATATGTTCCCATGGCATCAGTGGAACCTCATTTTTAAATATCAACCAGCTTTTTTAAGTACAGAAATATGAATCATAAAATCAGGGCTAATGCCTGATATGCTTTGTTTGCATTTTTTGTTTTTAATATACCTTTCTACATTCATCCTTTTGTTCTGCTCAGATTTTTTAAATGTAGTATACTTCAAATAAAGTACAATGCAAAATTCTTTAGTGAAGTATGCAGCTTGATGAATTTTTGCATATGTATATCCACCCACGTATTCACTATCCAAATCAACACATAGCAAACTCACAACATTCCAGAAAGGTCTCTTGGGTCCCTTCCCAGGCAATACTATCCCAAGTAACCACTCCTAGCGTCCAACACCCTGTATTAAGTTTGCTTGTTATTATGGTTTGGATCTAGACTGCTCCCAAAGGCTCATGTGTTAGGCAATGCAACAAGGTTCAGAGGTGAAAAGATTATATCAGGATAGGTCATGACCTCATCAGTGGATTAATCCATTTGGTGGATTAATAGTTTGAATGGACTACTGAGAGATGCTGAAAACTATAGGTAGGTGGGGTGTAGGCTGGGGGGAGTAGCCTTGGGGACTATATCTGTCCCTAGCCACTTCCTCTCTCTCTGCTTCCCAGCTGCCGCGAGCTAAGCCACTTTCCTCTTCCACGTCTTGCCACCATGATATTCTGCCTCACCTCAGGCCTACACCTAGAACTAGCCCACCATGGACTAAACCTCTGAAATTGTGGGCCAAAATAAACTCTTCTTCCTCTGAGCTGTTCTTATCAGGTATTTTGGTAATGGTGATGGAGAGCTAACGCACCTGTTTCTCACCTCACAGACATGGGATCATCAGCGTGTCTCTTGTGTCTGGCTTCTTTTACTCAACACAGTGTTTCTGAGATTCTTCTACATTGCTGCATGTATTAGCTGTCCACTCATTCTATAACCGTATCTTTATAAAGGCTGCTCTCCAGGCCTTCAGGAACATCTGCGCTTCACAAATCCTGATGATTTCACTCAGTGTGGTCTCTTCCTTCAAGCTTTTCTGGATTTCCCCAGACAAAATCAAAAGCTCCTTTTCTGTTCATGTCATCTTTCTTAAGATAAAATCCATTCTGCCTCATGGATTATGTTGGTTGTCCTGGGGTGGGGGCAGGAAGTATTAATGCCCCTATTACACAAGGTCAGGGAAAGGAGAGATGAACAGTCACTTGGTGATTATGGGAGGAGCAGCCACAGGAAAGATGCTTAATTCAGGCAAAAACTTCTTCTCACAATTCTCTTTCCCTCCTTTCTATTCTGTAACCTCTCTGCTTCCGCTTTCTCTATTCGTCCCCCTTCCACCTTCCTCTTTCTTCCTCTATTCTCTCCTTCCCTCTCCCTCTGTGTCTCCCAATATCATTTTCTGCTTTCTTTGCCTTTTATATTAATTTTTCATCTTTTTTGTGTTAGTTAATTCATTTGAAAAAATTGGGTTTGTTTGTTTGTTTGTTTGTTTGTTGGAGGTGGGGGGTCTCACTATGTTGCCCAGGCTGGTCTTGAACTTGTAAGCTCAAGCAACCCTCTTACCTCAGCCTCCTGAGTTGCTGAGACTACAAGTATGTGCTACCATACCAGGTTCATCTGACAAACAGTTAAAGAAATTCACCTGAGTTTCTCCAACTGTCAATATCTCTTCTGCCCAGACAACGGGCAATGTGTCTGATGGTCACTAGGCAGTGGGGGAGAGAAAATTATTAGACTCCTGGGATTGATGGAAGGAGCATTGTGGGGATTAGGGAATCATCCTGTGGGAAACGCAAGGTAGGTGTCCAGGGTGCTCTCAGAAGATATTCAAGAGGACCAGAGGGCTCAGTGAAGAAGGAAATGTGGGGATGCACTCCATGGACGGCCACACTCCAGGAGTGCAGAAAGCAGATGCAGACTACCTGACCTAGGTAAGAGCCAATCATAATTTTCATATCCAAGCTAAGACTAAATGTGATAATTTCAGAAGAAAAAAAAAAAGAAAGCAGAGTTAGAGAGAAGACTGAGTCCTCTCAATGACTAGAATGGAACCTAGACAACATGATGCAACTTGGGATATTTTATAAATGAAGACAATCACCCAGAGAGGTCACATCAGGTTCCTCTGGGTTCTGGGAGTTTTCTGAGGCCATTGTTCAAATCACAGTCCTAAAAATAAATGAACAAACAAACAAATAGACTTGGGAGCAGGATTGGAATAGGTAAAGGCATTTAGCAGAGCAATTGAAGATAGTAAGGAAGGTTAGGATACAGTGGTAATAGAAAAGGAGGTTAGGAAAGTAGTTTGCGGCCAGATTCCTACAACTTCAATACCTTGCACAAAAGTGTCGATGGGATCCTTGGGAAGCAGTGTGAAATTAGGTTCTGAATTTTAAATCAGAGAAAATATAAGGTATAAACAATGCTTAGGGCATTGTATTAGTGTAGCAGTTGTACACATTGTGAGTTATTAGGCAGGCTGTACTGTAGGCCAAAGAAGTCTCAGAATGGTACCAAACCCACAGCCCTGCCGACAGCAAGAAGTTTCCACATGGCACCATGTGGCTGTCCCATCAAGTCTAAAGACAGGTAGGCTCAGCCCCTCTCCTTGCTGGACAGCAATGAGGTGACAGTCTGGCCAACTAAAGTCATCCTACCATTCAGCTTTCTGAGAGCTTGAACTTGAGACTTATAATGATAGATCAGCAATTATTAATAGGAGCAAAGTATCTACCTACACCTGTTGTGCTTAGGCAGGAGGGAGATGACCAGACGTGCCAGTTGTCTAGTGCTTGCTGATCATAATTCTTTTCCCAGATTATGTTTCCACCTCCAAGAGGCTCCATTGTAGGATTGCTCCCGTGGCTCAAGGCAACCTATCCGAGGGAGATTCCAGTCACAGATCCTTGTAAGCAGGTTGTCTTCCTTTGTGTGACTTCAGGGAGTCTCTGTTTCTCCTAACTAAATAAGTTACCCCACAATAAGTCTGAATACTGTCTTAGGGCTGTATTACCTCTGAATATTCCTGTATTTTCTCATCTGTGAGCTTTAGGAGACGCCTCCTACCCAGACCATAATGGAAGGGTTTGGTCCCCTTTCCCTCGTGGCTGCAGAAGGTTTGATAAGCATTTGGGGTGGTACCCGGAAGGGTGCCCAGGGATGGAGGAATAGATAGTGGAGACAGGTTGATGCTGAGAACTTGTGGGGTCAGTGAAGGCCAGAGGAAGGTAATAATACTTATTACCCCACAATAAGTCTGAATACTGTCTCCTCAATTCCAAATGTTCAGAGGAGTCCAATATGCCTTAGCATTTCACATCATAAAAACCCAAACTAGAGGTCATAGTGATGGTTCTTTACTTTGCTCAGGGATTCCTGACCAGCTTCCAGAACCTAATTCTCAGTCTCTTCTTTCAGATCTCCTTCTTGCACTTTCCATCTAAGGACTCATAGCCAGTCATTCCAGAGCCAGGCTCTTCAGCCTCTTATAAAGCACTCTGGCCTTCACTGACCCCACAAGTTCTCAGCATCAACCTGTCTCCACTATCTATCCCTCCATCCCTGGGCACCCTTCTGGGTACCACCCCAAATGCTTATCAAACCTTCTGCAGCCATGAGGGAAAGGGGACCAAACCCTTCCATTATGGTCTGGGTAGGAGGCGTCTCCTAAAGCTCACAGATGAGAAAATACAGGAATATTCAGAGGTAATACAGGAGCCCTAATTAAGGAGATAGCTAAGATTGCGGTTAGCTGTGAGCCATAAGCATTACCACCTTCCATGGTCTCCTGAGACTTGGCCCGGGACATTGTGGATTGGGTTGGCGTCATTCGCATGATCTCGCGAGACTTGGCCCGGGGGATTGTGGATCGGGTTGGTGCCATTTTGTGGTGGTTGGAGGAGTGTGGATTGCGTGTTGGGGTGTTGTTGGAGTCAGAGAGAGAAGCTGGCAGAATAAAGAGCCTGTTCATTTCCAGTCTGCCTCTGAACTTATTCCCGCGGCTTTATTGCTCCAAGCGGCCATCGCGTCAGGCAGCAACAAGGTAAAATGATTATATTACTGAGAGCTATAATCTAATGGGTAGATTAATGCATTTCATAATTTGAATAGATTAATAGACGGTAACTGTAGCCAGGAATGGTGTGGTCGGAGGAGGTAGGTCACTGGGGGTTGGCCTTGGGATTTATGTTATCCATGGCTCCTTGCACTCAAACTCTCTCTACTTTCTGACCATGAACTGAACAGCTTTCCTCCACCACACCCTTGTGCCATGCTATTCTGTCTCACCTCAGGCCCAGAGCAATGGAATCAGCCAACCATGAACTGAACCTCTAAAACTGTGAGCCAAAATAAACTTTTCCGCCTCTAAGTTCTTCTTGCCAGGTTTTCTGGTCACAGGGACACAAAGCTGACTAAAACTGTCAGCCTCCTAAGACTGAGGCTGATCTGATGCTCCTGGGACATATGTGAAGGTCTGATGGAAAGGACTGATAGGTGATGTGAATTTCAAAGCTATTCTGGTGTTACTTTGGCATGTCCAGCAAAGGTGTTTCTCTAGCAGACTACTGGTAATGATACAAATTTCAATTCCATGCTTGAATACAATTTTATAGGAAATATATTGCATAACAGATGGTGGTGGGGAAAGACTGTTATAGAATCACATCCCCGGGGCACAGCTTACATACAATATCGCCTAGCACGGCAATTGCTCCCAGGGGTGTAGTCACTGCACCAAAGCCAGTCATGTCTTGAATACAGACATGTCTTATTTATAGGGGGTTTTTTTTCCTCCTATTTTTCACTCAGAAGGGGTAGATCAGCTAGGAATAGTGGAAATTGCAGTGGACTAAATACTTCAGGTGAATTATCCATTTCTTTCCTTTCCCTGTGTTTATCAGCCATTTGATATTTTATATCACATATAAATGTAAATGTAAACCCCAACGTGTAGAATGTAAGAGGTGTAACAAGAGATTTGTGCCCAGCATGGGAAGTATTTCATAAGCGAGAAAATTATGCCTGTAGTTTACAGAGCACAGCATACAGCATAAGGTGGCATCATCATACTTTGTTGGGGGCTGTTTTCCC
Organism: Tamias sibiricus; assembly: GCA_025594165.1. Taxonomy (NCBI): domain Eukaryota; kingdom Metazoa; phylum Chordata; class Mammalia; order Rodentia; family Sciuridae; genus Tamias; species Tamias sibiricus. The sequence continues at coordinate 132,415,909 of CM046666.1, read as the reverse complement.
AACTGTTTAAGGAAAACAACCAAAGTCACAAGTGGTGCTAATGCAAACTAGACTGTTAGAAAAATTAATCCAGGGGTATCTAAGGAAAATAAATGTACTATACAAGTCAGTTTTTCTCTGATTTCATAAATATGTTCTCCTTTTCATAATCTAGTAGAAACGTGAAATATTGTCTTTCAAGCAGTCTATTAGTCTGCTGTATATTAGGACTGCTGTAACAAAGCACTACAGAGTGGATGGCTTAAACAACGGATGTACCATCTCAAAGTCTGGAGGCTGGACATCTAAGATCAAGGTCAACAGGGTGGGCTCCTTCTGAGGGCTTTTAGAGAAGGATATGCACCAGGCCTCTCTCAGGCTTGTAGATATATCTCCCCAGATTTCCTCTTTTTATAAGGATACATATTATATTGGATATGGGTTTCCCCTAATGAGTTCATTTTACTTTGATTATTTCATAAGGAGCCTATCTCCAAATAGGGTCATATTCCAAGGTATTAGGATTTGAGCAGATAAATTTGGGGTTGGGGGGGGGGGCGACTCAGTTAAACATCCTAAGAGGAAGTTTAGAACATAATAGATGTCAAAGGTAGCTCTTACCTATATGATATGAGAAAACAGGTATCATTTAAAAAGTGCTTGCTTTCTATTTTCAAAAGGACTTTCAAAATGCTATCAGAGTTAGTAAAACAATTCTAGAAGCTAAAGTTGTTTTTTGTTTGTTTCTTTTGGTCTGAGGATTGAACCCAAGGGTGTTCAACCACTTAAGCCACATCCCCACCCCTTTTTATCTTTTTATTTTGGGACACGGCCTCACTAAGTTTCTTAGGGCCTCAATAAGTTGTTGAGGCTGGCTTTGAACTCATGATCTTCCCGCCTCCGCCTCCAAACCTCTGGGATTACAGACATGTGCCACCATGCCCAGCTAAAGCTGCAGATTTTTGAAGGCTCATCAAGTGATTGTAATGTCCAACCCCAGTTACAAACCGCTGTTTTCAAATGTGTTTGCAATCTGACATTAGACCTACAACTTAGAAAGCAGAAGGAGGGAAATTTATATGTGTACTTTTCTTGAGATAAAGCTGCTAGATTTGATTGACTTTGAAGAAACTGGCTCTCTGCTTCTCTCCTTGGGACGTGTGTGACAGACACTGAAAGTGTATGCTCTGGAGCAATCTGCCTGGGTTCATGACTGGCTCCACTATTGTGTGGCCTTAGGAAAAAGTTGACTAATCTCTCTGCTCCTCAGTTTCCACATCAGCAAATTGTGGAACATGAATATATAGAACTAAATGTGGATTATAAATATGTGAGGTCTTAATGAGAGCAGGTCTGTGGATGTGTCCATGTATGTGATTTTTATGTTTCTTTACATAGTGCCCAGCCTGTGCAATGCTTTGGAAGTCTTAACTATTGAAGTTGTTGCTTGGATTCCTCTTGATCCACCACCCACTCTAGCTAGCTGGACTCTTTCAAAATTATACACAAAAACTATTAAAATAAGCTTCCATTTTATAGATCAATCAACCAATAAATAAATATACTAAAATGCCATAGAAAGAGATGCTTCTTGTGCTATGCATGAATCAAGACTATTGCAATTGAGAACCTACCTTGGGCCACTGGGCCTGCCTCATCTTATGCATGACTGTTTGGTTTTGTTTGAGTACGTCCAAGGGCATTACTAACTCACTAGATACAGTGGAGAAAGGAAATCAAGTGAAAATCCAAGAAAAACAAAGAAACAATGGAAGATTTACTTTACAGCATGTAAGAATCAAGAAAGGCCACCCAAATCACCTGACCCCACTTGGAAGTCGCAAGTCTTCTCCCAGCACCCATGCGGCTGTGGTTTGGCTCTTGTGTTGTTGAAGGCCTGGTAACCAGCCTGTGGGACTACTAGGAAGTGGTGGAAGCTTTAAGAGATGGGTCCTACTGAGAGCAGGCTAGGTCACTGGGGGAATGTCCTCAGAGGGGATATCAGAACCCCAGCCCAGTCTCTCTTTGCTCATCCAGCTCTCTCATTGCTTCCTGGCTGATCATGAGGTGATTAGCTTCCTCCACCATGATGTACTGTGCCACCACAGGCCCAAAAGCCATGGGCCAAACAACCATGGTCTGAAGCCTCCAAATCAGCGAGCCAAAATAAACCTCTTCTCTTTATAAGCAAAATTTCTCAGGCATTTGTTACAGTAATGGAAAGCTGACTAACTCACATGCCTAAGGATCATCCAGCTTGTGCCGGACAGCAACCCCCCCTTAAGAAGAGTGCCTGTCCTCCTGTAAACAGCAAGAAAGTAGAAAACCCTTCCTTTTTGCAAGCAGAATAGACCCTCATTTTATCTGTGGGATAAACAGAACCTATCTGATTCCTCTTTCACATGGTAATCCCCCAGTATTTGAAGCCTGTTGCTCACTCATGCATCCGATGTGCTGGACACAGCTCTAGGCCTGCTAGAATCTTCTCTGTGATAAACATCCTGCATCCTAAAACTCCCTCATGGAAGGGAGTTCTGTTCCCTTTGCTACTCTGGCTTCCCTCCTTAAAAGTGGAACTTTCTTCTTTTAAATACATTGTCCGGAACCAGATACAGCCTTTATGGTTAATTTCTTCTGGGCTCTATGCATCATTTCATCTTGGATTACTGCATGAGAGTCATGCAAAATGTTTGATCTAGTTGCATAAATTTTGTTGAATGTAGGAAAACATAAAGGGATAAAGGGTTGATTTTCATGGAGTTTCAATAGATTTTTAAATGGGTTAATATTTTTAATGATATCCTTCCTATTCACCTTGTTTTCTGTACATTGCGTTGTTTATAGAAAATGCTGAAAAAATATTTTGCAAGCACATTACATGACACTTTGGTTTCCAGAATAGGCTTAAAACCACTAGGATTACTTACAGATTCTTCACCCTCCATTCCTGCCAATACACTTTATAAAGTTAAAATGCTGGTAAAAACAGTGATATTAGCATGACACAAACCTAGCACTGAAAGTGACAGAAATCAGAGAAACCCTAGATGTGGAAATGCACCCTGACCCTGTGGTCAGGGCTCTGATTATCCCACACAAGATACAGATCAGTGGCCCACATTTTCGAGCTTCAGAAGTTCTTCCTGGAAAACATTTTAGTTCACCACTATCTGTTCAAAAAATAATTCTCCTGCTCTCCAGTTATCCAATAAGGCACACCCCAGAGTTTTCCTAAGATCAGTGCATGTGGGTTACAGGTGTTTTCGAAGGCCTTCCTGGGATACCATTGTTAAAGACATTTATGTACTAGGTGAACTCACTCAGTAAATTTACCAGCCTTCCCTCACAATCCCATAGTGCTGAAGCTTAATTAAGTCAATATGTCAGCAAATTAAAAGAACTCTTCCAACCAAGCTGAGCAAAGGGTCCGTAGCACATCAAGGAAAGATGAGCCAAGACTAGTTCCACTCTTGAAAACCACAGTTGAAAGTGGATCCCCACCTAACCCTGTTGGCATGGGCTCATATGTTACAAAACTCCCCAAATTGGCCAACTAATTTTTTTTCTCCTCTTGAAAGTGATTTTGTAATTGCATAGCACTTAACCTAACAGGGAAATGCTTTTCTGGCTAGAATTTGAGTGTAGGGGAAAGGGCATGATTCCCTCACAATCCCATCCCAAGTGAGAACATGTGTACTATCCTTTTAACTCACTTCATCAAGAACTGCCAGGTCTTTGTAGTGGGAAAAATTAAAGGCAGCATTTAAAATGAGATTTTTCACTGATCTAAGCACTAACTCAAGCCATAAGTACTGACATTTAGGCATCATTTAGTAAAAGAGAATTTACTTTTATTTAAAAGGAAATCTTGTAGCTGGTCATGGTGGTGTATTCCCATAATCCCAGAGACTGGGCAGGCTGAGACAGGAGAATCACAAGTTCAAGGCTAGCCTCAGCAAATTAGTGAGACCCTAAGCATCTTAAACAAAAAGGGGTGATGTAGCTCAGTGGTAAAGCACCTCTGGGTTAAATCCCTGTACAAAAAGAAAGGAAGAAAGAAAGAGAGAAAGAGAAAGAAATCAGTCTGGGATGATTCATTTTGCTATTTTTGTTAAATTTACAATTTCTCCATTGGTCATTCTTTAGGTTCAGAAACAAAATATTTTCCTAATATGAGTAAGCCTGTGTTCTGATTAAAAATCAGGGTTATTAAATTTAAAATCATGTTTTTTTAATCCAACCACTATGGAAAATGAAGGCCTAAAATATATATGTGCAGCCTTATAAGTTAAAGTCTTCTAGATAAAATATTTGAGCACCGTATCAACTGAAGCTAGAAACACACAGAGGATAATTCCATCGGGCCCAGATTTCAACTCCTGCACATATGCCAGAAAATCTAGCACTCTATCTCCCAGCAAGATAGTTCTCATGTTGATGGGCTTACTCTGCTCATAGATAACACAGAAAGCCAACTTACCCCAATTCCATGCAGTGGCTTAGCAGAAAGGTACTGGGCAAGCAATTTGGAAACCTGGGTTCCAGACCTGGCTCCAACCCTAACTAGCTGTGTGACAATGAGAAAGTGACACACCCTGGCTGAGCCCCAAAACAGCTCATGAGCAGGCAGCTGTACAGAGGCCAGGCGCTGGCGCTAGGAGACACAGCCGCTGAGAGACAGGGGCCATGTGTTCATTGTCCCTTCAACTCAACTTACTTAATATTGTCAGTTTCTAACCAGAGCAAATTGGAAACACTGAGCCTGTAGTTTGAAGTAAGGATTGTCTGAGTCTAATGGAAAAGGTCAAAACTAGAAATGTAATGAAAAAGCTTTCTCTGTTTGTCAACAGAAACCCAGATTAACATTTATAGACACCTCCATGCCCACAGAATTGATTGTAGACGGTACTAAAATACAACATTTGCCTGGGTAATATAACCGAGGTCCTGAAATTATGCTGATAGACTCTTTTATTAATAACCCCCCCAAAACTCAATTTAATTTCTGTGGTAATCACCCAGAAATAACTTCAGTTAATGTATCCGATGTAATTCCCCAGGAAGAAATATAAGATCGGTTTCTTCTTTAAAGAATGAGAATATTGAACTTGAGCAGTCTTATCTTTTCAATTTCATCTAAACCTTCCCACGGCTTTAAAGTTATAGCATGGTAATTTGTGTATGCCTAGAAAATGTATTTCTATTACATTCATTCCAGTGGGTGCTTATCGACTTCAGATAATGTCGCCCTTTTGACTAGTTCCATGGAGAAAGGGTCTTTCTGTGTCCCCAACTGCCTCATGCTTTGAGTATTATTTGCCCACATATTTTTCTCTTCTTTCTCTCTTGTTAATTACCTAACAATTTTCCTTATTATAGATCTACTCTTATTCTGTTAGGGGAAAAAAAAAAATTTGTGACAGTTTTCTTCCACCAGGATCCCTCAGACATAGCAAAGGAACATTTCCAAAATATGGCCAATATACTATCCCCACAGGTAATTTTTTAAAAAAAAGGTTAATATAATTTTTTAAGATCCAAAATTAATAGCACTAATTCACCACCATCACCCTTTCCAATCCCGATGTTCTATTCGGCATCGAAAACGTTACGTGAAAAATGATGCCCTTTGATGGCAGGCAAAAGGATTTTTTAAAAAGACTCTGCAGTCTTCAGGCTGGCCAATCTCAAATGGGAATGGGTGGCATTTAAGGTGAGAGATTTTACCAGTTCACAAGCTGTCCCATGGGTCCCAATCTGTGCTGGGGCATTTTTAAAAATGTAAAATGCGTCTGTGTCTTTTACAAAGTCAAGAGCAAAAATGAAACAAGCTGCTGCAGTGTGGTCAGGAAAAGGGAGCCGGCAGCTGCTGCTGTGCTAACGAGCCTGGAGTTATCTTCCAACTCTGCTGGGTCTTCAGCCCTTCCTTGTGGATAATTGAGTGCTAATTCAAGTGAAGGAGGCAATGGACCAACGTAGTTTTCATAAAATATGAACGCTCCCTAGCACACGTTCCTTCTGGCAGCTACTTCTCCCTGAAAACCCTGAAATGCATAATCGCCTTCCTAGTGAAGCAGGCTGTGTCAAATCCATCCATCCACCAGCACACCGAGGTTAATCCTTTCATCCCCTGGGAGACAGGGATAACAGCAACATCAGATAAAAATATGCTTTAATTATTTTTTTTCTTACTTTATATCTTTTCTAACAAGTGTTCCAATTCATAACCAAGATTGAGGGGTATGATCCAAGGTATGTTTATCTTCAAACAACATGGGCATGTGTGTATTTGTGTAAGTCTGAAAAAAAGTATGTCCTCAGGATCTATTGAGGTTTCAACTCTAAGAAATATTAAACATACACCAGTACAATTTTTAACAAAACAAAAAAAAAAAATAATCACAAGTCATGGTCAAACATAAATCTTTTTTTTTTTTTTTTTTTTTTTTTTTTTGGTACTGGGGATTGAACTCAGGGGCACTCAACCACTGGGCCACATCCCCAGCCCTTTTTTTGTATTTTTATTAGAGACAGGGTTCACTGAGTTGCTAAGTGCCTCGCCATTGCTGAGGCTGGCTTTGAACTCGTGATCCTCCTGCCTCAGCCTCCCAAGTGCTGGGATTACAGGCGTGCGCCACCAAGCCCGGCTAAACATAAATCTTATACTAAAGTTCTTACAGGAGTTGGAAAGGTTGTCCTGGATATAAAGATAACCTGATGATCCAAATATCTTAATAACATGGTTGCCTGTAGTCCAGCAGAAGTTCTGATTGATGGTGTTTAGGATATTGTAAATTTACACCTACAAATTTGTATGGCAGAAAATCAATGGATTTTATGACTTATTCATTTTTGGATGGGAATTTCCTTAGGAACTGCTGCCATCTTGCTAGCTACATCAAACTGGACCAAAAAGCAAGGTGTCTCTCCAATAGGAAGTTCCATTGTAGTAGTACATAAACTTGGCCCATCTGTCTGAGGTCAGTTTGCAGAATCCCATAAAACCAACAGAAAGCTAATTAAGGTGCCAGACTCTCCTGTTAGGTCTGTCACCTAAATAAAGCCATCTTCTTAGTTCCATCCCAACTGCATCAAGGAAAACATCTGTTTTTAAGGATACTCCTAATGTGGACAACTCGCTCTGAGTTTTAGCATCCGTCCATTCACGTTGCTTGGTGCATCATTTACCCAGGCAGTCCAGGGGTGGCAGATGATTCCTTTAAGGACTTCTGATTTGGGGCATGCTTGCCTCACCTCTGCCCTCCTCCTGAGGAATCTGTAATTTGTTCTCACACTTCTCGCTTTCTCAACGTCTCTCGAAGATGTCCTATTACCATCCGACAGAGCAGAGACCTGTGATCAAGTCTTGACAAGCTCCATCTCATTAGTGCCTATTTTAATCATCAAGGGTGACAACCCATGATAAATGATGTCAAAACATAGGATTCTAAATGAAGAGAGGGAAGGTGGGGAGAAAGAAATGTACTCCAGGAATAGATAGGTTTCTTCATCTGATTTTCATGCTAAAGAGAAAGAAAGACAAACCTGCAGATGAGATGGGCTTTGATGGGAGGGGTGTTACATAGGGAACTCCTACAAGGAAGGAAATGGGAGATGGGTCTTTTTTTATTTATTTTTTATTTTGGGGGGGGTACCAGAGATTGAACTCAGGGGCACTCAAACACTAAGCCACATCCCTATCCCTATTTTGTATTTAGAGACGGGGTCTCACTGAGTTGCATAGCTCCTCCATTTTTGCTCAAGCTGGCTTTGAACTCATGATCCTCCTGTCTCAGCCTCCTGAGCTGCTGGAATTAACAGGCGTGCATCACCACGCCTGCCTAGAGATAAGTCATTTTTTTTTTTTTTTGGTTCTGTTTACCTCTTTTATCTATCAAAAAATAGAGAATTTGTGTGAAACCAAGAAAGAAAAATAAGAAGAAAAGGAAAAGTTTGGTATGTCAAACTCTGGGCACGAGGTCAGTTCCTGTGCAGGGATACACTGACTTCCAAAAGAACTCCGGGGAGCAGAGCTGGAGAGGAAGCAGAGACAGGGGGAAGAGTGGGGCGTGGGAGAGCCGCTGGAAACATCAGCGCAGCCCATCACCAATGGAACATCCACAGGAACCATCCCTGGGCCTTCTCCCTCCTGCAGGAGCCTCTGCAGGACCCACACGCTGAAGTGCCACACTGTAAAGAGGTTCTGTGTCCCTTGTCACATAACTTCTACTCTCTGCTAATAAGAAGGCTTCTCGCCCCTGTAACTGAAATCTCCAGGAGAAACATGGAGGAAGGATGGAGTGGAATTGTCCACTCGGGCCCTGGAGCTCCTGCTCTAAGGATCTCTCCAAGCCCCAGTCACACGCTGAGGTTCCGCTTGCTTTCATTCCTCACCACACTCGCACTGCCTCAGAGGCCACACTGGCCCAATAAAATACATGAAAAGAAGACTTATGAATGAATGAAAGAAAGAAAAAGCCAAAGCTAATTTAAGGGATGCAAAGTCTTAAGCTTTACCAAGCAGGCAAGCAAAGCTGGGCTCATTTTTTACAAATCTCTTGTGACAAGAAACGGAACTGAACTATGAACTGATAATGGGTCTGGTTCTCATTGCTGCTAAATCTAACGCAGGAAAGAAACATCTGAGTTGAACATTGAGGCCTCAAAGATACAGAGAGAAAATGTTTGGAATCGTACTTCTACCCCAAAGTATTGCATGAGTTAAAAATGTCATATTTAATCTGCAAAAACAGAGATGGAGGGGGAAAAATGATGAATTTCCCTTTCAACTCTGGGAAAATCCTATATTTATATTAGATTGAATTTATATCCTACTTTAATAGTTAAAATTGAGATGACATATTGGCACTTTTACAATTTCAGAAACCTTATTTCATTGTGAATTCTAAATTATTTTGACAAGCAAAACCATCTGGAACTGATCACAAGATGTCCAGTCTCCTCCATCTGAAGTACAAACCACTCCTGACCCTGTTTCCCTCCTTGAATGCCTTCTTTCCTTCCCACTCATGCTTCTTTCAAGAAACCTATATTTTCTTCTCTCTACTCACTTTTCAACTTATACAGTTGGGCTTTCTTTGACAATGTCCTAGCCTTGCCCAATCAAGAGACACTTGGAGCCACTGGGCACATTTCAAACTTGCCCCCTGGAATGCTCCCTTGTCTCTGTGACTACTCCCACTGTGGTTCTGTCCCTCTGCCAGTCTCCTACTCCACTAACCACATCTCCTCCTCCAGTTCAGTAAAGCTCTCCTCCTATCCTCCCTTGAAATATCTCTGTTCCCCCAGGAGTCTGCCCTCAGCCCTCATCTTCTTAATTTGTATACATTCACGTTACTGAGTTCAAATGCATCCACAGCTTCATCGACCAATCAGGCTTTTTCTTCCCCTCTGGTCCTCTTCCCCACCCTCACACACCTGGGACACAATTTTGTGACATTAACCAACACAGTGTTGCATAATAAACATGCAGTAGGTCCAGGCTGACCAATGAATGAATGAATGCACCTGTCAGAAGTAAAGAAGCTATTATTAACTCTGCAGAGGACTCCAGGGATGGACTCCAGGAAGAGGATGAAGAGAAGCCTGGATTACACTCAGTATTCCAATTTCAATGGCCCATAGTTACCCCGTGAAGCCAGCATCCTCATCCTTCTCCCTTCTCCTCTTCTTAACCTCTGCAGATAGTTGGCTGATGAATGCTTCAGATCCAAGTCTTTCTAAGATGTGTTTTCTGCTATAATATGTTGCCCAGCCCCAAACACACAAACACACACACACACACACACACACACACACACACACACCCCAAGCTGGGGAGAGAGAATCATTCTCTCCTGTTTTTAAAAGAATACCCTGGTGCTCTGCCACCTCAAGACTCCACTGCATCAATGGTGTGGTGAGCCTGTGCCCGGAGTGCCTGGCAAATTCTAGCCAAAGTAATATGGCATCAGGAAGGAGACAGCCTTAAAGTAGAAGGAGCCACCATGTGGGGTGGAGTGTTCTGTGTGGCCTGCAGGGAAGAGGAAGTGTGCCCAACTTAGTATGTGGCTGACCAAAGGACACAGCCATCCAGCCATGCCCAGCAGAGGACACCACCCCAGAAACTACTAGACCATGACTTCCTGGGCATTCCAGATATAGTCACAGATGGACTCCTCAGGTAACCTGCAGTTCCCACGAATTTGAAGCCAAGGTCAGGAAAAAACAGGTTGTCACTTAAAGTTTTACCTGGGAAAGCAATGGCTCTCGCAGAAGTCATAAAATGTATATGACTGAAAATATCGGTATGATTTTCTCACTTTATTGAAATAAATAAATCACGTTTTAGGATGTGATGAATTTTCTCTTTTCAGCTGCGATGTTTAATTTTGTAAGTACACCTTCCAGTATGGTGAGAGGAAATACATCTGAAAAGCTATTAAGATTTTATCAAACGTTATCAATTCACGACACAGAAGTACGTCACATACATGAGTGAGAAGGATTACCTGAAATAATTACAAATAGATTTTTGCTCACAGCAAACTCACAACAGGGCTCTCTTAATAAATAGTCTCCTTTTACTATAAAGTTGAATAAGTGAAAGGGATTAATTCATGGTCTGAAAACATATCCCAGCAGGGCTCAAGGGACAGTATCTCAACAGACATCTGGAGAAACCACTGATTAATTAATAGATTAATTAATCAGACAGCTGTACTCTTAGGAGAGAGTTTAATTGTTTGGATTAATAACCCTACTAATTAATCCTAAAATTCATCAACCTTATAGCTGAAAAAATGCTGGTTTTCTACAGAACTATCTATAAGATAAATATCCTCATAAAATACTCACTGGCTAACTAGACAATCGCAGCCCAGATCTTGTACCTTGAATCCTGGCGAATCCTGAGCTGGTCACTGAGACCCAGTATCTCTACCTCCCACCCTGTCACCATCATGATTCAGCACCATAGTACTTAGGGCAAGAAGGGTTCTCAAATGGTGCTTATCTGGAACTTGAATCATATGGCACCAACAAAGAAGCCATTTCCTGGAAATAAAGCTCTGATCAAATTTAAAGGGAAATCAAAGCACACCTATGCCCTTCTACCAAAGCACCTAACAGATGAAGCAGGCAGGCACGCACACATATTAGTAAAAGGGCATGTTTGTCAAGTCTAGAAAAATGATAATTTTAAAAGAAATGCCATTAATGAAATATGACTATAGTAAATCTTGATGTTTATAAATCATTTGTGCAACTTTATGAAGTTTTGGGTAATGGTTCATTAATAATTGGGGCAAGGGAAACACTAGAGTGTTTGATAACTCATTATTCAAGTGGAATTTTTAAAATAATATTCTTACAGAAAATGAGAATCCTATTTTCTCTGGAAAACATATTTTCAGAGAACGAATGTTCATCTCTCCAATAATCACTCACACAGACAAACAACCCAAATGTTGCCAAACCAGCAATTATGACCATAACCACAGCCTGGTAGGACTAATAAATCAGAAACTGGAAATACACCTTTAAAACAATTTTTAAAAATTATTCTTAGGTGAAAACATGAGAATATTTACAATAAAGTTTTATAGTACTGAATGCACTATGAATACAGACAAAGGTGTAGAACAACAAATCTGTCTACACTAGGACATATCGTTGATAAAAGCTAGAGGAGCCATTATTTAAACAACCCTATGGATAAAGAGAAATAAACAAATATATAATCCTGGTCAAGAGGAAAAGTTAAGGAGGAGAAAGGAATTACAAAAATAATCTGTTTTCAATACAATTTTCAGTGACTTTTACATGACCATGAATATCTTACTTAACTGGGAACCTGGCAAACATAAAAGAGGTTATTACTAAACACACACGTACACAGACTGAGTTTTAGTCAGCTTTTCGTGACTGAGACTAAAAGATCTGACCAGAACAATCACAGAGGAGGAAATGTACATTTGAGGGCTCATGGTTTCCCAGGTGTTAGTCCATAGGTCGACTGCATTCCTTGGGGCTCAAGGAGAGGCTGAACATTATGGAGGAAGAGTGTGGCAGAAGGAAGTGGCTCACATGATGATCAGAAAGCAGAGAGACTCCACTCTCTGGATATAAAATACATACCCCATAGCAATGAAGCATGTCCTCCAGCCACACCCCACCTGCCTTCAGTTACCACTCAGGGATTAATTCACTGATTAGGTTAAGGTTATAAACCAATCATTTCTCCTCCAAACCTTCTGGTATTGTCTCACATGTTGGCTTTTGGGGGACACCTTATATCCAAACCATAACAGGCTATGTCCCAAACATTTTACTTTGCTGTCCCTAACCAGTGAAATCTCCGCCACTCAGAATCAACATCACATTCATCCGAGTCTTGATATTAAAATTATGTGGGGATAGGGGTATGGCTCAGTGATGGAGTGCTTGCCTGGCATGGGTAAGGCCATGGGTTTGAGCCCCAGTTACCCCAGACACATAAAAAAAAATCCTAAGAATAATGTTAAGCTGGACATAGTACACACATTCTCATTATTTTCCAGATAAGAAAACTGAAGCCTGAGGAATATGGATGACTTGCCTTTGAATTAAAGTTTAGTAGTTCAGCAGCTACTAAAGACAGGCAGGGCGTGGGGCACCTAACCCTGAGCACGCTGACATTAGAGAGGCAGAGGAGCAAGTTGCTAAAGGCTGGGATGAAGGCCTGGGTTAAAATCCAAGTGCCACTGAAACTCTTGGGAAAGTAATTCTAAGCTTCAGACTATTAAATGGGGAGAATTACCAGGAGGTACCTCATAGGCTAGATGTGAACGTTAAGTTACACGGTGCACATAGAGCTTTTCACTTATTATAGTTGATACTTTGAAAACGATTCCGTAATTAATGCAAATATTTCAAATACACCGGGGGCTGCTTGAGGCAGAAGGAGTCTCAACATGACAGTGGTCTTCACAGGCAGAGCGAGTTCTAAGATAGTTCATGCAGATCAGCCTCCCCCCTGCCACAGTCGTGCAAAGCTAACAGCTCCTCCACCAACCCTCCATGTGTGATTTTAGTGAAGTTCTGCTTTCCACTGGGGGTTGGAGAAGGATGTGCTCGTTGAATAACTATTATGGTGTAAATAGAACTGTCACATTTGGGGGGCCACACATCTCCAACTTTTGAGGGAAAGCATACACAAATACCTAAAGAAACGACATGGAATTTACCTCGGCTTTGCTCAGAGGGAGTTTCAAACTCCAAAACTATTGAAGAGCAGCAGGCTGGACCTCGTTCCTTGTATGGCCAGAGTTTAGAGAGATAGCCGTTGGTGGTGATCTCTGATTAACTGATGGTTGCGAAGAGTGTTTAAAGTCCTCCTTTCCCAGAGCCAGCTGCAGTCTGAGCTTCCCTGCTCCTTTCTCCTGCCTCTGTCACTCCATTTTGGGTTTGTTTGCTTTTGTTGTCATTGTTGTTTCTCAGTTCTAGGAATTGAACCCACAGCTTCACGCATGCTAGGCAAGTGCTCTGTCACTGAGCTACACTCCAGCCCCTGTTTTCACTATTACAAAGAGTCAACTGTCATAATAATTCTACTACATCTGCCTAATAATATTCCTTAAAGTGAAAAACAACTATTTACCAATACTTGCCTTTGTAGCATAATGGATTAGATGAGAACTTGTAAAACAAACTCGGTCTCAATTATCTCTGCTACTCAGACCTTAGCATAATTAAAATCAATGGCATTATCTGTAAACTTCGTTATAATCTCATTTCACCTTCAATCTTGCCACCAAAAGCTTTTACAAGAACTATTATTAAAAAAAAGGAACGGAGACTAGTACATTCTCCTTTTTCTGCTCTTTCCTAACCTCTGATCAAGACTTAACAAGTATAGACATGAGCAAAAGATGAGTGAGGGAGAGGGAGAAAAGAACCAAGTGCCCAGATCGGTCACCAGCAGTCTAATTAAGCTAGAAAATGGAAGTGCTCCCTGTGGCACTTTCCTCTTTCACTCCTGTTGCTTTTTATTTTACATTCTTGGGGGTGAGTTCACCAAAAGAGTAAGTAGTCCTCCTACAATGGCTGCCTCCTCTAATCCTTCTACATGTAGAAGCAAAGTAGGTGCAAGATGCTTGTGGAGAGATGGTACAATGGGTGAAACGTTGAGGATTGCTTGTGCAATCTTAAGTCTCATGAAATCTGGGTTCAACTCGTGTCAGTCTCTGAAAATTCTTGAGGCATGGTGGTCTGAAAAGGGCTGCATTCAGCCAACTGCAGATGAGTAGTAGTTAATAGTGACTAATGCTGGGACATTTGGTCACTATTTCAAACATTAACCAAACATGTTGTGGCACTTATGTAGGCTCTATTCAACTGGTAACTTGTGTGTGTGTGTGTGTGTGTGTGTGTGTGTGTGTGTGGTGCTGGGGATTGAACCCAGGGCTTTGTGCATGTGAGGCAAGCATTCTACCAACTGAGTTATATCCCCAGCCTTCAACTGGTAACTTGGTGTAAAGAGGGCCTTTCTCTATCCCTTAATCAAAAGTAGGTTCCCCACCTACCCTGCTTAATTGTCCTCTTCTGTTGCCTCAGTGTATTGATCATATACTTACTTCCAGGGTTATTTGTATGTTGTCCGCCTCTGCAACTGGACTGACATCCCCATTAGGATAGGAAGGCAACACTGATTTATTTTGCACTATAAATCTAGATGTTTTGTAATTCGTGATACAGAGTAGGTGCTTCGTATTCAATAAAATAAATGCATTAATAAAATGAATGCATGAATGAATAAGCAAATGCTTGGGTGCTGGAGTCCAGTCCCAGCTGCTCACTTCTGATGTGACCTAATGAAGTCACCCCCCGTACCATGTCTTTTCTGCTCTACATGAACCTAAACACAACATACCACACAATTAACTCTACAGGGTCCCAATCATCTACTATATCATTTTTAAAAACTGAAACCCCCAGACTACTGGCTCTCTCTAGCTCCAGGAGCCTACGATCTACCCATGGTTGAAGTAAGCTCAAGATCTCAGCAGTGGATGAATAAAATGGATCTAGAGTGCAGAGCAAGAAAAATGAATAACATTAACAGCTGTTGCAGCATCTACGAATCCCCACTCCATGCTGGGTACCAGCTGAGCGCTTCCCATGTGTTCTCTCACTCCTCAAGCACCCCTTTAACATGGGTGTCCTCATCTGTCTTAGAGATGAGCAGGAGAGTTAGGTATCCTGCACAAAGCCCCATAGCTCACCTGTGCATCATACATCACTCCATCATCTCATTGCTGGGTATCAGCAATTGAGAAAACAGCAGAGGTCACTTTAATCATCATTGTCCTCATCTTCCTCCTCCTCCTCCTCCTCCTTTTATCCTCCCCCTCCTCCTCCCCATCCCCAAACAAATCAGGTGCCTTTCCGGAGCCTCCCAGCAGCCCATGCCCACTTCTTTCCTAGCACTGACTCTACCCCATCACAGGTGCCTCTTCATTGGCATGGTGCCAGGAAAACACTGTCCCTCTAAACAAGAGCCCTCTGACCAAGAAACCACTGGGGGAGTGAAACAATTTCTAACAATACAGGGGGTGCTGTTTAGGATTAACCTGAATGTCTTTTTGACTATGAGGGGTGAGGCACTCCAGGGCCTAGGGAGAGCAAAATCCTCTAGAACTTGCCAGTTCTAATCGATCTGCTTTTCCCAGTGCCTCGGTGGCTCCCCTTTCCCCAGGCCAGAGACTTGGAGACATTTCCAGAGACGGAAGATCTGCTGGCTGAGCGGCCACACTCCCCTAAGCCCTTCTCAGAGGCAGCCCAGGACTCCGGGTTTCATGCCCCTAGAGCAGGTCCTGCCTGGGAAGTGTGGGTGCTACAAGTTTGTCACAACTTAAGTCAGTTTCCAAAACTCCTACAGTGAACCTTGTGTCCTCATTCTAGGCACCGTAAGTCAAATTAGTAGAAGTGTCCTATTTTTAAATGAATAAAATTTCCATTTCAATGGGAAACTTAGCAGCACGTTATCCAGGTGTGTGACTGAACTGAAAGCCCATCCTTACCAAAACAAAAAAAAAAAAAAAAAAAAAAGCATTAAAATGTAAGCTGGTCCCAAAGAAACCAAAACTATGCACAAAGAGTGACTTGCTAGGGAGGTCAAATAGAATTCTTATTACTGAACTTTGTTCCTAGGAAACAAATGGAAAGAGAGAAAAAAGATGGGCTCAGGCACAAGTCTCCTCTCCTGTGTGATGTGATCTTTTTTTTTTTTTTTTTTTTTTTTTCTGGGGATTGAACTCAGGGGCACTTGACCACTGGGCCACATCTCCAGTCCTTTTTTGTATTTTATTAGAGACAGGGTCTCACTGAGTTGCTAAGTGCCTCACCATTGATGAGGCTGGCTTTGAACTCGTGATCCTCCTGCTTCAGCCTCCCAAGGGCTGGGATTACAGGTGGACCACCGCGCCCGGCTGATGTGATCCTCTTAATTCAGCGAACACTCTCTAGGCTCTAAGAGCCTAGGACGGCCCCATGCTAGGCACCAAGGGATATCAGGAGAGCCAGGAAACTCATTCATTAGAGAAGCTAATATTCCAAAGAAGTCATGCCTTCTTTATATGCCTTATTCTTGAATAAATAAAGCATCTCACTGTTCAAATGGGGAGATATGTGTGGGCCTTTTAAGAGAGAAATATACTTTCTCTCCTGGAAAAATCCAACAAAATATTTAGAACCATTAAAGCATCATGATTCTGGCTCTCACTTCGAATAAACAGGATAAATAAACCCTCCCTTCTCTGCATTTCTAATTTAGCAAAGACTTTATACAGACCCCATAAGAGCAAGTAAATTTTGTATTTGCATCTTATTCAAAACGCGCTGGCACTTCGCTAGATTTTTAACTGTACTTTGGCATCCTTGAACAATCTATTTGGAGATATGAAGCAATATCTGTTCCGAGTTTCTAATTCTGGGTCTGTATACACATACATATGCATGTGCATGTTTAGAATGTCTATGATGAATACATTATTGCTGGGATTAGGGAGAGCCAGAAACCAGAGACATGCCAGGTAAGTATCCAGTAATGTAATTAGATCTCACTTACTGAGTGCTATGTGGTAGGCACTTACATTTATGCTGTCATTCTCAGAGCACTAATAATGATTGCTAACACTGAGCACTTTCCCTGTGTCAGGCTTTATTCTAAGAACTTGTGTATTTTTCAATTCCTGTGATGCTATCCTATCCCTAGGCGTGGTGGAGCTGAGATTCCTAGCTAGGCAATTGGGTGTCAGAGTGCAGACTTGTAACTCCTTTCTAAGAAGGATTACTGGAACCCTCATGGCCAGATGAGGACCCTGGGACTTGATGAGACTGGCTTGCTCACCCAAGGTCACACAACTAGTGAATGACAGAACTGGGCTGCAGACCCAGCTAGACTGGCTCAGCTCCCCAAAATTCTTCATGTGCCAGAATGGCCATGTTTTATTTGTCTCTGTAGTGTACCCAAGAATGGCAGGGTTGGTCTGTAAGGAGCAATGGTAAAGAAAAGTGGGGAAAGTGTGTGAAGAAACACATGGAAAGTGCTCTCAAAGTAGTCATTGTACAAGGACTGACCACGTAACAGTCCTGACTTTTGCAGCTGAAAGGTGCGTGGGGGTGGGAGCTGGTGATAACAGTGCCAGGATGACAGGCACAGAGCAGAGGTGAGAAGTTGAGTTACGGCTCTAGCATGAAATCATGCCCGTATTTTTAATCAGAGTACTAGAAGAAATGAGTAAAAGTGTGTGTGTGTGTGGGGGGGGGGGAGGCACAATACTACTTTTTCTAAGTGGTTCTCATAAGCAATGTAAGGATATTGTCTTGATAAACTGAGTAGTAGTTTTCCAAAAGTTATTTCAAAATCACATCACAGAGTAATAAAACACAGTATTTTATTCAAGGAACTGAAATGATTTATTGAAACCAGGCAATAGTATTCATATTGTGTATTTATCTCAAATATTTGAAAATAAATCAGATGCATGTCTGTTTCAAATTCCCACCAAGATTTGTATATCAGCATATAATGATTCCTCTTAATAGTTAATGAGGGGACTTAAAGCAACTTTTTCCTAGAATTCCTTCCTCAGCACACCATTGCTGGGCAGCATTGCTTGATGCATCTTAATTTCATTCCTTCATTTTTATGAATGCTCTGAGAACAAGCAGCATTCCTTCTAAGAAGTCTATGCACAGAGGTCTAAATTTTAGGAGTGGAAATGATAGATCCACGATTAATTTTTAAAATGCAAAGCTGCAAATATAGACTGTACAAAACATGGTTCAAATGAATCCTGAGGTATAGCTATTACAACTTGAGTGGAGGAGGGGAGCTAGGTAATTCCAAAATAAGTCACTGCTCTAGTAGACGGGAAGGGTAAACTATGTGAGACTGGTGAGGGAGACCCCAGAGGAGGAAGAATCCTACCAGGACTTGAAGATGCTGTAGGAAAAAAAGAAACTCTATGGTCAACTCTAAGGCCAGAAGGCATATCCCTGGTGCTTACTAGAATATTCTCATTACAACATGAGAGCAAATGATCTCTTACCCATATTTGTTTAAGAAATTTTAGATTTATTATATTAGGTGATATTTTTGCAGAAACGTATGCCTTCAATAGTCATTGGAAACATATTTTTACAAGGAATTACAGTGATTGTAGGTGCTGGGAATACAGTCTTGAAAAAACATGGTCCTTACCCTCTTGAAGTTTATAATTAAGCAGGGATGATGGGTTAAACAAGTAAACACACAAACAAATAAATATTCTAAAGTTCCATACCTAAATATAATAGGAAATAAAATATTTGTTTTAAAGGTATTGACTTTAAAATCCACTTCAAGGAAAAGCAGCTATTTTTCAAAATTTAAAATAACATATAAAGCTTATATTAAAAGTAACAGAATGTGTGTTAACATAATTTATGCACTAATAGTTGTTATTAATTCCCATAATCCTGAATTTTTTTTTCTTACAACATATTGAAGAAAGAGGCAAGGAGCAATAAAAATGGAAGAATGTTAATGTATTCCTTCATTTTGGCTTTTATTTCATTAATCGGCCCTTACTCTGTTTTATTTTTGCTGTCACAGGTTCTCTTCCACAGTCCAAGTATCTTTATATTTATCTTATATCTTTGTATTATTTGTAATATAAATTATCATGGCTAATACTTTATTCTCCGTGATTATTAGAGTATGAAGGAAATGATGATTTTTTTTTTAATCTAAGCAATGTGAACTTATTTAAAGTAAGATCAGCCTAATGTTGATTAGTTTCAATGTGGAGTTCAGGTAGAAATATTTTATCTTCTCCATATGGCAATTTCTCCGTAAACACCCACAGAGCTTTTTTCACAAACATTAACAAGCTATTTCTTCTCAAGTTCTTTTTTTTTTTTTCCTTTACAGATGGCACAGGCATTTTTATTAAATATTTATCTAAGAGTAAAATCTCATAAGATCCGATATTTTTTGAATGTATATACACTAGGTTTTCTCCCCATGCTTTTAAAATAAGTAAAATATTTCTGTTTCCATAGCTTTCCAAATACACACATCTTGACAAATTGGTTTGTGATGATATGAGACTAGGCAGTTTGCCCATAATTGAAGACATTTTGCCAACAAGTCACAGGCTGCCAAGAGAAGCAATGACAGCACTCGGAATATGAGCGGATGATCCCTATGTAAATATCGAGGCTCCCTGCCCTTTCTGAAGCGATGATTCAAGCCCATATGACTGGCAGGTACCTTAATTAATCATGGCGCCATGTGATGGCCATCCTTAAGGACGTCTGTTATCTCCGCTCCAAGCTCATATTCACTTTCCACCCCATTCTTTGATGTGACCCATTTCTTGTTGTCATGACCAAGTTGTTCAGAACCATGACATGAAGAAAATTTGATTTCAATTACAACCCTTATCTCTTTTGCAGTCCCTTCCACAGGATTTACATCAATAGTAAATTTTTACTTTTCACTATCTGGGTTTAGCACTCACATTATGTGAACATACGCATACGTTCTCACACTCAAACTGAGATGGCATTAGAACTTAAGAAAATCAAAGTTCTTTGGAAATTCATAAAGCATCATTGGTGTACAAGTAATTAAAGACAGAAGCTAAGAATCCTTTTATAAATGACAAAGAGATGGCAGGTTCTTAATACTGCATATGGGCCTTGCTTGTTCTGCTAACAGGGGAGTAAACTGCTATTCTTTGGGAACCCTTTTTTCAGGCCATTAAGGAGTGATTTCGTATGCTGCAGTAGGAATGCATTCGATGAATTCCTATGAGTTCATGCTCCTCCTAAACAGGAGCACTTTATTGCCTGCTCATTAAGTTTCCTTGCCATTACATAAAGTTCAAAAGAGGGAATAGAGAGCTCATGGCAGTTCTTAAGAGCAAAATCTTCCCTTTGGTGAGATTAATTATTGACTTTAGAAGCATATTTTTTTGACTTAACAGTCACTGGAAAAGGGTTCATGCTGTAACACCACCACCCCCATCCTTCCTGGCTCTATTCCCTCTGATAACACAGTGGCATTGGGAGTTATCTCTGCAGCTTTACATTTGAACCTGTCAATGTTTAAAAATCTTCCACTTCGCCTCCATCCCTCTCCACAACAGATCCTCCACCTAAGTGCTGCCATGACAGTCTCCAGAATCTTCTGTCATTATTAATGGTCCTCAGTCTGTCACCCGCCCCCAACATACCACCCACCAATAAGAATGGTTCACTCAAGTGATGGGGCATCTGAGGTTGGGGGAAAGCACATAGAATAATCATGAATAGGTACAAGTGGTAGAAGTAACCCCATTTCTCCAAGTGCTTCCATTGTGCTCCTACATTTATACTCTCTAAAGTACTAAGAACCATTGATTTGTTACATCTCTATTTACCAGCAGTTGCTTTTGTGAAGTCAACAATGATTTTTTTCTCTCGTGTTCCTCTTTCCTGTCACATTTTCTAATAAAGGTTTTATAGCTGGTTTCATATCTGCGAAGGATAACACACAAGGTACATTTTGCTAGGCACTCACAGAGCTAACCTAATTAGTGACCTGAAAGACTTAAAAAAATGCATGTCCTTATTTACTTACTCCAAGAAGGCATATCACACTAACAAAAATACAGATATAATTGTAGCGTGTCTATTAATTCATCAGTGATATAATGTTTTGTAGAATCAGGCCAATGAATGCCACCTGAAGTTGGCATTTTCTCTGGGCCTCATTAGCTGGGAACAATGAATATGGGCCTAGACCCAGCCACAGAGGAAGAAGGACATGGGGAGGCCTGGGGGGATATAGGCTGGAGAACTGTCAGGCTAAGTAACCACTGTCCAGGACTCCAGTGCTGTAATAGCTGGGTCAAAGAACACGAACAGGGAAGAGTCATAGGAGTAATGGATCAAATCACAGAGATTAAAGGAACCTCTTATCAACAAAATATGCTGTAAAAGCAAAAGATGCTGTTTGTTGTGACACAAAAGAAAATCTCTGGCTAAGAACACCTGAACAAGGTAAGAGCATTCCGTAAAAGTCTGTGACATGCTTAGGGGGTTGTTGAGTAGCTTGTGCTTTTAATAATCATGAAGGTAACACAGGCTGAACGCTCACACTCAGTAATAAAGAAAAATAATAAAAATGACTATACCACACCAATCAGAGATAAGAACTGTTAGCACACTGCCAATTTTTTTTCTACTGTATTTTCCTACTGTGTAAACTATAAGTCCTTGTATTGAAATCAATATTGTTTGAAGTGTTTAAAAGTATTTTTAAGCTTGGTGATATACATGAATATTTTTAGAATATTTTAGAAAGGGAAGGATACTCAAGAGATTTATTTTTTATTTGACAGAATCAACTATCAACTATTTTTTCCCTAACAAATTTTCTTCAAGATAAACCATCAATCTTTATAAGTTTTTTTTTAGTCCTATTTTTTTACATTGCTATCAAGTACTATCAAGTAATCCATTCTTTTTTTTTTTTTTTTTTTTTAAATTTTTGTTACTGGGGATTGAACCCAGGGGCACTTTACCACTGAGCTACATCCCCAGCACCACCACCCCTTTATTTTTAAATTTTGAGACAGAGTCTCACTAAGTTGCTGAGGCTGGCCTCAAACTTGTAATCCTCTAGCCTCAGCCTCTTGATTCACTGGGATTACAGGGATGAGCCGCCACTCCCAGCTTCAAGTAATTCTTCTAGACCCATGGAATCCTTCCATAAATATGCCTGCTCTACATTTTACCACTCTGGTTAGAATGGCAACAGGTTACAAGACAGAAGGTTATAAGTTCCATTTCACCATAGTTGGTTCTTGAATAGCATTCACTGCCTATAACTTTCTGGATCCTTCTTGAAAATAGTTATCCACGTAATTTAATATGCCAGCCCAGGCACATTAGAGTCAGCTAGGAGACATGTGGACTGTGTGTGTCAGCTCTTCCTCATAAATAATAATGTTGTACTTTGTCTCTCCAAACAATTGGCTGCCACAATGACAACTGATTATAGGAAAAACAAAGAAGGTTCTTGTGATGGATCCTTAATAGGGTTTAAATAATAAAAATTAGAATGTGCAAGCTCAAAAACACAGCAATTATGTTCCCCTTGTTTAGAATGTAATCGAAATTCCCATATTAATTCCATGCTGTGTGTTTTAAATTTTACTTCGCTGAGGCTTACTGATTAGATCGGATACATCTTGTAGTATTTCTTGCAATATCTAGCTAACTATGGCATTGGATTTAGCAACAATTCCCTCCAGAGTCCTGATGTGGCATCTGGAGAAACAGCTGCTCAGCTTCATATTGGAGAAATATTCATGTAATGAAACGTCTATGTTTAAAACTAGATATGGATTTTATACATCCTGTTTTCAGTTAATGAAAGGGCATGTTACTTTAAGAAATCATTAAGTATTTTAATGTTTAGTTATATTTTCATTTTGCATAATAAGATTTTCTCAGGCATGGATGCCACCCAGATCCCAGCACACTCCACATGCCTGAAGCAAAGAGTGTTTTCTCGCACCTGCAAAGGTCACATCTCAGCTGCACACCCTGCACACCGTGGCAAGCACACAAGGCACACCCCCTGCTGCACACAGCAGGTGTTGCTAACCAGGGCCTTTGATCACAGCACCCAGCCAATCAGGAGCCTCACCTGCAGCCTAAGTCTCTGCACCTTAAGACATTCAAGGTATATGAAATGTAATACATTCTGCTGTCATTTCTAACAACTTAGAATAAAAAAATAATTAAAAAAAAGACCTAATTAGCATAAATTTGGACCAATAGCATTAGTTGGTTTCCAGTTTGGACCAATAGCAGCAAACTACAGGCTACATAAACCCCTAGACAGGGCACTTGGTCTCAGTTTCTTTTTTGCCCTGCAACATTTCAGTTGCTTGTATTCATCTGTGTACTTCCTCAAATTCTGGAGACAAGAACCAAAAAGAAGACATTGAAGACGAGCTGCTGGCGTCTGCTACAACACTTGAAAACTTCAGCTTTGGCAAAAGACAATTTCAATTTTTATTTTTCAGGAAATGTCTTTTTTTTTTTCCTCCTGAGATAGAATTTACTGAATATAGAATTCCTGTTTGAGTAATAATTTAATACCCTGCTTTAAGCATGTTTTTAGGTAATTTTAGAAAACTGTTTATAGAGAATATGCTTAAGGTCAACACTAAGGAAGAAATGATGGATAGATGCACAAAGCATGTATTTAGCCATAATTTGTTATAACGTGTACTTTCATAAGAAAATCATAATTAAATGAAGAGTTTTAGAAGATTGGTAGTAAATGATCACCCTATTCTAAGTGTCAACAAGTTGTCCTGAAGCAGTGCTTTTCACATTATACCCAATAAAAGATTGGTGTTTTAGGTTAAAAAAAAAAAAAAAAAAGACATTCAAGGGCATGTTTCCATAGATTTTAAAAAATTAGAACCATGAACTTTTGATGCAAACTGCAAAGAAGAAAAACCCAAACAATTCTTGTGCTTGCTTTCTGCTTTTAAAGGTAGCCAAGTGGGATACCTAATGTGCCTCCTCATCACAGAGCTTCCCATCAGACTGTGGTTGAGGAGTCCTTCTGCACAGGACACTGGACAGGGCATCTTTCCTAAAGCCCTCCACCAACTTCAGATGCACAACTGATTTTGGGTTCTTTTTCCAAGGATATTTGTATTAATTGCATTCAAATGTAAAAGTCACTTGAGAAGTCTTACACATGACACTGGTTTTGGCAAAGCCAGCATGCAGACAGGACCTTGCTCAACAGCCATTTATGGAGCCTATCTGTGCACCTACAGCCACACCCATCCTATCCACCTTAAACTGAAAGTCATCCCTCTCTCTGCCCAAGGTCTCCAGTCCATCTACTTGCTGGACTACCACCCTCCTCTCTTCTCAAGGGCTGGCATCAGACTCCTCCTGTCATAACCAGGTGATCGTGGATGTGCATTCTGATATTCCTTCTTGAGTCAAGTAGTAGCTAGCACTGAATTGCCCACTCCTCCATTCCTCTTGAAGTAGTTCTGTGGTGGTAGATGCCAGGTCTAGTTTTCCCTGGCATGGACAACAGTGCCTGGCACAGAGTAAGGATTCCACATGTACTTGACACATGGAAGAATATTGGGCCTATGAATGCCATCAGTCATAAATTGCAAGAAATCTTGGAAATACCCATAAAACAAACTTTTCCTTCTTAATATACCAAGTAAGACTCAAAAGCTAGCTTCCAAGCTAGGCTAGAGACACCTTCCCTTCTCTTCACCCCACATTTTTAGCTCGAGCTGCCAGGCAATCCCCTTTCTCCTACAGAAACCTCCCTTTATGCCCTTGCTCCTGGCACTCCCTGGGCCCTCCTTCCTTCACTCTACTCCCACGCCCCAATAACCCAAATCCTTCCCATCTTGTCTTATAATCTCAATTACACACATCTCTTTTCCTCCCCAGCACACATGAGGAATTGGAGACCAGTGCCATTCTACTGTGATGAAGACTGCTTCTCCCATCATCTGTCTCTTGCTGCCCATGGTAAATCCTTTGTTAGTTCCTTGAGTTCTCTCAGAGCCCACCACAGTTATAGCAGGGCACACTGATCAGTCAATTCTTCTCCACTGGATTGCTTAGGCAGGATGTTTTTGGATCTTGATCCATTAAATAGTTCTAACAGCATGTCTGCCAAATATGAAAATGAATAATGACAGCAAACATTTATTGGGCACTTACTATATACATAGAACTATGTAAACAGTTCTTGTAGTCCTAAAATAGGGGAGGTAGCTTGCCCAAGACCATACGGATTTGGGTGTCAGAAAGGAATTCAACCCATGTCTAATTCTTCTTTCCATTGATGCACTGAGTTTTGTCATTTGTAACAAATGTGAACTAGCTTTTTGTTCACTTTGTATATATTACTCTCGATGCTCTATATAAAATATGAAGAATTATTATCTATAAGTATAACCTCTGCCATATATTTTCCTATGATTACTCACTTCCAATTATTTTGGAAACCTTCTAGTAATACAGGCTACAACCTATTCATATTTATAATTTTATCATTCTCCATGTCTACTATAACCAACTCAACCATCAAAGGGAAAGTTACACTATTTATTTTTCTAAAAGTAGATGATGTTTCAGAATTATGTTTGAATCAAAGAATAAACTCATTCTCACAAAAAAATGCCCCTAGCTAGGTACTGATTCAGCTGTGTAAAAGAGGAAAACAAAAAAAAATCTTTTATTGTAAAGATATAGTCTCATGGAATTTTTATAACTGGTGTGATTTAAAATCTCCCTCATCATCTATAAATGTGAACACAGAGAAGCAGTACCCAGAGCAGGTTAACTATTGTCACATAAGGGCACTCTCCTTCAAGGAGGTGGGAGTGGAAATGGGTATATTTAATTGCTCAACATTATTTAATGTTTATAAGGCCAGATAAATTATGTACAAAATGTATGCCAGATAAATTATGTACATACATATTTATATATATATATGTATATATATATATGTCAATGTATATGTGTGTATGTGTGTGTGTATGTATGCATGTATATATCACCCAAACATTCCACTAGCATAACTAAGCAGGCATCATATGAAAATAAACCTTGAGCAACTGATAATTACAGTGAAAAAAAATTCTAAAACAAGATCCAATCAACTTGCAAAGTCAAGGGAAACCCTCCTCTGAGGGTTAGTATGCTAAAGGCACAGCTTCCTACATGCATTAGTACACAAAATGATGGCCTTTTCTTCTTATTTTCTCTGCTATATATAAATCCACAAAGTCAGCTTTGTAAATGTGTTTTAACTTCTCTCCATTGTGTGCCACAGTAAGAAGTTCTGCCTTTTTCCTAAAATTGTGTTTAACGTATCTATTATTTTAATAAATTGGACCTTTATAATAGTATACTTGATGCTAGACTATAACTTTCATCAGCTTATTTTTTTTTTTTCAATTATTGGTTGGGATTACACTGTGGTTTGTGTAATGAATACTCTACACACTAGATTTCCATATATATTTGGGTGTTACATGCTTTTATAAAAATTCAGTCATCAAAAAACACATACAACTTGGCTATTTTCCTTACTGAAAATGACTACTTTGGTTTACATCAATGATGTCTCTGGGGATTTTAAATATAAGCATAGCCTTAATTTTTCATTCAAAAATAACTTTTTTTGCCAATGCTCTCCTTACACCTCCCAAACCAGGAAATGTGCCAAGATTTTTAGAAAGTATGCTTACTTATGCTTCCAATGTACTTGGAAAAAGATTAAAGCATTGAAAAATAAAAGCAGATGAATAGGATTTGTGGGCTAAAAGAGATACACTCAATTCATTCGGTTGTCAGTTCCAAGAAAGAAAAAGAAAACAAGAACAGAAAGAAAGAATGAAGGAAGAAAGCCCGCAGGTGGGTAGACAGGCTTTGAAAGTTAAGGCAATAATAGCAGTGTTTCTCAAAACTATGACTTAATTAATTATACTTATCAAATTAATGAAGTAACTTCTTTTTAAACATGTATTATAAATATGACCCCGCTTTCCTGGGCACAGTGGGGCATGCCTAGAAGTAATGGCAGCAACTCCAGAGGCTGAGGCAGGAAGATCACAGTTTCAGGCTGGCCTCAGACCCTGTCTCAAAATAAAATAATAAGGGCTGGGGGTGTAGCTCAGTGTTGAAGTGCCTCTGGGTTCAATCCCCAGCACCCCAAAAATATTACTCTGCTTTATATTTTGTGAAGGCACTAAACAGTTTTCTAAAATGACTATTTCTAATGCAGACACTGAGACTGTATAAAGATAAAAACCTACTAG
Organism: Tamias sibiricus; assembly: GCA_025594165.1. Classification (NCBI taxonomy): domain Eukaryota; kingdom Metazoa; phylum Chordata; class Mammalia; order Rodentia; family Sciuridae; genus Tamias; species Tamias sibiricus. The sequence goes on along the minus strand of CM046666.1, from coordinate 132,388,520 downwards.
AAGTCCCAGTTTATTGTATAACCAATGGATAATTATCAAATCACAAAAGTTCAGAGGACGTTAGGCTGCCCCCTTCAAAACTGCTGGGGGAAAAAAAATCCACTTAGTGGCTCTAAGTACAAATTCCTTCAATGTAGGGATCATGGAGAAAACTCAGGCAGGAGAAAATTTCAGATTGATATTAACCTGCCTGCTGATTTTTCCAATTAAAAAAAAAAATAGATGATGCTTGATCACTTATGACAAAACAGGTAAAATCAAATTGGGAATAGAAAATTATTTTTATTTGGGTTTAAAAATTCTAATAAGCTTGGGCTGGGGTTGTGGCTCAGTGGTAGAGCACTTGTCGAACCTGTGTGAGGCACTGGGTTCGATTCTCAGCACTACATATAAAATACAATAAAATAAAATAAAGGTCCATTGACAACTAAAAAATATTTTTTAAAAAAAAATTCTTAAAAAGCTTATTTTCCTCTCCGAATCCATAAGGTAATTCCAAATGGCAGTTTAATACTCCTTAGGGAATGGGGGAAGGAGAACACAATTAAAAACCAATGTAATAAAATTAGCTTCCATTTCAATCACCAAATCAGCCCAATGTGGTTCATATAAATACTCTGTGCCTTATCTCACCTGTCACAGCAATGACCTCACTGGGTTATTAAAAGAATTATCTCAAGTTTGTACACGGCTTGCTCCAACTAGTGAAAGTTCTTGATGTATCTCTTTACACAAGTGTAAAAGAGTTCAGTGCCCTTTCTCCCCTGTCCCAAAGCCCCACCCTCTGTCCACTACACCACACATCCTCTGAGCACAAGGAATGGAGGCCTCAGGGCTCCCGAGGATATTCAAGAACTTCAGAATAGTTCAACAGACTTCTAAGCTTTAAAGGCCAAATAGTAAATTCTGAGCAGCCACTTGGAATTCTAATGGGAACACATAGTACTTCTTATCCTGAACCAATAGTGAGAACAAATTCCTGCTCCAAACAGTGGGCATATGTATTGGTAGTATAAGAGGTCATCCCATAATTAGGCATCATTATTAACAATAAAAATATCCACTTACAAACTATTATCATTCCATGGGGGAAGGTGCTAAATTCTATAAAGTAATATTTAAATCACTGTTTAAAGACTTTCCATGAGCCAGGGATCTTCATAAAATTCAGAACAATGGCAGCAAGCCAAAAATAACCCATATATCTTATATGTCTGTGGGGTAAATCATGTTAGAGACCACTAGAGAATAATATTAGCACAGACCCGACTACAAAAGAGCTCAAAATATTTTTTTTATTCTGAGCCCAAGACAGTTACACCAAAATGACTAATATGTCATTATCGACAAAGTCAGGGACTGTAGATAAAATGAAATGGGTCGTCAAAATTTCCTTGTAACTTGACAGACAAGCCTATTTCATGGGTTCCAAGGCAGGCATTTCCACATTGAAACATGTGTGAAACCACGATGGAGAATAATAACTAGAGAACTACGGTGACACAGCTTCCACCATGTGCACATGTGGAAATGTGGCTGCAGGCCTGGTGGCACACCTGCGGAGTTGCACGCCAGGGACACTTCAACCAACAAGAGCATTTCATGGCCATGGGAAGAGTGAATTGCTGCAAATAACTATGAGTAAGACCAAGAGAGTTCCAGCATCTAAACCCACAGAAGGGTGTGGGTGTGCAGGAAATCAGACACTCTCACAAGTGTATTAGGGACACCCCTGCTGGCCAAAGCACCTGTGAAGTCCCAGGTCCACAGAGGTACGTGAGTCAAAAAGTGGTGCAGAGATGTCTACTTGCAAAAATGTTATAGAATCACGTTGCACTTACTTAGCTTTGTTTTTATGTATGTTTGAGTGACAGATCATAAACATCCACTTATAAGTCTCAGATGGTTCTTGTTAACATGTTAAAAATAAAAAAGTACTGTGGACATTTTATCTAGTGGAACTGACGGCATCCTTCTTTCTTTGTGGTACTTAATGGTGATCTTTCATTCTACTTCATTTTTGACTTGCTGAAATGCAATATATTTGACACTGACTACTATGGTTTGAACATATCCCCTTCAAAATCCAGGTGTTGCCACTGTGACAGTGTTAAGGGTGGGGCCCCAGAGAGGTGACTATCCATGAGGGCTTCTTCCTTGTGAGTGGAATTAAGATCTTTACCAAAGAGATGCAGCTGTTGGTCTGTTACCCTCTGCCTTTGGCTAGGTGAGGACACAGAGAACTCCCTCTGGGCGATGCTGCCCTCACCAGACAACTGACTCTGACAGTGCTTTGATCTTGAACTTCCCAGTATCCGGAACTGTGAGAAATAAATTTCTCTTCTTTTTATTTAGTCTTAGATGTTCTGTTGTAGTAGCACAAAATACCTGAAGTCAAAAACTGATGCTGAGACTAGGGGGTTGCTATGGCAAATACCTAACAATGTGGAAACTGCTTTGGCACTGGGTAATAGCTAGAGCTAGACCAGCTTTCAAGTGAATGTTGGGTTTGCCTCTGTTGCCAAGAATGGAGCATGGAGGGTGATTTTGGTGAGGGTGCAGGAGATGAGGAGAGCCTCAGTCTCATCAGAGATCACCTAAGTGGTCATGAGCAGAAAGCCGGCAGAAACATGGAGAGACAGGAGACTGTTCTGATGAGGTTTCATGTAAAAATGAAGAACAAGGCACTGGAGATGGGAGGAAAGGCCATCCCTGTTCTAGTGTATTTCTTTCTTCTTGTGCTGGGGTAGAACCTGGGACCTCATGCGTGTTGAACATGGGCTTTGCCACTGAGCTACACCCCCAAGTCCCTTTTTTATTTTAAAGTGGTAAGAATTCCAGCTGATGTTCTTCTCCTACGACTTTCAGGAAGGCAGAACTTAAGAATGACAAGTGAGGCCATTTGACAGAAGAAATCATAAGGCAGCAAAGTGCTGAACCTGCACAGCTTCTTTTAATTGCTTATAGCAACATGTAAGAAAACCAAAATGATTTAAAGACAAAATTTATAATCAAAGGGAAACAGAACATAAAGATTTGGAAAATTCTCTGCCTGGCCATATAAAGAGTAAAAAAGCATGTTTATGAGGGAAAATCAAGGGTGCAGAGATTAATAGGATAGTGTGAAGCCAGGTTCTGTTTATTAAGACCTTGAGAGAATGATTATGAAGGCATTTCAAAGATCATCAAGGCTGATATATCCAGAGTACCAGAGTCTTCAGAGCAGAAAAAATTAGTGGGGACACCCAGGGGACCCCAATGCTTGCCACCAATGCCACCTCAAATGCTGCTCCCCACATTCCAGCACAGTAGTCCGTGGCCACCCCAGCTGTGGCAGGGACTCAGGTTCAGCTGGGGCCAGCACTCTGCAAACACATGCAGCAAGCCTTGCTGGTGTCCACGTGGTGCCAACCCTGCAGGCAGGGATGGGCTGTGGAGACCTTGCTACCACCACCCCTGATTTCAAAAGGATGCCTCAAAAGAGCCTGGGGGCCCAGGCAGAGACCTGGGCAGGGACAGGCTGCTTCAGAAAACCCAAACTAGGACAATGTTTGGGGAACTCTCAGACAGGTATGACCCCCCCCCCCCCCCAGAATGCAAAGCCAGCCTGCAAGAGCCTCAGGCTTCTGCCTTCAGCCCATGACAATTGTGGCTCAAAGAGAGCGTGGTTGTCTGGACCTTGAAGACCGACTCCTGGCTTGGTGTGTTCAGATGGTGGAATGTAGAATCAAAGAATGATTATTCTGGAGTCTTAAGAGTCCATATTTGGCTGGGTGCGGTAGCAAATGCCTGTAATTCCAGCACTTGAGAGGATGAAGCAGGAGGATCACAAGTTCAAAGCCAGCCTCTGCAATGGCAAGGCACTTAGCAACTCAGTGAGACCCTGTCTCTAATAAAAATACAAAAAAAAAAAAAAAAAAAAAAATGGCGGGGGGGGGGTGGGTGGGCTGGAGATGTGGCCTAGTGGTCGAGTGCCCCTGAGTTCAATCCCCATTACCAAGAAAAAAAAAAAAAGTCCATGTTTGCATTGTTGGGTTATGTGACTTATTTCTTATTGCACCTTTTGGAATGGGAACATCCACCCTACACCTGCCCCAGCATTGTACTTAGGAAGCATATAACTTGTTTGATCTCACAGTTTCAGAGCTGCAGAGCAATTGACCTCAAGATGAAATACATCTTTGAGCCTCACCCACATCTGATGAAGATGATAGATGAGACTGTGGACTTTAAACTTTCGAGTTCATGCTGAAACAAGTCAGCGTCTGGGATGGGGGCTTCTGGGATGGAATGACTGCATTTTGCATGTAAGGAGGATACAAATTTGGGGAAGCCAGGAGCAGAATGCTATGGTTTGGATGTATCCCCTCCCAAACTAAGATGTTCTCCATGTGTTAGCATTAAAAGATGAGGCCTTTAAGAAGTGACTGGTCACAGGAGTTGCTCCCTTGTGAATGAGATTAAGGCTCTTATAAGGGGCTTCACACAGCACTTCATCTCTTATCCTTCTGCCTATGCCATGTAAGGTCACAGCATCCTTCCCCTCCAGTGTATGCAGTCCTCATCAGAAAATAGAACCGGCCAGTACCCTGATAGAACTTCCCATCCACCAGGACTATGAGAAAATAATTTGTTTTTTTATAAATTTCTCTCTGGTGTGCATAGTAATGCAAAATGGACCAAGACCACATCTTCAGCTGGTGTCCTCATCCCTCGAGCATCCCGTCCTGTTACAGTAATTTGTCAATCTTATTTCTTGATATATGGTTCTTATATTTGATTCATTTTTACATTTGGCTCTCAGAAGCCATAAAGGTTAAGAGGATAGGCTTAAAGTGAAACTGCTGAGCCTTAAATTTCAGCTTTCTTGGTCACTGGTTAGGTGACCTTGGGCAAATTAACAAAATAGTGTCATAAGGTTGTTGCGAAGATTAAGTGAGCAAATACATGTAAAGTGCTTTGAATAGTCCTGACACATATTAAATGTTCTTTTAAGTGCTGGCAACTACATTTTTAACATTGCTTTGTAGTTGATTCAGGAATGTAAGCTTTTCCAGTAACATATCTTGAAAACAATTTTCATTCATGAGTCACAAATCTCTTTTCAGACCCCTGTACTACCTTCTAACATCACCTAGCTGATGTAGTAAAATACAGCAGTGAACCTCACCACTATGTACATCCAAGCGACACTAGTTAAGAAAAAAAACCAGAAAACAAAACTATACGTAACTAGCAGAAAGATCAGTAGAGTAGAGGGAAGGGAATTGGGTAGGAGGGAGAGGAGGGGAAATTCTGGGGACTGAATTAGAACAAATTATATGCTTTTATAATTATGCCATATATTCTATTGTCATATATAACTAAAAAGAACAAATTTTTTTTAATCAAAAATTTAAAAAAAAGAACTCATGTCCTCAAATGTAAGGCCTTCTATCAGTTCATACCTAGTATTTTAAGAGGTGGTATTTACCTCATTTTCCTGGTGATGGAGCAGATGGGAAAGGGTTTAGTGGCTTACATAAGGTCACAGCCAAGCATAGAGGAAGCTGGGATTCGTATCCAGGTTTTTGTGACCCTAAAGCTGAAATGTTCCTCCCTCCCTTCCACATAATCCACGCACATCAGAGAAGGAACAGAGACAAAGCTTGCAGTCACCACAGAGCTACGGGCCCCTCTTAGGTCAAGGGACTCTACCTCCCAGCAGCTCAATGGGACTCAAGCTCAGGTCTGAAGAATCCTGGACCGTACCTAACTACTCCACTCTTTTTTGCCTTCCTATTGGTAAAAGATAGAAATAACTTCAAGGAAGGTTTCTTTTGTTCTTATTTCCAAGAACAAAAATCATGGGTCCCAAATTGATATCCAAAAGGGGGTGTGTGAAAATGCTGGGAAGGAAGTTCACAGTGTTTAGAACAGACTCTGAAAATTTCTTTTCAGTTTATCTAGCAGCATACCATATACTAACATGTATGTGATAAAGAATTAAGGGGTTTGATTAGCTCTAATTGCAGAGATAGACTGATACTTATCAAAACTAATTGCAGGAATAGATGCCAATCCTCTCACATTTCAGACTGGGAAAAAATGATGGAAAGAAAACCTTAATTCAAATAGTGTGTCATGTTAGTCTTTTCCCATGCCAATGCAAACCACAGTGTTGTAATAGATTCCAGAAAATAAAATTCCTCATTGAATATATAAAATTTTACTTGAGAAATTATACAAAACAAGGACGTCAGAAGACCCAAGTAACAGCAAAACCACACCCCCAAGTAAACTTCTAATAAAGGGAAACTTTTGTTTCCCAGATTTGAGGGTGGAAGGCATTGCCATCCTATAGACATAAAGACACACTAATCCTCCACAGTCCCTCAAAATAGGCAACGTAAGGTAGAACCAGCTCAGATAACCTCAGGATTCAGTTTCCTTAGGCATGTGAGAAAGCTCACTTGGTCCTTCATTCTTTCATTCACTCAACAATATTATGGAACACTTACAAGGTGACAGACAGCATGCTAATAACTGAGGAAGTAGCAATCAGGGGACAATCAGATGTGCTCATGGCCTGGTGGAAGCCAGCAAAAAAAAAAAAAAAAAAAAAAGCAGAGCAAGTCATTTAGTGACTTGCTTCTAAAGAACGTGAGGTTATTCAGATACCATCTGTTTCTAAAACCTTCCACAGGGTGTGTTTGGCAATGCTGTTCCCTGAGCACTTTTACAGATGGGTGACCAAAGGTGTAAAAGGAAGTGTTTTAGACAGCTCTACTCCCCAGGAAAACCAAGACCAGATTCAGGGCTTCTGATTTATAGGCAAAGATTTGAACTAAAACTAAATGTATATATTCTTCACTCAAAACAGCTATTTTGTGAATGCTCTTATGTAGATTAACTTCCAAAATGAAGTTGGAGTTAAATTGATGGAGCTAAAAGGGATGTCAAAGAATGCACAATGAATATATACAGTGCATGATCTGTGCTTATTATTCAACCAAGAAACAGATGAGACTCCACAGACATCCTGTTATTGGTACACGAAGGTATTTTAAAGTAGAGGCTAAAAGCCAAAAAAGTGTCCATGGTTACATGAATACATTCTGTCCTCAGAGTAACTCTGGTGGGGCTGGAGCTAAGTTTTTCACTTCCAATTGTTCAAGACTTCTCTTTTAAATTAAAAACCTCTAGTGGTGCAGCAGATGGCCCGGAATAAGACTAAAAGTTTTCATTATCCAGATTCAGATGAAAGACATTTTTAAAGCTGCCTTATGTAAAGTGAATTTATTAATGACAAAGACCATCTTATTCTTAAACACTTTGTATTTGCTGTATGAGCTTTGCTGCACTTCCCTCGTTTTTTTGTATTTTTTTTAGCTATAGTTGGACAAAATATGTTTATTTTATTTATTCATTTTTAGGTGGTATTGAGGATCAAACCCAGGGCCTTGCACATGCTAGGTGAGCACACTACTGCTGAGCCACAACCCCAGCCCCACATTTCCTTATTTCTAAAAAAAAGAAAAAAAAAATTTTTTTGTGCCACCCACCAATATTATGAACTATGAGATCAAGGAAGACTTGAAGAATAATACTTCAAAGAGGGAAGATCAGAATTTTGTACCCAGGTGCAGAGCATCAGGGTTCCATGGAGGTTTGGTTTATGAATGTGTCAAGGCTATGTCTTAAAACCACAGATCTAAGTTCAAACTAAGTCCAATCTAGAAAGATGGGTCTTTTTTGAAGAAGCCATGGAACCCTTTAGGTATACTTTCTAGGATCTATGTTGGACAAAAGGCCAGAAGCAGAGGATCTGGGAAAACTTCAATTGTCTGCCACCAACCTGGTGTGTCATATGAGATGCCACAAACTCCTATTCTTTTAGTGGTTGAACTGTGTAGTTTCTAAATCTGACGTGGTCAATCTTAAGGTCATTTTTCATTTCCAGAATTCAAATTTTTACATCTTTCTCACTTTAAATATATTTTGTTCTCATATTCAGTGGGAATAAAAAGAGTCACTGATAACCATCAAAACCCAGCACATCATGACATTTATATATAACCCAAAGCACTGTTACAAATGTCTTCAGATAAATGCATTTGAGCTAGATAGTGTGCTGAGCAAGTACAATAATTATTAAATTTTTCTCAAGGCTCTGAAACCAGAGAACAGTTACGTTGGGATCTGAATCCAAGACTAGTTTTAACCACTGCTGAGATACTGCTTATCTGTATCGCAACAGTCCTCAAGTGATGAGGATTCTGTGCTGCAAAAGCCATTGCAGAATCACATGATCGCACACAAGCTCCCTCCTACCACCTGATATACTGCACCACCCCAGCTCCCACAGCCTGAGCCACTGACTGCATAGACTCACATAAGAGAAGGCCCTGGGAAGCACACATAACAGGACAAAGCATCCCAATACATATGATGGTCTTATCTGAATTCTTCACGCAGTGTGGAGAGACTTGCATTTTTCTTTCTTTCCTGTTAGAGCTCTGATTTCCCATGCTGACCATAATACTGTAATACCATGAACATTTACACATTGTCAATTTAAATAATGCAAAAACTATCACATTCATCAAAATGCAGAATGATCACAAAAGAGGCCAAGGCAGAACTGCTGTGCAGCCATAACATTTATTGAAAAGTAGACATATGTTTGCAAATGACAGAGCTGTGCGGGTTACATTACATGGTTCACAACGACGTTCCAATTAGGCTTCTCATAAAAAAAAAAAAGGAACTGAAAAGGAAAAAAAAAAAAGTGTGTTTACAAAACCAAATGGTAGCTTTCAATTAGAACAAATCTGTGCTTGGCTACTTAGATATACACATGTTGATTGTTCAGGCCCAGCAGATACTTCTGTATGGCCAGAACTCTCCCATGAATAATGGCTTTAGTAACCCAAATAGCATCTCAGAATATTCTCAAGCTTAGGAAACAGGGCAACACTGTGATGAACAGTAGAATGTCTGACATTTGCCTCCCTCAATATACTACTTTGTCTTTGAGATCATCCACACAGCATTTCATTTTTAGAATAATAAGGAAAAGTTCATCTAAAAAAAGGCATGATACTGAATATATCTATAGAAGACATTTCCCATCTTAATGTTTAAAAGTTGACTTATTTTCTTTTGGTCCAGTGGAAGAAAATTTGGGGGCAAAACTATAAAAGAAAACCCAACCACCAGTTCTCAATGTGGAGAATTTAACCACTTGTTTTCCTCTAAAAAGGTATTTTTTTTAACAAAAACACTAAAAATAAAACAGCTCTAGATTTAAAAAAAAAAAAATTTAAACATCACTTTCCTCTTTTACTTTTATTCATTAAGTACAAAAAGAAAGTTGTGCTGTTCATTTTTATAAACTACATTTAAACTACATTAAACTACATTTAAACTATATCTTTACTCTTTTGCCTTTTATGGAAACATCCAAAATAGTGATATTGAGATATTTCTACTCATGGACTAGAAAATTATTTGATTTTATTTCATTGGAGGTTAATAAAGATAAAGCTGCAAAGGAGTTTTAAATCAAAGAATCTAATAGTATAAAATGTCTGATGTGGGGATATGTAATTGGGAAAGATCAGAATAAAATTATAAAATTCTAAAAAAGAGGGCTGGGATTGTGACTCAGCAGCAGAGCGCTTGCCTCGCACGTGCGTGGCCCGGATTCGATCCTCAGCACCACGTAAACATAAATGCATTGCATTGTGTACAACTAAAGTAAATAAATGGATATTTTTTTAAAAAAAAAAATCTAAAAAAGAAAGCTTAATTTGCTTTGCTTTGCCAAATTTATTTTATTCAGTAAAGAATCTATGTGTGAGCCTGTGTAGTTGTTGTTTTTTTTTTTTTTTTTCCCCTAAGTTATAATCAGTGAAACTTGTTTAAAAATTTCCTAATGCCTGGCACTTGGCAGGAATTGAGAATTGGTTATTTAGGGTCAGGTTTTCACTAATCCCCCACATGTTCCTAGATATAACATTCTATTCTTTATCACTTATTTACTTTGAAATACTGAAATCGTCCAGCTCCCTGGACATATTTTGATACCTCATTATTACATGTAAGAGAGTATTTAAGTCAAACGTTTTGTCTAAGCATTTCATTATCTTTAAGCTCTTTTTGTTCTTCTTCAACCCCTTATACAAGGGATCCATTTACAGCACTCAGGCTTGTAACAGAAAAATTCAGACATGCTGACCTCAGTCCTCAGGCAGGTGCTTCCCAGTCCCTGTTTGAGCTGGTTTGAAGGGTTTGCTGATCTGCCATTATCAGCATCATCTCTTGGCTGGATGCATCCCAGAAGAAGCTATGGAGGCAATGCCCATTTGCACTCCTCCTTTGTAAACCCCAGTCAGAAAATCAGAGGAAACTGGAAACTGCACATCTGCCACTCATTCATTTACACTCCAAATTTATAAATCTGAAGATGCTACAAGAAACATAAAGGTAATGAAAACCCTTCATGTGTCTAAGTGACTATTTCCCCAGAATTGAAAGTGCTGGCCTTTGTGAATCTGAGGATTGGTTTTGAACATCATAAGGGAAAAATATTTTTTGTATTTTATTATTTTCATTCAATCACTAAGCATTACTGAACTCCTACCAGGAGCAAACACAGTAGCCTTTTCTCATCTCTCCTAAATAGAAAGCAAAGGAGGCCTTTACACTGTAGGCTACAGCAGCAGATGGGCATGTCAATTTACACTTGAGTTTTCTACTCAGTTTTAAAGTAATCTCTTCCACATAAGAGGAAATAAAAGAAAGTCAGGAAGGGAGGGGAGAGAGGAGTCGGCACCTACTTCATGCCAGTCCTGGACCAGGAACTACAAGTGGGTATAAGCCGTACAGGTCTTGAGCCTCTTAAGAACTACAGGAGGCACTGTATTTATTTCTCCCATTTTATGAACAAGGGAAAAGAAGCTTTAGTAATGGTCCTCATCATTCAAGATCTTTTCCCAAGCTATACTACAGTTTATGCTCTTTTTCTTTTTTTGGTACTGGGGATTGAACTCAGGGGCACTCGACCACTGGGCCACATCCCCAGCCCTTTTTTGTATTTTATTGAGACAGGGTCTCACTGAGTTGCTAAGTGCCTCGCCATTGCAGAGGCTGGCTTTGAACTCGTGATCTCCTGCTTCAGCCTCCCAAGTGCTGGGATTACAGGCTTGCGCCACCGCGCCGGCTCAGTTCATGCTCTTAACAGGTTCATCATGGGAAAACACCATTAGGAAAACTCTAGAATCTGAACTGAGATCTGAATAACTCCAAAGTGAAAATTCAGTGCCTCCTGTGTTCACTTCACAGCAGGAACATGCTGGAGATTTCTCTGGACTGAGAAAATGCCTGAATTCTCTAAGTTGAGAAACTACTTTTGTTGCTACAAATCCAGTTTTCCCAAGATTGTTGGTTCAGCTCCCCCTCTGGTGAGGAAAGAGCTCTTAAATGTATGTGTCCCTATGCCAAGAAATCATTTATGTGAATAAAACCTTTTTTTCATAACCCTCAAATTTTAAGATGAACTGAAAAAACAATGTGTTACAATCCTCCAAATTCCTCAATGTTATGAAAAAAGTCTGTACTTAAATCTCTCTTGGTGTTCTAGGAAATATAAATCAAGATTGCCCTTTAGTCTTGATAATATATTTTTCCCTTAGTGAACTGCTACTTCCATTGCATTCAAAAATTAAAAGTATCATTAGTATTTTAATAAACTGAAAAAAAAATCTGAAGAACTCATCTTAAGAGTAATTATTTCCAGATATCATTCATGGTAAGAATAATTCCTTTCTCTTATATTATTCCTCATATTATTTAATGCAAAGAAATTAACAGGCTTCCCTCTATACTTCTCTGCTTATTTTAAAGTTTTCTTCCTCTAGCTTTAACGAAGAAGTCTTTAAAATCTCTTGGCTATTTCATGGTTCTAAACTGTGACTCTTAATTTAGGTAGAGTATTAAATATTTTCAAATTTCAACAGCAGACTCAGAAATTATTTAACTTTGGCAAAATAATTGAAGTCAGACATTACTCAAATAAAAAATCACACTTGAAATGACCAAGAGCCTTTTTTTTTTTGGGGGGGGGGGGAGGGTTGTAGTGGACTGCATCATAATGCCTATAATGAAAATAATACATATTTCAGAAATCAAGTCCTGTCCAGCCACAGTCCAAGAGCTACATGCAAATGTACATCTGTGAAATAAATCTGCCACAGATGCTGCACCTGGAAATGGGGTCTGAAACAGGAAGCTATTTATTATCACAATAAATTATATCAATAATCAATATAGACTCCCCACCCCTTAATTAAACCTAGCTTGGAAATTTTAAAGACTCTACTTCAATTCAAAAATTGATGAAAGGCTGATTGGTATATAATCCTTGCAAAACCACAGCTAGATGTAGTTGAAAGGACAACTTATACACATTTCTACAATTTCCTTTTGTTTGTACTTAAGAGTGAGACATACTTAGAGTCTAAATTAATCTCTACTAGTAGCTGAACTATTTAGACATTAGATTTTTTAAAAAAATAGTATTGTGTTAGGATCGCCCTTGGAGACCTAATCCCTTCTTTTTTTTTAACATTTATTTATTTAGTTGTACACATTGATTTCACGTTTATGTGGTTCTGAGGATCAAACCCGGGCTGCGCACGTGCGAGGCGAGCGCTCTACCGCTGAGTCACAACCCCAGCCCCCCTAATCCCTTCTTAATTGTCTATCTATTCCTGGGGATCAGTATGCTCCAGGAGATGAACATAAGTCTCTTTTCCTTAGAGAGTTTTCTGTTCTTGTCCTATGTTGATGTAAACTTATCTCTCTTATATACTTCCCAACAGTGCAAGAAAATTCCAGAACACCGTACTGCTTAGGGGCTCTTGACAGTTTCCAGCCCCAGGAGCCTGCACCACTACTCTATCTTCTTCTACAGCCTCCTTTCCACTAAGTTTTGGTCCCACCAATAAGCTTGCATTTTCTAAGCAGAAAAATAAAACTACCAACACCCAAAGGAAAAAACAATAAGAACTCCATAAAAACTCCAGCTTCCCCTTAATTTCCTCCCTGTTCCTCAACCTCCTCTCCTCCTGGGCCATAGGTGGACAGGGTTGTTCATGCCCACTGTCTTCTCTCTGTCCCCAAGCCCACAGGCAGAAGCCCATGGAAGGAGGTGAGCCAAGACACTGCAATTCAGGGGCCCTGAAGCAAAACCACTGACACTTGCTCAATATATATCAGAGCATGACACTCTTATTAATCTAAATATCAAACCTCAGCCAGAACAGATTTAAAAAGAGAAGTCAGAAGAAATTGTCTTCCCTTGGTGATGTTCCTTAATTCACTGGCTTTATGCCTGTACCTATGAAATAACTATAAAGCACCTTAAACTAAGAATAAGAATTCCTTCCCCAATCTATCCTATATAGAATTATGAAATATCACAACTTAATGAAAATGGGGTCCTATGAGAAGTGAAAGAATGTGTGTTAACATATTAAATTAAGACTACTATTTAATAGAAAAGTTGGAGGTGATAGGATTATTGGTTATGGTCAGAAATCTACCTTTTGTATTGTACTTAAAATCAGTTATTACCCAAATGCCTTAACCAACAGCATCTATTTTCATGAAGAATTGGCAGAATGCAGGGGACAATCCCAAGGTATGCGTAAGACTGTGTCTCACCCTGGTGTGTCCTTTTAAAAAAATGAACTCAGTAATTTCTTTATGTGTGATATTTCACTACCTTATTTCTGGCTCTTAAAAGTCAGTTACCCAGTTTCCTAAGTTGATTATTCCAGAATTTTTCCAAGCAAAATGTTAAGCTTATGAGTATTTCCAGGGTCACCATCCATTTCCCTTTTTGAAAGAAGGTTCTAAATATGCCCTTTTCCAGTCTTCAGGCACCTCATCAGTCCTCCACGAGTTCTCAAAAATGATATCTAGCGGTTCTGTGACGACTTCGGCCAATTCATTAAGTACTCTAGGATGCCAGCCATTGGGACCTGCGGATTTGAACACATCTGGGTTATTGAAGTTCTCCTTTACCCGTTCTTCCCCTAGACCATCACGGATTCCTGCTTCTGTTTTTAAGCCATATTTGCTCCTCTTGGATTACCAGGTGGACTTTTGGGGAAAAAAATAGCTTTGAGAGTCTCCGTATGTCTTTTATGTAGCAAGTTTTTCTTTCAAGGTAATAAATGAAGAATGAATTTTATTCTTTTCAAATTTGTGTTTTATTTTTAAAAGTCTACTTGTTTTTTCTTTTATATAAAAAAAAAAGAATGTACAATTAAAGTATTGTTTGCATTCCCAAGTCACATACTCAATACTGCATGCTAGCATCCTTAATAATAGAGGCAATAGTCAACACCCTCCCAGAGAGTATAAAGGCTACCCATCTCATGTTCAAGTGCCAAAGGGTACTTATCTATTCAACTTGTATCTGCAAGTGCTAATTCAAAATGCATCTTCTGCAATAAGGAAGATTCACAATCATCTTTAATCATTATCATTTATATGCATAAACAATATTTTTTTCACACAGGCATTTATAAAAGCATAGTTGTAACATGAGTTGGAAAGAAATTAATAAGGATTTCTTACAAAGCAGGAACCTCGTAGAATTCATTTGCTGTGTGGTCATCAGCATCAAGGTTCTCGGGTTTCTATTACACTAATTATCTGCAAGCTCTGATAGGTGTTGACAGTTTTAACCCCTTCACTGTCACAACGATCCCCTGGAACTGAAAGACAGCAGCAGATTATTTACTGCCCATCTGTCATGGCCACACCATGTGCTGAGAATCCCTTGACAGATTCAGGATGGACAAAGAACAGGAAGAAAAGGAGAATACAAAGAGAGAAGAAGGATGCCTAAGTCTTTGCCAGGATTTTTGGGCTGCTTCAATAAGACTTTTTTTTAAAATTGGAAAATGTTAAATCAATATTTTTTTCTGTTTTCCTCCTAGTCTCTGTCTCTCCAATATCACCCATATTTTTATCTCTTCACACTTAACAAATGCCAAAAATAAGTAAATAAAAAATCATATTGAGGGCTGGGGTTGTAGCTCAGTGGTAGAGTGCTTGCCTAGCTCATAAGAGGGACTGGGTTCGAGTCTCAGCACCACATAAAAATAAAGGTATCATATGCATGTATAACTAAAAATATTTTTTCAAAATCATATTGAAAAGATCATGAAGATTTTTGTTGATATTGGGGATTGAATCCAGGGCTGTGATACCACTGAGCTACATCCTCAGACCTTTTTATTTATTTATTTTGGAACAGGGTTTTGCTAAGTTGCTTAGAAGGTCTGGCTAGATTGCCAAGGCTGGCCTCAAACTTGTAACTCTCCTGCCTCAGCTTCTGAAGCTGCTGGGATTATGGGCATGCACCACTGTGCCTGGCCATCATGAAGACTTTTAAAGAACAACTGCACATTTCTCTGAGGTGCAATTTGTTTTAGCACATGCTGTTTTCACCTCTGTTCCAATAGCCACCTGCTGATGGCAACATGTTAACTAATATGTCATTATTAATTAGTGTGGGTGACACCACCAGGCAATCACAGCTAAATGATAGAAAGTATTAGTATCCAGGCAGGATGTTTCTTTCTCCAGATAATCAAGTTATATTCAGGCCTTTTGTTTGTTTATTTATTTTGGCTGTAACTAAGAAAATATCTAATAACTAATATATTCAAATAGTCACCCTCAAAAACCAATATCCATGACAATTCCTATATTGATATCGCTTCCCATGATGAGCTGTGAAAAAGTTAATGTTAATCTATCTTGATTAGCCAAGTTGTTGGTGTGTTCTGGAGGGGGAGGGGGGGAGTGAGGGAGTTCCTAAGAGAAGTCACTTTCATACAAAGAAGTGTATTATAAAGAAGAAAGATGTTTGCTTTTAATGCTCTGGGAAGTGAATAAATGAGAAGACATTCATGGTAAAAACTGTATTTATTATAGAGTATTAGCTAGCTAGCTATTTGTATCAGAGGGAAAATACCAAAACAAGAACAACAGAAGAAGAATGAGCCTTAGGCCACAGAGTTACAGGAGGACTTGGGTTAGGATAAGCAAGGGCCATGGGACACTGGCCCCATGCATGAAAGCAGGAAGATGGCCTCACCTACCATACACTCCAGGACACACACGGAGAGAGAGGAAGTGCATTTGGACAGATTTCCATCTAGCACACATCCACACCTCCACATGCAACTCTCTGGAGGTGCTGACCATGAAGTCATTTCACAAATCTAATGACAAGCCAACAGCCTCCACAACCTCTGGTTCCACAAAAACAAATCACATTCATTCAACAAGCCCAGCCTTGCAATTCACTATTTTTCATTCTTTGGAGGAGGGGGTGGGAAGCAGACAAACAAGATTTCTGCAGTTGGGTCAAGGAGAGTTTCAAGATGTGAGAGCAGCCGCAGACAACAGTAATTAGCTGCACACATTGCTTTATGATCATAGGAAACGTTAGTAATTCCCATGTCACAAACACTCATCATGCTCTGGTGGCTGATATACACTGTGACATCCCAGAGCCTGGTCCTGATGGACCCCATTTTTCCAGTGGAACAGAAGTGGGCAGATTTTTTTAAATTCTGACCATCTTGAAGACAATACTTACACAGGCCAACATGCACCCCACGTATTTCATTTTTCTCCCAACTGTAC
Organism: Tamias sibiricus; assembly: GCA_025594165.1. Classification (NCBI taxonomy): domain Eukaryota; kingdom Metazoa; phylum Chordata; class Mammalia; order Rodentia; family Sciuridae; genus Tamias; species Tamias sibiricus. The sequence continues at coordinate 132,371,804 of CM046666.1, read as the reverse complement.
TGGGATACTCCCACCATGAAAAACAGGGAGGGCTGTCTTCACTCCACCAAGGAAAACAATGTCTGTTCACATGTGTTTGTCCTCTTCCTTGGTTACATATGAGACTGGGTTAAAAATCCTGAAAGCAATCACATCCAATTTCTCAGAGTTCATGAAAGCCAATCTTGGAAAAGAATAAATTCCATGTTTTACTTTTGGTTCATAATTCTCCTGAAGTTTTCCTATTTATTTTTCTCAAGAGATGGGTCTCAATATGATCTTGAAACCCTGGGATCAAGAGCTCCTCCTGTCTTGGCGGGGGGGGACTCCCCAATAGCTAGAACAACAGGTGCACACTACTGTCCCTGCCGGTTTCCTTTTTTTTAAATCAAATTTTTTTTCAGTACTGGAGATTGAATCCAGAGGTGCTTTACTACTGAGCTACATCTCCATCCCTTGTTATTTTTTATTTTGAGACAGGTCTTACTAAGTTACCCAGGCTGGCCTCTAACTTGGCAATCCTCCTACCTCCGTCTCCTGAGTCATCTGGTTTACTAGCATGTACCACCATGTCCCACTGTTTTCCTATTTTTAAAGGCAAGCCTAGTTGGGGAGAAAAAAAAATTAAAACTGCCAGCAGTTTGTCTGCAGTGTGCCAAATTATCATCTCCTTGTTCCTAGGAAAGCTAAAAGGCTGGTTGGTCCCCTCCCACTACCTGACTGTGAGACCACGCTCAATCAAAGCACCCTTATATTAGGACCATCCAAATATAATTTGCAGGCAGAACTGGGGCTTGCTCAGTTTTTTCTTCCCCTAGGCTTTTATGGAGCTGGGAGGAGCCTCTTATTTCCTAGAGATTTGGCAGTTCTCCCATGCCAACTCTATTGATGTTAGTATTCTAATCTGAGAAATATGAAGGGACAGAAAAAGTTATTCAATACTTAAACTATTACCCTGTGGTTAAAAATTAAGATTTATGAGATGATTTTTTTTTTCTCAGTTGATTACTCTGATTTTAACTGACTTCAAATCTGTTACTCTCTGAGCTTCTGATTTTTCCCTAATTAAAGGCAATCAGAGTTGCATGCAGGCTAAACCACTGAGAAGTATCTCTCTATTGTGATGTTACTGTATAGCGCATATATAGTTCAACTGTAGATGCAAAGTCAGTAGACAAATTCTCCATATTTGGTTGCTCAAATTAAAAAAAAATATATAACTGATGTGTAAAATTAATAGCCTGTGCAATTTCCAAACAGTTTGGGGGGCAAAACACAGTTAATTAAGGACAACACAAACACTGCCTTCTCTTCTAGTTGACTGAAGGGATACAAAGTTGAACTGTGAGTGGTATTGGAGACAAAACATGGAATTTGTTTTTAACCTCATGATATATTCAAAGTTAAGACTTCCAATATTCAGCCATGTCACATTGGCTTTATTTATGGGGCCAAGAAAGGTGGGAATTCGCTTAGAGGGGGGACTTAAATATAGCCTCATTTTAACTATAAACCTCTCCAAGGGCAAAACCTATATTTCATGCTTCTTTATACCAGAGGAGTCTTACAGGATAGAGTTCCTCAGTCTATAGACTGGAGAAACACTTGGGCTATTCTGAAATAAGCTCCATAGATTTCTTCTTCTTCTTCTTCTTCTTCTTCTTCTGTGTGTGTGTGTGTGTGTGTGTGTGTGTGTGTGTGTGTGTGACTCTAGAAACAAATACCCAAATGTTGTCCCATTACAAACTGCTCTGGTTAACCATCTGATCTGTCATGATGTGATCTTGGTAGGTTGGCAGATGCTGATTTGGCATTCAGGTTCCCGGAACAAATTAAGTGGGTTATAAGAAACTGCCTCTCACGGTCTGGTCTCCTCTGGATCCACACGGGTCTAATCTTCACTAAGGACTTATCTGCAGCTTTTCAACCAACTATACTAGAGAGGCTGGCTGGAAATTTTCCTACCCACTTATTATTCAGAAAACTCTCGGGGACTTATTCAGAGGTTAAAAAACAAAAACATCTTTGTTTATAGTATCCTCGGGGCGTTAACTGACTTTATAATTTTTCCAACTGAATAGCTATGTAAATTCCCAACTCTTTTAAAAGCACTTTGCTGCACTCAACACAGAATGTTCTGAATAAGCGAACTTCCCACACAGAGAACAACCGGCAAGAACCTAAGTCTGCCAGTGGCTGCAAGTGCCCCAGGAGACTGCCCCTTCTGTCCAGGATTTCTTCACAGCTGAAGGTAGCCTCACAGCTTATCTCCTCCAGCAGAGGGAATGATCAGGAACTTATTGTCTGGGAATTCTGTATTATACGTTCAATCATTTTATAAAAATTAACAGCTGGTCACAAGGAGCCAGGCTAAGTCATCGCTTTTTCATGAAGTTTAATAGTCTAGCTAAGGAGGTGATATGCCAGTTGAAGGGGAGAGTGATTTGTAAGAACAGGGAGGGAGCCTGGGTACACACACAGAGTGTAGAGACTAAAGGCAAAAAAAAAAAAAAGTGTGTGTGTGGCGGGGTAATCTGGGGCCATAATCATTACTTAGGTCAAGAGTACTCATTATAAGAGTCTGAGAGGGGACAAAAGTAATTCCTCATCAAAAATGAAGGGAAACATTGGCGTGGTAGTGCACACCTGTAATCCCATCAGCTCGGGAGGCTGATGCAGGAGGATCGCAAGTTCAAAGCCAGACTCAGCAAAAAGCAAGGCGCTAAGCAATTCAGTGAGACTCTGTCTGTAAATAAAATACCAAAAATAGGGCTGGGGATGTGTGGTTCAGTGGTCGAGTACCCCTGAGTTCAATCCCCATCCCGGTACCCAAAATAATAAATAAATAAATAAATATCAAGGGAAAGAAGACTAGATGGGCAAAGATGACAACACATTTGAAGGTGAAGGACGGGGGCGGTGGGGGGGGGAACTAATGAGCAGCAAACTTCTCAGTCACAGCCAATGGAGCCGGTGCTGTCTGCAGAATGGATGTGGGAGCGGGCAAGAGCAGAGCTCTGAGGAGGGAGGGACAGGGGTATCTAAAATCACGTCCAAAAGATCTGACTGCTGCAAAGAGGCAGGTTCAGTGGGCTTTTAGAGTCTTCCTCTGCATTATGCTTCAAAGTCTCCAGTACCACCTAAGATGCAACCAAGACACAGGCTTATAAGTGCCTAGAACACAGGAACACATAAGCACCAGAGAGGTTTGAACACATAGTGTGTTGAACAGGAGCTGAACACACTTGATGGCTCTGTAGATGAACTCTTCTGGTGATGTCTGTCTCCACCCGTGCTGCTCAAGGAGGTTCTCCTTTTCCCTCTCCTATCTTTCTCTCATCCACCTACTCAGTAAAATCATCCATTATCAAGTACTAATGGTCTTTGAAATCAACACTAGCATTAGTCTGCTGTTATTCTAATTATCTCCAATATAACTGCCACTAACAGTAGGTTGATGATACATACTATGATTATTATTACCTCCTGCCCTAGCAACAATTGAAAATTACTACTAATAATTACTGGGTGAACACCCTCTGTAGCAAGCACTGTGCTAAGAAGGTGTGTTTATACATAATCTCCTCTAGGCAACCCAGGATAACTTGATGGTGATCTGGGACCAAATTTGATACATGCAGCTAAAGATTTAAAGTGTAGATAATCTGCCAAGGGCAAGTTGCTAACCAGAAGCAGAGTGGTTCTGTCCAACAACAACCCAACCTCATCAAATTACTTCTATACACTGCAATCATTTTCAATCAGAAATCTGTATGAGTTGAACAATGTCCCTCCAAATTCACTTCCATCTAGAACCTCAGAATGTGTCCTTAGTTGGAAATAAGGCTCTCAGAAACAGAAATAATTTGTTTACAAAAATCTCTGGATGAAATCATCCTGGATTTAAAATGGCCCCTAAATCCAATCACTGGTGTCCTCCTGGGGAGTTTGGTAATTTTTATTTTGTTATGGTTTAGCTTTTTGGTGCTAAGGATTGAACCTAGAGCTTTGTGCATGCTTATCAAGAGCTACATCCCCAGCCCACTGATGTCCTCATGAGGCGAGGACACAGAGACCCACAAGGAAGAAGGCCACATGAAGATAGAAGCAGAGACTGGAGAGATTCGACTACAAGTCAAGGACTGCCAGGAACTGCCAGAATCTGGGAGAGACAAAGGCCTTATTTCACACAGAGGTAAGAACAGCCCTGCTGATAACTTGGTTCTAGATTTCTAGCCCCACGAATGGTGAGAGAAACAAATTGATTGTTACAAACCACCTGGTTTGTGGTACTTTGTTACAGCAGCCCTAGGACAGGAATACAGAGCTCCTTCACCAAAATACATAATTTCTCAAACGCCCTTATGAATACTTTTAATTGCTTCATTGTTCTTCAAAGTGTACACAAATGTAAATTTAGGCAAAAGGTATTTTATTTTTACTCAGAACACAGAATGTGCAAAATGTTTATTTAGATGTTATGTATAATCTTATTCATGATGCATAAGGAAAAAATTAACTTTTTCATATTTAATGAGTGATATAAACCTCTTAATTATGTAAGATAAAACATAACTTATAAAAATAAATTGAAATACATACTACATACATATATATAGTATATATGTGGAACTATGTATATGAAAATGCAGACTGAGATGCAACCAGCTACTACAGCACCAAAAATAGTAAACAGTTAATATACAGAACTATTTTTTTCTTTTGCTAAAAATGTCTACTAGTTTATTATTTACTTGAATATTGTGATTTCTTTTAAATTGCAAGATAAGAAAGAAGTTTCCAGTGGCTATTTCCAAACATTTTTCTACAAATGATACACCATAGTTGTGGCCAAAATTTATTTCTAATAAATTAAAATTGAATATAATCTTCAGTATTTTTCTGTCTTGATAACAGTTTTTAAGAATGAGAGTTTAATGTGTGATATAAGTATATTTGATCTCTATGAGTTTTTCATGTTAAGGAGGAAATATTTAAATAACCATCATTTGTATATTTAATAATATATAATGAAACAGTCATGATTCCTAACTTGGAAATCCTTTTTGAATTCTCTGACAGCTCAGAAACCTCCACTGTGAAAACACTACGGTATTCAACATTCACAGTTCTTAAACATTTTAGTTTGGGGTGATATCTGTACTTTTAAAATTGAGGATTCCAAAGTGACTTTGTTTGTATAACTATTGGTATTATTTACTCTATTTTGAATTCTAGCTGATAAATATTTTAAATATTGAATTCCTTAAAAAGTAACTCACGTCAATGCATTATGTGTTAACACAAGTAACATTTTCCACAAAAAATAACTATATGTCTCACCAAAACTAAGAAGACTGGCATTGTTTGACAGTTTGGTCTATCTCTATGTCTGGCCTGATAAACTACAGATATTCTTATCTCCTACATTCCATGGGTGAGAGAGAACATGTGTTTCAGTTGAAGTACATGAAGAAAATCCAGCCTCAGACATGTCATTGGAAAAGGGAGGAATAGTTGAAAAGCATTTTTAGATAATTATAGATATTCTTTCTGATACCATTCCAAAATGACAACAGGCAGTTTCTTAAAGATCAGTTGCAATGTGAAATCTGAAACTGTATCAATGAACCTTTTGTGCTCTGTCTAGTCCATTAAAATCACTGGTCTATCTTCTACTTTTTAAAAAATATTTATTTATTTACTTTAGTTGTACACAATGCAATGCATTTATGTTTATGTGGTGCTGAGGATCGAACCCGGGCCGCGCACGTGCAAGGCAAGCGCTCTGCCGCTGAGCCACAACCCCAGCCACTATCTTCTCTTTTAGTGTACTTTTTATTACATGACTTTTTATAACATCAAGCATTGCTCATGTGGAAAATATTGGGTTCCTATGTTACGCAGATCTTCCAAAGGTTGACACAAATAATTATGCCATAGTAAAAAAAAAAAATCACATAATATTGCCACCCGTCTTGTTAAAAAAAAAATTCTTCAAGTACCAGAAAACTGTCAATCTCACTGTGGCAGATAGATGTTTTCTAAATTTCCAATTTCCCTCAACTGTTCAGCCTATTATTAACAAATATTGTCAATTGTTTTCCTTGAATTGTTAGGTTCACTTTTTATTAAGAAATCTGGCAAATACTCAAGTCTAGATGACCACAGTTTGCCCTGTGGATGCCCTCTCAAGTACACATGGTGTTGCATGACAAAGCAGTATGCTCAGCTGGCATCTTGCACAATGGCATAAGTGCCTGGCCAGGGGACAAGGGTCACACATGCTTCCCTCTACAGAAATGTTTCATTTTGTCATACAGAATTTTTTAAAATGTGCACAAAGGCTGAGATTTAATAAATTTATTAATTTCTATTGCTTCATCAATGGTTTCTTTGGGGGTTTTTGGCAAACATGAGGATGAAGAATATAAAACATACTAACACAGGTACAAATGTGCCCACATCTGCAGCTATCCTTGACTGTCTTGTAACAGTGCAAATATCTACATGGTGGAAAAAAAAAAAAAATGAGTCACATCATGGTATTACTGTGAAATTATACCTCACAGACCCCTGAAAGTGTGCTGGAACCCACAGGGGTCTTTGGATCATGCTTTGAGAACCACTGCTTGATTTCATCTCTGGACTTGAGAAACAGAAAAGATGTCACAGAATCAGCACCAAGCAAGTCTTAGACCACTCCATCAGTCTGGAATATAAATTTGCCCTCTCACAGGATAGCTCCTTCCTAGCAATCAGTCCCCATTTGCCTTCCTGGCCTCCCATCTGGCTTGGTTCCAAGGAAATGGAACCTTCCTGCCAGGAAGGTGAGGTGACCTTTCACTCTTGTCTGGTGAGAGAATTTGCAAAGATGGTTGGTGGGTTCAGAAAAACCTTCCTTCCGGAGAAACTTGCCTGCCAGTCACTTTCAAAGTGACGCAGACCATTCTGAGAACTGCCAGTCTGCCACATCAAAATAACCAGCTGCCTGTCTCCTGGCATCTGGCCTCAGCTCCTACACACTGGAGCATGGCCTCCACTGGGCCTTGACCTCACCTGCCAAATTGGAATGGGCAGGGAAGCAAGACAACTGTCATAATCCTCTTTAGCAATTCTGTGCAAGGCACATTTGCATGTTTAGTGGCTTCCAGAGTGAGGGCCTATCCAGGGAGCTCCTGCTGTTTTCTATTGCTCTACCTCGTGTCTGACTTTGGCAAAGGTGAAAAGGGACACTCAGGAATCTAACGAAAAATAGCAAGCTCTGATGGACCATCACCTAAGGGTTTTATTTTTTTATTAATTTATTTATTTTAATTAGGCATATATGACAGCAGAATGCATTTTGATTCATTGTACACAATTGCAGCACAACTTTACATTACTCTGGTTGTACATGATGTAGCGTCTCACCATATATGCAGTCATACATGTGCCTAGAGTAATAATGTCCATCTCATTCCACAAGGACAGTCATCTAAACAATCCTCGGAGGGGCTGACCTTGTCCGAATGAACTTTGGGGAAGTGTACATGGTTACCTGAAGCAGCAAAAGATGTGACTAGGACTGAGCTGCATCACGCACTGGAGACCTTAACCACACACACTTGTTCCCAGGAAGTAGCATTTCCCAGGAGAAGATCTCGGAACAAGATGGAGGACAAAGGGCCCCTCAGTCAGTCCCAGGTAACCTAATATGCTGTATTCAGAGTGGGCACAAAAAATGGGGTATGCAGGGTAGTTTTGGGGAAGAAAGTAGGGAGTGAAGGACACGTGACTCTTATTACCTCAATCCAAACCAGTCAGCCCCTAGGTACCCCTAGCTTTTATCTCATCTGTTCCAGCCAGGATAAATGTGAAATTCCTGGGAGAAGCAGCACAGGGCTAGGGATCTACTCTCACTCTGGATTCAAACGCCAGTGCTGGCACTTTCTGGATGGGTGTCCTTGGGCCTAGTGGACCTAACCACTCTCTCCTTTAAATTTCCCCTATAAAATAGGAATAGCACTAATACCTCCATCTCAGAGGGCTGTTATGACAATTAAATGAGCTAAAATCTTAAGTCTGCTTAGAACAGTTTCTGACACCTTGTGAGCGTACCTATCTGGATGTTTTTCTAGTGCCTGCCTTATACAAAGATGTGGAATTTATACATTTCAGCTCAATCACTGAGTGATATAAACCCACCCCTAGGAGACATAGATACTTAGGCACATCTTCAGAACAAAAACATAATGGATGTTCAGTGGCATTATTAAGTTAGTCATCCACAAATGTTATTAAAATAAATCATGAATAATGCGTGTGCTTTAAGCACCATTTAGCCATTAACTTTAAAAATTTTTCATTTAGCTTTGTGAAGCATGCCCTATGGAACATAAGTACTATGGTAGTAGTTCTCAGCTTGTTGAAGCATCAAGACCTCTTTAATTGTTTTAAAAACAGTCTCTCCCCAACTGCATATGCGTGTGTGTATGCACATAAGCATAACTCACACAGCATAACCTTACTACTATAATTTTCTTACTTTGAGATAAATTATTGTCTTACAAGAGACCAAGAAATTCAGGAGCAACTTCACATATATTTATATAAAGCATGTTATTTATGGAGATATCACTGACAACAGTTGGTACCCAAATAGATTCTGGGACTCCTGTATTTATTCCTCAAGTGTCTGTGTTCCTTGCACTGGGTATATTTTCCCAGGGGAGTGGAATCATCAGAAGCTAAAATTGGATTCTTAAAGAAGTTCAAACACATTAAAATTTTAAAAATGGTTAACCGAGCAAGAGTCAAACCCCAGAATCCGAACTTCACAATCAGCACGAGTGGTCCTACGTGTTTGCCCTGGTCAGTGTGCAAGAGGCAAGATTTGACAGCAGCATTTCAAGAAGCTAAAGGCCAACATTTTTTATGTCTTAACTCAGAATAGCTGGATTTCCTCTCCACACAATCTGCCACAGTTAGGCCTTAAAATATTTCATTGTTCACCCCTTTGGGAATCTGACCCACTGCAGCAAAGATGTTAAACAGAGAACAGAGATTAAACTCATGGAGTTTCTGCAGAAGCCACGATTTCCAAAATAAAATAGAAAGGACACAAACTTCCTGGGACTCATACAGATCCATGGAAACATACCTGAGCAAAATCACAGAATTTCAATGGGTTGGGTTTCTGGCCCTCACCCCAGAAAATGTATTATCCTCCCTTCTATTGATAGGGAAGGTTATACCCTCCCTCCTATTGATAGGAGCTTCCTATGTATGACATAGGACACAATTCCAAGCATTGACTTTGATGCGTCAGAGGTACACACACACACACACACACACACACACACACCTGCTCAAATCACATTTAGAAACAGATTCTTCCATGTTTTCCTTCTGTACTTTTCATTCCTAAATATAAAATAACCTTTCACATTAAAGGAGAAGTTGTTTTTATTTTTGGACATAATGTGCAAAATCATGCTATTTAACACTACATTATATTCACAGATCATGCAAGTTAAATAAAGACACCTTGCTGATTTCTTAATATAGATTCAGCTAAGATTAGTTATGCATCTGCCACCTTAACATTCAGATGGGGTGGAAAGAGCCTTAGTTAAAAATCACACTTGCATTGTAAGTGCTTAGAATTTCATGGTTCATTTAAGAGCATCACAATCAAGAATTTAATTATGTCAAAAAAGAATAGTATCTTCTCAACAGTCCAAATTATATCCCCCTCAATTTTTTTGCCCCACCCCACAAAACAGATCATTTTCCTTAACCTCTATGGATCTATTTTCTGATCTATGAAATAAAGAGGCTGGTCAAATGATTTTAAAATATCCTCTGGTTCTATCATGCTATGATTTTAGGATTCTTAGGGAACAGACTGGCGAGGAGGCGGGGAGGGGCGAGAGCCAAGGCACTATGGGAATGGGGTCCGCTCAGTGCCTGGGCAAGGGAGCATTTCCCCTGAGTGTCATACAGGACACTCAGAGCTGGTGGGTAACAAGGTGTGGGTGTGGCAGAATGACTGTTGTACCAAAGCCTCAACCAAGTTGTAACATTTAAAAATTTGCCTACCAATGTGCTATTCAACAAATTGCTGAATCTCAAAAAACAAAACAAAACATGGATTCCTCCCAACTAAGACTTATAGGCCACCATAATCAGGATGGACTGAGAACTATCTAATGATAGAGGATGAATCTGTGTGGTGGGGATAGGAAGAGAACTTATGTTTGGACCAGCAAACCTAACAATAACTTCCAGTGTGAGTAGCAAACTGCTTATACTTTGTGAGTTATTGTAAGTATACAGTATTAGCCTTTACTTATGGAATTAAATATTTCACTCTGGTGGGAGGTAATGTTTTGATTAGTCTGATTAAAAGAGGGTCTATGGGGCTGGGGTTGTGGCTCAGTAGTAGACTGCTTGCCTTGCACATGTGAGGCACTGGATTCAATCCTCAGCACCACATAAAAATAAAGAAATAAAGATATTGTATTCATCTACAACTAAAAAAAAATTTTAAAAAGAGGTTCTAACTGGTGATTAGTCAGTTTCCTCCAGCAAACAGAACCCAAGACAAAGGCTCATGAGCAGGCAGTTTATTTAGAACTAAAATTCCAGAGAGTAGAAGGAAGGGAAGGGAAAAGCAACACAGGATGCATGATGGGGTTGGCCACCAGGGACGTTTTGCTAAATTACACAGTACTTTCCCCCAGGAGCTTTAGGAAATACCATTCAGAACTGTGCAAGGAAGAAAATGAGCAGGGAACCATTTATGCCTCAGCTTCCATTTTCTACTTGTCCATGTTGCCTTGTCCAAGATATGAATTTCCTTGGACTTCCTATTGCCTCTGGACATAAAGCAGGAAGCCAGTACCTAAATCAGTGAGCTGTCAGACTGCACCTGTGTGGTGCTTGTTGAAGCCCATGTCGAATTGGTTGCTTAATAGTGGCTGAAATAAGACTTGAGGCCAAGATGATCTGAGTGGTGCAAACCAGTATCAGGCCATGTGTATCAGTCAGGATGAGCCAATTATGCTGCAGTAACAAATGACCCAGAATTTTTTAATGGCTTACAACAAGGGTTTATTTTTCAGTCATGCTACAAATCTACTAGGGATCATATGTAGTTCTGTGCCATTTTCCAAAGCTAACAGAAGAGTCTGTTAGAAACACTGCCAGTCATTGTAACAAAGAGAAAAAGATTTAAAATTTTCGAACCATTCAGAGTTTTATAAAGCTTCTGCTTAGAACAGATCCACATCACTTCTACTCACCTTTTGTTGCCCAAGGCATGTCACAGTTCAAGACTAGGACACAAAATACTTCTAACAATACTTCTGGGGGGTTGGGCATAGGAAGGGTAATTAAGAGCTAATATAACACACTGTACCTCAATTTCATGGGCAGAAAGTCAAGGTAGAAGGAACAATTTGTTCTAGGGAGCCCTGTGCAAACTCTTTCGTAGTCCTTCTTTTCTTTGTGCACATGGCCACCCAATATTTAGAAATATTAAGTGACAATCAAAGAAAGGAAATCATTTCCAGTAGGCCTTTGTCCAAGGAGAAAACAAAACAAGGCACTGGGGCCATCAGAGGGGGAAGCACCAGAAGTCACCTCATTCCTATATTGTAAATTTCTTTGTTTCACAGACGCTGAGCTGACATCAATTCTTAGAACTCACAAATGAAGTGATGTCTAAAGAAGTTAATGACAGAACTGGAGCTAGGAGTCAGTTTTCTGTATTTATATTCCAGGGTCAAAGTGATGGAAAACATTATGGTCATCATTCTGTATTCAAGTTGGGGTGCAGAGAACAGACAATCGCACATGTAAATATCCAAGACAATTTCAAATCCTTTCACATTCTGTAAAAATAGTAAAGGAGTGAGAGGCAGAGATAGGGCTGCCAATCTTCAAAGGATGATCTCTCTGGAGAAGTAACACTTAAGAAAATTATTAAGCCATTTATAAAATCACAAATTTTTATTTTTATTTTTTATTTTTTAGAAGGTCTTGCTATGTTGCCCAGGCTATTTCTCAAACTCCTGAGGTCAAGCAATCCTCCTGCCTCAGCCTCCTGAGTAACTGGAACTATAGGCACGTGCCTCCCTGCCTGGTTTACAAAGTGTTTTTGTTTTTTTTTTTTTCAACAATATTAGCAAGATGATCCACTAAAAGCTATTGTTACCCTATTGAGATCTTGATGGACATCCCAGTTCCCACAAAATCTCTCTCCTTTAATTGACCATTTTAAGAGTACTTAATAAATTAAATTTTATAAATATTGTTCTTAATTTTAAAACCAAGCAAGTGAACTATTTTATATGCCCATGACCTAAGTGAACTTTCTTTTTAAACATTTTCTGGGTATCAAGAAGCCTTTGAAAGAAAATTCTCTTTTCCCACCAATTCCAGCCACACTCACATTGAATTCTTATTTTAGAAGAATTTCTTACTTTACAAATCTGCATTTGGGCAAAAATGCCAGTTCTACTAAATAAAAACTTCCTAATTTTTCCTGGGCAAGAAACACAGAGTAGACAAAATTCTAAGAAAAGCCCAGTGATTCTTACCCTCCCTTCTGAGTGTGGATGAAACCTGCAAATGCATGAGATGTCACTCCCATGAGAAGGTGACAGTATGTGACAAACGAAAAATAGTTCAGGTTGGCTAACCTAGTACAATATGCTCTTTCAAACACCATGCTTCTCTGGCTGGAAAACAGGAAGTCAGAAAGATGCAAAATTCAAAAGATACAACCCTACAACCCACCACTGCTGGTCGAACATGGAAGGGGAGCAGTCTTTAGACCCAGACCCGCGCTAACAGCCAACAAAAGAAATGGGAACCTTACTCTGCCGTTGCAAGGAACTAGACTGTTCCAAAAACCTAAACAAGCCTGGAAGCAGATTTTCCCTCCAAATCTCCAGAGAGGAGCCCAGACTGGCTCATACCTTGCATTTGGCTCTGTAAGACACTGAGCAAAGAACCCAACCAAGCTTGGAACTTGCTCAGAATTCTGACCTACAGAACTATGAGATAATAAATGGGAGTTATTTTTAGCCACTAAGTTTGTAGTCATTTATTAAGCAGCAATAGAAAACTAATACAACATGTAACTGGATTTATCATCTGCAGTGTTCTGTTAAACAGTTAAATAATGACTCTTTCCCATCTTCTGAATGTGCACCATTAATTTCCATGAAAGGAAGGGAATTCCCTGGGGACAGAGGAAGGAGAGGTCAGTGATGGAAAGGCTGGCCCAAAGTGGGACAGACTAATGGGGACTATCATCTGCCCAGTGGGCAGGGCTGCATTTAGGCAAGGCAACCGGCAACTCTAAAGGAAGATAGAGGCCGACTATGATAAATGATCATGTACCAAACCACAAGAGATAGGAATCTGGATGCAAGCAACTGATTTTCTTTCCATTTGTTAGTATATGGGGCAGAAGGTAGCAGGGAGCTCATGAAACTACTTAAAAGATGTCATGTATTAATGATTTTCCTAACTGTAAATTCATAATATTACATGCTGAGTTCCGAATCATTTACATATTGCAGAAAAAAAAAAAAAAAAAAACGTGATATTCATGGACTACTATTTTGTTTCCCTTTTCCTCAGCACACCAAAGAAGGCTTTCATTCCCAGGTTTCCTTACCCATAGGCCCGAGGCCCTCTGATGGAGTTCTGATCAATGGGTTGTAAGCAGAAACAATAGAAGTCACTTCTAAACCTCACTCTACTAATATCCTATGCCACTGTCCCTGAAGAGGCCAGTGTTGAGATGCTAGGCCACAAATTGAAGGTCACTGAGGGGAAAAAAGTCTCAACACACCCACAAAAGAGTATTTGTTATGCTGAGGTTTTGAGCTGGGTGTGGGAAAAGAAGCTGATATTTCTTTTTTAAAGCATAGCCTAACTTACAATAAACACATATTTTCTCATTTGATTTAACAGCTTCCTAGACAGTCTCTATCTCTATGATTTTTCTCTTGATTTACTATAACACCTAAACATTAAATAGAAATTTGAATACCAAAATAAATATTATAAGGACTTTTTATTCTGATGCATCTTGACATTTACACTGGATGATTTCTTATAGAGTTATAATAAGAAGCATATAAAGCCTAATTTTTACAAGTGTGTGTACATGTAGATTTATACATAATTATTAATGATAGGAATAATGACAAACTTCCTCCAGCAATGCCAAATTAAAGTATACATATCCTTAACATTCCCATTCCCCACAGCCTCCACCCCCAGATCAGGAGAAGGCTTTGACCCTCAGATCTTTTCTGCCTAATTCACGGAACGTCAACCTGGAACAAAGACAAGTTATAGAGAAGACTAGCATGTGCTTTGCATGGAGAAGGATTCACAATGAGAAGTTAAAACTGTTTCGAGAACACTCAGAAAAGGTGTTAACTATTTATAAACCAGGAGACAGAGGTGAATACACCAGGATGTCTAGTCCAATCACCTATTTTTCCATTTACTTGAAATGGATTTCAAAAGACCTAAGGAGATACAAAGGGCTAATACAGATTCTTTAATGTACAAGTTTATAATTAACCTAACGTCTGTTTCAAATTTACTATTATCTATTAAGAAATAAATAATTTTACAGCCCTCTAATGTAGCTCTTAAGCTTTAAATCACTGACCATAACTAATAAGCAGCTTAATAGCAAGAATACCCTAAATAGACCTACAGACTGCAATTTCTCTGAGCATAAATCATCATCATTTTTAATGCAAAGGCAACAGCAAATCTCTGTAATTACTGGGTGCATTTTGAATCACTTTTATTATTACTGCACTGGCCCCATTAAAAATCCAAAACACTGAACTGCATGGAATATAAAACTGGAATTATGATACACTACAAACTCTAATTGAAATCCATAAATTTTCTACTAGTATTCAGAATTATTTTGTGCCAAAGAATTTCAGCTATGCAGAATTAACTTTGAAAGCTTTTGCTCTGTCTAGAGCAATAAGAACATTTTATACTGTAAAATTTGAAAAGTTGATTCTTGGAGCAAACTTATGTGGATTTTTTTTATTCACTCAGATTTTACATTTGTAAAGTAAATAATAAGAAAAATAGAATAGAAAAATCAAATGGAATTTTTTGTCTCCAAAAGGATATAAAGTTATGAACCAATTGCAGTGTCACTACCATTGTTGTAAACAGAAACAATAGAAGTCACCTCACCCGTCAGAGGTGACTACAAGATCTTGCAACATCAGCATTAACCTCCTTAACAAAAATGACAAAGTAAGTCACTAAATTTGCAAAAAAAAAAAAAAAAAAAAAAAAGTAACAAGGACACTAGAGCTACGCTGTTACTTTTGTGCACATAAGGAATGAGCATACCTGTATTCCTAGCTGCTGGGGAGGCTGAGGCAGGAGGATCACAAGTTCAAAGCCAGCCTCAGCAATTTAGCGAGGCCCTAAGCAACTCAGGAAGACCCTGTCTCAAAATGAAAAATAAAAAGGGCAGGGGATGTGGCTGAGTGATTAAGTGCCCTGGGTTCAATCCCTGGTACCAAAAAAAAAAAAAAAAAAAGAAGAAGAAGAAGAAAAGAAATGAACATAGAATGGGCCACCAAGCCATTCTGATGGATGGCCAGTCCATCAGAATTATATAATTTAATAATATATAATTTAATGTATTATATAATTTAATAATAGCTGCTTAAAAATCTTGATATGCCTCTGATAAACATTTTTTTATAACTATGGGTCAGTTGTTTGGCTATACATATGAATTTTAAAATATGTTACTCTTGAGCAGAATTTCTAGGTATGCAGGAAAATCTGATATTTTAGGATGAGTAGTACCCTTTACCCAAAACACTTTGGCCCAGAAGCATTTTCAGATGATTTTTTTTTTTCAGATTCTGGAATGTTTGCACATACTGAGATATCTTGGGAATAAGACCTAAGTCTAAACTGAAGATTTGTTCATATTTCATATATATTTTGTACACATAGCATGAAGGTAATTTTACACAATATTTTTAATACCTGTATGCATGAAGTAGTTTCGTGGTATGGAATTTTCCACTTGTGGTTTGATGTTGATGCTCAAAAGTTCCAGATTTTGGAACATTTTATTTTGGGGGTTAGAGATATTCAACCTGTACATCTTTTGGAGTCAGATAACCATTCCATAAATACTTGAACTGGCATGAATATACATAAAATACTGTTTACAGCATACAACTCATCAGGCAACACAAAGCATCTTATTACAAACCAAATTTTCTATCTATTAACTCTTATCAACGTGGCTATTGACCACAATGGAGGTAATGGCCCTGCAAACCAAGTTTTCTTATAATAACACTGTACCACCATAGGTAGGGAGTCTTTTATAAAAATAATTTCCTATTCACCATGTGCCAGCATCTTAAGGGGCCTTAATCTCTTTTGAGTATCTTAATTTTAAATATACCTTTCCAATTGCCTTTGAGAGAGAGGACCTTGCTCCCTTGAACATTTCTTTCCCACACTACAGGTCTGCTGACACCCTCCCATCTCCTGAAATCCTCCCCCACCTGTCCCCCACCCTGCTGTCTCCTTCCCACTCAGATCCAGACCTGCTTCAGAGTCCATCCTTTATGTTCTAATTCTGAGGCCAGCTCCTCCTGAGGAATTCATTCTCCCTACTCACAACTCTCAGTCCCTTTAATAACCAGCCTGATTTCTCATCTTGGCTGCCTTAAGCTGTCTCTTTACTTAAGCATTTAATATTTCATAAGTTTGTCTTCTTATCAACCATAAGTTCATCAGTAGAGATCTATCTCAGGGCCGAAAGAAACTGTCCATAATTCTAAATAACCAACACTTGTATAACTTCAGAATTATGTGTTCTTACGTTATTTGTGCCTAAATATTGAAAATTCTGTCAATTATACCTAATTTGGCTCTAATCAGCTCAAACACACAAACACCAATATGAAGACCCTGATAGTAAATTTGTTAAAAGTTAAAAATGTTCTCATTTCCATAGAAGTGCAGCCAAGATCTATAGTTCTGACCTCACTATCATTAGAATTTTTCTTTAGCAGTGGAGTCCTGTATGCCATGAAGCTCTTACTATAAACTGTAAAAATATTCTCAGATATCAGAAGGTGTGCGGGGGTGTTTTAGCAAATCAATGCAAGCAAGGACAAGACTACAGGCCTTTCAACAGGGAAGAGTTCTGCAGCTCAGAAGGAACGTGCCTTCCATTCTTGATTCTATTGTTCCATGATCATGCGATAGACACTGCTTCTGTAGTTAAGAAAAGAGAAAAGAAAACATGGTGGGGGAGTGGGGTGAGATGGACACCAGTGGTTTTCATACCACGTTCCACAGAGATGCGCAGCCTGCTCAAGGGAGCTGGTTCCTATTCCGTGCCTCACATTCATTTAAATAAGCAACTGTTAACTGTTTGGGGGTTCAGATTTCCAATGACAGATTTTCCTAACTGTTTTGAGGGTTCAGATTTCCCTGTGGAATTGCTCCTTTGTTCCAACAGGGTTCCGTAAGGAAAAAAAAAAATCAATGCAAATCCCAATCCTGTCACCTCTGATGTGGCATGTCCCTACAAATGTCTTATTTTACATGGCAGAAAACTAACTCAGGATGGAACGATAAAAGGATTCACTTCCCAGAGGCCCCACTGAACCAGCTAAGAGCACTGCAGAGAGTTGAACCCCATATTTCATTTGCTTCCCCTTTCCTCCACTCTCGGTACCACAGGTTACCTCCACGCGGCAGCAGGGGTCACCTGCCCTCAAAGCCATCCTCAAGGTCTAGACCAGCCTGGTTAATTTTATGTGTCAACCTGGCTTGAAAATGGTACCAGTTTTTATGTTAAATACCAATCTTGATGTCCCTGAAAAAAAACTTTTTTTAAAATATGTGACTAGCATTTAAAGCAGAACATTTTGAGTCAAGCAGATTATCCTGCATAATGTGGGTAGGCCACATCCAATCAAAACCAAAAAGAGTGATGTTTTGAAGGAGAAAAGAATTCTGCTTCCAGACTACCTTCAGACTCAAGATTGCAACATCAACTCTCTCTTAGATCTGCAGATTTCAGACCCACCAGGCCCCTACAAGTACCCGAGTCAATTCCTTAAAATAAGAGAAGAAAGAGACAGGTAGACAGCCTGTGGTTTTGCTTCTTTAACATAAGGCTCCTTACCCTACCCAAGTAGTGGTGACCCTCCATTTGCTGTCTTCTGCCACCAGTGATATTCTTGTAGATCTTAGTGTCTTCTCTTCACATTTCTAACCTGCAAGCTTACTTAGTTTCTTAAATGTTCAGTTTGTTTTTGATCCAAACCTGGTCTACCACGAAGTTAAAACCTAGGAACACTCACCTGGGTCTTTTTTTTAATATTTATTTATTTGTTTTAGTTGTATACAATGCCTTTATTTTTACGTGGTGCTGAGGATCGAACCTGGGCCGCGCACGTGCTAGGCAAGCGCTCTACCACTGAGCCACAACCCCAGCCCCTCACCTGGGTTTTCCACGAGTCTTTTACCTAAACTTTTTATTCTATTGCCTTAAAGAGGTTCCCCCAATTTTTCATACCATATTCTAGGAGCCCTGGATCTGCCCTGGGCTCAGTGGATTGGTCTGGGATTTGACATGGGGTCTGAGCTCTGCATGTGCTGGCCTGTGGCAGAATGCCAAGCCCCCACCTGCCCAAGGCCTGACCTGACTCCAGAGCCCTAGCTACACTGCCTTCATTTCACCACACAGAGTATAGTGCAGGAGCTGGGCATGGTGGCAGCCATTATCCTGTGATCCCCAAAACTTCAGAAGCTGAGGTAGGAGGATGACAAATTCAAGGCCAGCCTCAGCAATTTAACAAGACCCTGTCTCAAATTTTAAAAAAATAGCTGTTGCAGTGGTACATGCCTGTAATCCCAGTGGCTTGGGAAGCTGAGGCAGGAGGATGGAGAGTTCAAAGCCAGCCTCAGCAAAAGCAAGGCATTAAGCAACTCAGTGAGACCCTGTCTCTAAATAAAATATAAAATAGGGCTGGATGTGGCTCAGTGGTCAAATGCTCCAGAGTTCAATCCCTGGTATCCCCCCCAAAAAAAATTTTTTTTTAAAAATAGTACACCTATGGGTTTAGTCCCCAGAACCCCAGAGTACAAGAAGTCAAATATGGCTGTCCTTCAAATCCCAGCTCAAAAAAACCATAGTTAGTCTTTATTACCCCCAAATCCCAGAAGTAACTAGAATAAAAAAGGTTCCTCAATAATATGGTGCTAAGGGTTTAAAAACTGGCTCTGGAGGAGGAAAAATATATGCACAAATACATATTCATAATTTATCATAAATTATGAATTCTTTTTTTTTTTTTTTTTTTTTTTTTTTGGTACCGGGGATTGACCTCAGTGGCACTAGACCACTGGGCCACATCCCCAGCCCTTTTTTGTATTTTATTAGAGACAGGGTCTCACTGAGTTGCTAAGTGCCTCGCCATTGCTGAGGTTGGCTTTGAACTCGCGATCCTCCTGCCTCAGCCTCCCAAAGTGCTGGGATTACAGGCGTGCGCCACCACTCCCGGCTAAATTATGAATTCTAATGATATAAAGGACACAACTTATTTAATAAATTATGTGTAGCACAAAATTTACCCCAAAAAAATTGAACTCAAATTATCCCTTATCAAATCCATATACCCAATGAATTCTCACAGAACGTTTTTGTTGATTCTGGCTGAAGTCTCATATGAGAGAAGCCAACCTACTGCTACAATAATGATAGAGTTCTGACATAAATGTTGGTGACTGTGTTTTCTGCATGGATGCACAAAATGAAAATGGAGGAAAGAGTCCTTTGGGTGACCATTCCATTGAGTGCCATGCTCATTGGGTACTCCCCAGGCCTTGCGTGGGGGGTACATGAGTCTGCCTTCACATGAGTCTGCCTTCACATCTTATGGAAATAAGAAGACTTAAAACAGCAATTATCCTGATAATAATCTAAGATGACAATTAAATACTGCAATTTCAGGCAGGGTGTTTTAAATGCTTAGCCAGATTCAGTTCTACAATTTATATAATCATAACTGATCATCATGACTTCAGTATAATTTCACATGTGGACTGGACTTTATCCACACAAACAGGATTAAAGCATTTTTATGAAACATTAGATCAAAAATTAATTAAACATTTGCAAGCCTAAAGAAATTATTTTACCACTAAGAAGTATTATTTTTAAATCCTTAAAAGTTTAAGTGTCCTGTGATAAATGAAATATATATTCTGGGTTTGTTATACAGACATCCTAAGCAGGGAAAGATCTACAGTAGTCATGGGACAGGGAAGGGCATAAGTTTAATAAACACAACACTATTTAATTTGCTATAGTCAAGACAGTAGTTCATGATTTTAAACAAGACTATTGTGCTAAGTGAAATAAGCCAGTCCCAAAAAGTCAAAGATGGAATCTTTTCCTTAATATGCAGAAGTTAGTCCAAACTAAGAGGATGGGGTGGGAGTGAGGTAATATTTTAAAAAGGAAAAAAGAGAGAAAGGGGAAAAAAGTGAAAGGGAATTTTATCAAAATAGAGACAAGATCATCAGTAGAGGAGACTAAGGGGATTGAGGAGGAAGGAAAAACCAGAAAACGGAAGAACAGTGGAAAGAATCTGGCTGAACTTTCATATATGCATGCATGGATGTGGCATGGTGGGTTCCAGTACCAGGTGTATCCACAGAACACTGATTTAAAAAAAAAGAAAACTGTAAATGAATTGAAGAGGCTTGGTGGAGTGGAGGGAGGGGAGTGCTGAGGACTGAATTGGACAGGCTGTGCTCCATGCTTTTGTGATTATGCCAGGGTGTATTTTGGTGTTCTATATCACTAAAAAGAATGTTTTTAAAAAGGCTAATTGCAGGGGCTGGGGTTGTGGCTCAGAGGTAGAGCCCTTACCTAGCATGTGCGCGGCCCAGGTTCAGTCCTCAGCACCACTTACCAAAAAAAGGCATTGTGTACAACTAAAACAAATAAATAAATATATATATATATTTTTTTTAAAAAAAGGCTAATTTCAAATGAAAGTAGCTCAAGTTCAGAGGTTAACTTGGAGTAACTTGGATCTGCATTTCATGATTTCATAGTTCTCAGAATAACAGATTAAGACATCAAGTAGAAATTGCATAGAAGGCTGATTATGCAAATGCAGGGCTCAGAATCCAAAACCAGATTCTTCTTTTTGTGTTTGAGAACCATTGGCCTGGCCAGCATCTCCCTAATTCCTTAACTCCACCACCAGATTCCTTTCTTTTCAGTTGGTGGTTTTTAGCATTTACAGGAACTTCCCCAGTCTGCAAGATCTGCCTCTCACTGGTTGTTCTGCTTCTTAAATTAAATTACACAACCCTCAGTGGGACCACAAGACAAAAAGGAAAACCACAGCCAGTCATGGCTGGGGAGGCAGGAGCTGAGATCGATGGCACTTCTCCAAGAAGCCAGGGGAAGGAAGGAGCAGGCTGGCCCCAGAAGGCACCGAGGCTGCTTCACTTCATACCCCTCAGCAGAGAGGAAATGAGAACTGACATGTCCTATCACTGAGAAAAACCCTTCTGCACCTGCCTCCTGCTCAGACAACTTCCTCCTCCAAGGTAAATAAATCCCAACAAGTAAAATATGCATGGACATGTAGGTGTGGATGTGTCCACACCTGTGCACGCAGCAACCTGGTGCTAAGTCACAGTATTACTAAAAATCATTTTTCTTTTCTGGGATGAATGTGATTCCTGTCCATGTGACCTCTACTTAATAATTGAAAAAAAAAAAAAAAAAAGTTTAACTACCAAGGAACAGAAATCTCAAACACAAACAATAAATATTTCCCTTTCTGTGACAAAAACCTCTTAATAGTTAGTTTGATAGTTCTTAGGTAGTTTTGTTAAGCAGAAATGAAATATCAGAAAAATATCTTCTCCATATATGGTAGACTAATCCACTTGAAAGAAAACAGACCACCATGAAAAAGAGTGCTGAAGAATCCCAACTGTATGCTTTTAAATGTCCTCTCAAACCATTTCTAAAACTAGAAAATATTTTTTCACTACCTTTATTCTTTGAAAAATGCACTATAAATTAGGAATATCTCAGAGACCATATATGTTGCTTAAACTGCAAACTCTGGAATAATTATTATTTTTCTAACTTTTACCTGGTACATAATAATTACACATAATAGTGGGATCCATTGTGACATATTTGTACATGCACAGAACATAATTTGGTCAATTTCATTCCCCAATGAAATAATTATTCTAATGATAACATTTTTAAAAGCCTTAGACTGCAAAATATTTACAAGTGCCCAACTCATTTTTATGAGATATTTTTAAATATTCTAAAATGAATATAGTGCTAGCAAAATGAATACTTTGAAAATTATTAACAGTAAACTAACAGTTTTGCTCTAAGGTGAGATGAAGTGGGCAGAAGGCAGAAAAGATCCAAAGAACTCATTACTAGTGCGTTTATTCAGCATTTTCTATGAGTGCTACACTTTCTTCAAGCATCTTCAGGGAGGCTTATTAGGTTACCTGTAATGAATTGATAATGGTTTCAAACTGCCCTATATCTTAACAACACAAAGAAATGGTGTATTTGCTTCCTAAAATAAATATAGTTATGTGTCCAGGTCCAATATATATGACAGGTCCCAGTCTGGGGCATAAAGTCCAAACTTCTCAGCACTACAGGGAAGTCTCTCAGCAATCCAGCTTGTTAAAGTCTGGTTTCTTAGCCGGGCGCGGTGGCGCACGCCTGTAATCCCAGCACTTTGGGAGGCTGAGGCAGGAGGATTGCGAGTTCAAAGCCAGCCTCAGCAATGGCGAGGCACTTAGTAACTCAGTGAGACCCTGTCTCTAATAAAATACAAAAAAGGGCTGGGGATGTGGCCCAGTGGTTGAGTACCCCTGAGTTCAATCCCCGGTACCAAAAAAAAAAAAGTCTGGCTTCTCCCGCAAGGTCTCCTTTGTTAAAGACTTGGTCCCCAGCTGATGGCACTAGGGAAAGGTGGTGGCAACTTTAGGAGGTGAGGTCCAGTTCCAGTTAGAGGAAGTTAGGTCAATGAGGAATGCCCTCAAAAGGGGCACTGGGACCCAGGCCCATACCCCTCTTTCTTTCACTTCTCAGCCACCATGTTGCTTGGCTTTACCAGCACAATCTCCACCATGGCGTTCAGCCCACCATGGTGTTCAGCCTCACCATTGGCACAAAGCGACAGAGCCAAGAGGCCATGGACTAAAGTCGCTGTAACTGAGAGCCAAAATAGTTTCCTCTTTTAGTTATTTATCTCAGACTGCTGAGACAAAATGTCACAGCAATAGCAAGTTAACCCAGCCCAGTCCTGTGCTCCGTCTTGCACCATATAACCACTGTCTCCATCCTACCACCACTCCAGTGGACCACTCATGAACCCAAGTCTCACACATCCTTTAACCAGATTTTGCTTATGCTGCATCACACATTCATTCATCATTTTTACAAAGGTGTTGAATAAAGAAACATTTAAAAAATGGACAAGATCCTTGTGGAATTCAAAGGCCTGCCCTCAGCTTCCAGGGCTCCATCTACACTATTGCTTACCAACATTTCAGATCCTCTCCAAAGAAACCTCCAACCCTCAATCAAAATGAATAGCCCTTTTTGGCACTCATGTAGAACTCTGCTTACATTTCATCTTGGCATTCATGTCACACTGAAAATGTTCTGTGTACTTACATACATATTTATGTGTGAATGGATGTGTGCACGTGTGTGTCTGTGTGTAACCTTCTCCATATCACAAATTCCTTCAGGACACAATTATACTACAGTTACCTTTTAATTCCCCAATGTAACACCTAATAGTGTTTTGCACATATTTCATGTTTCGTAAACACTTGCTGAATGCAACCAACAATATTAATTAATAATAACTAAGTAACATACTAAGGTAGAGTACTAAATATGAAATTCACCAAAACTAAGTCTAAAAAAAAATCTAGATTTACAGTGTTTCACCAGAAAAAAAAAAAAAAAAAAAAAAAAAAAAAAGGAAAACACTGTTCCTATTCCCTCTGTACATGTTCATGCTTTTTAGCTGAATTCCAACAAGCCTGTTTCATTCTGAGCTCTACCCCAAGAATTCATTTCTAGCAGGCCATTTGAAGAGAAGGGTGTGAAGGTGACACTGATGAAGTGTCAACAGGCAGCCAGGTGTGGTCACTGTGATACAGCCTCGGATAATCTGAACCTGTCCCTGCTTGCTGGAACTTAAAATTGGTTTAGAGATGGATGTCTTATGACCACCGTAAAACCACCCAGCCTTCCAGAGGGCCAGCTGGCTTTCTCAGTCCTGTTTGTCTATCTGTACGTGATCAACAGACTATCCCTGCTCAAGAAGCCAAATCTGTCCAGCACATTTGGAACACTGGCAGCAACCACGGCTTCCCTAATACAGGCTGGCAAAGGTCTTTCTCTTTCAGACTTCATGACATGGCCATTTGTTGATCTTGCTCACACAGTGACCAACCACCCTGGTTCATTCATACCTTAATTAAAATCTGCACTACTGTCCTCAGAAGTTTGATGGCTCTAGTTTATTTTAAATTGGATCTTCCCATCGTGATGGAAAACAATGCCAAGTCACAAATGGGAAAAAGGTAGAACTATATGCTTTGTAAGGCCTAGCTATCAATACATAGAATATCAATGAACAGACTTTACTCCAAAATCAAACACTCCTTACACAGATTCCACTTTTAATTTTTTTCCCTTCCTGTGTTAGTATTCCATAGGCTTTTTAAATGTGTTCCTATTCCCGACAGTCCAAAGTTGGCATGCTTGCCTCTTCAGCGACCTCCATACCATCACCCCCTCCATGAAAAATCTTCCTCTCTGCCATGGGAGATGCCTAGTCCATGGTCCACCCTAACAGCTCCTCTTGCCTACTCATAGTACTACTTATCACAGTGAATGCAGACCCTACCAATTGGTCTGTTCCACAGTAAGTTTTTGAGGGCACACACTGAGTCTTTTTCTTCAAGGTAATTCTATCACCTGCCCAGTATAGAGAATGCTCAAAAACAGATTTCTTGAATTAATGCAGAAATGAGACCACTCAATAGCACAAACATCAATTTTGAAGTAACCTCATGACATTTCTCTCAGTTCTTTCCTTAGTACATGGAGATCTAATGCCTCAGCCCCTACTATACATAAAAATTAAAGCCCCATCAGTATCATTACAGACATGTAATTTGAGTACTTGCTATGTTCTGGGCTTTTTCTAGGTACTTTATGTGTACTAATTAATTAAATGCTCACCAAAAAAGTCATAGAAGATAGGACTGCTATCCCATTTTACATATAAGGAAACAAGGGACTGAGAGGTTACTAGGCTCAAAGCCACCAGACAGCACAGTCTGATATGAACAGAGATTGTTAAACG
This sequence comes from Tamias sibiricus, assembly GCA_025594165.1. Lineage (NCBI taxonomy): Eukaryota > Metazoa > Chordata > Mammalia > Rodentia > Sciuridae > Tamias > Tamias sibiricus. The sequence continues at coordinate 132,346,320 of CM046666.1, read as the reverse complement.
TTTCTTAAATTTCATTTTAAACATGCATTTTATGAGAACCCACTATCTCTTCTTCCAGAGTTTAACAGCATTTTTGGACAAGTTTGTTGAGGTACAATGTAAATTACTTACCCCTTTTAAGTCTACAGCTCAATAAGTTTTGAAAATTGCATATGGTCATGTAATCATCACCATAATCAAGATTCATAACACTACCATCATCTCAACGTTCCATGTGCCCTTTTGTAGTCAATCCCATCCCTCCATTCCAGCCCATGGCAAACACAAATTCTCTTTCTGTCACTACCGTTTTGCCTTTTTTAGAATGTCATATAAATGGAGTTATACACTATGTAATTTTCTATGTGTGGCTTCTTTCCATCAACCTGATGTTTCTGAGGTTTTTCCATTGTTGTTGACAGTACAGTAATATGTTCCTTTTTATTGCCCAGTTTATTCTGTAGTTACAGATGTATGGAAATCTGTGCATTAACAAGTAGATGATCCTTAGGGTTGTTTCAAGTTTGGGACAATATTAATTGAAGCTGCTATGTGTATTTATCTAGAGATGTTTGTTTGAATGTCTTTTCTGTTGATAGCTAAGAGTGGGGCTGCCTGGTTGTATGGTAAGTGAATCTTCGTCTTTATAAGAAACCGTCAAACCATCTTCCCAAGTGGTTATATCATCCTGCATCTCTACCAGAACTGTCTGAGAATTCCAATCACTCCACATTCTCAGTAGCACTTGATTCTGACAGGCCATTCAAACTGTGGCATTAATTGCATTTCTCTGACAACTAACAATGTTGGCCAATTTTCACATGTGTAACAGTAATCTGCATATCTTATTTGGTGAAGGTCCAAATATTTCTCCATTTTTCAGCTGAGTCTACTGTGCTCTTATTAGTGAGTTGTAAGAGTTATTATTCTAGGTACCATTTATTAATGGTATGATTTTGAAATACATTTTCTTGGTCTCTGGCTTGAATTTCCTTAATAATAGATCTAAAATATATTCCTTAACAATATAAATTTTTATTAAACCTTATTTTTTGGATTTATAGGAACATTACAAAGATAGCATAGAGAGATCCCATCTACCCCGTCCCCAGTTTCCATTAACATTTTACACTAGTATTATACTTTTCTTTTAAAATTAACATCCATTTTAAAGTTTGTATGTAACAGTTCCAACACCCTGGCCATTCCTGACTACTTTTTTCTTGGTAAGCCAATTTTTTTTCTATGTGTGAATTTTGCTTAAACGTAAAACTTAATGTATGTAAAAAGAACAGCTGAGGCTGAAATAAACTGATGTTTTTCTGAAATGGGCACATCTCTTCCACGGGCATTATCATGGGTGGTCCAGTCTGTTTAAATAGTGATTGAGCTGGATTTGGATTTTGTTGTTACTATAGTAACCTTCCGTGCAGCAGGGACTTGCAGCTCCTCTAGAAGTGGATTCTAGCCAACTTGTTCTATGAGGCCTGGGGTGACAGAGTTTTCCTGAGTGTTCCTGCTCCACCCTCTCTCAGCAGGCCCTGCACACCTGTGCAGCTGCAGGTGCTGCTCTGTGTGCTCACGTTCTTCCCCCAGCTTGGGACTTGTTGCTCCACAGGAGTCTCCTGGGGGAGTCAAGAAGATTCTTTTATTCCCCTGCTGCAGCTTCTGTCTTTGACAGACTCTGTGCACTGAAGCTTCAGAGATGAGACTTTCTCAGTATTCCTACCTGTTTCCACCCCTGACTGACTGCCAATCTCTGCCCTGAACTGGTGTGAGTCTTGGATTCAGCCCATTCCTTTCAGCTATGGCACACCACCACATTCTATCAGTTCAGATCCTGGGCATAAGTGGATTTTCTAACTCTCTCCTGGTATAGACGGGATTTATCCAGTGTCAGCACAGGGCTACTAGGAAAGCATCATTTTGTTTTTTTTAAATCTTTATCCAAATAGCTGCCAGTTTTTATCTGGGTCAGGTGTTTGAGCAGGTTTCTTCCTTACTGAGCCCCACCTCTAAGTTTTTGTGCTCTATGACAGAAGGTCCCAGACTCTGGTGGATTTTGTGCATACTTTCCAGGGGTAACTGATCACCACCTGTGTGCTTGCCCAACTTAGAATCTGGCTGTGTTTCCTGCTCTGCCCCTAATTATTCTCACAATACCCAGTGGAGGCCTGTTTTAAAGATCTGGCACTTAGATACAAATCTTCTTTCTACCTGTGGTTCTGGGAATCTTCAAATTGTCATGTTAACCCCTAGCGGCCTTTAAAAATTCACAAAAACTTTAGTTTAGTTTAGTTTAGTTTAGTTTTGTTTTTTTTTCAGATCTACTTTGATGGTTGTTACCCCTTCCCCTTGGGATCTGCCAACAAAGATGTGCCCCTTTTCTCAACTGAATTTAGATTACCTGGCTGCCTTTGTACCTCAGGTCTCTGGTGGGATGGAACAATTGGCATTGTAGATTATTCCTCTTTTTCTCATTGCTAACAAGGGAGGGATGTCTTCTTGGGGCTCTCTATGACCTATGTGAAAAGCAAAACTCTAGAGTTGAATATCCTATAAAACAAGCTACTAATCCTATAGGACATTACAGTATAACCAATACTCTCTTATTATTTCCAAACTCCCCTTTCCTTCTTTTCAATACAATAAAACCACTGTTCAGTATGTGCATCTTTCATTCACACTGATGTTTTCAAGGTATCCCAGGCCTATTCCCATCAAAACACACATGATTTCACAGATGGAACACGGCCCAGTCTTACTGGAGCTGTCTAATACACTAATTCCTCAGCATAGGTTAATTTCCTCTTTCACAATGAAGGCCTGAGAACAAGGAGTCTGTTTCCCCAGGTTCATAATTGTTACTAACTGAATTTTAAATATTTGTTCTCAATTTTAATAGCAAAATAAGATCATTCAAATGCAGAGGGGATACTTATTAGAAATGATTCAGTACATTTTAAAAAAATCAAGTTTTACATATGCCAAAAACAAAAAAGAAAGCATTTTTAGAAGCAATTTTTCCTGGGAATCTTTGCTTATGGCACAGTGCAGTCACACACATGATTAAGGTATTAAGACATTGATTCTCCTGCAAATGCCCACATCTAACAAAACCAGCCAGGACACTTCATAATCATATTTTGTTTATTTATTTATTTTTTAATTTAATTTGGAGATCTAGAACTTCAGCCTGGACATTTTATAATCCCATTTTTGTTTATTTATTTTTTTTTATTTAATTTGAGGATTTGGAACTTAAAATAGGACTAGCCACTAGCTAATTTTATCTACCAAAATGACTTATAACTGTTTCCAAATTTGACCCAAGATGCCAAATAAGCCATTCTGGCTCTTCAAAAACTGCTGAAGGTCAAAAAGCAATCCAAATTAACTTATAGATTTAGTCTAAGTAAGAAAAGAATTATTTTATTAAATGGCTGTTGTCCCTAAGTTATTCTCCATCTCTAATCGTAAGGAAGGAAAGCCTTGGATCTTAAGAACATATCAAATTAAACTAGTGAAGTGTGGATTTAGAGAAGACTTTAATATTGTAAAAATTCCTGAGGACCTGAACCAAAGAAAACCAATATTGTGTTGCACAGTCTGTACCACAGTAGCAATCATACATGGCCAATAAAGACTGATAACTTTCTCATCTTACAGAGAACATGGAAGAAGAGGCTGGATGCTCAAGTTTAACATGATCTTTTGTCCACATTAGTGTGATTTCATTTATATATGACTTTTTCTTCATATCTCCTGTTGTCCATCAGTACTTATAATACATATTGAAAGAATGAAGGAATTCTCTTTATCTTAAATCAAATATAAAATATGGAATCATTCTACCATAACATCTTTGAAATTTAAACTAATTAGTATGCCATCAAAAATTTTTAAAAAGCAATAAAAATCTGTAAGACATATTCATTCCCTATCCCACACCTATTTTCACCAACAGGTAGTTGCCAAATCCCATAACGCAATGGTTTTAGGGAGAACTGCAAACAATGAGGCTCTTGGCTCTGGGGACTATATAAATGGTTTCCAAATGAAATTTGCTAATTGAGTGACTTTGCATAAGTTGCCTAAACTCTTTCAGCTTCATTTTCCTCATCTATGAAACAGAGATGACAAGAATAACTCCTACCTTAGAGAACTGTCACAAGATGTGAACAAAATAATGTAGGAAAGCACTCTTCCCACATAATTATAAATAAACAGCACGGCTGTTATGATTTGGCAAACTTAAGGCTGTTGTCTAACTTGTACAACTCTGACTTAAAAAGTGAATCTAGGTGGGAATGCAAAATAGTAATCTGTCTATACTCCACAATGAGAGTGAAGGAGGTGACTCAAGCCGAGAAGGCCCCTCCAGATGTGAAGAGAAAAGCCAACAACTAATTAACATATGGTCAAGTGCAGAATAATTCTAATTATCACAATTAATGAAATCAAAGCACAATGAAAAAAAATTTCAAAATACAGCTTCAGTTCATTGTTCAGCTCTTGCTTTTTCAATTTGCCAACTTTCGTTTTAAAAAACCCATCATCCCCCCGCCCCCCACAATGCACTTTTAATATAATTTAGTATGTGCATCCCAGCACAGCCATGTTGGGGATGATGGACAATACTGTACTGCCTGTCAGCAAATCCATCTAAAGTGGCCCTAGAAGTTCAGCTGTGTCATTGACATAGTGTTTTAATAAATGATCAGAAGATTCAATTAACCACTATTTTCAAGGTGAGTATATCCATCCATAAAAGGATCAGATTAATAGAGATAAACAGATTGACCCAAATTCCTATGCCAAAAAAGTGGCAGTAAAAACTGATTTAAAATAACATAACAATAAAACTCAAATTTAATATCTCCAATTTAACTCCAACTCTCCACCTCTGCAACATAGTGGGTCTCAAAGAGTAAATGAATTTGTAAATCCTCTGGCTCAGCCCTGGATACAATAGGCATATCCTGCTAGCCTGCATTTGTTTTCCTACATACAAGCCTAAGCAAGCTAGAGATACATTTTATGTGATCCAAATGGAAAATAATCCCATGCTTTCATTAGATGCCTATAAATGACAGTGACTTGGATGTAAATAACATCAAATTATCAATTTCTTCTCCCACATGAGGTGGAGATACTTTGCACCTTAACCTGATACTGCAGGAAGCAAGTCCCAGCTCTGTGGGGAATTTTATTTTATGTAAAATATTTTCCCTTCATAAAGCTCATCTATAGTTTTATTACTTTCTGGCCATGAAAATATTGCTACTACTTAAAGCAGTACTATTTTTGTCAATCAAGAGCTTCCCAGAGGAGCCTTCATAATACAGCAGTGTTGACTTCTGCGTTGATACATGGTTACTTTAAAGTGGCTGTATCTTTATTGTGTGATTGATGGCCGGCTTGGGAAGTGTTGGGTGTATCCATTTCTGCAAACTCAGCTGAGTTCGGCACCTGATTTATTATCTTCTCCAGAGACATTCTATTCCTATACCCCATTTTTAATCCTTGCTTCAGTGACTTTTTTTAGGAAAAAAAAAAATCCATCTATTTGACCTTTCATTGTATGTTTAAATGTAAATCAAGTTTTGTTAAATTAATACTTCTTGCAGAGTTTTCCAATTTCATCTTTGTTACACATTGGGCTGTTCTTGCTATGCAAAGCCAAAGATTCAAATTAAAATGAATGCCAATTTGATTTCTTTTATAAGGGTTTTCAACTTCATATGGCATCTGGCAAAGAGTCTCTGTCTATATCTTCCATTAAAGCTCTGAGAGTGGGTGAGGACAAGAAAGGGAACAGACTACTGGGGGGAAGGAAGGATGGGAAACACGGGAGAGTAAAGGAGAAGAGTATGTTTCTAAAACCTTTAAAAAGAAAAAGAAAAAAAAACTTTTTGTTGTGAAAACAGTAAAATCAACAGGGATACAGACTAACCCCTCACCCCCTTCAGAGTCTCTGCCCCCTTGTTCAAAAACAAAATGTCTATTCAAGATAAGAATACTAAATTATTGCCTCAAATTATGTGGCTATTGCCTTTTGGGTATGGAAGCTGCTAGTCTCTATACCTGTCTAGACAGACACCATCACTTCCAAAAAATTATTGGCAGGAAGTCAAATGTAACAACATCGTGACAATAATTGATGAAGTGGTTACACAACTAAAGGTAAGTGTCAAACATTATTCATGACAGAAAAGATATAATGTAGAAGAGTGTAATCATGTCCTGAGAGAAAGATTAATATAAATTCCTGTGCTCACAGGTTGATTCAAGAGACATTTCATGTTTTACTTCACCAGAGCCATGTGAGAACTGTTTAATCCTAGGAAATCAATTAATGTCCATCTCAACAGGAGATATAGTAAGGAAAAAAAGTTGCTAAATAGATATTTTGTATAATTAAATATCCACTCCCAGTAAAAATTCTTACAAAATTAGGAAAAGGATGTTTTCTTTGTGAAGGATGTTTTCTTTACTGCCCTAAACTGAGAGCCAATTAAAAAAAATAGCAAAATACTGGCATTTCCTTTAGAATTTGCAATAGGATGAGGAAGCCTAATTGTATTTATTATTTAACACTGCTTTATAAATTCTAGCCAACACAATAACACCAGAACAAAGATATGAGAGCTATAATTTCTGTAAAATAGGGTATAAATTTATTGTGTGTATAATTATATATAACATTAGAGCTTTACATATGTGCCATAATAAATTAGAGACTGATTACAGAGCTAAATGTTAAAAAAAGAAACAATAAAAATAAAATACATATATATATGTGTATATATACACATATGTATATATACACATACTCTCTAGCTATAGCTTAGTGAAGGGATTCGTAAGGATAAGTGCAATTGCAAAAATGGGATTGATTATGTTTAATTAAAAAAGGAAAATCTACAAAGCAAATGACAAACAGCAAAATATTTGCAATGGTAAAACAGCAAAAAAAGTTATTCTCGTTAAAGAGTTTTGTAATTGTGAAAAGAATGTATCTCAACTGAATGGCAAGGAGATGAACAAATAATTTAAGATATGACCTTCATCTAGAGAAAAACTTTAGATTTATTAAGTTATGCACAATGCATAAATATCAGGCAGATGTTTTGTATGACTGCAGTGTGTCAGGTATTGCCTGAGACCTTTCTTATGAATGTCTCATTAATTCATCACAGAAGCCTTAAGAAGCAGGTGATAGTATATGCATTGTATAAATGAGGCGATTCAGGTTCAGAGAGATTAAGTAACTTGTTCCAATTAAAGTTAAAGAAAATTCTAACTCAATTCTGTCTGAGTCTGTATTATCTATATTTCTCTAGCTTGAAAGAAATAGCTTAATAATTCCTGATAAGGTATAATATGTAGGAATTATAAATTTCTGGATATCAAAAAAACCTATAAAATTCTAAACTAAACATATTCTTGTTTGGAAAACAAATCTGTGCAACTTCTGTGAAGTAATGATCATTGTCCTTAATACATGTATACCTCTTGCAAAGCAAGTAGAAGTAGTCTAAGACAAAGAAAAAATAAGCAAGTACTATGAACAGGCAATACACAATTATAATATTAAGAAATATACAGACATCAAATTATATAAACTGGTAGTCTAATACAATTTAAAGAATGCTGAAATTTCATTTCTCAAACATGACATGCTCAAATAATGAAAATTGTAATAATCAATAATATAGGTAATAAGGTGAAAATAAATAGTTTCCAACCCAATAAGGGAATGCCTAAATTAATTATGCTTGACCTGAGATAGAAAATGTCTTTGATGAAAATCATTGTTTCCAAGTGGGAGCACAATGAGGAAATGTTGGTTAAATGGTCTAAAGTTTCAATTAGACAGGATGAATAAATTCTGGAGCTCCCTCATACAGAACTGTGATTATAGTTAATAAAATGTATTGTATACATTTAAACTGCTAAGAGCTTAGAGCCTAAGTAAATCTTTTCACCATAAAAACATGATAAATATGTGAGGTGATAGATAAAATTAATTAGCTTGATTTAATCATTTCATGATAAATACATATGTCAAAACATCACACTATACACTATACAAAATATATACAATTTTAATTGTTAATGGTATCTTCATAAAGCTGGGAAAAGTCATTTTTTCAAATAATACCTGCTGACACTGAAATAACCTGTCACTTATTCACATACAGTGTGATACAGGTTTAGTGCACAGGTAAACAAGTATTCTGACACATAAATCATTTTTAAAGCAATAGAGAATAACATTAGATGCTTCAATATAGGCCATTTAAAATTTTTCTTGGTCTAGTTAACTTTTCTTCTAATTTTCTTAATTCAGTGTGTTTGCTTCTTTCTAACAGAAATATCTTTAAATTTTTGTTATAAACATTTATTTGCTATTAGTGAGAACACCTTAAATCTGGAAAGCTCTTTAGAGTTTACAAAGCAACTTAATATATATTATGCCATTAAATTCATACTATGAGGCAGTGAGAAAAATATGGGCTCTATAGAAGAAAAAACTTTCCTTCATATCTTGTGCTGACAAAGCATAGGGAAGGGCTCACCCCAGTTGTAGGCAGGAAGGGGTCCTTGAAAACAGAGTAAAACCTTTCATTAGGAACATGCTGTCCTAACAATTCTAAACAATGTCACTGACAAGACACTTTTCTCATGGGGGAAAAAAAATCTTTTCTATCCTAAATAACTGCTGCTCTTAGTGTCTGTTGGGTTTTGATGATCTGCACTAAGTTTTGAATTGACATCATTCATTACCTGTCCTTTAATAAGCACTGTAGTGTCTGTGGAAGTTAATTTAGAGACCCCAGTTATAGAGTTAACCCCAAGCCACACACTTGGTTACAAGAGTTCTTTCAGGAATAAGTCTGTAAAGCTATTGTGCCTCCTTCATGGATTGCATACTCCTGATTAAGCAGTGAACTTGAAATAATGATAGCACCATGACTTGTAAAAATGAAAAAAACAGCACTCGGGTAACTTCACTTCTTTCTTATGTTAGAGTTTTACTTGTGTTGAAAACTTAAAATAGTAAGACAATACAAACAGCAAAGTGCAACAATTTCAGTGCAAATTCTATTCAATTGATGAAATAATTTCTACTAAATTTGAATCCTTTAAAATGTAAGTGTATTCCTTCTTTCAATTGCTCATTTCTTTAAAACAAAAGAAGGAATCAAGAAAATAATAATTACTACATATTACATGATTAGTACTTAAAATAATTTTGTCAAATAAAAGTAGGTATTAAACAATAGCATACTCTGGGTGTCAAATAGGTATGCCTCTATTATTATGCTCTTAGAGGAAAAAAATCTTAAAATGTGTCAAATGTGCTCATTATGATTTTGATTAAGTAAAAAATACATAACAATTGTTTTTCTTATTTTTCTGACATGTTCCAAATTAAATAGGTCTTGTTTATATTTATAATTTTATGGAAAGGTAACAATAAGCTTTTTAGAGAGCCTCAGACCATTTATGTCAATTAGAAGCAGTAATGAAATCTTTAAACTATTAGATGTCACTTAGTCTTTATGTAAGACAGATCATCCGGTTAATGCCTTTTGGTATGATCCCCAGTTATGGCCCTTAATTGTTTATTTCTGTAGTACTGGTTTTAATTCCCAGTACTACAGGCAAGTCCTCTGCTCCCCAGTTTCCCTTTTTACTTTGAGACAGGGTCTCTCTGAGTTGCTCAGGCTGGCTCTGACCTTGAGATCCTCCTGCCTCAGCCTCCTCAGGAGATGGGATTACAGGCCTGTGATAGCATGCCTGTCCCTTAATATTTATTATATTAACTAAGAAAAAGATTCCCTTCCTCTTCCTCCTGGGCCTCCCCAAGTCCAAATCAGTAGTTGATCTAAAGAAGCAATATTTCACAAAACTTAGAAAAGAACTGATAAAAACCTTTCAGCTCAATACTGCTGGTGGAAAAACAAGTCTTTGCTATAGCCAAGGACTCACTGTTGGCTCTAACCCTACATAGGCTGTGACCTTGAGAAGCTATAACTATAACTCATCACGGTTCCTGATTGTTATGATTTAGAGATGTAGTGTCCCCCAAAAGTTCATGTGCGGGTCACTGGGTCCTGTTTGGTATATATTTTGTCCTGGGTGAGAGGATCTTTCTGTTTTCTGGTGGCTATGTCCTGAGCCACTTTCCGCCACCACACTCTTCCACCATGCTGTCCCACCACACCTTGGGCCCAGAGCAATGGAGCCAGCCATCTACGGACTGAGACCTCTGAAACTCTGAGCCCCCAAATAAACTTTTCCTCCTCTAAAATTGTTCTGGTAAGGTCTTTTGGTCACAGAAGCAAAAAAGGTGACAAAAACATGTGCCTTACCACTTAAAAGGCTACCCTACTCCTAGAGAGGGAAGCCTTAATTCTGTACCCCTGACTTGAGCATCATTTTTAGTCTAGTCAAGAGACTAGAAGGAAGAGTGCGTTCAACTACAACTCCTTTAAGACCTAACAATGTAGGGAAGAGAGCTGTCTAGGAACAGCAAGACAAGCAAATACAAAGGCCTATGAACCCTCTTGCACTTTCCAAATTCTGAGTAACCCATGGGCATCATAGTTTTTTCCTGTCTGTGCAGTTTTTACCTGATTCCTCCCCAGCAGCACCACAGGCACTCTGCAGCCATTTCCTATGGGGAAAGATCACCACTGTGTCTTGTTCTTCACAAATGCTAGGAACTGCCTTCTGTATTCTGAAAAGCCTTTGGGGGGAATTTCCATATTTGCAAACATGGGTGCACACTAAGAGCATATTTCTTAAGGGTTTAAGAAGGAAAAGAATAATCAATATCATAAAATTCAAAAATCAGTTTCCAAGTCCTACCAAAAGTAATACAACATTATTTAGTGAGATTCTGTTCTCCATTTCACATTTTACTTAATGTCACTTCTCTTGATTGACTGACTTTATTCCAGATTACTTTAGGTGTTTACCCCAAACCCGATCTACCTGAGGAGACAGGCTTGCCACCACTGAAGATGTTCCCAGGCATGGAGATCTGAAAATGCTCTGAGTAACGGCAACACTGTTATCTTCCAAGTGATCGTTTTTAAAAATTGCAACACAATTTTTAATATTTAAATTCTGTAATTTTTTAAAGATATTTATCTTTTAGTTTTAGGTGGACACAATATCTTTATTTTATTTGTATGTGGCGCTGAGGATCAAACCCAATGCCTCACGCATGCCAGGCAAGCACTCTACCACTTGAGCCACAACCCCAGTCCAAATTCTGTAATATTTTTACTGACTTTTTAAATTTATTCTAATTATTTGTACATGAAATAGAATGCATTTTGACACTTTATACATAAATGGAGTATAACTTCTCATTATTTGGGTTATACATGATGTAGAAATATATCGGTTATGTAATCATATATGCACATAGGGTAATAATGTCCAATTCATTCTACCATTTTTCCTACCCCCATGCCCCCTCCCCTTCCTTCACTCCCTTCTGTCTAATCCAAAGTACCTCTATTCTTCCCTAGCAAACCGCCCCCCCCCCGCCTTATTGTGAATTAGCATCTGCATATCAGAGAATACCTTCAGCCTTTGGTTTTGGGGGATTGGCTTATTTTGCTTAGCATGATATTCTCCAACTCCATCCATTTACCAGCAAATGCCATAATTTCCAGAATGTTTTTATTTTTAAAAATATTTTTCATTATTGTATTCTCAGGCACATAGAAATGACTAGGCATCATATCACTTATACTAAAAATCTACTATGGATTTAGCACCAAATACTCCCATATCATCAGGAATGAGACTTGGATCAGTGGGCTCCTCTGTATATGCTGCATAGAGTAGATACAGATTACATGCCAGATAGAGGCTGTGGTGTCTAGGTAAACCTCAGCACAGGGCTAGCAGGAGCTAACACAGGTAAGCACTTATCATGAGCCAGGCTATTCACCTGGCAAATGCTCTTTCCTCACCCTGATAGTAAAGCCCACCAGAAGCAGTTTGCTTGCAGTTGGCAAGGAGAGCAGTACACTTTCACTGTCCGGCCCCAGGAGTACATCCACTCTTCAGATCTATCTCACAATTTAGTCCCCAGAGATCTCGGTCACCTTTCTCTTCCATAGGATCTCACACTGCTCTATTACATTAATGACATTAGATTGCTTGGACCTAGTAAGCAAGAGGAAGTGACTACCCTTAACTTATGGGTATGACATTTGGCATGTCAGAAAGTGGTAAATAAATCGGACAGACTCAGGGCCTTCCACCTCAGTGAATTTTCAGGGATCCAGTGGTGGGGAGCATGACAAGAGACCCCTTCTAAAGAGAAGAATAAAGTTGTTGCATCTGGTCTCCTACAACAACCAAGAAGGAAGCACAATGTCTAATGGGCCTCTTTTGCGAGGCCACGTCTTCATTTGAGAGTGCTACTCCAGCCCATTTACTGTGTGACACAAAAAGCTGCCAGTTCCGAGGGAGGCCCAAGGCAACAGAAGGCTCTGCTGCAGGCCCAGGCTGCGATTCAAGCTGTTTTGCTACTTGGGTCATGTGATTGAGTAGACCCAGTGGTGTCTGAGGTGTCAGTGGCAGATAGAGGGATGCTTTGGCAGGCCTGTCTAGGTGAACCTAGGTGCAGGTCCTTAGGATCTTAGAGCAAGGCTCTTTGCCCTAAAAGTTCTGCTAAGATCTTGATCTTGGACTTGTAGCCTCCAAAACTGTGAGAACACATTTCTGTTGTTTCAAACACCCCGTTTGTGGTACATGTTAGGGCAGCTCTAGACAAGTGATACAAATTGTGATCTAGTAAGTTCATGAGTGTGAGCTCATCTAATCTCCATAACTACCCTATGAGGTAGTCACTAGTGAGGCCCCTTTTCTCATAGAGGAGCCAAGGGTGACCTAGTATGGATCAGAGCTGGGATATGAATTTTGCAGTCTGATTCCAAGCCTGTACTCATAACCACCACCCTGTGGTGTCAGAAGAAAAGCATAATCTCAATGCACTGTATTGATCTCACCTGGATGAACCCCATGACCTGCCAGACCTCACTAAAAACATGTTTGCTTGAGTTTGGGAGATCAGCATCATCATGGCTCTCAGCACACTGCTACTGAGGGTAGGTGTTAAGTGTAGGAAGAGTAGGTGAACGCTTACTGTGAAATTTGAGAGATGCTGAGGATACCTGCACGTACTTGAAATTTCCTAAGAAATTCTGTTAATGATGGCTAGATGTCTAGTACCACTTGGAGAGCAAGCACCTCTTTATCTGTGCACCCTGAGCACCTGACCTACTCACACTTCTCCTGGCCTATGCTCTAGACGTCTTCTTATGAATATCCTACAGGACCAGCAGTTTTTCTTAAATGTTTTTATTAGTGCATTATAGTCATGCATAAAAGTGGGGTTTATTATGACCTAATCATATAGCATGGACTTTACTTGGCTCAACTTCAGTCTGAAGTGTTTCCTCTTTCCTCCTCCTCCTCCCTCCCTCATTCCTTTCTTCTCAATCCTCTTCCTCTATTCCAATGATCTACCCTCTATTTTCATGGGATCAGACCGCCCGACACACACACACACACACACACACACACACACACACACACACACTTTGTTTTTCTTTGCTTTGCCCTAGCTTCTGCATATGAGGAAAAAAAAAAAAAAAAAAAAAAAAAAAAAACATTTGACGTCTGACCTTCTGAGTCTGGCTTATTTCACTTAGCACTATGTTCTTCAATTCCATCCATTTACCAACAAATGCCATAATTTTATTCTTTATGGTTGAGTAAAACTGCACTGTGTGTGTGTGTGTGTGTGTGTGTGTGTGTGTGTGTGTGTGTGACATTTTCTCAATTCATTCATCTATTGGTAAGCACCTGAGCTAGTTCTATAACTTGCCAATTGTGAATTAGGCTGCTATAAACACTGATGCGCCTGGATCACTAGAGTATGCTGATTTTAGTTCTGAATAAATTCCAAGGAGCAGGATAGCTGGGTCATATGGTTGTTCTAGTCCTAGGCTTTTAAGGAATCTCCACACAGCTTTTCCAAGTGGCTGTACTAATTTGCAGTCCCACCAACAATGTTTCAGTGCACCTTTCCCCCCACATCCTTGCCAGCATTTATTATGATTTGTATCCTTGATGACTGCCATTTGAACTGAGGACCAGCACTTTAATTCCCAGTCCTTCTCCAATAACACTTAAGAAATAAACATGTTTTGACTTTTAACTTCATCCTTCATTATCTTTACTCAAGTTCTCACTAAAGTTGAACTTTTGTTAACATTTGAAAGGAACAAGAGTACAAAATTCTCTAACCCCTGAGGTTTGTAGAACTAACATTCAACTTTGATAGAGTGTAACTACGGCATGCCAAGTCCTAGGTTAGGCCCTCCACATACAAACACACATTTGTCTAGCTCCCTGCGATCCCAATCCTAAAACTAGCACATGCTCAGTATTTGTAATATGGAAGGATGGGCATATGGACCAATGAGCAATGGGAGGATGGACAGAGACAGATGGACAGATGGGGGGAGGTCTGCAGGTCCACTTACAAGAAACTCCATACTCAGAAACCACAGGAGCAAGAGGAAAGCAGCAGCCCCACCACCACCCAAGCTCTTGTCTGTGTCCCATCCCTTCTTCCTATGGTTCTCCAATCAGTAACCGAAGACAAAAAGCCCATAAGGATCTAGGCTGAGGACACATGAGGATCTTGACTGAGCTGGGAAAATCTTAAGTTTGCCAGTCTCCAATCTGTCCTGGTTGTATCATGAAGGCAGAAGGAATTCTTGGGAGGAGCAATATTTATTATCATTTCAGCTTCTGCCAAGACCCCAGGCAAGTCTCCAAATGACAGAGTGTGTCTGTGCCAGCATCTCCCTTTCCTCCCTAATCTTTCTTCTCTCCTCCATACACAGCAGCCTTCGTGCCACCTCTGCATCTCTAAATGCCTCCATTCTAAGCTGTCCCTCCAGAGTATCCACAGAGAGCCCTATTACCATGGAGTCTTGTTAATTAGTTCATTTAGCACTGAGGTACAAATGAAGATTAACACTTCTCCAGCATTATTCAATAAGTTATACTAACTCAAATAGTTTAAATGGTAGATGTGGCAAGAGGTACTTTCATTCCAGAAGCCTGCTCCATCCCCTACCTCCCTGGGGTCTGTACTCTACCATTTCAAGTGTGTTGGAAAGTATCTTTATAGCCCTGTACCATTCACACCTACCCCAGACCCCTTCACAAGCATTGCTACACTTTATAGAACTCAATGAAACATCCATGCACACATAACCTGCAGCACAAATATATGGCGAGGATACCTTTCTCTGTGTAATCATATTCAATTCTATGTGTTCTATTGTGCAGTGTTTATATTTAGGCATGGTTATAAACATCCAATCACAGCAGCTAACATTTGTACATCAGTAGTGTTCTCCTTTAACCTCTAATGCTCCCACTCCTCCCATCCCTTCATCATCTCCCCTTCTCTGACTCCTGACATGAACAGTTAGACATGTTCGGGTTTCTCTCACTCTCAAACACAAGCCCACGAAACCCTTCCCTTGACCTAAAGTCCCCCTTCTTCCTCCAGTGGCCTTAGATCTACTTTCTCAACTCTATTAAAGGGAGGAGCATGCCCCATGACTCCACTCTCATAGTCCCATCACCAACACTTGTGGCTATAAAGGCCTTTCTTGGCATGGTTGCTACTTCACCAAGATACACTTGATTCTTGACCTGTGCTGACAAGTCACTTTCTCCTTGGAAACGCAGAGCTTCCAGCAGCTTCTAAGCAGGACTTCCTCCTCTCTTCCTCTGACCCCTCTGATCACCAGTCCCATGGTCCCAGTTCCCTGAAAACTAAGCTGGATGCTCCTATTCATGGCATCATCTGCTTCCTATCAAAGCAACTGTTCCATTTTTTCATTATTGCTCATTCTATTTTATCTCTGCTAAAACCCAAGCTCCCTGAGGGCAGGCCTTCTGCATTCTGTCAACCACAGTAACCCGGAGAAGGCATGACATGGAGAGGCTTGGTTTAAAAAACAAAAATTATACAAATAAAATCCCCATTTGTAAAGGCAACAATCACAGCAGTCAGAGAAGCTAGCTACAGAGCAGATGAGGGATTCATCTCCAATTTCAAACCTGGTGCTCTTTCAAAGCTCCTGGTTTTCCAAAGCTACAGACTTCCTTTGGAAAACAAGGAGAAACTTAGTTTTTACTTCCATTTTAATTCACTGATTGCTAAACCAACAAACCTGAATAGTTACTGGAGCAAATCCTACAATCCTTCCAGGTGATTCTTGGAAAAATGCTCTGATCATCTTTGATATAATCCACTTTCAAGTCACCTAATATTCTCACCAAAGTACAAAACCACAAGGATCAACAATGCAAATGACCATAAAGGAGCCTGGAGCTGATCTTCCAAGCAGAATTCCAAATGCACACAACGAATATTACACATGCTGATCATGACAGAGCCAAGGAATCTGGAAAAATTATAATGCAGATCACATTTTAAAGAAAAAGTCTGTGTGCTGCTCATGAGTGAATGAGCTGCATCAGAAAACAAATCCCTAAATAATTTAAATCCAAAACTTAGGAGGCAGTGCACACATATGCAACAAATTCCAAATGAACGTGATCTGCTACCACACACCTCTGTGGTTTCGTGCCCTTTAATTATATTTTAATTCCTATGCTTTCTTATAAGAAAGTTTATCAGCTCCTGTTTTGTTTTTGTTGTTGTTGTTTTGTTTTGTTTTGTTTTTTGTTTTGGTCCCCAGCTGGAGCATCTACAAAGGAGGTAATGAAAACCCTTCTGCTCCCATTTTTATCCTTCTATCAGTTCAAGAAAGAGAATTAAGTATGCACAGAAAGTGAACAGGCCATATCTTTATGAGCAAACATTATTGTTAAGGAATTTATATAAAAAGTTGAATGAAATAATTCTTTACATGGAAAGTAAATAGTATAACAATGCAAATGAAAATTTTCTTATATAAATCTAACTTATCACTCACTGATCCAGGCAGGAGTCCACAGTTCAAAGCCAACATTCAGACACTGCATGTTCTTAAAATCCTTTACAATTTCTAAGTTTGATATTTAGGCCTGTCTTTTGGCTTTGTAAGATTCAGAACTAAAACACATTACAGTACCAACTACTCTCACCCCAGTCCTCAGCCTTCTACCCTCTTAGCTGCGTCACCTTACAGATTTCCTGAAGACTAAGCAAGCCCTAGTGACACACCTTCCCTCTGCTTCCCTTTGTGGTCAGGACTTGAACTGTGCCCTCAGCACATGCCCAGGTACTTATAGTCTCTCAGTCCGAGCCCACCTTCCTCTCTGGTGTGGTCATAACAAACATGGAGCTGGCTTGGCCCTCCTTTCTTCCAGGAGTAAGTTCCTGTATGACTAACCAGGGTCCCTCTACCCACACCACACACCAGCTAATGCTAACTGCCTTGGCAAACTGCATCCATTCTTGTTCCTGGCACACATCAATGATACTGTCAAAGCAGGTAACTGGAACATATGTTTAAATGGAAGCCAACTGTCCTCCTGACCTGTCTTCTTAATAATAAAAACCAACTTATATTCTCAAACAGATTTTCTGAATCACCCACCTTACCTGCAAGATAACAGATGGATAATATTACACCCTTTATTTCCATCTGCTTATTATGTAGCTTTCACTTTAACTTTCTTAAATTCAGGCACTATAACCAACACCTAAGAATATAAAGCAATTCAAGTACCCCAGATGCCCACAAAACACTAGGCCATTCCCATTTCCCCACCAAGGTGCTGTTTTCAGTCCCTGTCAGCTGAGCATCCTTGCCATCATTTTCTCCCTGGGCTTCTCCCAGTCTTGATATTTCAAGCTGAGGCGTTCATTTTCCTGTGCAATCTAGGCAAAGTTGGTTGCCTATGCTGTTTATTTCCTGTCAAGTCAGGCCTCTGTGGACAGCTGCAGAAACCTAAGCTGGACCAACCCAAGAGACAGAGGCAGAGCTCCAGTGTGAAACAGCACTTCTGTTACTTAAATGTGCCCACTGCCCATTTCAGCCTTGTTCACAGAGCAGCGGTGAGTACTTTCTAAGGTGCTCCCCACCCCCTCCTGCTGCCTTGCAGAATCCTCTCTAGAAACTTAAATGCCACTTCCTTGTGCTCTGAACTCCTCTCCCAAATGTGAGTCCACTCGGACTCTCTACAAGTAAGTCACAGTTGTACCTACTTCATCTCATCTGGGTCAATAACAGCCAAACAGGTGACACCCCAGACCTCCAAAGGGCGCCCTCTGGTCCTCTTTTCTCCCATGTCTTCAGTACCTCATTACCAAACGCGGGATAGTTAGGTTCAAAGAACGTGTCTCAAGCAGATGGGCACCTGTTTCGTGTTTCATTAACCACCGCCCTCCAAGGGTGTTCATGTTAATGGTACACTTCTCAAATATGCAGCAGCGACAGGGTTGTTTATTATATGGAATTGAGAGCAACTGGGCCCAACTTCCCACTCTTTCAAGAGAGTTCATCAATTTATTTCTCTTGGGAGTTTATCCAAACTCGAAAAAGTATAGAAGAAAAGGAAGGTCGAATATAGTGTTAGGTATTGACCATGTTTTCTGGTATCCAGCAAACCCAAGCACCTCAGAGACGTTAGGAATCCCCCACCCCAGCCCCTGCTAGCAGAAGCAGCTCCAACTCCACACCCTAACAGATGAGACCCAAGGGCTGCACAGAGAATTGATGCTAGTTCGTAGTTAGTATCTGGGTGCTGGATCTTGTCTTATCAACCACTAGCGACACAAGGAAAGAATAAATAGATAACAGAAAAGAGAAGAGTCCCAGACACCCAAACCATCCTGCCCTCCCCATTGTCACCTGGAATGGGCTGCCCAGCCCGGCGCAAGCAGTCTGGACCTGTCCTCACCCGTTTCCCGCCCTGGCCGCCTGGGCGGCGCCACCTTACCTTTCGGGAGTAAGGGGGCTTGCTCAGGTGGATGCCATCTCGGACGAGTTTATCCCTGATCATGATCTTCAGCTTCAGTTTGGGGTAGCTCACCAACTCCCTACTCCGGGAGGCGGTCGTCTGGCCGCGGGGGTCTCCGCAGGTACCCTGGGCTGGGCCGCCGCATGGCTCCCCCCGGCGGCAGGGGGGGACGGCGTCGGCTGGAGGCCCCGGCGACGCGGGCTGTGGCTCCAGCGTGAAGTAGAGGCCCGCGGCGGCGGCGTCCTGCTCCCGCAGCCTGCGCACGGCCTCTAGGATGCGCCGGCGGTGTGCGGGCGCCAGCACCCCGATAGCGTCCAGGTCCGGATCTCCGATCTGCTTGCACACCTCCAGGTCATCGTAGCCGTTATCCACGAAGGATTCCGCGTACTGCGGGAGCTGCAGCGCTTTCAGCCACTCGTAAACTATGTTGGTGCACATGGTGGGACTAGGAACCCCTCCGGCGAACACCTTCCCAGCGCCCCAGCGGCACGGGCGGCACCAGTTCCTGGAACTTTTAATCCTCTCCTCGAAGGGGAAAGAGAAATCGCAGTAAAGTTTTCCTGTTAGAGGAAACGATCAGGCCAGAGACCGAAAGCCATTCGAAGCGGTCTGAGAGAGGGAGACACGTTAAAAGCAGCAAAGTGAATTCCCGGAGCAGCCACGGAGCTCGCAGGCGCTGGCGGCTGGGCGAGCCGCTTCGCTCCGCACCGCCCCTGGATGCGCCGCCGCCGCGGGGAGGGGCGCAGGAGGGGGCGGAGGCGGGCGGGGCCGGGCACACCCCTCGAACCTGCCCTGGGTCAGCGCCGAGCCGGGCAGCCCCAGAGTTTCCCCAGCCGGGACAGTCCCGCGGCCGCGCGCCGCATCTCGCCTTCTGCCCGCTGCGGTTGGCGTTGGCACGCGCGCCTCACGCTGGGGAGGCGGCTCCTCGGCGCAGACCAGCGGCTGCCCGGGAGCGCCTAGTCTTCGCGAGTGTCAGTCCCTGTCGTCCTCCTAGTGGGGATCGGGAAGCTTTTAAGCTACCGGGCTCCGGTGGCCACCCTGGATCGCTTTCCACATTTCTTTTTCAATTCGACTTCCCTAGCCCGTGAAAGTCTCTGCGCTCACTTCTTCCGGAGTCTGCCTGACTTCAGCTGGCATGCCCAAGGCCGCCCAAGGGCAAGACCCTGCTACCCACACAGAGCTAGGCAAGGTTCCAAAGTCAAGTGTCTTCTCTCCCCTTCCGATCCGCGTTGAATCCCCCTTCCTCGGAGCTCCTGTGAAGGCTGGAGCCTGCAATCCGGCTGTTTCTGTGGTCACTCGCTCTGTGTCCCGAGCGGTGCGGCGGCGCTTTGGTAGGCGGGTGGGCGCGACGTGGGGACCGCCTGCGTCCAGCCGGCGCTGCGTGCAGCACCTCCTGCTACAGCTGGGCACGCCGGCGTGGAGAGGCTGCCGTTGCTCCCGCTTGGCTCGTTCTTCCCAGGCTCCCAGGTATCCGAAAGTTTAGGATGGATTGTAGTTTGTCCTTGGCCAGTACAACCGCCTGTGCCCCTGCTCTGCTTTCTGCTGGCTACCCTCACCCTCTCCTACCCTACGCTTTTTCTCAGGTCTCCCCACCCTGTATTCTATCCTGGCGCCCTGGGTGACCAGGCCTTCAACGGACACGCGAGGTGTTCGGTCCCGGAGCCGGGGAACCAGAGCAGACCCTCGCTTCGTCCGCCCAAGGATCGCAAAGAAATTAATAAAGCAGATGCCTCTCTCTGGTAATAGAGGGAACGCTAGGACAACCTCCGCCAGCGACACTTTCTCTCTAGAGACAAGCAAAATCCACTGAGTCTCCTCCTCGTGCTTGAACGACCTTATGAGATGGGGACCCCAGCGTCAGGTGGAACAGACCCTGCCTGGATCACTTTCCCGGTATCACACCTCTTGGTGGGACTAAGGGTAGTTAAGGATCTTGGACCCAGGCCACACTGTCTCCTTTTCGCAGAAGTGCGGTTCAACTTCGGACCTGAAATATTTCAACCGGGACCTGCCTTGGACCCTTTTTTTGAGGGCGTGTTCGTGGGGTGTGCCAGCTTGTCGCCCTGACACTGAGAAGTGGACACGTAGTGGTTTTAGAGTCGTTTCCCGATCTGCTGCGTGTTTAGCCTTTGGGCGTGTATGTGGCGGGGAGAGGCGGGGGTCCCTCTTTCCCTAACTGGGAAGAACTCAAGTTCGTCTTTGGACACGGACCCCTCAACGGAATCGGACAGCTTTTTCCTTTACGCCGGAGAAAGTGCCCGATGTAGATGCACCCAAAATGTTCCCTTACATTTGCAGTTGGTTCCCGATTCCCTAGCTCCGGAACAGAGCCAATCTAATATTAAAAACAGCTGCCAGAAAAACCTTATATTCGGGAGGGAGGGGAAAGACGAACGCGAACAGTTGTGGGGCTGAGTGCGCTCCCAGCCCCGGATCACCCAGGCGGCCCTTTCACGAGTCGGGGTTAGGATCTGTGGCGCTGGTGGAGCGCGAGGCGCCGGGGCATTGGGACGCTGTACTCTCAATTCTCCCAGCTGCACGCTGGTGGCCGCCTCTCCCTCGCCAAAGCGGACGCACAGTGCCCCCTCGTGTCCGCGCTGGCGAATTTTTAAGGCGTTGTCCAAGTCCTCCAAACTCTTTATTCAAGCAGAAGGCACTGAGTTTTATGGCTACCAGTTTCCCGCCACCTTTTTAAAAGTACAAATATTGAGCTGGGGCAATAGCTCAGTGGCAGAATGCTTTCCTAGCACGTATGAAGAACTGGCTTCAATCCTTAGCACCACATAAAAATAAACAAAGTGGTTCTATTCTGTCCATCTGCAACTACAAAAAATTTTTTTAAATTACAAATATTTACATAAAGTTAATCTTTGCATCCCAGTGCTCTCTCATAAATATTTGACTTTTAAAAGTAAAATATTTCCTAGTTTGAATTGCTCTAAGAGAGAAGTTATAAGCAAACATTTATGGGGAAATCAGTATATACAGGGTATCTATACATATTATCTGTACATATGTGATGAGTAGGATTATTGTCCTACAGAGAAGAAATCGAGGCACCAAAACATTAATTTGCCCAAGACTTATCACCAATTACAGGTGTGCTGCCTAATGCGCAGGAAACGCTGGGTTCTTTCTTTTTCAGACTGGGAAATTTAAAGGAAGAAGATTTTATTGTCCTGGTTGTTTATTCCCCATGTTGTGTGAAAAGTCTAACAGTGCTTCTTAGTAGTTCTTTACCTTCTTATGCACGGCCTCTCCCCTCTGGGAGCCTAGGGAAATTCATCTTGTCTCATTTAATCTTCAGCCAAGGCAGTATTTTTATTTCCATTTTATAATTAGGGAAACTGGTTTAGAGGAAGATGAATGACTTGCCCAAGGTCATATTGTAAATCAGGACAGAGACAAGAACGAGCCTGTCTTGTCAGAGCGTCTCCCCGACAGGCAGCAGTGATTCTTCTTTATTTATGTGCAGAACACCATCTAATTAGGAAATAAAGCATCCTGGTGCTCTTTCTGGAAGGGACACCTTTTATGAACTAATAATCTGTTAATCAGTCATAAATAAAACCTCCTCATTTTGACCTCTTGAGAAACTTGCTATCTGGAGACTTCACTGGTTTGGGCTATAGAGGATTCCTTTCCAGGATCCCCTTCCGCTTCCCTTATACATTTCCCCCTGACTTGTTCAAGTTTCCTGCACGAATCCTGGAATCTCCTGTCTTTCCACCATTGCCTTAGCATATTGGACCTCTTAATAAATTTTTTTTTAGAGGCTAACACGTGAAAGCACAAAGCAGAACTTGTATAGCCTACATAGGACTCTACTTTCTGCAGACACACATGGATGAGGTCCACAATAAAACTGCCAAGAACAACAAAGAACAATTTAAAGATTTAGAACTGTAGCCTTTTATAGCTCAAACATCATGTGCTATTATCTCTGACATCCAACTTTATATGAGGGAAATAAGTGGTCCAGGAGGGTCAAGTAACTTACCTAAGGTCACACAGCTAGTGGGTGACAGAACTGGGACAAGAACTCAGATCTGTCCCTTGCATTGCTCTTTGTAGTACACTGCATGACCTCATTTTTGCTGTAAGCACCTGCCTACTGTCAAAAATCATTTATTTACTCATCAAATGTTTATTAAATAGGCACTTCAGAATGGGGAACTGAAGCAAAAAGAGAAGAGTTTTTCTTCATTAATTGTAACTGAAGAGATTTCAGCATTTTAAGTATGTAGAGAATAAACTGGTAGTTTTTTATATGTTGGTTCATGAATTGTGATGATTACAAAAGTACAAAGATGTTACCTTCTATCTTTACTATCATACAAATTCCATATATCATAAAATTAGCCAAAATTTGAAATTAAATTATATTTGACACATAGACAAAAAAGTACTTTAAAATTAAGTGGCTTTTATGATCCTAGGTACAGCCTTAGAATTCCAAATTAATTTGCCCAGCATGTGTTGTCAAGTATGTATAACTTGACAAGATATTTTTGAGTGACAATGCTTTCTAAGAGTTGTTTTTCTTTAGATAAAAATTTTAAAATATATATCATATTGATTACTACTTAAAATATTTGGGGCCAGACGTTTTTGCATGGGAGATTCCTTGCCTAATGAAAAGCACTGAGAAAACCAGTTGTGGACAAAGTTTCTTTTTAGGTACTATTTTAGAACTATGACAATAACTATATGACATGGCTTCAGATTTCAAAATGCAGTGTTAGCCCTGACACTCAGTGAAATTAATTAATGATAATTAGATTCAGGTTTTAAATTCCAAATATCAAAAAACAGCTTTTCTGCTTTACTCAGTAACTCAATTTCAGATTACAGAGTAAAAACTAATTTGTTTTGGAGTTTTCTTGGTGCCACGTAAGATTTTATACTATTTTATTTAGAAGACAGATGTGCATACCTAGCATGTATAAAAATTAAATTTCATTAACATCTATTAAATGTCAGTCCCCAGGGTGTCTAGCTTTGTAAAAGTCGGGGATATATAATATTAATCTTAAAATGCTAAATATGTCTTGTCTTTGCTTAAACCATGAGCTATAAAACATCAAGAAGTTACATATGTCGTGGGGAGAAGAGAGAATAATGGGCTTGAGTGATGTAAGGGGCAATCTGTTCTCCACCAACTGGGAATGAGGCATGGGGTTGGCACCTTAATTAGGGGCAGGCTGGGTGGGGATGTCTGTTAACATGCCTGAGCTATAGACATTACACTTGTGTGTGACAACACGTATTTGAAAGAAGGAGCGACAAGGAACAGTAGGGAACACCAGCAGGATGCCATTAGATTATTCATTGCTATTATAACAGGACTTTCTTTTCTTTAAAGAAGGAAGGGGGCGTACACCTTCAAGAAGTCATAGACTGAGAGGTCACTCGCAGGAAGAGTGCCAAGCACAAGACTATATTCGTGATAGAAAATAAAATGAGGTCCATCAAAAAACACTCTTATCACTTCATCTCTGATAATCTCCAAAAGTTCTATATTTTGAAATTTACTCAAGGAGAGAAGGAAAGAGGAATCCAGTAGTTACTGTGGGGTAAAAATGGTTGTTGGTGCAGTATTTTGTTAAATGAACATAGAGAGTTTTTAGGAGTACTTTTTTTTCCCTTCAATCTGAAGTCAGCAAAGTTAACTTCAAATTTGGGTTACATAACCTTATACAAGTGAAACGATTTTGATAAAAGCTATTTTAGACAAGTGAAAGCTACTGATACCAACATAAAATTATTCATGTCAGACTTAGAAAAAACTAGAGTCAGGAGAAGTGATGAAGGGAGAGAGCCCATGCCTGCCTGTCTGAGGGAAATCCTATTTCAAGGACTTTCTAAAGGCCCCCAAGAGTTCCTTCACATTCTGTGCCATACCCCACTCTTTGTAAGCCTCACACATATGTACAAATTTCTTTAACAAAGATCATCTTTGATATTCTTTAAGACTGCAACAATTGAGACAAGCTGCTATCAACAGAACACTTGCCATAGCTTACTATGACACCATATTCCCACTGTAACTCTATCTCAAGTAAATACCATTAGTCTTTGGAGAACCTCTCTCTGATTGTTCAGGTTAACAGTAACCTTTAGAGAACATTCAAGAACCACTTTATCATTTTGAAAACTGGTACATAAAGGAAATAAATCAAACATTTTTTTTCCTGTGTTTTCCTCTATGATCTGTACCTCAGGAAACAAAATCATTGATGAGGAGTTTCTTTGCAACTCCTAATACATGAATGGGTCTCAGCCGGCCTATCTTCTATATGGACTGCTGAAAATCCCTAAGACTGTTTTAGGAAGATCACAAATTCAATCTTATTTTCTCTTTGTTACCTTTACATTAATGCTACAAAGGCAATGATGGTCAAAAAAAGAGCTGGTGGCTCAGCAGTAATGAGTGGCACTATGCTACTAGCAGGTGTGGAGGGGATTAGTTTCAGTGAAGAATTTCCTTAGTGAAGCAGTAAAAAGTATGAATTGTATTAATCTTTACCTTTGCATACTTTAAAAAATATTCCACGTAATGAAATGACAATGACTTAGGTACACGGAATGCATACTGACCTTGAGAACCACCCACATGATGGCTTGAGTTGCCAGCCAGCAGAACTAGCCACACTTCTCATGTCACATCATTTTCATTTTATAAAATGACTGGCAGAAAAAATTATGGTTATGTAGATGAAGGTCTTTGGCAGGCATTTTCTTGAAAATGAATGAAATAAATCTGACACATCAGGTAAATCACCAACAGTATTTGTTGGCAGTGGTAATATTCAAGCTTTCAAATAAAATTTGAATTTTGGCAAACTTTGAACAGCTACCATGAAATTGAGAGATTCCCAATATTGATGGATGTTTCTAATAACACTATGGTTAATAATGTTGCTTTTTAGTATTGAATAGTGAAATATTTCCACATTTATAAATCACATGTATCAGTGACCCAATATATTCCAAATAATGTTACAAAATCATGCATAGGCAAGAGATCCAGTAAAAGAGCAAGATAACTGGGAGGCTGAGGCAGGAGGATCACAAGTCCAAAGCCAGCCTCAGCAACAGCAAGGCACTAAGCAACTCAGTGAGACCCTGGCTCTAAATAAAATATAAAATAAGGCTGGGGACGTGGCTCAGTGGTTGTGCGCCGCTGAATTCAATCCCTGGTACCTGTCCACCCCCTCCCCCCAAAAAAGAGCAAGATAAACCAATGGATCTTCATGTAACAGAATGAAAAAGTTTATTGACATGGTTTCAGATTTCATACCTCAACTAGCCTTGAATAAACTATCATTTGTCACATTTTAATAGAGAAGAATATCTACAATTCCTTGAAAAGGGTAGTAAAATAATCTTTGCACTGAAAACTTCACATCTTTGTGAGGATGAAATTCATAACTTTAATTAAAGCAGCATACTGCATGGGGAAGCAGATAGGAGAGTCTAGTTGTCTTCTGTGAAACCAAACTGTAAAGGGGATTTATAAAAAAAAATGAAAACATTGTCTCTCTTCTTATGAATTTTTTATTTTGGAAGATGAAGTTATTTCCAATAAAAATGTGGCATTTATTTTGATTTATACAGGTTTTTCATAGTTATCACAAACAAGTAAAGAATTTAAATTTTCCTCCCTTCTAATTCCTAATATCAATAGATAAATTTCCACATGAACTAAAGCTAGGAAATGCATGTGTTAAGACCAAAAGTTTGGTAAGTGCTGATCTAAGCAATATCTGACAATTTCACAAAAGAAGAGAGAAATAGACATTGTTATTTCTTCCTGTTGAAAGTAGGCCACCTATGAAGTAGTCATGCCAGAAACTATATTGCACCAGAATCTGATCAAAGCTCTACATCTAACTATCAATTTATAGAAAATACAACAGATGAACATGTGAGAGAGACAATGATAAGAAAATGACCTGGTTTCTTCAAGAAAAATGGGGATCAGGGAAAAGGGGGAAAAAATCAAGACAGAAAGAAAGAGACTCCTGCAAAGCCATAATATGTAGATCAGTGTCTTTTCTGGGACTTCATTTAAACAAAAGTTGTAAAAATTACTATTTTAAAAAAATGAAGAAATATGTGAGCAGTAACTAGATATTTGTTGACATTTAAGAAATTGTTAACTTTTAGTTGTGATAAACTATTTTCAGTAATCACAGTAACACAAGTTTTTCTTTTTTTCAGGTAATAGTGGGGCTTTAATAAAACATATTTCTTAAAAGATTTTTTTCAGTAGAATAGACACAATTATGCAAGTCATCCTTTATGTAAAGAGTCATGAAAGAAGTTTATACTTTTGTGTGTATCTAATTTGTACCTGCAGTTTAAAAATACTGATTAATTCTTTTAAAATTTCAGATATTGTATATGTTCACATGGAAAACATACAAAGGTACAAAAAGAAAATATAAAACAGAAAACCAAATAATAATAATAATTATTATTATTATTATTTTGTGCTACCAGGGATTGAACTCAGGGGCACTCGACCACTGGGCCACATCCCCGGCCCTTTTTTATGTTTTATTTAGAGACAGGGTCTCACTGAGTTGCTAAGTGCCTCGCCATTGCTGAGGCTGGCTTTGAACTCGCGATCCTCCTGCCTCACCCTCCCAAAGTGCTGGGATTACAGGCATGCGCCACCACGCCCGGCTCCAAATAATTTTATGAAGAGAAAAAAATGAACATTATTGTAAATCCTTCCTATTTTTAAAGCTCTGTGTATGTGTCTGTATGTGCATATTTTGCAGTACAATTTCTGCCAAATTGGCATTCGTGTGTGCACATTATACACACAGACATACTGACTTCATATTTTGTAAAATTATGGTTGTCTTGAATATGCCATTGTTTTATTAACTCATTTTCTTTTTTTCTCTGTTTTAAGGTAGATATTCCTCATACTTTGGAGATGAAATTTTTACAGATGAAATTGCATAATGCCTGGGATTGGCTTCAGAATAATCTGAGGAGATAGTGGGTGATAATATATGAAACAAGATTAAGAATGAGTTAATTGTTGAAGCTGAGTGATATTATTTTGGATTTGTTATACTCTTTATTAGTCTATGTGCTTATGAATTTCCATAGTAACACATCAAACAAATATACAGGTGATGAAAACTCCTATTGCCTGAAGGGATGACTTGTAACCTTGTAGAAAGACATAAGATGGCCTATTATAATGAAAACAGAATGTACCATCTCTCAGAGCATGAGCTTGACAATGACAGAGATCAGAGATGTTCTGTAGGGGTCGGAGCTGAGGAGGGCTGGAGCTACAACAAGGAAAGGAGGTGTTAAGGTCAGAATGTACGTGTCCTCTCAAAATCCATTATGTTGGAGCACTAATCCCCCTATGGAGGTCGGGAAGTAGGTCCTTTGGGAGTTAATTAGGTTTAGATGAGATCATAGAGCCCCCACAATGAGATTCCTAGCATTATGAGAAGAGAGCTGAGTTTCTTTCTCCCTCTTCCCCCACATCCACAGGAACCAAATCCTCTGGCACCTTGATCTTGGATTTTCCAGCTTCCAGAAATAAGAAAAATAAGTATCTATTGTTTAAGGCACCCAGTCTATGGTATTTTGTTATATCAACCCAAACATATAGGAAAGAACATACTAAAGAAAGCATGTAGCAAAGAATATGCACCACTGGGGTGGGTCTAAGCTGAAAATATGAGAAATACCTCTTTCCATTAATTATTTTTATTTAATATTTATTGAGTATCATTATTTCAAACTGTTCTAAGCATGGAAAAACAATAGCAACCAAGAAAGACTAAGTTTCCATCCCGTGGAGCATAAATAAAGAACTAATTTGATTTCTGGTGATGACAAAAACATGAAGAAAAATAAAGTGGAGAAAGGAATGAAACTTGTCAAGAGATTCCTGGGCTGGGGTTGTGGCTCAGCGGTAGGTAGAATGCTCACCTAGGACATGCGTGGCCCGGGGTTCGATCCTCAGCACCACGTAAAAATAAAGGCTTTGTGTACAACTAAAAGCAAATAAATACATATTTTTTTAAAAATTTTTCTAAAAAAATAAAATAAAATAAAAGAGATTCCTGTGGGAGGAGTGTCCCTGGTGGAGAAACAGCAAAGGCAAGTACTGGTCAGCACCAAGGATGTTGCCTTTGGGAAGCAGCAAGCAGACCCCTGTGCTAGAACACAGTCAGTACGGAGGAAAGGGGTAGCAACTGGAATAGAAAGGGAGGCAAACATTGGGGCTTATTGCAAATGTGTTGGAAGCCACTGAAGATGTTGCCCAGGGAGCAAGGTGAACTGATTCATAATTAACAGGAGCTTTCTGGCTACAAGAGAAGAAGCACTGAGACCACTTAGAAAGCTACCTCACAGTTCCAGCAAGAGATAGGCATCACCTGGACTTGGGCACAATAGTGGTAAACCTTTAAGATAAGAAGCATGCAGAATTTCTATTTCTAGTTCTTGCTGGAAGCAGACAAAGAAAAGAGAGAACCCAACGTTGACTCCTAAATATTTGGCATGACCCACTGAGTGAATGAGTTGTTCTGTCCTAAGATAGAGAAGACAGAAACAGGGTGAGCTTGGACGTGGGAAAGGGAAGGAGCAAGAGTTTTGGTACTTTGAGTCATAGGACCAAATGGGTTTAGATTGAAGAAGGCTAAGATTAACACATAGGGCACTCCAACATGTAGAAACTGGGAGTGACTCTAAAGAGCCACAGAAGGGAGGGAAAAGGAGCAGCTAGTGAGGTCGGCAACTGGAATCTGTGAAGAAAGCTGTTTCAAGAAGGGAAACTGTGACCAGTGCTGCTGAGGTGTCCAGAGAGATAGAGATGAGACCTGAAGCTGACCTAGATCAGGCACCACAGAGGTCAATGTCTGGGTTGTCAGGAGCTATCTCAGCTGGAACTGACCCAAGAGAGACTGAGCAGCAGAAGAGGAGATGGTAATAGGGGAGTCTGTGGAGATGCAGGTGGGTTGGTAGATTTGGTGATGGGATGAGGTGGAAGTTCTGATTAATGACCAGAGTCCAGGTCATCTGCTGAGAGAGCAGGAGGGCAAGGGAGCTATGAGATACTGCAGAAACACTCCTCCCAGGGAGGGGGACAGTGCATGGACTGGAGAACAAGAACCAGCCCGTCAGGGAATCTGCAGTCACACCAGAGGTTTGCGGTCATAACCCTGAATGAGACCGGTTATCCGCATCAAGCATTGTCCTTCAGCCTGGTTGAACCAGAGAGTTCCCTCTAACCAGACTCTGATTCTCAGAAAAAAAATATAGAGTAAAATGCAAGACAGGATTTACATATGCAAAGTTTAAAACTCATGCAATCATACTGTGTCAGCTTTCAACCACGATTGCGGCCCACGTCCCGCGTGAGGCACTGAGCCTGAATCACTCGTGTGAATTTGGGGTGACGCAAAATGATCACAAACACAGACTCAGATACCTTTCAATCTTCAGGACGGCCGACTCCCGGCCTCAAGCCCCCAAAACAAGGAGAGAGGTAAAGCCACGAGAGGCTGGAGAGAGAGAGAAACTCCTTTGTTCAAAAGTGACTTTTACTGGGGGAAAGCTGTTTCCTAGAATATTCCATACGTAAAGTGTGGAGGGGGTAAGATTACAAAGGACAGGTATGGGTAGCCCAGCCCCTTTGGGCGTCACCCAGTCAGGGCCACGCCTTGTTATCTGAGCCTGGACCCCTAACACTTCTGCATCAGACATCAGTGCCCTTTCATTTTCCCCGACAAGCATCAGGACTTAAGGTATTTATTTCTCCAGTGGCTTCACACACACTATAACAAAATACCTAAGGTCATTAATTCATGAAAAGGAAAGATTTGTTTTGGCTCATGGTTTTGGCAGTTCCAGTCCAAAACTGGATGGACCCACGGCTTAGGGCCTCTGGTGGGGTGCGGCTCGGCAATGGGAGGAAGCACACGGTGCAGCACATGGCTCACCCCATGGCCAGGAAGCAAAAGAGGAAGAGACCAGGGTCATGCAATCCCTTTTGAGAGCACATGCTCAATGACCTGAGGAACTCCCATAAGGCCGTCCTCCTAAAGGTCCATAGCCCCTCTCAAGGACACCACCCTGGGAACCAAGCTATAATACAAGGACCTTTGGGGGACAGTCAATGTCCAAACTGTAATACACAAAACCAGTTTCAAACTATGCCAGTTTTTCTGATATCCAGCATAGAGCAAAGAAAGAGGTGATCTAATTAACCAAATAATCTGATCAATATAAAATGCATTCTAAAGGATAACAACGTTTTTCTTTTGGCTGTGCTGGGGATGGAACACAGGACCTTTCCACTCTACCACTGAGCTACATTTCCAGCCCCTTTAAAAATAATTTAATTTTTGAGGCAGTATTTTGCTAAATTGTACAGCCTGGACTCAAACTTTGCACCTTCCTGCCTCAGACAGGCTGTGCCATCACCACCCCTGGACTATCCGATTATAACATTTTAAAGGACTTATCTAAGTAAAGTACCTAGTAAAACCAGGCTGACAACCTTGATGGTTCATCAGGCAGAGTTGCCACGTTGGGGTTATGAGCACCAATTACTGTATTAGTAAAGGATAGTAGAGAGGTAAGCAAAGGTTAACCAGGCTTGACGGGATTCCAGAGAACCCAAGTTACATCCTCATCACAATCACCTTAACACAACCTACCATCCTGAAAATGCTGTATGAAAGGAAATCGCAAGACTCAAAAAATCTTTTTCAAGGGCCTGAAATCAGCAGTGTAGATGGGCAAAGACAATTTACAAGTCACTGACTGTGGGCACAGAAAGACATAAATTTCAGGTGCAAAAGAAATAAAAGAAATGAGCATGAAAGCTATACGAAAGGAAGACTTTCTTTTTTAAGTTTTATTGCATTAATTTAATTCTATTCCTGGAAATAATAGAAAATGACTTAAGGCAATTTCTCTTTCTTTCCAGAAAATTCTGAAAGATTATGTTTTTGATTGGTAAAAGGAAGGAAGAAATAACTTATAAAAATATCATGAAGGATTTATAAAACATAAAAAACTATAAAAAAGACTCTTTCTGAAGAGGTAGTATCTTTGCAAAAACTATGTTCACCAAGAAGTTCTATGACATTAAAAAAAGAAAGTGTTTAAATTTCTTTGACAAAACACTTAGGATGTGCATTAAAATGGAAATCCAATGAGAAAGATACGGGATGATAAAAAAAAAATAACAAATTATGTAACCTTGCAAAAACTTATGTTCATATATCTTCGAGTTCCTCATGGAATTGCTGGAGGAAAGCAGGTTTCTTGAAACAAATGGTGTCAATGTTAGTGTGTGGTGGTAAAACACAGGATTGTGCCTTTCTTTAAAACATACAGAGCTCCCACATTTTTGGAGATACTCTTATGTGGTATGATGAGACAAGGGAATGAGCTAATGTTTAAAAAAATAAAAGACTTGCACACTTGCACAGTACACAGTAATCTATAAGCAAAAATTTTTAACATAGCTACTTTCAGTAAAATTCCATTTTTCTAAAGTATTACATTCTATACATTTCTTTGTAAATTATTACATATAGGTATTTCAAGTGTCCTACAATGACACTAAGACAAAAAGAATAATGGAATGTTCCTATAGATAAAATAAAAATGATGAGCATTTCTTATATAAATTAATAGGCTCAATTGAAGACACTACCAAAATATAAAATTTCAGACTCAGCTGATTCTACTCAGTCTCATTCTGAGCCTACTGCCTTGCGCTAAAGGACGCTTGTTCCTCCCATTATCAGCCTTCCCTTGGTGTAGAGACACCCCAATTATTCCTGTCTTGTAGATAAACCTGTCTTTATGAGTCTCCTCCTCAGGTCCCTTGTTATTTTAGGTAGCTTTCAATTCTGTGACCAAAAGACCTGAGAAGAACAATTAGAGGAGGAAAGGTTTGAGTCTCATGGTTTGAAAGTCTCAGCCAACTCCATTGCTCCTAGCTGTCAAGGCAGAAATGTGTGAGGAGGAAAGCAGCTCAGAACATGGAATCAAGAAGTGGAGAGAGCTCTGCTACCAGGGGAAAATATAAACAGCAAAGGTATGCCCCAGTGACCTACCTCCTCCAACCATACCCTACCTGCCTACAGTTACCATCCAGTTAATCCATATCAGCAAATCAATGCACTGATTAATTTAAGGCTGTCATAACCCAACCATTTCACCCCTAAACTTTCTTGCAATGGTTCACATATGAGCTTTTGGAGGACACCTCCTACCTAAACCATAACACTCTTTTTCTGAGCTTCCTCCTCAGGCCTTCCTCCTCAGGACCATTGTTCCATGACTGCTAAGTAAACCTGTTTTCCATATTTTGCTCAAAATACTTCTCCATGAAATTCATTAATTGACTAGTAAAGACTCAAATGGCACTTTGTGCTTACACTCTCTCAAATGCAATGACTCAAATGCAACTTTGTCTCCAAACTGCATCTTTTGTTTTAAATATGAAGTTCTAGATTTTCTGAAAGATAAATAAAAATAAACATCTCACTAGCAAACTGATTATTTAACTCCAATGTACCAAAAATGTGATCCTCCTTCCTGTCAAACTGGTTCTTCAATCCTGTCTTCTCTCTGTTCATGTAAATAGGTTTGTATCAAGTGCTCCTATGCTGGGCACTGTGTCCTGCTCTCTGGATCTAAAAGATGGGTAACATGCCCTCCCAGCCCTGGAGGACTCATGGTAAAGTGGGAATGAGAGACATTTAATCACAGAGGACAACACAACAAGCAAGTGCCCAGCTATTGTAAGAATGTCCTAAGAACAAGAGCTGTGAGTGCCCAGCCGGCCCAGCTAAGAGTTTGATCCGCATCCCGTACATAGCAATGAATTGTCTGACTTGTGGTTTTAGACCGGATATATTAAGGACTATATGGAATGTGCTGAAAAACGTCAAATATTAACTTGCCAAGTGTAACAAAATGTTAAGTATAATACCTGTATTACATATTGGTATTGGGTACATAGTTGTATATGTTGG
This sequence comes from Tamias sibiricus, assembly GCA_025594165.1. Taxonomy (NCBI): domain Eukaryota; kingdom Metazoa; phylum Chordata; class Mammalia; order Rodentia; family Sciuridae; genus Tamias; species Tamias sibiricus. Next base: position 132,312,250 of record CM046666.1, on the reverse strand, counting down.
TATATAGAAGATTTTGCACCTTGCTCAAGTGTGGCACACAGACTGGCTCAAAGATTGAGCAACTCCACTCCAGCAAGTAAAATTCTCACAAAGGTCTATAAGGATGTTCACTGCCATCTTAATTATGAGGATAGGGTCTTGAAAGGCCACCTGTCATTCATCCCTGGGAGTGGATAAGTAAAATCGCAGCGGGCACACAACATAGAGCAGCATCGGGCAGTAGGAGGGTGTGCTGGAGAGAGCAGAAGTACTGGCGAGGGTTGAAATGCATTCTCCTGCCACTGCCAGCACATCCTGCTTATCATTCCAGACTGGGTTCTCTGAGAAGGCTTCTCCAGAAATCCCACCCTCCTCAACAGTGTTTTAGGATAAACCCCCACCACCAATCAGAGCACAGACCACAGAGGGCTGGGGGTTTGGGGGAAATGGTGTACACAATGGATGGGTTTCTGAGCTCTTAGTTATACTCTGAATCTTTATAGTTGCGTGGCCCGAGGCAAGTTATTGAATCTTCTGAGCCATGGGATTTCCTCTTTAAAATGAGTTCATGACTATAGTACCTACTTCATAGTGCTACTGGGAGAATATAGATAATTCAGGCAAAGTGCTTAGAATGTTTGTTTGGTATGTAGCTCCATAAATGTTGGTGGGTATTATTATTAAGCTTCTTGAGAGACAAACTAGACTCTTATAGCTTTATACACAAAGCGCCAACCCAAGATCCTTTAATATTTGTTAATTAAGATGACACTTAATTGTGCATTTCCCCAATAGTATATACTTTCTGCACTTATTTTTTTTTCACAGTATAGCTCAGTTGTAGGACTAATAAACACTAATAAAAAGTTACACAATAGTCACATGCATTCTTTCAATGTCACTTGCTTTACATTTTGTCCATGTGCAGACTGGCCATGATATCCTCCATCCAATAGACATTACTGAAATGGGTATAACATTATTATTTTATGTAATTACTAATAATTTCCTTTTTAATTATTTAAAGTGCTACAGTACTGTATCAGTGATCAACTTTTAAAAAAAATACGTACTTTTAAAGTTCTAATTGACACATAATAATTCTACAGGTTTATGGGGTAGGGTGTGATATTTCAATATCTGCATAAAACATGTGATAATTAGATCAGGTTAACTGGCATATCCATCACCTGAAATATTTATTATTTCTTTTCAACTACCAACTTTTGGTAAATTTGGGCATGGGATCAGTGATCCCCAAATTTGTTCTGTAAAGGGCTAGATAATAAATGCTTCGGGCTTTGGTTCTGAATAGCTAATGATTCTATAAAGTAAAGGATCCAAAATGCATTTTGCCCTTTAAAAAGAAATGCCAATCTGCATAGATTTGTGTTACATACTTCACACAAATATCTTAATGCAAAGGTAGTGCAAATACATTCACAAGTTTCTGTGATCCAAAGTCAGTCTTTTTTGGATGAGCTGGAAGGGGATTTATTGAGGATTATTTGAGAACCAATGTCTTTCAAGATGATCGCACATTGAGGCTTTTCTTTGCAAAGCCTAAGGCTATGACCACCTTTGCCTCATGATCAAGATAACTTCATTCTTTTTATAATTGGGTATGTGGATTGCTACTCACCAAATAGAGTACAGTGAAATAGAAATGACTGAGGAATACTATGGAATAAGCAAGACAGGACAAAGGAATCCTTTTCCTCCTTGCCCCTATGTGGGACAATAAAGATAATTTGAAATAAACCAGTAAGGAATTTGAAAAGGTGAGGATTATAGAGATAAATGGAGCCTACTCTATCAGTCTTTAGAATCATCATTGACAAACTGCCTTGAAAATTCTTTAAACACAAAAGATTTTATTGTCTTTTTGAATTTGACAGGTTCCGAAAGCACTTCAAAGATGAAAGTGAGAGAATGTGGATTTCCAAATGCAGGTTGTGTTGTTGACAGAGGGATTAGAAATGTTGGTCCTTTGACAATTCAGCTGTTCTAGAGGCACTGAACAGGAAAGGTGCAAATTCCAGAATTTCCTGACAGCAACATGAGAATAGGTGCAGTAAAAATAACACTTCTCTAACGAAAAAAAAAAATGTAGATTTGCAAATTTTTAAAAAGTATAGTAGTTGCAGTTCCACTGTGTTTAAAATGATGGAATAGGCTGAAATTATCACCAGGGATGGTAAGAAAATTTGAATAGAAATGTTAACTTTCCTATATATGAATTTTAAAACAATAACAATTATACCAAGACATCATGGAGAAAAAGACACATGTTCTTTAAAATAAACTGAAGTTAATGAAAAGTATATCAGAAAAATATTCCATGTTTCCATTTTTTGATCATTTACTTTTTCTAATGATCAAACTCACCCATTTGGGGAAAACCAAAAATGTTAAATTTAGAATGACAGGGTCATGAGTGAATCTTAATTTTTTAAAATACTTTTTGGTATTTGTCAACTTTTTGCAATTGCCATATATTTACAAATAGACACAAAAAAATAAATACAGAAATACTCATTTCTTGATGTTCATATTACTTACCTGAGGGGCTGCTCCTTACAGGTCCTCAATTATGTAAATAATAAAACTTTCCAAAGCCTTTAAGGTGCATGTGGGATTATCAGTCTTGACATCTGAACCAAAATTTGGGTGGCAGTCCTTCCTGCTTTTTCAGAGTGGCCACAACAGGGCCCCCTTATGCCATATTTCCATACCACTGTGCACTAATTCCTATGATTGAACTTACTGAACTCTTTGTTAGCTATTTACATATCTGCATACCCCACTCGTTATGACCTACTTGAGAACAGAGGCTGTTACTCATTTTTATTCTTTATCCAGCAGCCCCAGGAATGTAGTAGGTATTTGTAAATGTACAACAGGTAGGGATTGTTGCACAGATTTCAAGAGCTGGAAACATTTATTAATTCATTTTTCTAAATTAATTTGAATTAAATCTGGCCACTATCATGAATAGAGGTACCAGGAAGATAAATCCTTTTCAGGGCTGCTTTCCCCTCCTTTGTCATGGTATAAGAATCCAGAGGCTTCTGCACACCAGAAAATAAAGGAAAAGAAGAGAAAAAGCTAAAGCTTTCACTTGCTCTACCTGTTCTTTGTGCATGTCCCTGGGGGCCGTCTGGAGGTATCGCTCTCCTGGTGACATGTCTAATGCCAAGTTCTGTGTACTCAGGCCCCAACTGAGCACAAAACCTCCTCCAAGTGGGCTTCCTCACCTCTTCATGCTATTCCAAATGGTTGCGACATTTTACCACTGGTAGGATCTGCCACCGGGCAAATGTGTTCCCTATTCTTCTCCAGAACCTCATTTCCTGTGTGATACCTCATCTATTATGGGTTGAATATTTGTTCCCTTTCCCAAATTCAAATATGTTTAATTTTAGATGGATGTGTAGTGGTATCTCATTATGGTTTTAATTCCATTTCCCTAATGACTAATGACATTGACCATGTTTCACTGTACAACTGTCAAATTTTTGTCTATTTTATTGAGCTGTTTTAGTATTGAATAACAAGAGTTTTCTATTTTTGTTGTTGTTGTTAATAAAAATCTGGATACATGTTCTTTATCAGGATCTATCCATTTATTTAGATTTTCTTTAATCTTCATTATCAACATCTTTATAGTTGTTAATGCACAGGTCTTGAAAACTGTTATAAATTTATTCCTAATATTCCATATTTACATTGCTATTATATGTATTTTCAAATTTTCAATCTCTAATCATTACTTGACATTACAAAGAAACATGATTTTTTAAAAAGTAACCTGGTATCCTGTGACCTTGCTGAACTTGCTTATTTGCTCAAATAGTTTTCTGTTTTTTTTCTTTTTTTTGGGGGGGAGGGCGGAGAGGGGTGCAGTTTTCCTAGGAGTACTACATGGATGATTATGCCGAGTATAAATAAAACTTCACCTTTTCTTTTCAAAACTACATGCCTTCCATCTTTTCCAGTGTTGACTGCTCCAGGGTAGGATATCCAGTGCCATATGGAGCCCAGGTGGTGAGAGCAGATATCTTTGTGTGGCCTCCTCAGGAGGCAGAACCTTCGTGGTCCTTCCCCTGATGTGGAAGGCCAGCAGAGGCCTAGCTCATCTACAACCCTGTTCTTCCTCCTCCCCACCTTATGCACGTAGGCTTTCCTGACTAACATACCCACCCCCCCCTCCTGCTGCACTCCTTTAGATGATCCTGAGAGTAGTGCCCCAGGCAGCGCCTGTCACATGTTTAGGTGACTGAATCACCTACGTCTGACATGGATGATTATGTAATCTGGCCTGACCTTCCATCAGCTCTGGCCAAGGATGATTGCAGTGGCTCCAAACTTGTCTCTTCTCTTCTGCCCTGGCCTCCTTTTCCAGGAACCAGATGACTCTCTTAAGATGTCTGTCTGCCTATGCCTCTCCTCTGCTCGTTGCCCTCCATTTTTTCCCTCCTTCCTTCTCTTAAGAGTAGAAGCTAATTTTCACTAAGTTCTCTAAGTCCCAAAGTTATCCCCACAGAATATCACCTGTCCACAGTTCCACCAACCTTCCAGCTTCCTCACTCCGTGAAGGACTCTGGTCTCCCTGCTGATCTCAAATGGGACAGGCACACACACTGCCCCTCAGAACCTTTACACTGGTGGCTCCCCTGCCTGCAGGGCCCACTTCTCCACTTCCTCCTGCAAACCTTTTCTCAAATGGGCTTTCTGTGGCCACCCTAATTAAATCACCAAATAAGCAAATAAATGATCAAAAGCCTTCCCCCAACACTTTGCTGCCTTCACAGCTTTTATTTTTCTTCCCTGTGCTTCCTATGATCTAACATAATATTTAATGTAGGTTCAATGATTTTGAGGGGTGGGAGAGAGAGTGTCTGGAGTACTGCTGTATACATGTGGCCTAGAAAAGTGGCATGTGGTAGATGTTTAATAAATATTTATAGAGTGAATGAAGGGATGCTAAATAGTGGTAGCTATTCTTAAAATGGTTAGTACAGACACAGGGAAATTCTCAGGCCCTTCTAAAACTAGAAAGATGAAGTTAAAGGATGTGTACAACTTTGGCAAATTCTTGAAGAAAATGCCTTCATTGACTGCATAAAGAGCAACATTAAAATAATTGTTTGTAAATTCATACATGGTAGAATTCAAAGACACATATTAGGATTTTAAAAGGCCTTTATTGAAGTTATTTGCCTCCCTTGGTCTATTCCTTTGAATTATTTTGTTTTGAAACATTCCATGCCTACTGTGTTTACAGATTTATAGTGAAATGATTATAGCAGCCTCAAAGAGCTGTGCAATAAAATGAAAACTGGCCTCATTCTTACCAGCTCTTTGCATTGCTATTCTAATTTATCTCTGTCAATTCATTGTTGAAAGTTTAGTGTGCCACACTGCACGCTCCTCTGCCTAGAACTGCACCTGTACCCTATAGATAAACTGGAAAAGAATAAGGTACTAATAAGTGGGCTCCAGAGCATGGTTGCATTTAGGTTTTAGCATAAACTTAGAATATTAACAAAGACAAAGCAGCAGATTCAATTATAGATCTGGAAAGCCTCAGAGACACGAAGAGGAAGGGAAGACAAAGAAACATGGTCTTAAAATAATAAGAGTATTAGTATTTCACTGTACAGAGCGCTTTTGAGAACTTTATCTTTTCTAAGCTTCATTCACCCTAAGCCTTGAAATAAGCAATTTCCCCCCTTCAAGGATGTGGAAACTAGGACTCCCAGAGGCTGCAAGTCTTTTATAGCCACATAACTGTGAAGTGGCAAAGGATTGCCAACCCCGCATCCTACAGCTCGAAATTATGCATTATTGTCACTGCAATAGGTTAACCTATTAATTGTTCCTTGATCAAAGCATGTTTAAAGTACCTGAAATAAAGTGACTTTTAAACACATTCCAAAAGCATCTTCATCAAGGCAAAGACAACATGCTTTATGTCGTCCATCACAAGCATCAAGTGTTCCATTACAATTTTAAACAAAAGGAAGAGGTTGAGATGCAGGAAAGAAACCAATGGTTGTTGTCAAAAATAAATAAATAAATAAATAAATAAATAAATAAATAAATAAAGTAAAAGCTATAGACACCCATAAGCAAAGACGGTCATAGTGAAGAAACGGCCTTTTCATGAGCTGGCCCCATTTCCATGGAGAGAGTTCTACTGAATTCTCTGAAGAACTTCCTGAATGCTCAAAGGATTGCCTTTGTTATTAAAGGCATAAGAAGGATCTTAATGTTAAGTGAGGACTTTCCATGTGACCAGTTATTAAGCAGGCCTCATAATATCTCTATCTAGTGTGCTATTTTTTTTATATAGCCATCTCTGGGAAATATTTCAGAATTTATTTTTACATTATAAAGGTTTTTGCTTGCCTTTCTGCTATCACACCCAAAGTCCAAAGTCTGTGCTCAGGAAAATAAGGGATGTGCTATAAATTTGGACACAATCAGAATTTTAAAAGTAAAGCCAGTGCTTGAATGATGTGGAAAATACTTCCTTGATGAATATCTTGTGAATTTTTAAAAATATGGGGAAATAAATATCTTATAAAAAATAAACTAGCAGATCCTACTGTTGTTGTAAGTTATATGTCCAATATAACATCTTTCTTCTTTAATATTTTAGTGAACAAACTGTTCTAGAAAATAATAATGAAAATTAAATATAAAATTGTGTTGTTTGTGAAAACATTTATAACAGAAATGAGTTTTTGAGATATATATGAAAGATAAAATTTTCAAAGCAAAGTTACCATAAATTAATAATATACAAGGATAAATTACACATCTATACTCTAGGCATCTCTTTTGTCACCAACTTGACTAGATTTTAAGTTTTAAGTTAGACAACCTACAAAATGGTAGAATTATCATACTGAGGATATTAAAAGAAGTATTTCTTAAACATTGTTTCACATCCTCAGTATTTTATCAAAATGTATACAACTAATGTGATTTTTCTAAATGTGCATAAATAATTTGAGTTATATATTCATATGGCCATTGCAGGTCAGTAAGAAATCAAGCAGTTCACTTAAAAAAAAAAAAAAAAAAAAAAAAGATGGCCTACAGGCTTGTTTTCAATCTTAAAAATTATAAACAAGGCCTTGAAATTATTATATTCACCTTAAAATGGTAAATATAGAAAATTAAAATTATAATAGAGATTGTGTGTTCTTGCTATGTTTTCAGCTATAACTAAGAATTATCTTTCCCTTAATGAAAGTACAGTTAGGATTATCATTAGACAGCTGCACATCACACATTTGATGGCACTTCAGATGCAGTCCCCATTTAAAAAGAGTTTCCTTAAAATATAAAGAAAAATATATGCTTACCTTGAAAATTTAGAAAATAGCTAAGAAGAAAATAGTGCTTGCTCATTATCTCATTACAATGGACAATAATGTTAATATTTTGATACATTTCCTTCCCACTTTTATATATGCATACATATAAAATATTTTTCATGAGTATAAATAGATATTTAATGAACATCATTTACGTTCCTTTAGGTTCACATTTCTGATTATTTTCTTAAGGTTAAATCTTTAAAAGAGGAAATATGTTGTTCAAGTGTTTGATACATAGTGCTAAACTCACTTTCCATGAAGATTATACCAATTTCCTCATATGTCTTACCAAGTTCTAAGTGATATAAAGAACTTTTTCTATTTTAGCAACCAAAATTATCATAGTAATATTTTTATTATTAGTAATAATGTTTACATTTTCATCTCATTTATTTCCAGAAAAGTTACAGTTTTCAAATATTCAGTAATAATTTATATTTTTTCTTGGTAAGATATCTGCTTATACTTGGTCCATATACCTAATGGGACTTAATACTTCTCTTATTGATTTTAATGAGTGTTTTATTTATTTATGATAGGGTTCTTTAGTTTGTCTTTTGATTCTGTTAATATTTTAACAGAAAATTTAACATTTTATGTAGTCAAATGTTTTGTTGTCTTTCAAGCTTTAAGATTAAGAAGTTAGATGGTGGTAGCAACGGTAGTGGTGGTGGTTGGTAGCCTCAATAAAAATAAAATACGTGGGACTCAATCTAACAAAAGAGATAAAAGACCTCTACAATGAAAACTACAGAACACTAAAGAAATAAATTGAAGAAAACCCCAGAATATGGAAAGATCGCTCATGCTCCTGGATATGCAGAATTAATATTGTCAAAACGGCCATACTACCAAAAGCTTTATACAGATTTAATGCAATTTCTATTAAAATCCCAATGACATTCTTCATAGAAATAGAAAAAGCAATCATGAAATTTATTTGGAAAAATAAGAGACCCAGAATAGCCAAAGCAATCCTTAGGAAGAAAAGTGAAGCAGGAGGCATCATAATACCTGACCTTAAACTATACTACAGAGCTATAGTAACAAAAATGGCATGGGATTGGCACCAAAATAGACTTGTAGACAAATGGTACAGAATAGAGGACACAGAGACAAACTCACATAAATATGGTTATCTCATACTAGACAAGGGTGCCTAGAAACATTCACCAGAGAAAAGATAGCCTATTCAACAAATGTTGCTGGCAAAATTGGAAATCCATATGTAGCAAAATGAAATTAAACCTCTATCTCTCACCCTACACAAAAATCAACTCAAAGTCTATCAAAGACTTAGACACTAGAACAGAGGCCCTGTGCCTAACAAGAAAAAGTAGACCCAAATCTTCACCATGTCAGCCTAGAATCTGACTTCCTTAACAAGACCCCTAAAGTGTAAGATGTAAAATTAATTATTCTTAATTTTACACAGAAATGGGATGGATTCAAATTTAAAAGCTTCTTCTCAGCAAAGGAAACAATCAACAACGTGAGGATAGAGCCTACAGATTGGGACAAAAACTTTACCACATGCACCTCTGATAAAGCATTAATCTCTAGGATATACAAAAAATTTAACACCAAAAAAAAAAAAAAAAGACCAAATAACTCAATCAATTAATGGGCTAAGGAACTGAACAGACGTTCCATGGAAGAAGAAATACAATTGATCAACAAATATATGATAAAGTGTTAAACATCTCTAGCAATTAGAGAAATGCAAATCAAAACTACACTAAGATTTCATCTCACTCCAGTCAGAATGGCAATCATCAAGAATATAGGCAACAATCAATGTTGGCAAGGATATGGAGAAAAAGGTACACTCATACATCACTGGTGGGACTGCAAATTGGTACAACCACTATGGAAAGCAGTATGGAGATTCCTCAGAAAACTTGGAATGGAACCACCATTTGACCCAGATATTTCACTCCTTGGTTTATACTCAAAGGACTTAAAATTAGCCTACTACAGAAATGTGGCCATGTCAATGTTTATAGCAGCTCAATTCACAATAGCTAAACTCTGGAACCAACCTAGGTGTCCTTCAATAGATGAATGGATAAAGAAAATGTGGTATACATATTTAATGGAATATTACTCAGCTTTAAAGAAGAATTATGGAATTTGCCAGTAAATGGATGGAGTTGGAGAACACCATGCTAAGCAAAATAAACTAATCCCAAAAAACCAAAGACCAAATATTTTCTCTAATATGTGGATGCTAATTCACAATAAGGGGTGGGGGGCACTAGAGAAGAATAGAATTATCTAAGAGTAGGTAGAGGGAAGTGAAGGGAGGAGAGGGGGGCGATGTGGGGATAGGAAGTATAGTAGAATGAAACAGACATTATTACTGTATGTATATATGTGACTGCGTGACTAATGTGATTCTACAACATGTGTACTCAGAAAAATGAGAAACTATATCCTATCTATGTATAATATATCAAAGTGCATAAATGCATTCTACTATCATGTATAACTAATTAAAACAAATAAAAAATAAAATAAAGATTAAGACATTATTTTCAAAGATGATCAAATTATATAAAAAATATCTTGTAGTTTTTACATGGTTTGTTTTTTTTTAAAATATTTATTTATTTGCTTTAGTTGTACACAATGCGTTTTTATTTTTACGTGGTGCTGAGGATCGAACCCAGGCCGCGCACGTGCTAGGCGAGCGCTCTACCACTGAGCCATATCCCCAGCCCACATGGTTTGGTTTTTGTATGTCTTGAATTCTTCCTAAATTTATTTACAGTATGCTGATGAGAATGTGAATTTTTAAAAATAATAACTAATCAGGTTCTTAGCTCAAACAGTGAATGATCCTTCTTCCTCCACTGGTTTGTGGTGAAAACATTTAAAAATTTGAGGTCTGTTTCTTTATTCTCCTTTCGTGTTTTTCTCACTAGTTTGTCCAATCTTATGCTAATAGTATACTAACTTAACATTTATAATCTTTCAAAATGTTCAGAATCTGCCTTCTTTGCTCAAGTAAAAAATTTCAACCAAAGCTATACATTCTTCCCAAAGCATTTTATAATCATTTTGAAAAGTTCCTTTAAAAAGATGCCATTTTTAGTATGATAGCCTAAATCAGACTTCTAATTCATAAATAGAGTAAATCTATTTCTCTTTTTCCTTTGTCACTTTCAGTAATATTTTTGTATTTTTTTAATTGTCCTCTCACCCCAATTTCTGGAATGGGTTTACCTCACCTTCTTGAAAATCTCTCTCCATTGTCAGCAAAATTGACTTGCCTAAAATGTTAAATGCAAAAAAAAACTATTTATCTTACTATTTTTAGAATCAAATTAAACATTTCTGTTTTCTGCAATCCTGTGTATATAGAAAGGGGTTTCTTTCAATCATAGTAACTATATTATTTAATTATTTTCATCCTCCACATGTGTACTGTCTTGCTGCACCCATTTTAACTAGAAGTTGTCTTTGTTCTTAAAAGCCTGAAGGACTAAGGCTTAGAAACAGGGTAGGTGCCCCTTACTCCCCTTCATTCTTTGTGAAAGTGGATGCAATGAGCAGAGAATCTTCTCATCTACCCAAATCTGCCAACCTTTCTGCCTCCTTTCAATATCAGCAAGGAGCATGAATGCTCTAAACTCCACCAGCCTCTCCAGAGTGATGGAGTCCTTCTCCTCCACTTTTCATGACTCCATCTGTGTCTTTCCTTCTCACTCCTGTCTCAGTTGCTCCAGCTCACTTGGGTGATTATTACCATATACAAACTCCTCTAATATGTCCTTCCTTTAAAAAGCTTCTTGACCCACATCCTGGCTCTTCCTAAGTACATCACAATTTCCTATTAATCTCTACAGCAAAGTTATCAAAAGTTCTAAGTTATTTTAAATCATAATCTCCACTTCTTCTCTCCTTAGCCCCTCAGTTAAGCATCTTTTCTTTCAACTCTCCACTCTTGAACAAGAATCCCCTGTGACTTCCATGTTGTCAGATCAAAAGGCTCTTTTCTATTTTCTCAGCAGCATTCAGTGCAATTAAATTCTTCTATATACAGAACCTGAGGGTTCTTTATCCAGATTCAACCAAATGCCCATAGGAAAAAAGTTGTTGTTGTTGTTGTTTTAAATTGAATCTGGCCAGACTTGGTGGCACATGTCTGTAATCCCAACTACTTGGGAGGCAAAGGCAAGAGAATCCCAAGTTGAGGCCCAACCTTGGCAATTTAGTGATACCCTGTCTCAAATTTTTAAAAACAAAAGCTAAGAAGGGCTGTGGCTGTAATTCAGTGGTACAGCAACCCTGGATTCAATCCCTGGTATGGAAAAAAAAATGTATCTGTAATAAACAGGTACAGACTTTTGTCTTGTCATTATTCCCTAAGTGATACAACATAACAACTATTTACATAACAGCATTATATTAGGTGTTATAAGTAATTTAGAGAAGGTTTCAACTATCAGGAAGGATATTTGTAGGTTATATAAAAATATTACGTGATTTTATATAAGGATTTTGGTATCTGAGGGTCCATCCTGGAACCAGTCCCCAGAGATATCAAAGGATGACTGTACTTTCCTTCCTTGTTTTTTGTTTCACTAAGTAAACTTGGGAGTCACACATCATGACTTACACCATGTTTTCTAAATCTGCCTGGATTTTAAGAAATGCCCATGCATGTCCCCAAAGTGACCACACAGTGTAGGAATAAAGAACATGAACATTAGGACAGGTAGAGGAAGCCTCCTATGTCTGTCATCCCATTTTGAAGGTCTTGCCAGATCTTGAGCACCTCAAAGAGCAGCTATGTGATCCTGCCAGCAGCAACAAGGGGTCCACAGGGCCTGAAGTGCCAGCCTTGCTGGAATCAAGGTAAGGAAGCTAGGTAAGTCACTTTCCCTCAAGTGTCCCTCATATTTGCTAAGAATAAACAAACTCTGCTGAAACAACCTTGGAACAATGAACTATCAAACTTTTATTTTGGTCGAAAGCTTCATTATTCCCAAACATGGCAAAATGAGTCTTTTAAAGTTTTATATACAGATGACAGTCCTGCAAATGTTGGATAAAGTCATAGACTTTGTCGGAAACGTCCTTTAGGCATTGACCATAATTTGTTCAAAGTTTTTTTGAACCCGCACAGTCTTAGACCATCATTTTATATTGTTTATATTAGATCCTGTTATTGTAGTAATATATCCTAGAAGCAAACTAATTAAGTGCCTTTTGATTTGAGTGAAGTGTGAACAGTTAAAGGGGCTAGATTCTAATTTGCTTTTAAAGTTAATGGAGTCACAGACGGGTGGGAAGTAAAGGTGTTGAAGGAGAAATTCGGCTTGGACAGAGAATAAAAGATCCCTGTCCTCCCCCCAAATTGGGCTACTTCCTTTGTCAGAGAGGAACACTTGTTAATTATGAAATACTCATAAATCTGCCTCAACTTAAGTGCCCAGGAGCCGAGGATAATGGAATGAAAAACAATTTAAATCACATTAGGTAGCAAGCAACTGAATAATGCATTTTTGTACCATCTCAATGCATTTCATTACTTCAAGGCCACAATTTGCTCTTGCAACTTCAAATAGCAGAAAGAAAACACACTTGGGTTACATTGTTCTTTATGATTCATGGGTTCTCAGCAATAAACAGAGTGTTTGCTTCAGGAAGATTTTTCATTTTCAATGCCTACTCCCAATTTATGGTTTGTTTTTTGAAGGACTTTGAAAGTGTCGAGTCTGCAAAAAAATATATCTCAGAATGTTATCAGAAATTTTCAAATTTCTATGACCAGCACCTCTTAAAGAAATCCAAAAAAGAAAGAAGAGTTTGTAGTGGTTGTGAAATATTTTCAAGGATATCTGCATGAAGAAAAGAAAGCCAAATTTTATTTTGGTAGATTTAGTTTACTTTTATAATATTTTTAAATTTATTCCTTTGAGATATACATGACAGTAGAGTGTATTTTGACATATTATACATACATGGAGTATTTTAAAGTAGAATTACAATAGTCATCAATCAAATATACAGGCCCCAATAAGAAGAAGAGATCCCACTAAGAGAAAATGAATGAGCCCCTCAGATCAGAGGAAACCTATACTTGAGAACCATCTCATCCTTGCCAATGTAAAATAACTCCCTGAATGTGATGAACAGCAATCAAAGTTCTGCACAATTAGGAATCAGTGCATCTAAAAGTCATGTGTGTTCATAGCTGGAAAAGTCTATGGGGATCATTTTAGTCTAATCCCCTCATTTTTCACAGATGAAGCTACCAAGGCACAGAGAGAATTAAAGTCTTACCAAAGGTCATGCTGTTTGAAACAGTCAAATTTCATACCTTCCAACTTTAATTGGATTGCAATTAAAGAAAATTTAAAACTTTACTCAGGTTCCATCACAGGACATTGCAGAATTAATGTTCAGAAGAAAGTAAATTTGCAGCTAAAAATATTTTAAAGTGCTTCCTAATGCACAGAGGAGCTAGTAGAAGAGTACAAACAACAAGAATTTCAAAATAAGAAAGTAAAAATTAGAATGGCATGGGAGTGCTGGGGGTGGTGGTGTCTAGTTTTTGTCATCCCTGGGGTCCTCAATGCTAAAATTTAAAGAGCTACACACAAAATCTGGAGCTTGAGCTGGGTGTAGTAGCACACACCTGTAATCCCAGCAACTCAGGAGCAGGCTGAGGCAGGAGGATCGCAAAGTTCAAAGCCAGCCTCAGCAATTTAGCAAAGCTCTAAGCAACTTAGCAAGACCCTGTCTCAAAATTCAAGAATTTAAAAAGACTGGGGATGTGCTAAAGACTTAAAAACAGCATTACTACAGTGACACAGCCACTTCAATGTTTATGGCAACGCAATTCACAATTGCTAAACTATGGAAGCAACCTAGATGCCCTTCAATAGATGAATGGATAAAGAAACTGTGCTACGTATACACAATGGAATATTGCTCAGCATTAAAAGAGAATAAAATTACGGCATTTGCAGGCAAATGGATGGAACTGGAGAATATCATGCTAAGCGAAATAAACCAATCTCAAAAAACCAGGGGTCGAATGTTTTCTCTGAGAAGTGGATGCTTATCCATAATGGAGGGTGGGCATGGGATGAGCGGAGGAACTTTGGATATGGCAAAGGGGAGAGGGGAAGGGGGCAAAGGGGCAGGGAAGATGGTGGGATGAGACGACATCATTACCCTAGGTACTTGTATGATTGCACAAATGATGGATTCTACTTCATGTACAACCAGAGAAGTGAAAAATTCTGCTCTATTTGTGTACAATGAATGGAAGAGCTTTTTACTGTCATGTGTAACTGATTAGAACTAATAAACAAATAAATAAAGACTGGGGATGTGGCTCAATTGTTAAGTGCCTCTGAATTCGATCCCTGATTAAAAAACAAAACAAAACAAAACAGGGTAGAGATTTGGACACTTGACCCCACATAAAGCTGAAACTTACAAAATAGGACAACCTCAGAAATAGAGTAAAAGAGAAAAATACAACCATATGAAGGCAGAGAGTTAATATGCTTATCTGATCTCAGATTTGGCTTTGAGTGGGAAGGGCATAAACAGGTTTCCCCCCGAAAGAACCCCAGCAAGAAGCTAGCACTCAGGGGTTTTGGAACAAGAAGGTGTACTTCTTGTGTGGTAAAACCTTATCTGAAAACTTAGCTCCGAGTGGGTAGGCAGTGTCCTCTAGAACCTCGCAGAAGCAAACTCAAATCTTCTCTGAGCACCTTCAAACTAAGCCTCACATCAGTCCTGCAACTACAGTTCCAAGAAATATAAACCAGATCTGAAGCCTGCAGGGTAAGTTCTACATCGGATTGATCTGGATCTGATCTTATTTTATTCCTTATTGTTATTTTTGGTATTTTTGTTTTGTTTTGTTTTGTTGTTTTAATAATAGACTTTATTTTTTAGAGCAGTTTTAGGTTCCCAGCAAAGCTGAGTAGAAAGTACAGAGATATCCCATGTGCCCCTGCACCCACATATGCACAGCCTCCCCCATCATGACACCCCACCATTGAGATGTGGTACATTTGTTACAACTATGTTCTACACTGACACACCATTGTCACCCAAGGTCCACAGTTGACATTGGTCTTCGTGCTTGGTGTTGCATATTCCATGGGTTTGAAGAAATGTATGAGACAATATCCACCAATACAGTATCACAGAGTGTTCTCACTGCCCTGAGACTCCTCTGCCCTCTTATTCATTCCCCCCTCCTCCAGCCTCTGGCAACCACTGATTTTTTGTTATTGTCTCCATAGTTTTGCTGTTCACAGAATATTGTGTGGTTGGGATAGGCATATAGTTTTCATATTGGATTTTTTCATTTCGTAATGTGTATTAAGTTTTCTCCATGACTTTTCTTAACTTAATAGCACATTTCTTTTTAGTGCTGAATATTCCATTGTCTGGATATACTACAGTTAATTTATCTATTTATCTACTGCAGGACATCTTCACTGCTTTCAAGTTTTGGAAACTGGCAGTAAAGCAGCTATAAAATGTGTGTAGGATTTTGTGTGGACAGAAGTATTCAAATCCTTGCAAACACAAGGAGCACAATTTCTTGATCATACAGTGAGAGTGTGTGTTGCTTTGTAGGAAACAAACTGTCTTCCAAAGTGGCTGCACCATTCTGCATTCCCACAGAAAATGAACGGGAGTTCCTGCTGTTTCCTGTTCCCCTCCTGTTAGGGGTTTCAGTGTTCTGGGGTGGCCACTTCAGTAGATTTGCAGTGGTATCTTACTGTTGTTTTATTTCCATTTCCCTGATGACATATGGGGTGGCTCATTGTTCCGTATGTTTATTTGCCATCTATATATCTTCTTTGGTGTCTGTTGGTCTTTGGCTCATTTTTGATGGAGTTGTTTCCCTATTCTTGAGTTTTAAGTGGTGCTTGGATACTTTGAATAATGATCTTTTATGGGATATGTCTTATAGATATTTTCTCCTACTTCTATGGCTTGTCTTTTCATTCTCTTGACGTGGTTTCTCATGGAGCAGAAAACTTTAATGGAATCTATCGTATTAATTCTTTCTTTCATAGATTGTGCCTTTGGCATTTTGTGCAAGAGTTATTGCCAAATCCAAGGTTATCTATACTTTCTGCTGTTATCTCCTAGGGCTTTTCTATTTTTTGTTTTACATTGAGGTTTATGATTTGATGTTTTGTTTTGTTGTTTGTTTTTGGTACCAGAGATTGAACCCAAGGGTGTTTAATCACTTAGCCACCTCATCAGCTCTTTTTTTATTTTTTATATTGAGACAGGCTCTTGCTTAGTTGCTTAGGGCCTTGCTAAGTTGCTGAGGCTGGCTTTGCATTTGCAATACTCCTGCCTCAGCTTTTCTACATGCTGGGATTATAGGCATGCACCACTGAATCTAGTATGATCTGATCTTTTATATTAAATAATGTATTAAAACATGAATTACTAGGCCAGTAAACATTTGAACAGGACTTCAGGGAATGAAAAAAATTAAAATATGCAGAATGGAATACAAAATACAAAAATTAAATTAAGAGGCACCATACTTACAATACCTTAAATAAATTTAATAAGAGAGATGCAAACTTTATATTCTGAAACTGTAAAACATTGCTTAAAGAAATTAAAGAAGAGCTAGTTAAGTGGAAATCTATCCTGGGTCCATAGATCAAAGACTTCATGTTGTTAAGATGACAATATTGCCCATGTCCATCCACAGATTCAACACACTCCTTATCAAAATCCCAGCTGGCTTCTTTGCAGAAATTAGCAAGCAATTCTAAATTTCATATGTATATGCAAGGAAATCAGAATAGGCAAAAATGAAACAAGGAAGAAAGAGAAGAAAAGAAAAGGGTAAAGAATGTTGGAGGACTGGCATTTCCTAATTTCAAACATTACTACAAAGCTACAATGACAATGTGGTATTGGCATAAGGATAAAAATGAGGATAATATGTAATAACTTCATACCCAATAGAATGGTGGTAATAAAAATAACTGATAATAACAAATGTTGGCAAGAATGTGGGAAATTGGAACACTTTTCCAGTACTAGTGAGAGTAAAAATGATGTACCCTCTTTAGCAGTTTCTACAAATATTAACATAGTTAACCATGTGACCCAGTAACTCCACTTATAGGTATAAGTATGAAAATATACATTCCCATAAAAGCTTACACAGAAATGTTCACATCAGCATTATTCGTGACAGCCAAACACTGAAACAACCCAAATTTCCATCAAATGTTAACTAGTAAATAGAATGTGGTATATCCAGGCAGTGGAATATTATTTAGCAATGAAAGGAGAAAGTACATATACAGCTCCAATATGGACGACCCTTGAAAATACTATGATAGTTGAAAGAAGCTATTACAAAAGACCATATTGTATGATTTAATTCAAATGATTTGTCCAGAATAGGCAAATCTATAGAAACAGAAAGTAACTCAGTAAGGCTAAGTTTGGGGATAGAGAAGATAGACATAAGAAGTGACTGCTAACAGGTATGAGAGTTCTTTGGGGATTTCTAACCATGCCCTAAAATCAAGGTGGCATTTGAACAAATTTTGCATACACTAAAACTTTTTCACATACCATTGAGTTATACACTTTCTATAGGTGAATTTCATGGTGTGCAAATTACAACCCAATAGAGCTATTTTAAAAAACTCAATGGATGTGGAAAGGCAAGGAGGATTTTAGTTCTAGGAAAGAAGCAGTGAGTACGTGCTACTCTCTCCAACCAGCAGTGTAAACTTTCTAGAAAGAAATGAAAAAAAAAAAAAAGAAAGAAAGAAAAGAAAGAAAGAAAGCCTCAGCAGAGAAATAAAAGATATAAAGAAATCCACGTTAAGATTTCAAAATTGAAAAATACAATAACTAAGATCAGGAATAAGACCAGGATGTACATGCTCATCATTCCTGCTGACCACAATACTGGATGTTTCATGTCAGTCCAGTAAGATAAGAGAGATGATAAAACAGATAGCAAGGAGAGATGGACATACATAGATAGTATGCTGATTGGAAAGGAAGAAATAAAACTGTCCCCATTTGCAGAAGACATGATTTTCTTAAAAAAAAAAAAAAAGACAAAAACCAATCATATGGTAGGACTGCATTGAAAATGTTTTAAAAGATGCCATTTTGCAATACCTTAAAAAAATGAGGAAAATTTAGACATAGGTCTAGCAAGGCATATATAGAATATGTATACAAATACCACAAAACACTGGAAAAAGACAGGCAGAAGATTTGGCTTCACTAAAGAAGACATACAAATAGCAAATAAACACATGAAATGGTCTTCAACCTCATGAATGATTAGGAACATGCAAAATAAAATGAGATATCATATGCCCACTAGGATGGCTAAAGTAAAAACTAATTGATGCTACCAAGTGCTGACAAGGATATGGACCAATTGGAACTCTCACACATTGCTGAGAGTAATATAAAATTTTATAGTCACTTTAGGTGCCAGTTTGACATCTGTCTTAGTTCAGACTGCTAGAATAAAAATATATTGCAGACTGTGTGGTTTAACCCAGGAGCACTTATTTTTCACAGTTTTAGAGTCTGCAAAGCCCAAGATCATGGTGCCAGCAGACCTGCTGTTTGGTGAGGGCCCACTTCCTGCTTTGCAGATGACTGTCTTCTCTTTGTATCCTCACATGATGGAAAACAGAGGAAGCAATTTCTGTCATGTCTCTGTTATAAGGGCACTAATCTCTTTTATGAGGGCTTCACCCTCATTACCTTCCAAAGGTCCCAGCTCCTAATAGCATTACACTGGCAATTAGGTCTCAGCATATGAATTTGCAGGGAAAAAAACTGTATTAACCAGTGATCTTTAGAGAAACAGCCAAATTGACACAAAAAATTAACCTTCACACAAACATTTAGTCCAAAGCAACAGGTTTTTAACAAAATTTAAAAATACAGTCATTATGCAAAACAACAATGCCAACAAACGTTGGGAAGCACTGTCCTAGAGTATAAATACAAACATCCAATCAAACAGCCAGATACTCTCTAGTAAAAGAAGAAAAAAAAAATAAAAGATAAATAACCAAAAAGAAATCTGCTTCATTCTCAGATGTTTAATCACTAGGCTGATTTCCCAACTTAGTTAAGACATTTTCCCTCCAGAGACGATTACAAGCCACACTGACAACAGGAATATGGATAATTATCGATTACTGTTTTTTCATCACATTTCCAGTTTACTACCCATCTCTTGTCAGTACATTTTCCTGATGACTTTTTTTTTCTATTTTTTTTATTTAATTAATTTAATTTGTTATACATGCCTTTAGAGTACAATTCCTTTCATATTACATATAAAGAGCACAGTTTTCCAAGTCATTGGTTTTACACAAAATATTTTCATACCATTTGAGTTTTTATACATGCACTTAGTATATTGTTGTCAAACTCCTTCTGCCATTGTTTCTATCCCCTTGCCCCTTTTCCTCCCCTCCCCCCTTTTTTCTATTTAACATTCCTTCATTCCTTTCCTCCCCACTCCCTTGACACTATAATTATCATCCTAGCAAAGGAATTAATCGACCTTTGGTTTTCTGGGATTGGCTGACTTCACTTAGCATTATTTTCTCCAACTCCATCCATTTACCTGCAAATGCCATAATTTTATTCTCTTTTAGTGCTGAGTAACGTTCCATTGTGTATATATACCAAAGTTTCCCTATCCTGATGACTTTTGGGTGAACTAATTAAACCATTTCTGAAACTGAAAATTTGAGAACTGAAAAATGGGAATTTGAGGTAAGGCACAGCTTGACAACCAGTTATATTGTACTAAACTCTACCTCCAAGGTTGTATTTGACACCAGGGATCTTAATTACTGGATACCATTATAAAGATTTCCTGTTTTGAAGGAAACTACTATATCACATTTACAAATGTTAGCAAATGTTTGACTGAGTGCCTATAAAATATAACATTATGTCAACTAATCACTTGCATCTAAATTCAACACTTGCAAAGATACCAAATTATGTATGAGATATAGGTGAGGTCTCTTTGGGGGGGTGCCTAGGGCCTGCAGATATTTATAAACAGCTGAAATAATTGAGTCGTCATTTTGTTTGGTGTTGTGGATAATAGTGAAAAGAACTTTTCCTTGGTTACTTACCCTCCCTAGGCTTCAGTTTCCTCACCTACCTATTGGATGTGTACCATAATCTCACTGAGGTCCCTGCAGTTGTAATGAGAGTAATGGGTGGTTCAACATCCCAGTCCCCTTTCTCAGCAGTTCTGAGTCTCATTGTCAATGATTTCCAAGCTCTGTGAGAGCTCTGTGCTTGCAGCACTGTGTACTGAGGGGGTTTGCTTCCTTAGGACTGCCATTGTCAGACTTTCACCTGATAATCACCTGGGTTCCTGTTTAAAAGGCAAGTTTCATAGCTCTTCTCCCAGGTATTTTGATTTTGCAAATTGAGCTCAAGGATTGTATTTTAAGCAGATACTCTGGGTAATTTTGATGCAGGTGATCTGTTTGAAATATATTAAAATGTCAAGGTTAATAATAGCAAAACCTGACTATATTATGTAGGTTTCTGAAGTTCTGCTGTATCAATGTATTGTGTCCTTTGCTTCAACAAAAAACAATCAAGATGAATCTTTATTGATTCTGAATCTAAATTTCTAAAGAAACTTAGAAGTTTCAGAGGAAAGGGTTGGCGAGAAGAGACCTCTTTTTGAATAGATTTTCTGAGTTGGCTTAATTTTCTATGGGGGCTTCCAAAAATTTGAAAGTGTGCATCTGGGCTGATGTTTCCTAAGCTAAGCCTACTGCTTTATTTAATGAGGTCCAGAGGCAACTCCCTTTTATTACTATGGAGATGAGACATAAAACATCAACAGTCATCGAAATGCCAGAGAAAATGATATGATTCAAAGAAGAGAGGAGACAGAAAGAAATAGGAGAAGATAACAGTTGTACTCTGAGCCCAATTCAGAGATTAGAAAAGATTCCCATTATGTGAGTCCAAGCTGATCGGCTCCTTCTGAATCTACGCATTGTAATTTATCTTGAGATGAGTGTTAGGAGGTGATGGCAATGTTGTGAACTGGAATGGACCCAAGTCTATTTGGTACAAATCCAGCCCTGAGATTTCCAGCCTGAAGGTTGTACGACTTGTCTGAGCTTTGTTCTCAGCTCCAAGATAGCATGATAGCAAGTCAGACAGTGGGTCTGTTATAAAAATCAAATAAGATGACACATGCAAAAATCCATTGTAAAAATATAAGGCTTATCAAAATTAGGTAATTGTTACTTCAATGAAGTGTTCACAGTTCACCCTAGTTAAAATAATTAGATTACATATCCTTATAGCTAGGGCAAAAACGTACTAAAATTTGAAATCCTAAGTTCTGGACACCATTGGGGTTTTTTACCTCCACATAAATCTGAGATTTTTAGGCATCAGACAACAGAGTAAGTAAGGTGAGAACTCTAAAGAAATGGGTTTTTATTTCTGGTTGGGAAAAGGAACTAAAAATTTTTCTTAGAAGTAATGTCAAAATCAGTGCAAAAAGAAATCACACGTATTATATTACTAAATAAGTGCCAAAATTTTCTAAAAAGCAATCAAACAAAGCCATGCATTGAGACATCACTTGAGCCAAAGAAGCTTGCGTATAATTTAATGAGTTTGATAGATGATCCCACATCCCAGTCACCTTTCTCAGAAAGACTGAATCTCAGCATAGAGATTTCCAAGTCTTATTCTGGAGAAAAAGACTTCTATTTGACCTCAGAGTGTCTTCATTATATATGAAGCTTTTTATAGATGTTATTGAATGTGTTGTCTGGTCAGCATTTTTATCATTGAGAGAAAGGCATTTGGTCTATGATTTATTCAGAAAGTCTTGACAATTCATCATGGTATTAACTACAAGAAGATACAAATGTTCTAGTGGTACTTAGTCTAATTTCAATATTGGCCTAAGAGGATGTAAGGTTGCTGAAACCAAGTGAAAAAAGATCACTGGAGTCCTGAATGGCAGAGGTGGTATTTGGGAGAGCGTGCTTGGGACCAGTGTCCACAAGCTACTCAGTGTCCTGGTATAACCAGTAGTTGAACCCCTTTCGATCTCAGAAACATCCTTAATTGAGCAATAAATTATAGGTCACTTTACTAATGGGTGAAATTGAAAATCTTAAGTTCTCTGCTTGATGTGATCAATACTACTGCTGAAGTTTCTTAAACCAACTGTGGGGCTTTCACTCCTGATCCCTGGGTCTTTGTGACTCTTTCAAAGAGGTCTCTAAGTCTTGTCATCAGCTGTGTACTTGCAACCAAAGCAACCAGATCACAGGCTAAACCTTCAATAAGAACCTGCACCCCTTTAGTAAGCACTCAAATTCTAAGCACACAGCAAGAAAACATACAAGACACAGCTCCAAACCTAATAATCTGTATTAGGATTTCATGTGTTTTGTTTTTGTTTGTTTTTAACTAAGGTTATCTTAGAACCTCTTCTCTAGCTCTGCGCAAGATTTCTAGGGATTAGAAGGGTGCTGGGACCCTTCATTCCCCATTTTTTTTTTCTTTTTTTTTTTTTGTGGTACCAGGGATTGAACTCAGGGGCACTCGTCCACTGGGTCACATCCCCAGCCCTTTTTTGTATTTTTATTTAGAGACAGGGTCTCACTGAGTTGGTAAGTGCCTCGCCATTGCTGAGGCTGGCTTTGAACTCGTGATCCTCCTGCCTCAGCCTCCCAAAGTGCTGGGATTACAGGCGTGCGCCACCGCGCCCGGCTTCATTCCCCATTTTATCTAAGAAACCTCTTTCATATTTGTTCAATGTGTGTGTGGGTTGTATGTGGGGTTTATATTGGAAATAAAGTGTTCCTCTACTTTTAAAAGATTGGCCAATTTAAAATCGCCTTTGTTAGATGGAGTGGGGATACTTTATACCTTCTGTCAACTCTAACCCCTGTGTTTTGGAAGGATGCAATGAGACACAGAGACTGTCCCTAAGTAGGCATTGCTGAATAACACTGAGGTCATTTGTCTAATACTGCCCTGTTGGAAAATTATCATAATAGGGTTCCTGATAATTTTATCATTTTTGTAGCAATGTCTTTAGGGTTCTGCTCACATGATCACCTCTTTCTAATCACAACTCAAAATGAATTGGTACAGAAATAGTTTGACTTGCATTTGGATATTTCTTCAAGAAGCTTTGAATGGTAACATTCTTGGTAATCCCCAGACCATGCAGGTTTCAGGTGTTCAGGCTTTTAATGGAAGTTGATTATATTTGAATTTTATTTCCTAGCAACCAGTTGCTTATTGTGTGCTAAGTCCTCTTCTGAGTACTTCACACACACAATCCATCTCCCATTATAGTGTTTAGTTTGGAAAAGGGCAAACACTGCATAACATGATGACACACTTGGTACAGCCAAGGGCCTTAAACACATTTTCCTTTTTTCCTCATGGTTCTGGAAGCAAGACTGAGGTGTCCACACAGCTGTTTATTCTGAGGCCTGTCTCCTTGGTTTATCCAAGGTCATCCTTCCCTGTGTCTTCATAGGCTCTTCTCTCTCTGCTTGTCTACATCTTAATCTCCTCTTCTTATAAGGACACCATTCATATTGTTTTAGGACCCATTCCAATGACTTTATTGAACTTTAATCACCTCTGTAAAACCCCATCTTCAAGTAAAGTCACATTCAGGGATACTGACAATTAGGACTTCAAAATTTCTGGAAGAAAGGGACACACGTCAGGCTGTAATGATTGGCACCAAAAATGTTTCAAAAAATTTTTTAAAATTAACACACTGAGCATGAGCTTTGAATAAAGTCATTTGTCAGTGATAAACTCTTCTTAGTAAATGAGGTTTTTTTCCCTCTTTAAAAACTTTATTGGTGCATAATAATGACACAGAATAGTGTGACTCACTGTGGCATATTACCACATGCACATAACATAATCTGATCACTTTTATTCCCCAGGACCTTGCTTTGCCCTCCCTTCCTTCCTCCCCTTGATCCCTTACTGGTCTTCCTTCTATTTTTGTGAGACCATTTTTTTTCCTCTCTCTCTTTTTAATTTTTATTTTGAAGGTGAAGAGTTCTATGAAATGGTTTGATTTTGATTAAAACCATGTGGAAAATTGCAATCACACAAGGGGACAATAAGCTACCATTTTAATTAACAGTTTTCATTTCCACTAATTAAAGGGCCGTCAGTGTCACTCTAATTTAGATCAACAGTCCCTCCTGGATAATGATTTCTGTAGGGTCCTGAGCCCTGAGCCTGTGCCTGCACTTTACAGCTTCTGTTCCTCAGGGCCTTATCCACTCCACACACATGGGGGTGGTGCCAGGCACCCCACAGAGGGCACATACAACATAGGGCCCCCCAGGGTGGAGACCCAGCAGAATAAGATGAATGTGGTCAGGTTTTTGAAACTGCAAATACATCTTACTAAAGTGAATGTCTTCAGAGTTAGTAGTGGTGATCTTTTTATCACCCACCTTGATTAACAAAGACTTTTGGAGCAACTGACCAAATCCAAAATCATATTGTTGTTTATGAATTTATAAATACCATAAAAAGAAAAATAAAAAAATGAAACAAATGCAAACAGTTAATGTACTATTTTATTCCCGCCCCTCAGTTCTGTTGTGTATCTTCCCAGAGAGAGCAGGTGCCCCATTTTAGAGATCTTTGACTTGAACACCTTATGATCTTGGCAATGTCACAAGAGGCTACTCCCTGGGAAGTCACTTGGGGGAGGGAGACATGTATGTGCAGGTTTTCTCACTGTCACTCTGCTTTCCCCAGGTCCTCAGATTTCACAGTTCAATAGGATAAATGTCCCTTAGTCACTGGTATTCTTTCCATATTTTCTTACCTTTGAACCCACATCTTAAAGTGAGTTGTGTATTTGTATGCATTGAAGAGACTCCTCCTAAAACAGTGACTCTATTTCTGGCCCTTGCCCTCTACAAACCCGCCACAGCTGCCCTTCCTCTTGAGAACTCCACTATGCAGCCTCTCTATCGATGCCTGGCAAAAGCCTTACCAATCTGGAGGAGAGAGACATGGTTTTTGTAGCCCTTTGGGAAAACCTCCTGCTGGAATGTCATGTGTTCTTAGAGGCCAGTAAGACAGACATCAACAGAGGGGCCCCTGCTCTGAGGTTCACTCCAGGTTTAGAGAACCTGGTTTGTACACTGTCATCTTGAGCCTCAAGGCGACACACCCAGCAGGTAGTCTCCCCCTGAGACTTAATTTGTGCTGCTATTTTCTTAGCAGCAGGGGAAATGGTGTGGACTTTGTACTTCATAAACTATGTGCTTGCTTCATTTTTGGCCATACAAATTTTGATAATTTACTGACAGTTTGAAGAACCTGTACATGTTGATTGCAATATGCACTGCTGTGTGTAGGTATGTACATATTTGTTGTGACGTTGTGCACAACAGGGGTTTACACATTCTTGCTGCATTTTATTCATTATCTAGTCATTTTACTACTAGCCATTTATCTGGTCAATATCTAGTTATTTTCTTCTTTTAATTACAGATATTTTATTTTGCCAAAGGGGTAATTATGAGTCCCATGGATCTGAAGTTTTAGAATAACTGGCGTTTCTTACTTTTAACAATGAGCAATGTCTCATATATCATCCTCTCTCAGGCTCAGTTTTTATGGTACTCTCTTTCTACAGCTACCAGAGGTTGTAAGTTAGGAGCTGGTTCTCAAGGGACCTCCACTGGCCTGCTGGTCTCCACAGAGTGGCCTTGCTGGCTCCATATGTCCACTGTGCTGTCACCAAAGCTATCAGATTCCTGTGACACACTATCACTGACTCCTCTCTTCTCACATAAATGCTCTGGATGATGCATTATAAAATAAGGCACTCTGTGTTCTCCTGTGACTTGGAGTGGAAGAGACTAATTTCTGAGCCCAGTGCTACAAAGAAACCTTTTCTTTTAGAGAAACTTATCCACTCTTGCTTTTTGGTTTAAGATATCTGAAATCTTTATTACGTACTTTGAAGTTTCTGTTAGCCACAGAATACCTGTAAAGATCAAAGCTAGGGGCTGGGGTTGTGGCTCAGTGGTAAAGCACTTACCTAGCATGTGTGAGGTACTGGGTTCGATTCTCAGCACCACACATAAATAAAAGAAGAGTCCATTAACAACTAAAAAAAAAATTAGGAAAAAAAAAGATCAAAGCTATGCTTTCTGGATGAAATTTTGTCAAGTACAATGCATGTATATTTAGTATTTTTCTACATGCATAAAGAATACTGACATTTTACTACTTGTAGAAATGATATGTGTCTGTTAACAAGAAAAGTAACAGGGCTGGGGCTGTGGCTCAGTGGTAGCGCACTTGCCTGGCATGTGTGAGGCACTGGGTTAGATTTTCAGCACCACATATAAATAAATAAAATAAAGGTCTATCAACAACTAAAATATATATATATATATATATATATAATATATATATATATATAAAGAAACAAAAAGGTAACAACCCAAGTTCCAACACTCAGAAACAATCAAGGTCAACAACATTTGATGAACATTATTCTAGACATTTCTCTTTAAATATGTGCAAATTAAATGAACGATAAATGGAATAAAAAGTAATTTTATGAAAACATGAGATTATGTAATTGATGCTATACATAATTAGAACATACTAGACTAAAATTTGCTTGGATATAATGGAAGAAAAAGAAATATAACGTATTCCTAAACTTCAGTTAATTGGTAATCTTCTTTATAAAAAGTATTCCCTTCTAAATAAATAAGTACAAAAGAATTACTAAAATCTCAATAAAATGTAGTTATTGTCTAAATTACATTGTTACATTTCAGATATTATTCACAGTCATCTTGCTGAGAAAAATGAGTTAGTACTCATTCTTCCATCTCCCTCTCTTCTCCTCCTTTTCATTTTTGTTACTTTCTTTGTTATTTTTATTGAGACATGTGTCAAGAACTATGAATCTTCTGAGATTTTATCCTACATGTAAGTTAACACGTTAGCGAGCCATTACTGAGATAAGACATGAGACTCCTGAGTCAGAAACAAAGGACCTATTGCTCAGGGCACAGCAAGCACAATGCACCAGCTGCATTTGCATCCCTTACATTTGCCCCCAAATTTCATAAGGCAATTCAGATGGGCCCCAGTAGGGCCCTGTACTTGCAGTGAGCTGCATTACAAGAGGTGAACCACACCTTACATGTCCCTTATCTTTCACAGTGGGCAGCAAGTATGGCTGCTATTTGTTACATAGGAACATACTCTGTCTTCCAAGGCTCTTTACTATAGTATCAGCTTTGAAAAAAATAGTTCAGAACAAAGATAGTCCATATTGCTGCTTGATAGAAATATGAAAGGTCCACAGAGAATTGTCTCCCAAAGATAGAACTTGCAAGATTTGCTATCTACAAGATGACGGTAATTTCAAGTTGTTTTTGATATTATTTTTTACATGAATTTAAAGTTTATCTCATTTGCTTTACTTTTTACTTCTCATCCTTCTCAGAGGCTTTTTTCTATTAATACTTTGTTTATTGGTTAGGTAGGTTTTATTATTAGGTAGTGATTTCTGGTGTTTTTGCTTGCTAGGTTTCTGCTTATTTTTTTGTTTTTGTTTTTAAAAAGAACCCATAGATATTATATTTCCAGAGCTTTTTTATGTTTTAGAATGTTGATTGTCTTTTTGCTTTAATGTGACTGTGCATGATGTTTGGGTCACCATTTTCTATTTTCTTAGAACTTCATATTTCCTTATTAATGTTGCACTGAATCAGTTTGAGGGTAGCCCAACTTTTCCATTCCTGTGGGAAGATTTTCTCCCTATCTAAAGAATGTTTACTGCATCCTTGATTTTTAATCATTTAAGTATATCATAATAGCTAATTTTTTCTCAAAATAGGGTGCACAGTATTTTTTTTTCATTACATACATTCAGATGTGTGTGTGTGTGTGTGTGTGTGTGTGTGTGTGTGTGTGTGTTAATTCCAGGGAAATTTGTCTGCATGTTTTTAATCCTTTCTCTGTTCCCTTTGTTGTTTTCGTGCTGCAGATACAACTTCTGTCTTCATGCTGACTCCCCCTTTCCAGAGCTCTCATTTGTCACTGTTTGTTCATCTCTTTCCACCTTAATTATAATTATTTCATCTTCTCTCCCTTGCCAGGAATTCAACTTTCTGTCATTTCTATCTTTTCTTCTCTGTTTTAATTATATTTATTCATTCTCTAAAAGTTTTTGCAATTTGTTTCCTATGATCTACATAGTTTATGTCCTTCCCAATTCTGTTATCATCTTATTTTTGAGCTTTACTTTTATAAATTTTTAGTTATTAGTAAAATCTTCCGTGGTGTTCCCATCTGTGCAGAAAATATACATATATATGTTATGGTTTGGATATGAAGCTCCTGTTAATTCAGGAATATTCAGAGGTAAAATGATGAGATTATGAAAGCTGTAACCAAATCAGTCCATCCCCGCTTGAATGGACTGATGGGGTGGTAACTGTAGGCAGGTGGGGGCGTGGCTGGAGGAGGTGGGTCACTGGGGGCATAACATGGAAGGTTTGGTCCTCTCTTTCTCTCTGCTTCCTGGCTCCTCCCTGTGCTGAGCAACTTTCCTCCCCTGGGTCCCTTCCCCCATGATGCACTGCCTCACCTTATGCCCAAAACTATGAAGTTGGCCATCTATGGACTGAGACATCAGAAACCATGAGCTCCAAATAAACTTTACCTTCTCTGAGTTGTTCTTGTCAGGTGTTTTGGTCACAGTGATGAAAAGCTAACTAAAACAATATGTATAATAGGAACATATATTTAAGTGGAATATTATACATATGTGTGTAAAACATTTTATTATTTTAATAATTATTATGCTGTATTATTACTTTTATAAATTTTGAGTTATTAGTAAAATCTTCCGTGGTGTTCCCATCTGTGCATCTTCCTTCCCTCTTATTTGTGTATTTCTGAGACCTGTCTGTGGTTGCCATGCCATTCCCTATCAATCTACTCCTGCTTAACCTGAATAGCAGTATTAGAACGTTTGCTTTCTCTTCTATGAGTTTTGTGCTCCCTGATCAACTTCCCTGCCTTTTTGGAATCTTTGTTTCCCTACCATCACACCATGAATAGCCGGAGCTTTGTTTTAAGAACTCATTTATTGTATTTATCCCCTTAAATTAGTTTTTTTTTTTTTTTTTTTTTTTACAAATTAGGGTACTGCAGGGAGTGTGTAAGTGTGCTAGGGAAAGAGGGAGAGTTGGAAAAGGAATTCCACATTTCTAAAGAGGCTACAAGAGACTCTTTCATCATTGTCACTTTAGAGTTAAGAACGTGATCAATATAATCATATGATTCTTTAAGTGTACTGATGTGATGAATTATATTTATTGATTTCTGTATGTTGAACCAACCTTGCATCCCTGGAATGAACCCCACTTGATCATGGTGAACTATTTTTTAAATATGTTTTTGTACGTGATTTGCCAAAATTTTGTTGAGAATTTTTGCAACAATATTCATCAGGGACATTGGTCTGAAAAATTTTTCCCTGATGTGTCTCTGCCTGGTTTTTGGTATCAAGATGATACTAGTTTTGTAGAATGAATTTGGAAGGGTTCCTTCCTTTTCTATCTCATGGAATAACTTGAGGAGTACTGGTATTAATTCTTCTTTGTAGGTCTTGCAGAACTCAGCTGTGAATCCATCTGGTCCCAGGCTTTTCTTGGTTGGTAGGCTTTCGATGGTGTCTTCTATTTCCTTGCTTGAAATTGATCTGTTTAAGTTGTTTATGACCTCTTGACTCAATTTTGGTTGATCATATACCTTTAGAAATTTGTTGGTGTCTTCAAGGTTTTCTGTTTTATTACAGTATAAATTTTCAAAATAGATTCTAATTGTCTTCTGTATTTCAATAGTGTCTGTCATGATCTTTCCTTTTTCATCACAAATTTTAGTAATTTGAGTTTTCTCCCTCCTTCTTTCATTAGATGGCTAAGGGTTTGTCAATTTTATTTATTTTTCCAAAGAACCAGCTTTTTCTTTTGTCAATTTTTAGAATTGTCTCCTTTGTTTCAATTTCATTGATTTCTTCCCTGATTTTAATTAGTTCCTGTCTTCTACTACTTTTGGTGTTGGTTTGTTCTTCTTCTTCTAGGGCTTTGAGATATAATGTCAAGTTATTTATTTGTTGACTTTTTCTTCTTTTAATGAATGAACTTAATGCAATGAACTTTCCTCTTAGCACTGCCTTCATTGTGTCCCAGAGATTTATGATTATATTAATTGATGCAGAGAAAGCATTTGACAAAATACAGCACACGTTCATGTTCAAAACACTAGAAAAACTAGGAATAGCAGGAATATACCCCAACATTGTAAAAGCTATCTATGCTAAATCCAAGGCCAACATCATTCTAAATAGAGAAAAATTGGAAGCATTGCCTCTAAAAACTGGAACAAGACAGGGATGCTCTGTTTCACCACTTCTATTCAACATAGTCCTTGAAACTCTAGCCAGGACAATTAGACAGATGAAAAAAATTAAAGGGATACAAATAGGAAAAGAAGAACTCAAACTATCATTATTTGCTGATGACATGATTCTATACTTAGAGGATCAAAAAAAAAAAAAAAAAAAAAAAAAACTCCACCAGAAAACTTCTAGAATTAATTAATGATTTAAGCAAAGTAGCAGGATATAAAATCAAAACCCATAAATCAAATGCATTTCTATACATCAGTGAAAGAGAAATTAGGAAAACTAACCCATTCACAATAGTCTCAATAAAATAAAATGCTTGGGAATCAACAAAAAAAGTGAAAGACCTCTACAATGAAAACTATAGAACACTAAAGAAAGAAATTGAAGAAGATCTTAGAAGATGGAAATATCTCTCATGCTCTTGGAT
Source organism: Tamias sibiricus (assembly GCA_025594165.1). Classification (NCBI taxonomy): domain Eukaryota; kingdom Metazoa; phylum Chordata; class Mammalia; order Rodentia; family Sciuridae; genus Tamias; species Tamias sibiricus. The sequence goes on along the minus strand of CM046666.1, from coordinate 132,280,908 downwards.
AGGCAAAATTAATATTGTCAAAATGGCCATACTTACCAAAGTGCTATACAGATTCAATGCAATTCCAATTAAAATCCCATTGTCATTCCTTATAGAAATAGAAAAAGCAATCATGAAATTCATTTGGAAAAATAAGAGACCCAGAGGAGCCAAAGCAATCCTTAGCAAGAAAAATGAAGCAGGAGGCATCACAATACCAGACCTTAAACTATACTACAAAGCTACAGTAATAAAAATGGCATGGTATTGGCACCAAAATAGACATGTAGACTAATGGTACAGAATAGAAGACACAGAGATAAACCCACATAGATACAGTTATCTCATACTAGACAAAGGTGCCAAAAACATACCTTGGAGAAAAGATAGCCTCTTCAACAAATGGTGCTGGGAGAACTATATGTCCATATGCAGCAAGATGAAAATAAACCCCTATCTCTCACCATGCACAAAACATAACTCAAAGTGGATCAAGGACCTAGATATTAGACCAGAGACCCTGTGCCTAATAGAGGAAAGACTAGGCCCAAATCTTCATCACATCAGATTAGGCCCCAACTTTCTTAACAAGATTCCTAACACACAAGAAATAAAATAAAGAATTAATAAATGGGATGTACCCAAACTAAAAAGCTTCTTTTCAGCAAAAAATACAATCAATGAGGTGAAGAGAGAGCCTATATTTTGGGAACAAATTTTTGCCACATGCATATCAGATAGAGCATTAATCTCCAGGATATATGAAGAACTCAAAAGACTTCACACCAAAAAATCAAACAACTCAATCAATAAATGGGCTAAGGAGCTGAACAGACATTTCTCAGAAGATATACATTCAATCAACAAATTTATGAAAAAATGTTCAACATCTTTAGTAATTAGAGAAATGAAAATCAAAACTACTCTAAGATTTCATCTCATGCCAGTCAGAATGGCAGTTTTCAAGAATACAGACAACAATAAATGTTGGTGAGGATGTGGGGGGAAAGGCACACTCATTCACTGCTGGTGGGATTGAAAATTGGAGCAACCAATCTGGAAAGCAGTATGGAGATTCCTTAGAACACTTGGAATGAACCACGATTTGACTCAGCTATCTCACTCCTCGGTCTTTACCCAAAGGACTTAAAATCAGCATACTATAGTAACACAGCCACATCAAGGTTTATAGCAGCACAATTCACAATAGCTACACTGTGGAGGCAACATAGATGCCCTTCAATAGATGAATGGATAAAGAAACTGTGGTATATATACACAATGGAATACTGCCCAGCATTAAAAGAGAATAAAATTATGGCATCTGCTAGTAAATGGATGGAGTTGGAGAATATCATGCTAAGCAAAGTAAGCCAATTCCAAACACCAAAGGCTGAATGTTCTCTGATAAGTGGATGCTGACCATAATGGGGTGGGGCATGGGAAAAATGGAGGAACATTGATTGGGCAAAGGGGAGGTAGAAGTGAGGAGGGGGCATGAGGGCAGGAAAGATGGTGGAATGAGATGGACATCATTACCCTAGGTACATGTATGAGAGGACATATGGTGCGACCCTATATCACGTACAGAGAAATGAAAAGTATGCTGCAATTGTGTACAATGAATCAAAATTCATTCTGCTGTCATATATACCTAATAAAAATTAGTTAATTAAAAAATAATTTAAAAAAAAGAATGTGATCAAGTTTCATGCGCCATTGAGCCCAGGTGGCTGCCAGCAAGACTCGGTTACATTTTCCTCTGATTGTCACTGTGAAATCTGAAGGGTAAGCTTTTCTTTCCTATGAAGCCTCTACAGATAATCAGGGTGGGATCAAGGAAGGGGAGCACCTCACTTCTCCACTTCTGCAGGTATTCCTGGTAGGAGAGGCTGTGGTCTGCTTGCTTCTATTCCCTCTGAGAGCTTGCATGGAGATCATTTCCACTTTATTGCAATGCCTTGGGGCAACAAACACATTCTGGTTCTGATAATATCGTAAGAAACATGGGCAAAATAGTTAATGTTAAAGTTGATTAACAAGTTGACTGCATTCCCTGATATCCTAGTGAAGTGAATTTTATGTTTTCTATCATAGAAAATCTGAACCAAAATTAAAAAAAAAAAAACAAAAAAACAACCAAAGGGCAATTCCTATATATATATATATATATGTCATATATATATATATATCATATATATATATATTGGGCATATATATATATGTCATATATATATATATATATATATATATATATATGTCATATATATATATATATATATATATATATACATATATATATATATATATATATGACTTCTTATATATTTCTGGCTTCTTATTTAATTCCCTAGAAATCAAATCATTTTATTTACTTCTTTGTCATAGTATTGACAGCTCATCAGTGTGTTTTTATGCACTTTACATGTGAGATGATTTTAAGACAATTAATTTTATAGTTTTGATTTGAAATCTCTTCATTCAAATTTAGAGAGAAGTTGCAAGAATACTACAAACAAATATGCCCTTTGCCAACATTCCCAAGTTTGAAGCCTTTTGCCACACTTGTTCTTTTTCTTCCAAAATCCTCAGTGTGTATTTCTCCAAAATGAGGATACTTTATTATATAGTAACAGTACAATTATCAAAATCACAGAATGGGTATTAATAACTAAACAAGGGAACTTCTTCACATTTTGTCAATTATTTTTAATCTCCTTTATAGCAGAAATGGAAGAAAAGTAAAGAGAAATTAAAAATTTCCTTGTCTAAGATCTAAATTGAGATTACATATTATGTTTCATTGTCATGTCTCTTTTATAAATTTGATATCTACTCATCTCCAATTTTTCGGTCTTTTGTTCCCTTATTGTTTTTGAAGAGTAAAGGCCAGTTATTTGGTAGAATCGATTTCCCAGTTTGGGTTTGTCTAATGTTTCTCTTGATTTTGCATTTTTGTCAGGAAAATCTCAGAAGTAATGCTTGGATCTCTTGGCTAAGGTGGTTTATGCCAGCCAGCTTTCTCCACTGTAAAGTCATTAGTATTAATTAATGAATAGGTAATTTGTAGGGAAATACTTTGATACTGTATAAATGTTGACCTACTAGTTTTAACATCCACTGATGCTTCTTAAATCCATTTTCATTTTTACTATAAAGGTGTCAACTGGGAACTTCTAATTCCATCATTTCTTCTATATTCTATAATTAGTTGGTAATTTAAAGCTTTGGTAACAAGAGCTTTATTCTTTCCCCACATATTTCTTCATTTATTTATATCAGTATGAACTCATGATTTCTTATTCAATGGCATAAAATGTGTTACTATCCTTATTTATTTTGATGCCCAAATTGTCCCAAATTTGACCTTCAAATTGTCTAATTTTTTTTTACATGTTTCCATCATTATCTGAGCACTTTCTTACTTTTTGATGCCACAACATATAGTAGAGTCATCTTATGCTTTTCCAACGACAGCCCTGGATGCATTCATTTTGTTTCAAATACTGGTTCTTATTAGTGGACAAAGATATTTTCGACCAGTAGGTATGTTTATTGCTCTCAGTGTGTTGACACTTTTAGGATCTCTTTAAGGAAATGTATGAAATACATAAATGTACATAAATATACATATGCATGCACAGCTATATGCATTTCTCCGTATTTATCATTTATTTCTACATTAAAAACCTTGAGATGATCCTGATAGCCTCAATTTTGATCCTATTATGTAGAGGTTATTCTGTTCTTCCTGCCTTCTGTATTTGTGATTCCCTTTTCTTTTTTAGTATTTTCTTACTTAGAGTAGACTTTCTCTTTCTGGGGATGATTTCCACACCAACCTCTCTTCACTCTTCTATAAAGTTTTTCCAGATCACCCTCTCTTGGCTTTCCGCAAGGACTTGTCACAAGAGCTCTGGAGAAAGTTCTGCTGAGAATTCGGTGCTTGTTTTTCTCCTTTATGTGACTGGAAGTTTGAGTGTTTCACTGCCTTTTAGTTATGTTGAGGATCTCCCTGTTTTTGTTTTTGTTTTAAGGTAAGAAGCTCCTTGTCTTTGTATCATTTCTTGAATACAGACTAAATTATAGGTAGATTGGGTTATCAATCGTTTGGGGGTATAGAAAAGATGATGAATCTAGAAATCACCAGAACCAGGGTTTGAGGATTTGACTCAACAGTGTTAGAACTGGCTTCAGGAACAGAGATGCTACTCTAACATGCAGCAGTGTGAGGGACAATGCAGTCACTTCCTACAAGCTGAAAGTTGTTGCCGCCTGAAGCGATGGCCACTTGGAGCAACAAAGCCGCGGAAAGAAGTTCAGAGGCGAACTGGAAATAGGCTTTTTATTTTGATAACTTTTCTCTCTGGCTCTAACAACGACTTTAACACGCACTACACACACCACCAAAACCAACACACCAAATGGCGCAGACCCAATCAGCAATCTTGGCTCAAGTCTCTCGAGATCCCGGGCCAAGTCCCGTGAGACTACGGAAGGCGGCAATGCCCAAACATCTCTATGGCCCGTAGTTAATTGCAATCTTAGCCATCTCCCCAAACAGGGCTCCTGCAGAAAGTTCAGACAGAGCCTGCATGTCCTGGACAGACATCCATGAGAGACAATATTCCCAGGTGCTCCCATGCCACCATCTCCCACTACACAAGTGGTGGACTCTCCCCAGCAGGACTCTCCCAGCTTTCTCCACTCGATACCACCCCACTCTTCTGGCATGCTCCCAGAAATTGTCCTTTTAATGTTAGACACATTTACAAACCTTTCCAGGCTGTGGAGGGTTCTATCCAAGCTCTTTTTTTGTAGAATCAGTAAGAAAGAAGTTCCCCTTGAACAAAGGTACTGTTTCCGTTCATTCAGATGGAGCACAAACACTCTCAGGGTAGTTGAAATCACCTGGTATCAGGTAATGTCAGTTATTCACACAATGGAGGATTCTAGGCCAACTGCCTCTGGATACTGCGACGTTTATAAAAGCACTCACCAAAGCCGCGAGGGCAAGATGGCAAGAGACTCCAGATGTGGTATATGCATAATTAATGAAAATATCTGCTACAATTGTTTTCAAAGTTCTGCTGACAAGCTGGTTAAGACTGACAGGATCATAATAAGCCTTTTGGTGTTGCTAGAAGCTTGTTATGAATATATAATATGGTTTCCCTTTGAGTTGCTTTGCTCTGACATTGTCGTGTTACTGTGCAGAAACTTCCCAGGATGGGACTAGTCTACACTGCTGGGAAGAAACATTTTAAAGCCCAACTTTAGAAACTAGTCTCATGATTTCCCAGTGAGGGTCCACTGTCATTTCAGATGGCTTGAATAACTGCGCCCATTTAGTTGAGAGGCGGAAATGTAAGTTTACTCAGAGGGGAAATCTGAAACCATCTTGAAGACCTCAACAGTCTAGCTGCTCCATGCTGGTCAGCAGCAGAGAGTACAAGAGATCCACCTTCCTCTGCTACTTACATTGGCAAAGCCATGGGCAACCTTGATCACCTCTCTGAACTTGAATTTCATCATCATAACCAATGAGGAATCTAGTTAGAGAAAAAAGCTAAGAAACTCCCTTTGGGGCCTGAGATTCTGTCTTTTAGTTTGGGTTGCCATAACAATAGGCTTGGGTGTCTTAAACATACACATATTTCTCGCAGTTCTTAGAAGTCCAAGAACAAGGAGCATGCAGATCTGGTGTCTGGTGAGGGCCAGCTTCCTGGTTTGCTCATTGTATCCTCATACGATGGTGACAGAAAGAGCTCTGATCTCTCTTCCTTTTCTTCTAAGTTTTCTCCTAAGGGGTCCGTTTTCATGACCTCATCTAATGATTTTCTAATGTGTTGAGACTACTTATTGAAGATACGTTAACAGTTTCACATCTACAGGTCTCATGGGTGCAGTTATCCAAGCCATCTGAAATGACAATGGATCCTTAAAGAACACTTTGGGAAATTTTGAGACTAATATCTGAAGTTGGACTTTAGAATGTTTCTTCCCAGCAGCATAGACTGATCCTGTCCTGGGAGGTTTCCTGAGAGTGACAGGGTGATGTCAGAGCAAAGCTATTCAAAGAAAACCTTCAGGGATGAGAACTTGGGCATATGAAGTCCTTCAAGAAAGGTCCCACTGCCTTCCATGAGCATGTACCAAGTCCCACCAGGCAGCGGACGACAATGCATGTCCTTTGCGTTCAGCATCTTCCTTCCACCTCTTGTGTGTCCTGGTGTTTTGTTCAAGCTAAGCGCATCTGTAATCAGGCTGTTAATTGAGTTGCAGGCCTGGGCCATTTCTAAGTCAAGCATAATAACATCCTACTATATATGATTATTGAGAGGTTAAAATCAAATAACACATAAAAATGCCAGGCACATTGTCTAGTCCACCAGGTACCTGATAGGCAGTGGCTTTTATTGTTACTGACCTTCACAATAATAATACTAAAATGTCCAGAATGAAAAAGCAAGAGAAGACTCTGTCTTGGTTCATGAAAAACTCAGTTTTCCTTTTCAGAGGTTGATCAGCTGGAGGCCTGGCCCTTGCAAACTTGCATGGCATAGTTCCTGACCTGATCCTCATGAAGAATGAAATGCAATTAAAAGGCTCAGAGAGTCAGACCCACCAAGTGCCATCTGGTATTTGACTTGCTGCAGCAGTTTCCAGCATCAACTGGGCCTAGGTGAGTCCTAATGACATGCAGAGTATATTCTATTAATTGAAAAATCTCCCTGGTGGTTCTTATATGAATTTCATTTGGGAAATACTGCCTTGGCCTCAGACAGCCTGTCTCAGAGAAGGAAATATGCAGGTTAAAAAGGAGAGGCATTTGAGCCAGGCATGGTGGCACAAGCCTGTAATCCCAGCACTTGGGAGGCTGAGGCAGGAGGATCGCGAGTTCAAAGCCAGCCTCAGCAATGATGAAGCACTTAGCAACTCAGTGAGACCCTGTCTCTAATAAAATACAAAAAAGGGCTGGGATGTGGCTCAGTAGTCAAGTGAGTGCCCCTGAGTTCAATTCCCGGTACCAAAAAAAGAAAAGAAAAAAAAAAGTAGAGGCTTTTGATACACAGATATTGTCTGGGTTGAAATCTTGGCTCAGCCATTCACTCTACAATCATGGGCAAGTATTTCAATGAACCTTGGGAATGAGTTTGTCTGTTTTCTTATCTATTAAATAGCATGTACCTGGTAGACCTGTCAGCACAATTGCAAATAAAACATTCTGCATGTGGCAAAATAAATAAATAAATAAATAAATAAATAAATAAATAAATAAATAAAAATAAAAATTAGAGGCACTTGAGTTGTACCTTCCAAGGCTGAGGTCACCTGTTAAAATAAGAACAGGTGAGTTCATTTAGTCATTTAACAGATATTACTAAAATCACTGATAATTATAATGGAAAAGGAACTAGAGAAAATCCCTTCAAGGGAGGGATAGTGAGAAAATAAAGACGGGATGTTAAGGGGGGGTATAGTTTATAACATGTAAAATTCAAAGCTGCAGCTTTTAAGGGAGCTAGAGCAAGAATGGTCTGGAAATAGCAAAGAGAAGCAAGAATGCCCTCCAGGGTCAGTGGATCGAGGGCAGTGGGAGAGAAAAGAGTCACCCCTTGAGAGCATTGGCGGAAGCACAGTGTTTTCAGGGGAGAGCTGGTTTCAGTTAGATGAAAGTAAGGGCTCACATCATTCTGAGAAGCCACTGACAAGGGTATATTAGTGCTGATGGTGGTTTGGGGTCCTGGTGAGTTCCATGAAACAGTTTTAGGGGACTGCAGTCATGAGAGATGAGGTCATAATTAGAACATGGTTTTCAAACTGCATGTTACTACCTACTAGAGTTGTGTGATATTAGGATTAGTATTTATTCAAATAAGAGAATTAACAAGCAATATCAGAGGACACGATGATAGTAGAATTAAGCAGAGTTTTATGAATTCTTTTGTTTCAAGTGCATGTGTGTGTGTGTGTACTACATGTAGAGCATGTGTGCTGGTGTAAGTGATGTATGTATGTATGTGTGGTGCTTTGTTGGGCTGTATGTGTATATGTATGGTGGTGCTGTTATGGTTTGGGTGTGATGTGTCCCCCAAAAGCTCACATGTGAGGCAATGCAAGAACATTCAGAGGAGAAGTGATTGGGTTCTAAGAGTCTTAACCCAATCAGTGATTTAATCCCCTGATAGGGATTAACTGAGTGGTACCTGAAGTGGTAGTGTGTGGACAGAGGAGGTTGGAATTGGGGCACAGCTTTGGGTATACATTTGTATCTGGCCAGTGGAGTCTCTCTCTCTGCTGTCTGATCATCATGTGAGCTGTTTCCCTCTGACACATTCTACCACCATGATGTCCTGCATCACCTCTAGCCCTGAGGAATGGAGCTAGCTGTCTATGGATTGAGACCTCCGAAACAGTGAGCCCTCAAAATTTTTCCTCCTTTAAAATTGCTCTGGTCAGATCTTTTAGTCACAGCAGTGAAAAAACTGACTAAAACAGGTGATTTGGTGTATGATGTGGTATGTATGGAATGGCCTATGTTTGTGTGGTATGGTTGAATATTGTGGTGTGTATGTGGTACATACGTGTGGTGTATGGTTTTATGTTTGTACAGTGCATGTTTGTGTATGCATTATGGTACGTTTAAGCTGTGGTCTGAATGTTGATGTCCCCCCTAAGCTCATATGCTGAACTTTCACCCCAAAGTGATGGATAGTATTAGGAGGTGATTTGGTCATACTCAAATGAACAGGACTAGTGGTCTTCTGAAAGAGGCCCAAGAGAGATCCTTTGTCCTTCTACCATGTGGGAGGAAACAGGCCTTCACCAGACATTGAATCTGCTGGTGCCTTGATCTTGGACTTTCCAAACTCCAGAACTGTGAGCAATACATTCTGTGGTTTATGAGCCACTCGGGCTATAGTATTTGTTATAGCAGCATGAACTAAGATAACATGCAGGTGTACATGTAATGTCCTGCTTGTGATGTGATTTTTTTTTCTTTGGGTGGGGGTACCAGGGATTAAACTCAGGGGCACTTTCCCCACTGAACCACATTGTGAGCCCTATTTTTATTTTATTTAGAGATAAGTTCTCACTGAATTGCTTAGCGTCTCACTTTTGTTGAGGCTGGCTTTAAACTCTTGATCCCTGCCTGCCTCAGCCTCCTGAGCTGCTGGGATTACTGGTGTGCATAACTGCAGTCCCTGATGATTATAAGCGATACACCTGTTTTGTGGATAATATTGTCGAGAACTTTCTGTACAAAAATTGTTTTGAAGGATGTGGATGTATATGCAGGGCCATTATCTGTTTTTAAGTATTTTGGGGATTGACCCAATGCAGCAAAAGCTTGCAGACACCTGAGATATAGTATCCTTTAACTTTTTCTCCGGAATGTAAAGAAGCAAAAATCATGCCTCGAAGACATGTACTCTAATGGTGACATGAATTAATCGTAATTTTCCAAACCTTGGCTCACGTGTCGTGACATCCATCTGCCACAAATGATTGGGCATCAAACCTCGTGGGTTAAACCCCCATAATGTGGATTGGGCAAGAGTGTTACATCAAGGATGGACATTCTTTTACAATTCTAACGAGCTTGTTTCTTTTGGTGATTTTACATTTTATGTCTTAAGGTAGTGCTGTTAACGTGGAACTGGGAATGAAATAAAAGTCAGTCTTGTTGTACTGTAAGTTAAATATAAATATTGTTTATAGTCGAGGGCAATCAGCTTTTTGATTACCTTCATCCGGATAGGACCAGGCCTGATTAGTGTTGAGCTCTTATGCCGTGTGTGACTAATAAATATAAGGTTCTTTTCGTTGCCATAGGAGATTTTGGATTTGAAGAAAAACAATTTAAAAGGGAGTAATGTGGTGCTATTGGACCTGCTAGGCTCCCAATTTTTGGCGACAGCATGTACAGAATATTAATGTCTGTCTGAAAAAATATTCATAGGCTGATTCTTTAAAATTTTTCCAGAGCTAATTAATTAATAGCTTCGAGTTCCACTAAAATGAGCTTGATTTTTGATTAGTGTAAAGGAATCATTGTTTTTCATTTTGAGTGACTACTGTGCAGCTGGAGTACCGTTAGAGGATCCATCTGTAAAGTACATTAAATGCTTTAGGAATGGGTTGATTTTTTATTTACCTGTGGGGAATATGATAGGATGATTGATACAAAAGGGATAGTATAGGAGATTTAGGAATAATGATTGTCAAAATTTGCAGAAGTAGAGCATCTAGCTATAAGCCCAATCATTATCATCTGAAGCACAAATATTCAACCTTTGATGAATTGAATAAGGATGTATAATAGTAGCGAGATGAATTCCAAATATTTTAGTAGAGGTTTTAAGGTCCATTGAAGAATAAGTTTAGCTACCATGGAAAGTTAATAAGACTAATCAATTGTACTTTTAGGAGAGTACCAGGCAAATGTATCCGATAATATTAGGTCGCCCTGTTGCCAAAATACTCCCTGTTGGAGTATATTGTGAAGGAATAATAATCAATAAGTAGTGGTTGGTGCAAAATCAAATCTATCGCAATGGGATCTTTCAATGGCCTGGGGTGACGTTCTTACTAAATTTTTAGAGCTCTCCTGGCCTCAGGAGATAATGTTCGAGGTGAGGATGGGTCAGGGTTTCCACGGAGGATGTCAAATATAGGGTTTTAATTGTCCGTAAGTGAAGGCTTTAGTGTAGGGCTCTAAGCCAATTTAATGTCCAGCCCCAGTAATTTTTGGAAATTCATTGAGGGTGGTTTCAAAATGTTCTGTTTACTTATTAGAATTCTTTGGGGTTTAAACAAAAGTATCCATGATTTGTAAAGCCTAAATATATAGTATAGGTGATCTGCTTTGAAACTTTTTCCTTCTGCTATATTATAATCCATATTTTTTAGATTTTTTTGTTATTTCACTAAAAATATATTAAATAATGATTTGTTGATTTAGGGTGAGCTAATAAAACATCGTCCATGTAGTGTAGACACATAAGGTCTTGATATTTGTTTTCTAATGGGCTGTTATAGCTCTGTCCACATATAGTTGGCACATTGTAGGGCACTATTTGCCATTCCCTGCGGCAATACTTTAAATTGATATCTTTTATTCAGGGCCATTATTTATTAATATAAGGAATTGAAAAAGCAAACCTTGGGCAATCCAGGAAGGATGGAGGGGAATGGAAAAGAAACCTGGGGGTAACATGATTCTTGTCCTTCATGTGGGACACAGTTTGGTTGAGGGCTTGTACAGAGTTATATGGCAGCACAGGGTCACCTTGTAGTCTTGGGCTTCTCATGAACTTACAAGAAGAGTAAATAGTCAGGACTAAGGCTACTGGTTTTGATCTCCAGGGTTTCACAGGATTGTGGTGGCAAGACTGTGAGTGATGAGGAAGACCTAACCTCCACTCCTGCTAGGTACTGAAGGTAAGAAGGAGTTTGGGTCAGGGAGAAGTCTACTGTTACACTGAAGCCCTTGAGGCTGAGAGTTCTCTGACATGAAAGGGTTTACTGAGCCAGTACAGATGATAGACAGAAAAGGACCAGGTAGGTCCTATGAGAAGTTCTTCTAACTTCCAGGGTTAGATGACAGTTGGAAATGTGTCTGCTGGACCTAAGAGCATTCTTGCAATGGAAATTTGGGGAAAGAAAGCATCAATTTTTCATATTCAACCTACCTCTGCTATAGATAAGAGGGGCCAAACACTACGGAATGGGGAAGGTTTTGGGATTGATCACCAGAAGGAGACGCTCTTATTGCTTCTGGATTGGTTGGGGTGTGTAAGCCTGACTGCTGTGCCTGGTGGCCAGCCACCTCAAGTCATAAACCAAGGTTTCCACATGTATTCAGAAATGTAGGACAAGTCTTTTGTTGGTTTGGCCCAAAGCTGTTATCTGATCATCCCCCTTCTTTCTTCTCTCTCCTCCTCTCCATCCTCCAGCTCTTATAATTAAATTTAGGACATCGCAGAGGTTGCGTTCTTTGTTCATTTGCTTTTGTTTTTGCTTCAATATAGAAGAAAAGGTTCTCAGCCTATAGGTGCAAAAAATAGAAATGATTGACTTCAACTTTCAATGCGCCCCATAGCTTGCAGATGTAGGCTAAAGTTTGGAGACAATTACTCTCCCAGAATAACTTAAAATGGCTTTCTAGTGCTTGCTGCTGATCTGCTTTCAATTCTCTTCCAAAACACTCTGTGCTTTCCAGATGTTATGTCTGAGTGAATTGGAAAACCAGAGAGACCAAGTTGATTCCAGTAAAGTAGTTTGTTTTAGCTCAGCATGGATGGAGCCGGGTCAAGCTTCCTGTACTATTCAAATACAGAGGCCTTTATTACAGGGACGATAAAAAAGAAACCAGAAGGAACAAGAAGCATCCTCTTTCCAGACTAAACAACCTCTCCCCTAAAAATATCCACCCAACTTGGGGATCTCTAGTCCCCAGAGCAGTTATTGCCAACTTTAAGTTATTTAAATCAGCTTAAGGGTATGAGTAAGATCATATCTTATTATTTTAAGCTATTTTATTTTTATTTAAATAAGAGAAAATGCTAAAATAAAAATTAAAGTCAAACAAATATACCTTTTTTATTTTTGCATTTTGTCCTATAAGCTTTTCCATTGGTGTAAAGTTGGTGTGAAAGGAACAAACCCCAAGTAAGGTCTACTTGCTCTTCTTCCCCATCCTCCAGCTTCCTCATAACAAACCCTTTCAGGATCCAAGATATCTTCCAATCCCATCCTGAATTATTCTGTTAACTTTAAAAAAGTTCCTGTGGGAAAGTTTCCCAGCCTCAAACCCAAGTCAGTCACTGTTTCTTTGAGGCCTCACTAAAGCAGCTGGAACCTGAGAGGCTTGAAAACTGCTGGAACTGGGGGGGTTAAATCAGTCTCACGAGAACCAGAAAGGAGGAGGGGGAGACTGGGCTCAGCCCATGTCCAGCACACACAGGAATCCACCCACTCCATGACCTGGGATGAGACGCCCTTCAAGAGCTGCAGCAAGCAGATGCAGAGAATGCACTTACCCTGTGGTAGAAGAGGGTGCGGCTCCAGGCCGTAGTAAAACAATGAGTAGTAAATGGAATAAAAAGGATCCTATGCTCAGCATTCCTAAGATGGGGTGAAGTTTCTCAAAACGCTCTTGCCTTTCCTTGGATAACTGAGGACATCATTCTGCTCATTATTGTTGTGAAAATACACTACCAATATTAGCAAGGATACTTTATTTTCCTTACATGTGCAGGAATATAAAATGTCAGGGATCTTTACTGTGGAAGTTGCAGAATGGAGGTTCCTGTGTGTGTGTGTGTGTGTGTGTGTGTGTGTATGTGCGTGTGTGTGTGCATGCGCACGCATGCTATGGAAGATTGAACCCAGTGGTGCTCAAACAATGAGTCACATCCCCAGCCTTTTTTAATATTTTATTTAGACACAGGGTCTTGCTAAGTTGCTTAGGGCCTTGTTAAGTTGCTGAGGCTGGCTTTGGACTCATAATTCTCCTGCTTCAACTGTCTAAGCTGCTGGGATTACAGGGGCGTGCCACCATGCTTGGTCTCCTTTTTTATTACTATAATGAAATACCTGAGACAAGACTACTTTAAAAAGAAAATAAGTTTGTTTTGGCTAATGGTTCTGATGGCTCAAGGTCAAAGGGCCTCATCTGGTAATGGTCTTTTTGCTGACAGAGTCCTGGGTGGCATGAAAAGTCATGTGGCAAGAGACGGAGCATACATATATACTAACAAAGTCACCAGGGTTCAATATGGGGGTTCTCCCTATCTCACACCCAGCACAAAAATCAACTCAAAGTGGATCATGGACACAGGCATTAGACCAGAGACCCTGTGCCTACCTGAATTAATGTAGGCCCAACTCTCCATTACAGCTTAGGAACTGACTTCCTCAATAAGACTCCTAAATACAATATGTCAAAATATACTCTATTGTCATATATATCTAAAAAGAACAATTAAAAAAAAATTAAAAGGTTAATAAATATTTGATTTGGCACTTTAAAAAAAATCATGGGTGTTTTTCTCTAATAACCTTATCCAAACTGATCATTTCCCAAAGTCCCACCTCTAAACACTAAAGTTAAATTTTAAGTTTTTACCCTCTTGATACCATTAACATGTGACCTTGAGGATGAAACTCCAGCATAAGTTTGTGGGGCACCACCTTCAAACCACATCATAGAGATTTTTAGTTGATTTTAAGGAAGGACTAACCTAGCTAGATTTGTATAGAAGATACCAGATTGCTTTAGCTGTGATCTACGAGGTGGCCTAGAAATAAAAGTTAAAAATTAGCAAGCAATTGGAATTAACCAGGTAGGCATCTGAAGCAAAACAAGAACTTTGGGGAAAGAAGATGAAGGGGTAAATTCTATGGATATTTAGGAAATAACCTGTGAGACAGAATTAAAGAAAGTCACCATTGCAATTAAGGTTCCTATGACTCTTAGGAACTGGTTTACCCATAAGACAAGAGACAGACTGAAGTCTCAAGTCTTAACTGACCTAGTTATTAGAACACAATTTCTGCAAAATAAACCTATGATTTGGGAACAGGAATCAAAAGGACTGAAGGATTTGACCAGTAAGCTGACTTATTATAAATTTCAACCCATGATTTTATTTCATTAGAAGAGTCGAAAATCCTGGTGCCCTTTAAACCCCTAACTCATGGAGTATTATTTTGAAGTGGAAGAAAAAATAGAGTATACAAAAGCACAGGATGGGATGGGGGTGGGCACGTTCCCTGGAGAAAAAAATTCAGAACATTTCTTTCTGGGGGCAAATATGCCTTGGGGAGTATTTCTTTCTTTCTTTCTTTCTTTTTTTTTTTTCTGGGCAGAAAGTTATCTAAGTAGTTATCTAAGTGGTGGTGAGATCACTGAAGACCCTCATTATTTCCTAATACCCAAAGACACCTTCTATATCTAAGATCCTTCTTTTAAAGATTCTCCTATTGGGTGATGTAATGATTTTGCTAAAATTTATTGCATCCAAAATTTGGGGGTATTGAAATACATGTCAGACACCTATTCAGTGGCAAAGACTGACTCTATCCTTCTTCCTCCATTTATTTACAATTCTGATTTAGACCTAGAATCCTCACACATTGGCTTAAGGAAGACCCTCATATCTGGTTCTGTGAGAATATGAATGGGCACATGGACAGCCTAGATCTTACTGTGAGCTGCAAGGGCTCAGAATGTGGCATATCTGTGATAATTCAAATGTGGTCATCTTTCATGAGTGACAAATTATGCAGGATAATGAAAGTGTGACTCATTTCTCCTAGAGGGGAATGGTAAATATTCACTGCAAAGGCAATTTTCAAGTCTGGCCTGCAGTTCCAAAGTCTAGCAGTGCATCAGGAGAACTGCTTAAAGATCAGCTGCAGCAGGGTTGGGGTGTGACTCAGATATTTGAATTTTTTAAAAATGTCCAAAAAGTGATTCTCTTCATCTTAATGGGTCAGAAACTCCTGCACTAATAAAAGAATTTGCTAATTATTTTATCCTCTTAAAGAGAAAAGCCCATCTTTAGTTTTCAGCATCTATCATAGATCAAACATGACATTTTCCATAAATCCTACATGATTTGACAAGTGTGTCATGGACCAGAGAAAAAGCTTAAATAATTTCCCTGGGGTTATAAATATGTAAACGTCAAAGCTAACGCCAGAATTCAGTTTCTGAATTTCCAGCCTGTTTTATGAGTGAGATCTGCTGTCAATCTTCATCCCATCTCTGATACAGTCAAGTGGAATGAGGGTAAAAGAGAAACAAAAAACCTCTGGGATGTTTGTGCTTTTACGTCTTCTTTAGTAAGTTTTAGAACGCAGACTCAGAAAGCTGAGCATGATGAGAGTGTTTCTGATATTTGGGGTCAAGTTGCAAATAATAAAACTGTGAATTAAAAATAGTTATAGAAAAAATAAAAACCTAAAATTTGAAGAGACACCAAGGCTCTTCAAAAAAAAAAAAATGAATAATAAAATAGGAAAGACAACAGAAAAGTACATAACTTGAATCTACTAACTACAATCCTTAGCCCAAAAACAAAATAATTAACCTTGTGTCAAGAAGATGATGTAAAGGAAGGAAATTCACAATTCAGTTTTTAAAAAAGGATTACTGTATTCTATCTGCTGCCAATATGAATAACCAAGACATTAAGTTTTGGCTGTTGAATATATATTTTCATATTATGCATATGTGCTGTGTATACATGGAAAGATTCCAGATTGAATTAAGATTCACGCAAGACTATTTTAAATTTCTTAAATTATGAAACAAAATAAAAGATACAAAACTCCTTCTGAACCTGGTGGCGGAAGGCGCAGAACATCCGGTCCTGATGAAGGTCTGCCTCTGGGCCTGGCAACATCGCAGGGAAACTTCCCGACTCAATGAGAAGTGAGAGTGAACATTCTCTCTGAAGAGTCAGTCCTCTGACTGCACCCAGAAGTTCCCGAGCTCCAGGTTTATTCCAGGAAGCTGGAGAGCAGGACAGCTAGGCGGGCTCCCAGAGTCCCAGAAAGCCTGCAAAGCGAGTAGAGGCCCCAAGAAATGCCTGCGCAGGCGCGCTCAGTGTGGGTAGGCGTGGGGGGGGGGGGGGGGGAGAAAGGGATGGAAGAGGGTTCCAGGTGGAAGAAGAGCCCCCCAAGCTGATGACAAGGGACCACAGAAATCTATTGGTAGGGGAGGGATCATGGGGCAGGTAGCAGAGATTTGAGTTCATAAAGCTCAAGGCATTTGAGATGGCCTTAAAAAAGGAGGAGGGTTGGAAGTGGACAGTGTGTCTTGGTAGCTGAGCAGGGAAAGGATAAAAGGTGTTGTCGGGGGTCCAGCGCTATGGAAGGGATCACATGGTGTTACCATTTGGGATGTGAGTTCTCTCCACAATGCTCCTGTTAACGCAGAATGTTCCTCATAGAAATAGAAAAGGCAGTCATGAATATCATCTGGGAAAATAAGAGCCCCAGAATAGCTAAAGCAATCCTTAGCAAGAAGAGTGAAGCACGTGGCATCACAATACCATACTTTAAACTATACTACAGAGCAATAGTAACAAAAACAACCAAAATAGACATGTAGACCAATGGTACAGAACAGAGGACACAGAGACTAATGCCCACAACTACAGCTATCTTGTATTAGATAAAGGTGCCCAAAACATACATTGGAGATAAGATAGCCTCTTCAACAAATGGTGCTGGGGTAACTGGAAGTCTGTATGCAACAAAATGAAATTAAACCTCTATCTCTCACCATGCACAAAACTCAACTCAAAGTGGATCAAGAACCTAGGAATTAAACCAGCGAACATGCGTCTATTATAAGAAGTAGGCCAAACCTCCATCATATCGGAGTAGGCCCCTACTTCCTTAATAAGATTCCTATAGCATAGAATTAAAACCTAGAATTAATGAATGGAATGGATGCAAACTAAAAAGCTTCTTCTCAGCAAAAGAAACAATCAGTGAGGTTAATAGAGAACCTACTAATTGAGAACAAATCTTTACTACACGCACGTGAAATAGAGCACTGATCTCTAAAATATATAAAGAACTTAAAAATCTTCACACCAAAAAAAGCAAATAATCCAATTGATAAATGGGCTAATGAACTGAACAGATATTTCTCAGAAGGTGATATACAATCAATCAATAAATACATGAAAAAAATGTTCATCATCACTGGCAATCAGAGAAATGCAAATCAAAACTACTCTAAGATTTCATTTCACTCCAGGCAGAATGGCAGCTATTAAGAACACAAACAACAATAAATGTTGGAGAGGATGTGGGGAAAAAGGCACACTCATACATTGCTGGTGGGAATGCAAAATGGTGCAGCCAATATGGAAAGCAGTATGGAGATTTCTTGGAAATCTGGGAATGGAACCACCTTATGACCCAGCCATTCCACTCCTAGGTCTATTCCCAAAGGACTTAAAAACAGCATACTATAGGGACACAGCCACTTCAATGTTTATAGCAGCACAATTCACAGTTGCTAACCTGTGGAAGCAACCTAGACACCCTTCAATAGATGAATGGATAAAGAAACTGTGGTACATATACACAATGGAATATTACTCAGCAATACAAGAGAATAAAATAATGGCATTTGCAGGTAAATGGATGAAGTTGGAGAATATAATGCTAAGTGAAGTTAGCCAATCCCAAAAATCCAAATGTGGAATGTTTTCTCTGATATAATGAGGCTGATTCACAGTGGGGTTGGGACGGGGACCATAGGAGGATTAGAGGAACACCAGAAAGGCCAATGGGGAGGGAGCAGAAGGGAGAGGGCAAGGGGGTTAAAAAAAAAAAAAAGATGGTAGAATGAGATGGATAGCATTACCCTAAGTGCATGTAGGAAGACACAATGGTGTGAATATACTGTGTATACAACCAGAGATATATAAAAATGTGCTCTATATGTGTAATATGAATTGTAATGCATTCTCCTGTCATATATAACTGTGATAAGAGAACTAAAGGGACTCCATCTTGTTCTTCAGCAGCCATCTTAGGAGTTCCGAGAAATAGTTCTGTTTCTCAGAAATAGTAGAATAAAGTCCTGCCTGTGTACCCATTAATTGTTACCTAGCATAATACGCTTGACAGCATAAAAACAGCAATTCCTATACAATTTAAAATTGCTCTCTTTGGTTTCCATTTTTCCTGGGCAAATACCTTGTCAGAGATTGATTATCTGGACGTTAGTAACCATTCTCTAACATGTACTCAACTAGGGTCATCATGACCCCATTCCCTTCTACCTGATCGTTGCTATATCAACCTGGAAAGTCCCATGGGAAATATTATTGTACCCATTGCTTTGTCTTGCTAACTGCCTAGATTCAGCTTCTGTACTGTGGCTTGCTTGCATTGGCTGAAACCCTGCAATTAAATATTCCATGCTCTGTGATTTTGCTCTTTATAAACCCTTGAAAAATCACTGCCTGCGCGCCATCTTGTCACACTGTGTGATGTGTGAGGATGGTGGCCACTGATCAGCTTAATAAAGGCTTTTTATTGGCTCAAGTGTGACATGGCTTGGAGTTTTAATTGGCATTATGCTGGATACAACATTTTTGGTACAACATAACAACTTAGAATTTTTTAAAAAATTATTTCATTGTTAGAGCTGTAACCTGAGCAGCCCATCCTAGTTGGAATGGACTGAGTGAGTGGTGGCTGTAGGGAGGTGGACCTCTGGGGGCGTGCCCTGGAAGGAGGTGTCTTTCCAGTGGCCCCTTGCCCACCCTCTCTCTGCTCCCTGGCTCCTGCAGGAGCTGAACACCTTGGCTCCCCTTGACCCTTCCCCCGTGATGTGCTGTAGCCTCACCTCAGGCCCAGAGCAATGGACTCTGCTGTCTGTGGACTGAGACCTCTCAAACCCTGAGGCCCAAATAAAGGTTTTCTTCTCTCTAGCTGTTCTTGTTGGGTATTTTGGACATAGCTATGCAAAAGTTAAGTGAAACAGATGACAATGTGTCATGAAGTATTTGCAGGCATTTTAATGCTACCCTAGGTGCTGTGGGCCAAATATAAGTAGCAAAAACACACTAAAGGAATAATTCTTGACTTTGGGGAGTTTTCCTTTTTAAACACGTACTAGTGCCAGGTGTGGTGGTGCACGTCTGTAATCCTAGTGATCCAGGAAGCAGAGGCAGGAGGATCACAAGTCAACCTCAGCAACTTAGACCCTGTCTCAAAATAGAAAGAAAGAAGGAAGGAAAGAAAGAGTGAGTAAGCTTGGTCAAGACATTCCTCAGCTGTCATTCCCAGAGGCTTATTTCCATACTTTAAATGATGCCCCTTAAGTGTCCCTAGGTTCAATCCCCAGTACCATGCCCACCCCCAATACACTCACTAGTAGGTATTATGTGTGGTGGTATGAGTTCCATTGTGAGCCTGAGCTATGTTATCTTCAGATTCAGGCACATTTAATTGTGTTTGGAGAATTAGTGGGGTGCCCATTTCAGGGATTGTTAGCAAGAAGGACCAGAGTGCTTCGTAAGAACTCATGGTAAAGGAAGAATCAGTTACACCCTAAAAACAGGGTCAAAGTTCAGGGAACACTGCATTCTTTGTAGGAGTGCAGTATGCCTGGAACTCACATCCAGGACCCAGGAAGAGGGGTGTCATTTAAAGTATGAAAATAAGCCTCTGGGAATGACAGCTAAGGGATAACCAAACTTCTGAGAAGTACTGAGTTTGAGGTGCCACCAGAAGATGGGACCAGCCTGCAGCAGGCGGCACTGGGAGCTCTGACAGGCCTGCAGCTCCTGACATCTTCAGAGCAGCTTCCAGAGTCTTGCCTAGGCAGCCCTGGGATAAGCCTTAAGGGAACTGGAACAGATGGGGAACAGGGGTTGGACTGTGCGCATATGAGAACATAGGCACCCCCAAACATCCTGTCAGCTCTTAAACCTATCTGCTGAAATTTTGAAAAGGGGAATGGGAAGTCCTGCAATCACAGGAAAGGATGAAAACAGACCAAATGTTTTGTTCTTACCCAGGTGTTCACCTGAGCTGCAGGACTTGTTGACCTGGCACAGTAACTGGGGGCTACAGGAAACAGAAGAGGAAGGAGGTGAAGAACCCAAGCAAGCAGGTGTTAAGAGGAAGGTAGGGTTGAAGAACAAGTAGAAATATGAATTAGAGGAAGATAAAAAGAAGTATATTGAAAACAAGGAATATAGCTTAGTCCAGTGATTCTCAAAGTGTGGTCCCTGGACTAGCAACAGAAAAATCACATAAGAACTTGTTAGAAATGCAGATTATTAGACCCTACCTCAAATCTACTGAATTAGAAACTTTGAGAAGGGAGTACAGCAGCCTGTGTTTTAACAGGCCCTCTGAATGATTATGATATAAGCTAACGTTTGAGAACCACTAGCTTAACATAAGATTCTTATTCACAAATATTGCCTGTGGCTAGACTAACTAGAATCACCTGGAGATGTTAAAACGCACCCTTCTGAATCACACTACAGAGCAACACTATCTCATTTGGTAAGTTGTGAAGATACAGAGACCCAGACTAAGAATATAGATTAAGAGTCAGAGGGCTGGGGTTGTGGCTCAGTGGTAGAGCGCTTGCCTAGCACGTGCGCAGCCCGGGTTTGATCCTCAGCACCACATAAAAATAAACACATTATGTACAACTAAAAGCAAATAAATAAATATTTTTTTTTTAAAAGAGTCAGTTAGATAGCCTCAACTTTCAGAATTACTCAGAACCTAAGTCTCCTTATCTGTAAAAGGAAATAAAAGACTACCTCAAGATATTGTTACATTGATCGAGATGATGGATGTAAAGCTCTTAGTATAGGACTTTTCATGCTATAATGTTAACTGTTAATATAACAATTTTGTTATTTTGAAATAAGACTAGATATTACAGTTGGGTCAATTTAAGGAAAATCTTGAGAGCTAGATGGAATTATCTTACAGTTCTCTAGAGAAAAAAATTATAAAAATATATATATACACATATATATGTATATTTGAATTTATCATAGAATCAACTACATGCTTAAGGAGACAGAAATATCATAATCTCAAGATCTGCAATCAGCAAGCTGAAGACCAAGGAATGCAGAGCTGGTGATATATGGTTCAGTCCAAGTCCAAAGACCTAAGTGCCAGGAAAGTCAATGCTGTAAGTTCTTGTCCAAGGGCAAGAGGAAATTGGTGGTCTAGTGCAAGTGGTCAGGCAGGGGAAGTTCCCTCTTTTCTGTCCTTTCTGTTCTATTCTCGTCTTCAATCGATTAGATGAAGCCTACCAACATTAGGAAGGACAATCTGCTTTACTCAGACTGCTAATGATAATGTTCATCTCACCCAGTCCCCTTTCAGACATACCTTGAGCGATGTTTGACCAAATTTCTGGATATCCCATGACGTTCTCAAATTTATTCATAAAACTAACCAACAGAAGTATCTGTTTTGATGAAGCATACTTTTTAGTGCAGATGAGTGATACATAGAAAACTGTCAGGGAAAGATGTTGAATTAGTAACAAAACATAAAACTCAAAGGTTAACTTGAAGGCAATTATATTGTGTTGATATTTATTTTAAAACACGCTATCATAAAATAAACCACGCATTCCAGTGGACAGAGGCAGATGTGAATTACAGTATTTGATAAGAATTCTGTTGGAGCCCAGTCATAATAGGGGCAAAGCACAATTTGTGCATTTTGCTCTTTTGGCAGCTCCATTAGAAAGAAGCCCATCAATCAGCAGTAGGAATGCAGGAAGTCAGCAGAACGTGTCTCAGCTGAGAGATTTGAGGGCTCGACAGTTCATAATAGATGTAAGAATCATGAAGAGGCACAGTCAGACACTAAAATGCATCTAATAAAGGAAATATTTTTAAAGGGATAGATGTCACCACTGAAGATAAATGAAGATTGTGTACTTTTATGGAAAGAGGATTATAGACACATCTGTCTTCATTTGTTATCGGGACCTTGTGAAATATTTTTCATTATCAGTTTGTACAAAAATGATAGTTTGGGTCCCTTTGTGTGTATGAAGTACATTTAACTAAAATAATATTTAGCTTTATGAGGATGGTTAAAGAACTTAAGGATTTTCTTCCTCAAAAGAAATACAAATTTATAAATTCGTAAGGACTTTCTACATTTGTAGATTTGAGAATTGGGTTCTTTTCTACATTAGAAATAAAATACTATAAAAGACCAGCTCTCTTATTTTATAAACCTGGAATTGCCACAATCACCTAACTAAGACTATGGCTGAGAAGGGAAACCTTTTCTCTGATTCTCACTGCTTTTCTCTCCATTATATCCTTGATAAGACTTCTGGAATCTAAGGAGTATTCCCTCATGCCAGTTATAACCTAGATGTTTCTACACACATTTTCTTAGTCTTCATCCAGATTCCTGAAATAGGGACGGCTGTGGTGTTATCCTCCTTTAACAAGTGAACCAACTGAGACTCAGAGAGAGAAATCATGTGTTTGTGGGCAGACATGATTAGAAGGCCACACAACTGAGAACTAACCAGCTCTATTGGCTCTAGTTCAAATAGTCTTTTAGTGACCTCCCAATGTTGAGGGAAAAAAAAATTAAATTGCACTTGGGGACAAATCTGGCTCTATTTAAATTTCTTCTTAATGTAACACGACACTAATTTTTTTTTCAATGTTTAAATCTGAACATACTCTTTAATTTTGCATGATAAATGGTAGGTGACCTGAGTAATTAAAATGACAAGAAAGTTGACAATAGACTAATGACATATAAACCACGAGGACTGCCTGGTTAAATTTTTATAGATCACCAAGGAATCAGCAGATAACTTACTCCTTTAATATGGACTTGAGATGATAATGATGGTTATGGACAAGGATACATGAAAGTACCAAATTCATTTCAGCTATGTGGTAGCTTGATGTACTGTTTTGCCATTCAAATTTTGTCCATTTTAATTCTAATGTTTTTAATCACAAAGTAATAATGCCCATACAAGTAGGATGATATAGTAATTATGCCCAATCTGGAGTATAATTTTCCATAAACTTCCCCATGCTCACAGATGTAAGAACACATCCAGGTGTTTTGTTTGTTTTTGCCCAAGTAGAATCATATTGTGATTACCACCTATAATTTGATTTTTTTTAATTTGACATTTTTTCATAAGCATCCCCATAAGTTAATCTGAGAAAAAGATCTCTTTTTCAGTTTAGTTTCTTTGTAAATGTATATATTTTGTAGAATTGCACTGTTATTGTGTGTGCATGTTTAAATTTAGCCTTTTTCCCCCTTTTTCTCATCTTTTACTCTAAGCACAAGACCATCTGAATTGTGTGCATGAACTGCTATATCTCTTTCTACTGTTTCTAAGTCTGTAGTCTACATATACATGCTGTTTTACATCAAGTTTGAGATGTAATTTTAAAAAATTTTTTAACATCTTTGAAATTTCCAATATGCATTACAATCTGAGATTTATTTAATAAAATATGCCAGGCAGATATACATTTTGGGGCCCTTCAGTCTTTACTGAAAAAAAAAAAAAAGATGTTTTACATACTTTACTTGCTCTTTTACTTTGTTGAGATTCCTCCAAGACAACTGGTATCACTCCAATCTTTTTTTGTATCATACTATATTTAATATTATCTAGTAATGGGCCTTTCTTTATCCCCTAGTTTTTTTTTTTCCCTCTGCAGTAGATATGCTGCAATGAACATTCCTAATCATATATCCTATATACTGGGATAGATTATCATTTTCCTGGGATAGATTCCAAGGAATGGTATATCAGATTTGAAGGGTATTATATTTTGTCTTTTAATAGTGTTACCAGGTTAGTTTACATAATGGTTGTAGCAATTTTTCTGCTATTGTGGTTGCCCATTGCTATATAACAAACTTCTCCAAAATGTAGTGGCTAAAGGCAACATTTACTTTACTAGTGATTCTTCTGCTTGAGCACAGTTTAGTAGAGAAATGATGGGTTTTTGCTACACATGGTATCTGGGCCATAGCTGGGATGACTTGGATGGTGGAGGCTGAAGAGCTGAGGGCTGGCCAGACAGTTCTCTATCTCAGGGCCTCTATATAACCTCCAGAAAGGAGATCTTTCTAAAACATGGCAGTCTCAGCGCTCAGGCAGAGGTTGCAAGGCTTTTTACTTAGCCTTTGGAGTCACAGATAGTGACTTCCACTCTAATTCAAGCAAGCCACTTAAATCTAGCCAAGATTCAAGGGGAGGGGGAACAGATCAACCAGAAATCCCATGGGCAAGGCGTCAACTACCTCTTTCCTGGATCTTTCCCAGCTTGGATGATTCTAAAAACCCTTTGAAAGTGTTGTTCAACTGACATTAGAAACTGATAATTCATTATTACTTCTATATTTCCCTGAGTGAAGATGAATACCTTACAATGTAACTAGTCACTTAAGTCACAACTTCTAAACAAACAATGCTTATTCGCGTATTTGCTTATTTTGAGTGGTATATTGTTTTCTTAACAATTACTGGGAGTCTCTTGTATATTAGAGGTGCTACTTTTTATTTTGTCATATATGTTGCAGATATTTTCTCTACATTTAAACTTTTTTTTAGTTTGTTTTATGTGCTATAATGAAGTTTTATGTGTACATAAAGACAAACATATCAGTCTATTATTTAATGGTCAACTTCCTTTGTTGCTTAGAAAAATCTCAGCCACCCCAAAATTGTACATGTATTTAACATTTCTTCTGATATGTTTATTTTTATCTGTGTATTATTGTAAATTTAACTAAAATCCATCTGGAAATGGATTGTTTTATTCTGAAATAGTATAATTTTCATGCAGGGCTGCAATACTCTGAAGCTGTTATTTAAAAAAAAAACAAAGCCAGAAAGAACTGTGGGCCTAATTCGTTTATTTAACACTTATTTATTTGGTACCTACTGTGTCTGGTGTTTTTTAGTTACTGGTGCTATGGGACTAAACAAGACCAGTAAGTCTCTTTCTCTCTCCTTTACCCTCTAGCCAGAAAAAAAGGAGAGTAAACAAAAAAGCAGAAATGAACTTTCCTCAAGGGAAGAAAGATGAGCGGTGTGATCGAGCATAAACGAAGGAAGAAGAAGGTGATGGAGAAAGAGTAGACAGGATCTGGGCTCAGGAGAGTGCTGTGGGCCATGGTCAGGGGTGGGTTTTTATTTTAAGTACCATGAGGATGTATCAGAGGCTTTAATCAGGAAGTGACATGGTTTGATTTACATTTTTAAAGTAGCTAGAAAGGCCAGAGTGGAGGCAGGGAGACCCGTCAGAGCCCCAGGGGCAGATGGCAGGGCTTGAACAGAGATCAGCAGAGGCTGAAGAGGAGCTTCAGAGGTAAAGGTGACAGCATTGGCTTGTGGTTTGGGAAAAAAAAGAAAATCTGGGAAGGGAGGGAAGGTATTTGTGCCGTTTATTAAGATGAGGAATACGGGGGTAAGGGGAGGGCTAATTTGGGGCAAAAGAGGGAGAGTTCTGGGTTTAAAAAAAGTTTTTTCTTAATGAAGTCATATTCATATAAATGAACCGTTTTAAAAGAAACAACGTAATGACCTTTAGTACGTCCATGATGTTATGCAACCCCCACTCCTAGTTCCAAAGCATAAAAACTGGAATATGTTGGCTTTGTGATGCTGTCATGTAAATTTATTTGAGAACACACATCACAATGGGAACATGTGTGGCATAGCCAAGGGACAAAAGAAGACAAGGGGGTTTCAAAGGTAAAATTAAAAGGGTTACATAAGTTATTTTGAAACATGTATTCTTGGACACGAGGATTAATAGCAAGGGTGGCACCAGTCCAACACTGGTGGCAGTGGCCAGGAGACTCCTCACAGATGTACTTTTGTGTAAGGTTGCAATGGTTTTCTGCAATGTTGTGCATCTGGTGTAGTCTTTTTTTTTTTGGCACTGGGGATTGAACTCAGGGGCACTTGACCACTGGACCACTGGGCCACATCCCCAGCCTTTTTTTTTTTTTTTGTATTTTATTAGAGACAAGGTCTCACTGAGTTGCTAAGTGCCTCGTCACTGCTGAGGCTGGCTTTGAACTCTGGATCCTCCTGCCTCAGTCTCCCAAGTGCTGGGATTACAGGTGTGCGCCACCGTGCCTGGCTCTGGTGTAGTCTTTGGTGACAGTTTTTGTTATCAGGAATGAGGTCACCTCCATAATAACCATCTGACTTTACTTTTAAATTTTTGTTAGGTTTTTATAAGGTCAAATGGACACCTCCAAGTAGGATCCTGTCATTCAGGGAGAGCTCTTAGCTGAAGAGGTAAACTTTGGACTCATGGTACTCAAAATTATGGGCCCTAAAGAGATTCCGAAGGCCGTGAGTGTAAGTAGACTGGTGTAAATGACTGGAAAAGGAGCTAATTAAAAGGACACACAAAAATGAAACAGAACCCCATGCCCTAGAAAGAAAACCTGAAGAGGGCCATGTTTCAGAGCCAAGAGAAGAAAGCACCTTGAAGGTCACCAAGAGCGGTGGGCCCCTGCTGGATGTGACCACACAGAAGTCATCAGTGATGATGCTCTCAAACTAGGGCAGGGTTAGGAGAACGGAACGAGCTTTGGAAGAGTTAAGGGAAAAACGTTGTAAACCCTGAGTCCAGAGGGCTTCAGTCATCTTACTCTGTCCGACACGGCTGTGTTACTGGAGAGGCGTGGGCTAGGGTCAAGGAGGTATTTGTTTTAAATGTAGAAGACCCGCAAATCCCTCTGTGTGCTCAGGATAAGGATCCAGAAGAGAAAGATGAACTGATGAAGATGGGAGAGGAGGAGGCTGGAGACAAAGCCCTTGAGGAGGTGAAGGAGATGGAACCCAGTGCTCAGGAGGGAGGGGACGCAGTCTCCTGCTGAGGGAGGAGGGTTGGCGGAGGACAGGAGCTGGCTGTGGAGGGCTGCTGCACTTGGTGGGGGGCAGATGAGGAGCCCTCATCCGACTGCGACTTCGGTTCTTCAAGGAAGTAAGGAGGGTCAGGCAGATGCTTGCTCCTTTTCTGAGCCCTGCTATAGGACTGGAACTGGGGGGGGGGGGGAAAGCCGCTTCTACTTAGATGGTCACAGCAAGAAGTATCATGAGGACACGGAGTGACCAAGTGAAGGAAGTGAGCCATGCAAGGAGTAGGGAAATGTGCTAGTGATTGTGAGTTTTCAGAGACACAGAGATTGGGAAGGTTGTGTGCACAGGGTGAGGTGTCTATGAAGGAATGAGGGAACAAGTGTGGGGATCAAATTGCCATGGCAACAGAAACCCGCTTGGATATCATGTGGTCACAGAGGTTAAAGGGGATGGCTGGAGGGACGCGTTAGTCCTGCGAGTGTTTTCAGAAGGTGGACGATTGGCTCATCTCCACTTCAGGGACCTTAGCTCAAGATGTGGGACATTGGGTTGAAATGCTCTTCTGCTGAGCAGAGACCTCCCAGGAACTCAAAAGGCTGCGGTGCCCTTCTCAGGACAGCCAGTCTCCTGCCACCTCCCTGGGCTTCTGAATTCCTGGGATATTGTGAGTCCGAATGATCTCAGGTTCTTTTCATTTCTAGAGTTCTGGATTGCAAGAGATTGTTTGCTAAAGGATCATTTCCCTGCAGCCTCAAGGCTGCAGTAAGTCTCCAAAAGGATTCAAATAGCACTCAGATGAACCACAGTCTAGCTACTGCCACATCAATTTCAATTTTGTTCACATAAATGATGTTTAGGAGGCAGTGTTGTACGATGGAAACACCACTAGAGTTCGGGGAATCATCTAGATCTATTTTTAAAATCTAAATTCGGTCCCTTACCAGCCATTCAACATGGGCCATGTCATTAAATCTTTCTTCCTAAGCCTCACGCCTCCCCATCCAATCAATGGCTTCTCTCCTGTAAAATAATAAGAATGTGAAATAAGGATGTTGGGCAGTACCTGGCACATAACAAAGGTGAAATTGTTTGCTTCCTGTCTTGTGGGCATGGAAGTCTGAAGATCAAAATAAAGAGCAAGCTGTACAGAAGGAATAGTTTTAGGAAACAAAACAAAACTGTTGATCCCAGTGGGCTTGAAACCAGAAAGTAGAACTCTCAGGGCTGCTGCTTGGACAGAGGTAGGAGGATGAGTAGTAGGCCCAGGGAAGCATGAAGGGAGAGGCATTGAAGAGGTAATTGTGCAGAGGAAGCTAAACATACACATATATTTCAAATCATGGCAATTCATTTGGGAAAGTGAAATTGAAGCAGGATCTATACAAGGTAATAAGGTTGGAGTGAGTGACCCATGCGAGAAAGAGAGGTCTGATCAGGACACAGACTAGGGTGCAAAGTCAGAGTGACCCCTGCAGGGTGGGAGAATTGGGAGCACGGATGAGAGCAAAATTTCAAGATGTGTTGGAGGATACAGGGCTTGTTGGGCATGCTTACAATCCCAGGGATGCAGGGTGGGGGGGCTGAGGCAGGAGGACTGCAAATTCAAGGCCAGCATCAGCAACCTAGCAAGATCCTGTCTCAAAATGAAAAAACAAAATGGGCTGGGGGTGTAGCTCTGGTAGAGTGGCTCTGATTTTAATCCCCAGTTCCACAGGGGTTGGGGGCGGGAGATGCAGGGCTCCACATTCAGACAGAGGGATGCCAGGTGGGTTCCAAGGCAATTGTTACAGTGAATTCAATCCATGATGTTCTGTAAGTGTAAGCAAACTTGTGGATAACTGATTTTGAGTATTAGGATTAGAACATGGCATCTAATTTATCTTTAAGAACATGGCATCTAATTTATCTTTAAAAAAAAAATAAGAGATTATCCTGATCATTACTAGCTCTTGGATTTTGCCCCATCAGAACCCCATGAGAATAATTTTGGAATCCAAGAGCGGAGTGTGGACCTCATTGAGCCCGAACTGCCAGGCTAGAGTTGGAACGCAAGAAGCAGAGCAGTCCTGCACAGTCTCACAGTCTCAGGCTCTGCAAGAGGAGGTGGCACAACAGGAGTCTTCTGAGGGGAGACAGTTCTCCATCAGTCCTGGGGAAAATGACTCCTGGAATGGGGACTATGATCTAGCAAGGGACCAGGCCCAAGTACTTGGGGAGTCCAGAGTGTCCCTGGTGGACTCCCCTGAGGAATGCTTGTTGGGATGATAGCTCTTATAATCACCTGCTTTTAAAAAAATTTTTTTTTAAATTTATTCTTATTTGTTATATATGACAGCAGAATGCATTACACTTCATATTACATATATAGAGCACAATCTTTCATATCCCTGGTTGTTCAAAAACTGGAGTTACACCTTTTGTGTCTTCATACATGTGCTTAGGGTAATGATGTCCATCTCATTCCACCATCTTTCCTACCCCCATGCAATCATCTGCTTTTTTTTTTTTTTTTGGTATTGGGGATTGAACTCAGCGGCACTAGACCACTGGGCCACACCCCCAGCCTTTT
Source organism: Tamias sibiricus (assembly GCA_025594165.1). NCBI lineage: Eukaryota > Metazoa > Chordata > Mammalia > Rodentia > Sciuridae > Tamias > Tamias sibiricus. The sequence goes on along the minus strand of CM046666.1, from coordinate 132,250,933 downwards.
TTTTTTTGTATTTTATTAGAGACAGGGTCTCACTGAGTTGCTAAGTGCCTCGCCATTGCTGAGGCTGGCTTTGAACTCGCGATCCTCCTGCCTCAGCCTCCCAAAGTGCTGGGATTACAGGCGTGCGCCACCGCGCCCGGCTACAATCATCTGCTTTTAATACACAAACCGTTTAAGGAGAAGATGACAGACCTGTTTAAACATCATGGCACTGCCCATCTCCTGTAAGCCGTGGGAGGCGGCCAGGATACCCAATCTTCATTCTGGGTCTCAGAGCCCACTGAACTTTTGCACCACTTTTGCACCTACGTAGTTATAGTGTCCTAATGAAACACAAGCCTCATGGCAAAGGTTTGAATATGCAATTCTGGGGTAGATGAATAACAGGAAGAAAATTACTAAAATTTCATTGGAACACGGGAAATAGGGGCTGGTAAGAGAAGGGGAGGGAGCCAGTGAGATGTCTAACTCAGAGAGGTAATTCATCCAAGCCCCAAGGACAGTGCTGAAGCCTGTACTTCAGTGTTGGAAATAGGAAGGAAAGGAGCCACTGGTACCAAAGATTCCCCAAGGCTTTGGGCACAGGCTGCATTTGGCCCCTATCAGCACCTAGTGCCATGGAGGCAGCCAGAGAAGCAGCCCTGCCCCTCCCTGCACAGGCCCCAGGTGGGCCAGGTCACCGCCTGGCTTTGGCCTTGGAGGAGGCCTGCAGTGCATTTTGTGGACAGTTTCACAGGCCATCAAATTGACAGGAGGAACAGCAACAAAAATTGATGGGTGCTCTCAAGGAAGCTACATGATTTGTTTTTGAGATTTGCCTGCATGCTTCAAAGGATAACTGGGGAGACAAACAGTGGATTTTACTGACACCTAGAATTTCCAAAACAGTTGGAGACAAGTTTTAGTGAACAGTTTGCAAAGAACACACACACACACACACACACACACACACACACACACACACACACGATGAGGAGAGGACAATCTGTTCAATAAATGGTACTGGGGGAAAAATGCCAAAGAATGAAATTGAACCCTTATCTTGATGCATATACAAAAATCAAATCAAAGTTGATTAGAAACTTAAACATAAGATCTGAAACTAAAACTTCTAGAAGAAAACATTTGGGAAAACTTTCTTGACATTTGCCAATGGTTTTCTAGATATGACACAGAAATTATAGACACCAACAGCAAAAATAGACATACCAGCCTATATTCAGCTAAAATCTTCTATACACAGGGAATTATCAACAAAATGGAAAAGCAGCCGTTGAGAGTGAAACATGCCATTAACATAGACTAGACATGTTTGTGTCTTTCCACAATGTCAGAATTTATTGAATAACGGTAAATTCACAGGCTACACCAATTTCATCAGTGGCAGTTCACTGCCTAGAAGTTGTAAGCAACACAATCACAGGTTCTTTTATTCCACTCTTAATTTCTAACATCTATAACACTCAAACCATACATCATGCTTTACATGATTTTATTATATATATTAGACTGCCCAAGGTTAAGGGTTAAGGTAGCCACAGGCTCTCAAAGGCAGAGAGCACATAGAATTCTTAAGAGTCAGATAAGATTAGGAACCAGCCAAGGAACTGTCAAGTGCAGGAACTTATTCTAGGCCATAGTCCAGACTGAAGGAGGTTTCAGAGTGTCAGCTTGAGATGTCAGTGTGAAGTGGGCCGTGCCTGGTCGTCACAGGCAGGAGAAACCACACTGCGCTAAAGCCTGAGGACAGAGATTTGGAGGTTTGTCACTGTGGCAATTTTCCTGTGCATGGCTCATGACCAACTGATGAGGTCAGGATACCACCACGTCCAGTCTCGGGTGCTCCTGAGTAAGGGTGTTGCTTCATTTGGTGGTCTGGTGTGCTCCAATAGGAGTTTTGATATACCCATGTGCTTCTGATTAATTTGATAAGTTCACAGGTTGTCATTTTTATTGGCACAATTAATTTATTTATCAGCATGTACCTTATGGTTGTGCCAGGTAGATGGTGGTTGTTAACTTGTACAAACAAGGTAGAGAGTCATTCCACCTAAGCACTTAAACTCGAATCAGAGTAGCTTATGGCAAACTAGTCCTTTACAAAATGGAGTAACTCAGGTTTAGGCATAGTCTGAGAACAACTGTTCTAACATCATGGAGTAAATTAGAGCAGGGCACATACTGGTTTCTACAGCAACCTATGGAATACAACAAATTTTCTGCAAACCATATATCTAAAAAAGAGTTAATATTCAAACTATACAATGAACTTGTAAAACTGAATAGCAAAAAAAATAAAAAAAGAAAGAAAGAAAGAAAGACACCCAAAACCTATATGCAAACCAAGTACGGGTCTTGAATAAACATTTCTCCAAAGACGACACACAAATAGCCAACATCTATGTGAAAAATACTCAGCATGACTGATCATCAGAGAAATGCAGATCAAAACCACAGCGAGATGTCACCTCACACCTGCGAAAGTTAAACAAGGACAAGTGATAGCCAACGTGGAGAAGAGGGAACCCTTGGACACTGTTGTTGGGAATGTAGATTCTAGGTCCAGCCATATGGAAAACAACATAAAAATTCCTCAAAAAATCAAAAATAGACCTACCATATGATTCAGCAATCCCACCACTGGGTGCATAGCCAAAGAAAATAAAATCCACATGTCAAAGAGACATCTTTGACATGTTAATTGCAGCATAATTCACAATAGTAAAGAGATTGAATCAACCTAAGTGTCCATCAATGGATGAAGAAAGAAAATATTATATACTTGCACGTACACACACACACACACACACACACACACACACACACACACACAAATATTGTTCAGCCTTAGAAAGGAAGGAAACTCTCATTTCTAACATCAAGGATGAATCTGAAGGACATTATGTTAAACATAATAAGCTCAACAGAGAAATGATCAATAGAAAGACAGAGACTTCATGATCTCATTTGTACACAAAAATCTAAAAAAAATTAAACTTATAGAAGCAGAAAGTAGGAAGGCAAATGTCAGGGTGAGTTGTTTGGAGAAATGGGAAGAAGTTGCTCAGAGGGTAAGAAGTTTCAGTGAGGCTTGGTAGATAAGTCCTGCTCACAGAAAAGGTTGTATAAGATCCTTGCCTGTACAGAGGGGATTTATTTCTGGTCTATCTATTCTCTTCCATTGGTCTATGCACCTGTTTTATGCCAATATCATACTGTTTTGATTACTGCGGGTTTTTAGTATGTTTTGGAATCAGGTAGTATGGTGCTTGCAGCATTGTTCTTATTCAAGATTGTTTTGGCTACTTGGGGTCTCTAATGGTTCTACAATTTTCCTTGAGTTGTTAAAAAAATAACTCACATATCCATAGATTTTATGCTTTCAAGTGATATTGAGGGCATTTTCAGAGCTTGCAATCATAATCACCACTGAATTTTAAAATATCTCAGTCATCCCCAGAAAGAACCCTGTGCCCATCCATTAGCAATCACTTTTTTTCCTTTGTTCTTTTTAGATATATGTGACAGTACCATGTATTTTGACATATCATATATATATATATATATATATATATATATATATATATGGAGTATAACTTCCCATTTTTGTGGTTGCACATTGCAGTTACACTGGTCGTGTATTCATATGTGAATATAGGAAGGTTATGTCTGATACATTCTACTGTTTTTCCCATTCCCATCTCCCCTCCCTTCCGCCCACTCCACCCTGTCCAATCCAGTGAATCCCCCACCTATTGTGAGTCAGCATCTGCATATCAGAGAGAACATTCTGCCTTTGGTTTTTGGGGATTGGTTTATTTCACTTAGCATGATAGTCTCCAGTTCCATTGATTTATCAGCAAATGCCATAATTTCACTCTTCTTTATAGCTGAGTAACATTCCATTGTGTACATAGACTACATTTTCTTTCCCATTCATTTGTTGAAGGGTAACTGGGTTGGTAATCACTTTTTTTTTTTTTTCTTTTCTGCAGTCACTGGCAAACACTAATAAACTTTCTGTGTCTATGGATTTTCCTCTTGTGAACATTTGATGTAAATGGAGTAGTACAGTAAATGACTTTTTGTGTCTGTCTTCTTCTACTTAGCATAATGTTGTCAAGGTTCACGTATGTAGTACCATTTATCATTACTCCTTTTTATTGGTAAATCATACTTCATATGGATATATCATATTCCTTCATCAACTGATGGACTTTTAGGTTTTTGTACATTTTAGCTATCATGCTATAAACATTTACACAAGCTTCATGTTTTTTAATTCTCTTAGATTTGGGCCTAGAAGTGGAATTGCTAGGTGATATATCAAATCTATGTTTAAAATTCGAGGAACTTTCTAGCAGTTTTCCAAGGTGACTACACCATTGAACATTCCTGCCTGCCTTCCCCACAGTGGTGATTTCTCTTCATCCCTCACCTGACAGACCTTCCCCCAGGAAGTCTTTCTCCTGCTGCTCACCCATACCTTCACCTTTCTTGTGAGCAGGAGATAGGTGGATGGGAAGAGCTTGTGAGTGGGTGCAGTTGGCTTTGTGTCAGTGGCTCCCAGGGCTTCTGAAATGTCTCACCACACACTGGTGGCCTTTAACAATTCCTTAAAACTTTTAGCTAAAATCCTGTTGCTCATATGTATGCTTCTTGGTCCTTCTCCCACAGTCTGCCCCAGAAAAGCGGGTGCTAGCCTCTTGTCTCTCTTTGAACTCACCCATCTTTCAGACTAGGTGGCTGTACTGTGACCCTCGCTCTTAGACTGAAGAAGAATTCTGCTCCAGCAGATTTTCTGGCATTTTCTTCTTGTTAGGGTGGAAGGGACACTCAACAGTTTTCTATATCCTAAGCAAAAGCTACTCAGAGCATTTTATATAATAGGTTGGACTTTCTTCTTATTGAAGGCAGCATGGATTTCTTTTAATATTTATTTTTTAGTGATAGGTGGACACAATATCTTTATTTTATTTTTATGTGGTGCTGAGGATGGAACCCAGTGCCTCACACATGCTAGGTGAGCACTCTACCTCTGAGCCACAACCCCAACCCCAGCAGCATGGATTTTATTTCCTCTTTTATTGAATATATTCACTGAATGAGGGTATTTCTTCCTGGAACAAAGTGATATTTCTAATCTACCTATCTGGTATCCTTTTTTGGGGGAAAAGGGGATACCAAAGATTGAACCCAGGGGCACTCAACCACTGAGCCACATCCCCAGCCCTATTTTGTATTTTATTTAGAGATAGGGTTTCACTGAGTCACTTAACACCTCTCATTTGCTGAGGATGGCTTGGAACACTTGATCCTCCTGCCTCAGCCTCCCAAGCTGCTGGGATTACAGGTGTGCACCACCATGCCTGGCTCCTATCTGATATCTTTACTTTCTTACTTAAAGGTTTCCAATGTCTTTCCATTCCTCTCTGGCTAAGGCCAAATTCATTGTTTGCCCCCCCCCCCCAAAGCCTCAATTTTTGGCATTTCCCTCCTTTTGTGTATTCTAGTCACCCTGAAATACTCACAGTTCCCAAATCAACCCTCAAGGTATGCAATGACATTCTGGCACTTGAGTTGTTGCTTGGCTTGGTACTGTTAATTCTTTGGCTTCTCTTTATACCCACTCTTGGGGAAGGATCACCTCCTTTTAAAATTCTTTTTAGATATACATGACAGTAGAGTGTATTTTGACATATTATATGTACATGGAGTATAACGTATTCTAATTCGGATCCCATTCTTGTGGTTGTACATGATGTGGAGTTACATGGGTCATGTACTCATATATGAACATAGAAAATTTATGTTCAATTGATTGTACAATTTTTCAATTCCCATTCCCCTCCCTTCTGTTCATTCCTCTTTGTCTAATTCAATGAACTTCTATTCTCCACCCCCTGAATTGTGTGTTAGCATCTGCATATCAGAAAGTACATTTGACCTTTGATTTTTTGGAGTTGGCTTATTTCACTTAGCATGATACTCTCCAGTTCCATCCATTTACTGGCAAATACCATAATTTTATTCTTCTTTATGGTTGAGTAATATTCCACTGTGTATATATACTACATTTTCATTATCCATTCATCTGTTGAAGGGCACCTAGGTTGGTTCCATAGCTTAGCTATGGTGAATTGAGCTGCTAAAAACATTAATGTGGCCAAGTCACCATGGTATGCTGATTTTAAGTCTTTTGGGAGTATACCGAGGAGTGGGATAACTGGGTCAAATGATGGTTCAGTTCCAAGTTTTCTGAGGAATCTCTATACAGCTTTCCAGAGTGGTTACACCAATTTGTAGTCCCACCAACAATGTATGAGTGTACCTTTTTCCCCACATCCTTGCCAACATTTATTGTTACCTGTATTATTGATAATTGCCATTCTAATTGGAGTGAGACAGAATCTTAAGAGTAACTTTGATTTGCATTTCTCGAATTGCTAGAGATATTGAACATATTTTTCATATATTTTTGACTGTATTTCTTCTTCTGTGAAGTGCCTGTTCAGTTCCTTTGCCCATTCATTGATTGGGTTTTTTTTTTTTGTTTTGGTGTTAAGTTTTTTGAGTTCTTTATACATCCTAGCGATTAATGCTCTGAGGTGCAGGTGGCAAAGATTTTCTCTGTTCTGCATGCTCTCTCTTCACACTCTTATTTCCTTTGCTGTGAAGCTTTTTAGTTTGATGCCATATCATTTATTGATTATTGATTATACTTCTTATGATTTAGGACTCTTATTGAGGAATTTGGTTGCTAAGCTGATGTGATGGAGAGTTGGGCCTACATTTACTTCTAGTAGGCCCAGGGTCTCTAGTCTAATGCCTAGGTTCTTGGATCACCTCATTTCTTAAGGCCAAGTCGGCATCTCTCCTCCATGTTGGAGCTTGTTTTTATGAGTGCACTGAATACAGTGATTGTGTTTCCATAATGTCTGTGTATCTGCCAATGGACCATGATCTCCATGAGACTTTCTATGCATCTGATTGAATGTATATTGCCTAGTATATATGTATATATTATACACTCAGGTTCATGAACACAAATGATGATATTGCCACAATACATAAACAATCCAGAGTCAGGACAGCATTTAAACACGGCTCTTTTGGGAAGCCCTGAGCTCTGCCATGTGACATCCTTTACATCCAGGCTGACGTTCGAGCACTGTATCTTCTGATTTGTGTGACATCTTTTCTTTAGACACCTTCACATGGTGGCCTGACAATTTACAAGCATTTAAGTAAGAAAAAAAAAAATTAGCTAAAATGAAACAACACTCGGCTCCAACCCAGAGTATCCTCAATGGTGAGAGAAAATATAACAAGGCAACAGTGGGGGAGAAGTAGCACAAGCAGGAGTGGCAGGAGGCCAGCGTATTCTTACGTACAAATGCCTGCAGTCCTAGTGCAAGCACTGTCCCTGTCATGGGTATTTCCACACATCCCCGCAGTCCTAGAGTCAATCTTTTATTTTGGCCACAGGAGTCTTCTCCTTGCCTCTGTGGCACCTTTCTCATTTGTCCTACCCATCATTCCATCCTGTTTACCATGTCTCTTTTCTTAGGCTCATCATCCTTCTTGACCATAATCAGCACTGACTCTTGTTCAAATTCTCACAATTTAGAAGACAGTCTTTCTGAGCATGGATGTAGTTTGGAAAGGCATTTTCAGGGCAGTTCAGCATACTGTAAAGAATGACTGAACAGAGCCACTTTTCATGATCACTCTCAATTAGCATTTCCTTATTTTTTCCTTTTGTTTTGTAAGGCCGATGTGTACTAAGTTCCATAGTAATCTACTCTTGCTTATATAATTATGCCTTTAGGTATAACATCTTACAGCTCAGCCCTCAAGAAACTGAAAAAGAGGGGAGGCTATTTTGGACTCTCGTGACCACTGGGGCAAGAGTCCACCCCTGTTATTTGGGAGTTTTTCCCTGACGGAAAAGGTATTCCCATTTCGATCATTCTGGAAATTAACCTAAGGACTAGAGAGTGAGGGGAGGAGGAAATGAGGGGTAGAGACAGCATGAGAGGGGAGAGAGGGAAAAAGGGTGAAAGTTTGCCTTTGACCTCAACTTTGACAACAAGCAAGTTTCCAGCAGTGCGATGAGCGTGGCACCAGCCATCTAGAAACAGGTCAGGAGGTGGTGTCGCCAAGCTACCCTCCCCACACCCCAGTCAAGTAACGGCAAGAGAAGCGAGGTGGAATCTCTGCACTCAAAGGCAGCCTTGAACCTCCCTCAACTGAAGAGGACATCGGGTTCCTGACAAATGTGGGTTTGATACTAGAATCTCCCTGGACCCATCCACCTGCATGTTCCCAGCAGGACTCAGGAAGGCTGGACAGTGGGCACTATCCACAGGGATCACTCAAGACAATGGCACTTGAAGTTCCTGACTCTGGAGGTGGTCACCTGTGTGCACAGCCATCCAGCACGGCTGGCTGAAGCTGTGCATGGCAAATAATGTCTCTTGGACCAGAATGTGGTTGCCCAAGGCCCTGGAAAACAGGTGGTGGGTAGTGGCCAGCAAAGAAGGGGTTGATCCTTGGACACACAAGTAATGTCAGGGCATCCTGAGGCACATGTGGGAAGATGAACTCTAGAATTGCTAGAGTTCTGGATTCCTGCTCATTGGGGAAAAGGGACAATGGAGGACCACCATCACGGCGACATGTGACAGTGCCTGGTGCCCTGTATGGATGAAGCAGGGCGGGCTGCTTACTTGGGTGCCTGTTGGAGCAGCTCTTAGTGATGACCAGTTTCTTATCTGAATGGGTCTGTTATGACAGGATGATGACCCTCCCCTATCCATTATAAATATTTTGAATATGGTATAAGATACATTTTAGTCTCTTTCCTATTCATTGAATGCATTGTTACCTCATTTATGAACGCATGATTTCTAATTCAAAATAGGAATTAACCAGAAGTGTCAATAAGAGTGTCAAAAATAAGGAAAGTAAATGTTGCTTATAGTGGCACATAAAAGGTCGAGTTTTTCAGGTTTCTCTAGCAAATATTACAGAATTAAAAATTTCATAACTACAAGATCAATTAGGGCTGTAAATTCAACTCTATAATTTTATAGATAAGGAAATAGAGACACAGATACCAATTTTCTCAGGGTCACTCACTTGTCGAGGGGCAGGCTTCCATTTATAAAGTACTTTAACATGCATTATTTACTTTTTTCTTCTCAACAGCTCCATAAGAGGCATCACCTTCCCTTTCCAGAAATAGGGGTATTAAGGATCCTATCATTTGTGACTTGCTCAAACTCTAAAGCTCCGTCTAACTCTATGACTAATGCTCTTTCCTCTATTCCAACTAAACTGGACCAAGTCTCAGGAGACCTGGGTTCATTCAATAACTAATGATTACTTGCCTGTGATTCTGGCTTCCATGTGGGTTTAGGAACAGAGCAGGGGAACAACATATTCAAGACTCCTGCTCTCAGGGGATGCAGGTTCTCCTAGAATGGACACATAAATTAACCAATGAATCAAGATGATGCTTTTGATTTTGATCATGATACATGTTTGAGGAACTTGAATAAATGTTTCTACAATGCAAGGTGACTGATTTGGGTGGAAAGAGGGTGAGGTCACATGAAGATCGGAAGTTCCGACACTGAACTCAGGAACGACTTCTCAGGGTCCTAAGAGATGAGAAAGAAAGAGGGCTCCTGGTGAAAAGAGAACAGGATGTGCAGAGTTGAAAGGGAAATGAGTTTTGGGTGGTTGGGGAGAAAGGGGGACTAGGGCAGGGGAGGTGCTTGTGTGTAGGGCCCAGGCAACTTTGAAGGACATGTGACAGTGTTTGGCGCCCTGTACTCATGAAGCAGGGTGTGCTGCCTCTGTGGGTGCAAGTTGGTGTAGCTCGTTGTGGATTCTGGATTTATGATAAGCAACTCTAACCTCAGTTCTGCCAGTATCTACCTCCGAGTTGAACATGTCGTTTTATGTGTTCTCTTGACATCCATGTTTTCCAAGTCTGTGGCTTTGAATTCTACACTTATGTGGTGCACAGTGATTTTGTTCCTCTTGCATCCATTGTAATGACATCATTAAAAAAATTAGCTTAGTGTCAAGTATAATCACAAATAAAAGGCTCAATCTTACATGTGCAGAAAAAGCACAATTTTCTTAGGAACCTGTGAAAAACTAGATTTCAAGGCACCTAGGATTATGAAAAATTCTTCTAGTCAGCCAAATGTGCCTTATATTATTCCCTCCATCAACCCAACAAACACACTTGAGTGAAGTTGCTTGGGAAGTTATAGATTGTTAAAGACGAGATAAAAACTCTGTGTGTGTGTGTGTGTGTGTGCAAATAAATATGGTACCAGGAGTTGAACTCAGGTGCATTCAGCCACTGAGCCACATCCCCAGCCCTATTTTCTATTTATTTAGAGACAGGGTCTCACTGAGTTGCTTAGTGCCTTGCTAAGTTGTTGAGACTGGCTTTGAACTCGAGATCCTCCTGTCTCAGCCTCCAGAGCTGCTGGGATTACAGGCATGCGCCATCGTGCCTTGCCAGAGCTATTTATATTTTTAACCCAGTACCTAAAATCCAATTCTAATTAGCTTACATTATTACATTTTCTGTTTTTCCTTAAAATATAGTTTCAAATGAGGATCTCAGGTCTTTCCATAGGATACTGGTCCACAGTCTAATGGGTGGGGGAAGGCAAAAGACTAAGATGATTCTCCTATGGATTATATACTTTTAAGTTTCTCATCTAGAAAGCTGGATGTAAATGTTCCTCTCTGAGAAATTAACTAGTAATCATAAAACAGAATGAGACTCTGATTTCAAGCCATGGCACCCCTTAATTTGGCATTGCCTAAATTCCTGCCTTTGACTCAAGGACATGACTTGTGTCTTATTAACCATGTAGGCAATCATATTTAGGCAGCATGTTAAATACAGACACACAATACAGAATATAAAGTGATGTAGTTCGTTTCAGAAGGAACTGAAGTTTCATTAGGATTTCTGAACACAGGAAAGAGAAGAAGTATCATTTGTTGAAAGATTGGCTTACTTTTCCCAGATCTGAGAAAAGAATAGGGATATACAAATGGCATACAAGTCCTATAGGCCATCAGAAAGGAAAACTGAAGTCCTATCTGTACCACTTGATTGCCCATATGTTACAATTATTTTAACTTCCTGGTAAAGCTGCTTTCCTTTTGTTTCATTTTCCTTTAATGCTGGGGATTGAACCTAGGGCCTTGTGCATACCGTGCAAGAGCCGTACCACTGAGCTGCATTTCCAGCCCCAAAGCTGCTTTCTAAATAAAGAAATAAAACATGAGAGAATTAACAATAAATTATAAGAAACAGTCAAGTTTTCAGAACTGTCATAACTATGAGAGTGTTCAAAGGGACTATTAACCAGTTTAAAATAAAAGATAATTTTATATTGATGGAGAAATTTCAAGAGAAATGTCAGGCTGAAATAAAGATAGTAAAATATGAATAAAGATATATGTGAACATAGGTGTTATGAAAGCTTATTCATGTGTGTAAATATGGAAAAACATAGGAAAGATTTTGGATTTTGTTAATTTATTAACAAGTATGAAGAACACCCACTGTTTGACAGGTATGATGCTGGGGCTGGCACTAAAAAGATAAAGACAGTTGCTTTCTCAAGGAGCTTGAGTCCAGAGAGGAGATGAATGCATGAACCACAAGCTAGGCCTCATTGTGATAAGGACTCTAGAAACAGTATGAAGAAATGGTTGGTGTAGCAAAGGGGAGACAGCAATTCATTAGTCCTGGGGGCATGGGAGGCTCTCAAGAGTAAATGACATTGCAGCTTGACCATAAAGGATCAGTGGGATTTTCTAGGCTAAGAAGTGAAGGGTATTCCAGGTATGAACAAAAACACAGAAGACTGACAGCATATGTTGTTAGGGCAGGATCTAATTGTAGGAGATCAACATAGAATGACATATAATATCAATATAATAGATATAGGAGGGTGACTGTTAAGCAACCGTGTTGCAAAGTAAAGCACTGAACTTCACTATTGGACTTTGAAATTGTACAAGGGAAACAAACAGCTTAACTGGAGCTGGGATGGGAGAATGCCTTGCAGTGAGAGGAAACTGAAAAAGTCAAGCTAATGGGGGGTATCAGCTAGAATTAGAGCAGAAGATACAGGAGAAGAGGCAGGCTCTGAGTAGCAAAGGAAAAAGGAAGAGACCTATTTGTGAGGGGGAAAGGATGAAAGGTGGGTGTTGATGAAAGGAGAAGCCTGGGTGCTTAAGCAATACTCCTGATGGGGAGATATTTTGTTTTACATGGTGCAGTTCTTCACCCAACACAAAAAATATCTTTGCTTCCCCTTGCTCAGGTAGCCTGGGCACTTCACCATCTTTATCCCAAAGTTAGCATTATTATTGAAGAAATGGACAGAATAACATCCCTGTCACTGGATGTGGGTTCCAGGGCAGGGTCTTGGCCTTGTTCACTTTTCTATTTCCTATATTTAAAACAGAGTGACACATCTTGGTATCCAACAAACATTTCTTGAATAAAGATAATCTAATAATTGGATTTTCAAATGGAATCTTATTTATTTATTTATTTAATGATGCTGGGGATTGGATCTAGGGCACTAGCTGTGTTAGGCAACCTTTCTACCACTGAGCTACAAGCCCAGTCCTCAAAATGGAGTTTTAGAATTCATGCTACAGACAATAGCTTTGAGATACAAAGGGTTTCCTAGCAAATGGCAGCTTGGGTTTAAACATAAAGAGCCAAGGTTCTAGCCTACGCAGGAGGCATGTGGATGATTTTCTCCTGTTCAACCAGGCTAGATGATTACTGCACAGACTGGGTTGGAGAAAGTGGACAGGGTTCCCAGACTGCTATCCTTCAAGGATTAGTCCAAAGGAGGACAGAGAAATGATGGAACTCACTGAGAAGCTTGAGGGTCTGAAGCTCCACTCACCTCTGGAATGCAGACAGGTCCCTACATTGTGATAGCACAGCTTAGCAGAGGGTCCCAGAAAGCTCCCCCAAGTGCCTACAAGCTCAGAGTGGTCCAGGCAGCACCTTAACTAATGCAGGAGAGAGCCTGGATCTTTCTTAAAGCCCATCTGAGAGCCCCAGGCTAAGGCAGGAGTGAGGGAGAGCTCCCTGAGGGTTTTGGCATTTGAAAGTCTCCAGCTAGCACTCCAGTATTTGATGATTAACAATAGGAGAGGGGTTGTGAGAACTGTTTTGGGAGTTGTGAGCTGGATTCCTTTTAACATCTTCTGAGAGAACTGAATAAAGAATATAATTCTTTGAAAATTGTTTTTCACCTGTATCATGCTTTATGAAACCTATATACCTTACCTGAGATGAAGCTTTGTGAGTCCTAGCTTCAGTAGCATCACAAGGAAAAAAAAAAATGTGCTTAGGAAAACACTTTAAAGAGAAATTTTTCAGTCTTGCTCCCCTTGGACAGCAGAATCTAGAACTGCATGATTACAAATAGAGGGATGGAGTATTAATTATTTCCTAGCATTCCTAATAGCAGTAAATCCTTTATTGAGTGTTTACTGTTCTATTTTTAGGTGCCCATTTTCATAGTTCAATATTTTGAAGATTTGGGTGTGTCTTATAATTACCATTGTTTTTGTTATATTATCAATAAGGGCGTGTCTATCAATAGCATTTTATTTGCTCTATGCAACAGATACTGAGCACTTGACATAATCAGTAATCACTACTTAATGTTTTACCGATTAGGAAACACAGACATGTAGTTTAGTAACTTGCTCATGGCCATGCATATGGTGGAGCAGGGAATCATAGGTTTCACTTTAGAGCCCGGACTTGAACACCACCCTCTGTCTTCAACAGGAGGGCAGAGGCTCCTTGGCTATTACGTTATTCACATTGTTACATGGAGTCCTTCAACAATCTTAAAAAAAGTTGGCACTGTTTTTATTCCTGTGTGACATTTGAGGGAAACAAGTATTTAAAAAGATTTAGTAATTTAAGGTCACACCATTGGAAAGTAGCACTAACGGCTTTGAATCTTGATCTGATGCCAAGTTCTATTTTTCCTGCTAAATAAAAACAAAGTCTTTTAGACACTCTATGGAAGAAGAGAAAAACCATTCTAAGTTCAGAGAGTTTTTATATTTATAGACAATATATAAGTGACCTGTGAAAAACGTTAGCTATGCTATGCCCAAACAGTGAAGAGTATTCACTCTTTATACCAGAGATAAAAAAATTAACATTTACAAATTTGAATGTATTTAACAACAACAACAACAACAAACAAACAACTCGAATTGCCAGCCACTGGGATTTGGTTACAGTCTATTTTGAAAGGCAATCACATAATGCTTTTAATAAGATCTTACATCCTAATGATAGTCAGCAGTGAATGCAGGTTGAATTGGCTCCCTGGAGTAAACCACAACGAAGTTGAAATTCAGTTGGAATCAAAGGTGCTTATTAAATTCAGGCACATTTTAATTCATTATCTTCACTAATTAAGACAATAATATATCAATGGTTTTAATCCTGATATTAGGATTATCAATAATTATCAATAATACTGATTTGCTGATTGTGAATATCCATATTCAAATATATTTCTGATTCAGACTTTCCAAGGGACTAATATTTTTAAGATCATAAAGCCTTTTGCTTGTATGCTAATTGCTTTTCTAATGATATTCAGAGGTTATTTATATCCCTACAAGTACCACGTGAGGGGGGTAAGGCCAATCCAATACTTAGATCCCAATTTTACAAATAATAAGACTCAGTAAAATAGAAAAAGTCATCAGCATTTCTGGTAAATCTAGGGGCAGAATTCTGGTCTTGACAGGTAGCCTGAGCACATCAGGCTGGTGTCTGAAATGATCTCTATACAATGCCCATTTTAATGTACTTAAATGAAGCTCTAGGTGAATTGATTTTGCCTATTAACCAATAATCACACATTGAGTTTTAGTTATCAGGAATACGTGAAAGTTTCCAGTATCCTGTTAGCAAGATTACATAATAGATTTTTAAAAATATATGTATATTTATTTTTAAGTTGTAGGTGGACACAACACCTTTATTTATGTGGTGCTGAGGACTGGAACCCAGAGCCTCACACATGGGAGACAAGTGCTTTACTGCTGAGCCATAGCCCCAGCCCCTAGATTTTTTTTATTATCTATGAGAATCTATGAAATTTTCATTGAATGAATTTGTTGCTCTATTCATTAAGAGGAGTTTTTGTTGGGAGGAACAGACTGGTACATCACCATGTATTGATTTAGACACAGATTTACAAAGATAAGTCTCGGCTTCTGCATCCCACTGGTTAATTAGAAAACATGAATTAAATAGAGGATCTGAATTTTTAAGAGGAATTAATGCACTCAAAATCCAAACTAGCATTTATATAGTCTAAATTTCTACACTTTCAGGTATATGTGAAGGCGTAGCATTTGTGAACATGTTTCTAACAATCCCACTGAATGGGAACAGGTCCAAAAAAGGATGGGTCTTATTGCAGGTAGGCCCAATGGTTCAAATGTCAGAGGGCATGGGGTGCAGGGACGAGTGCCGAAAGGAAAGGTAGATCAGAAGGGTTTACCCTAAAAGGAATTCTCTGGAAACTTGTGGAGACTTGTTTTTGTTCTTCTAGTGTGTAATCTCAGCATTTACATGTTGAATTACTTTTAAACATAAACATTATCAATTGCATTCATTTCATATATCTGGCATATTAGTTCAGACATTGATTTTTAAAAATTAAATGCACTAGCAAACATTTTACCTATGATACTCCAGAACAGTAAAGGAGCCATCCAAGTGATCTGTGTGAGAGGAAATTGCTCCTAGGGTTGGGCTCTAGATCATGGCAGTTCTTGGACTAGCAGGATCTGCACTGCCTTGGAACTCATTAAAAAAACCCTTCAGCCCCCTCCAGGCTCACTGTACCACACACACTGGGGGCATAGCCCAGCAATCCACATTTAATAATAATTGTGTTTCCAGGAGATTTTGAGGCCGGAGCTTGAGAACCATGGCTTAGTCTAATGGCATCTATAGTCACATCACTATTAAAGGATCATGGAGGGTTACACTTTCTGAAACAGGGTCTTCTAACTTTTGCACTCATGCAATGCTGATTTCTTAGAATCTTTGATCTTGAAAGCTGAAACACCATCTGGTTAAACACCCGAGTGAAGTGGGCTAGGACTAGAGCTTAAAGTTGATGGCTGGTGCTTTCACACCTTTCCAGAGCTCCTACGTTTTAAAATCACTGCCTCCATAGTTCTTCAGCGTGCTAAATTGTTTTTGCTGAGATTTTGAACATCTGAGGTTACCAGGAATAGGGATGGCATTATTGTGTTTATAAAAATTATTTACAAATCCACCCAATATTTATGGGAGGCATTGAGAAAACATAAGAATTCACTTTTCCCCTCCCTCAGTGAGCAAAAAGTGCTTGGTTAAAATAAAACAGAAGAGTAAAGAGATTTGCAGTGAGGCATGGGGACAGGGACAGAACTGAAATGGAAGGAACTAAAAGGGACATGGGGAAGAGATTCAGAGAAGAGCTGTCAGAGAAAGATGATCAAGGCAGTGGGTGGTCTCCTGTTTGGGAGAACAAGCACATTCCTTAATAAGAACTGTAGCTTGATATTTAGATGAAGTTCTCAGACTTCTTTCCTTTGCTAGTAATGCATATTAATTCCATCTTGTATAAAACTTTGCCTTTATTAAATGTGCATCTTTTATGTTGTTTTTAAAAGCAGTTATTTATAAAAAAGCTATGGGGTTTTGTTTTTTAAAATAGTACAAAATTACATAAAGTAACTAAAATCAAAGGTTAGAATGTTTCCATAAATTTTCAGTGATTAGAACACAGTTGGATATTGATGTTAAAAAGAGGAACAGCAGGGCGCAGTGGCGCATGCCTGTAATCCCAGCACTTTGGGAGGCTGAGGCAGGAGGATCTCGAGTTCAAAGCCAGCCTCAGCAATGGGGAGGCACTTAGCAACTCAGTGAGACCCTGTCTCTAAATAAAATACAAAAAAGGTCTGGGGATGTGACCCAGTGGTCGAGTGCCCCTGAGTTCAATCCCCAGTACCACAAAAAAAAAAAAAAAAAAAAAAAAAAAAGAGGAACAAAATGTGAAAAAAAGTGGCTTTTTTTTCTTCAAAAGATGTCTTAGTCTAAACAATAAACATTTTATAAACTTTCATTAGTATACCTTTGACAAAATAATTTTGTATAAAAACTGAAAAAAGTAGGAAAGTGCAAACATTATCTTTAAAGTGATGAAGGAAAATCAGGATCTTCCTATAAAATTCTATGAAGAGTCAAAATGACAGGTATATTTCTATCTAAAGCAGTGGACACTCTACTGTTTACACAGGACACACTCAAGGTAATGATCTTTAAAAAGGCATAACCAGACATTAAAACAATCTTTAGTTTTCAAAATTTTATCACTTTATGCCCATTTCTGAAAAAACACAAAAATTTCTTTTGATAATAAAACAGATCACTCTATCAATTGATTTACATTACTACATAAAAAATAGAAGATGCCATTTCATACCTGATTGTTTAATAATTTTCTGTATAAAACATATCCATCATGAAAATTAACCTTTGCAAAGCCTGTGGTTATTCCCTTGTAAAAATATAAGTTTTTCTTGTTAAAGGCTCCCACGGTGAGACATTACTGCCACCATGTGGTACAGATATGCACCACATAGGAATGTATATGTGCATGTGAGTATGTATCATAATTATTATTACAATTATATTATGAAATATATAATTATATATAATATGTAAATTATATATATATACATTCAAAGTCAAATAAGAAAACTAGCATATACTTTATTCTAAAGTGCAATGGAAATGACAAGAAATAAATAGCTTGGTTTTCTTTCAGTTACATTATTCTAGATCCACTCATGGTGTTCATTTTTGGTACAAGAATTTCAACACTGATACCAACATATCAACTAGCAAAATGCCTATTATGGAATTTATAGCCTTGTTACTCAAGGGACATTCCAAATACCATATATATTTTAACCCAAATTTGAATTTTAGCAAGATCCTGAGGTGATTCATGTACACACTGAAGACCAAGAAGCACACATCTAGATCTAGTTCCTGTGTCCTTGACTCCTATTCCATCTTCGTCCTTTCCACCCACCTTGGAAAACCAAAAGATCTAGATAGTTAAGAAAAATATAGGTAGCCTGCTTGAATTACTGGATTAACCTGATTTTCCCTTCAGAGATGTGGAAATATATGTTACTATTTTATTGATTTAAACTGATGGGTTAATTTCAAAATGCAGAAAATTATTAAAACAAATTTCCCAGAAAAAGGGCTTGTTTAGTTTCAGGAGAGGTTAGAGTATTTTATTTTGCCCAATCAGAGCCCTTCAGCATAAAGAGACATACATATATATGAACATTTTCCAGAAACAATTAATTTATAATACATTTTTTAAAATACCAGCTTGATGGTATTTATTTACAAAAATATTTCATTACCTAATTTTAAAGTTTTGATGTAATGACAGGTTTTTTTTTGCTGATAAAGTACAGGAATGCAAAATAACTACAAAGTTTTAACACATTTTTTAGTGTTTGCAGTAGTTTTTTTTTTTTTTTTTTAAATGATACAGTACACAGATTTTTAAAAAAACTTGTTTCAAATGCATATTCCAGCAATTACCTTTGAGATAGTTACTGGGACTGAGCAAGATTAAAAAAGAAAAAAAGTGTAGCAACTGAAAAACACCTGCATGTACAGCTTAAGATATACACAAGCTAGAGCTCTATACCAAGCATGCTTGCCCCTGACATAGACAATGTTAGAAACTAAATCTTGCTCTCTCTCTTATATTATCTTTTGGTAATGCATTACAATGAACCAATAGTATAACTTAGAAAGCAAAAGGTTTTTCTGGTTCTAACTACCATGTTGAGCAGAGATCACACCTAAAGTATCACAGTACTGTTTATTTACAAAAAAAAATAATTGAAAGAAATTAAAACATGATTTATCTTCTTTGCATTGCTTTCCACTGATATATTGAATCTGTTTCAACTCCTTATATTGTTTTCAGTTGAATGACACAAAATAACAAAAGTATTTTTAAAAACAAAATTAAAATAAATAGAATTCCATTGCCATTAATATATATCCCTTTTTAAATGCCTCAAACGACCTACAATAAAGTAATACTGATGTATTTACACATACTACAAAATTTTAACTTAACCTATAAGTCTCATTGCAATGTACTGGCAAAACTGACATTCATGATTTTTTTTTTTCTTGATGTAAAGAGAGCACTTACAAGTAGTCCTAAACTACTGTATTCAATTTATAAGTGAACTATGCCTAATAAAATTTAAGACTGTATTAGTGACTAAAGAAAGCAATGCAAGAACCCTGACAATTGGGAAGTTATGAAAATAATTTAAATTCAGCTGAGAAAGGTTAGTTAATTTTCCTTTTTGTTTTGGTTTTAATAACTGTTTTCTGTCCACAGAACCTTTGGAATTTCTGAGGCAGCAGTAAGATCATTAAATCATTAATATTCACAGGAAAAATAATTCCTATAGCACTTTACAAGAAATTGATCAGAATGATGAGAAGAGCAATTAACAAAAGCTGTAAACATATCTTCACATTCATTTTTAAATGAAAAAAAAAACACTATTTTGTGGGCATAAATTTCAATCAAAGAGAACAAACACCCTAAGAAGAAAAAGAAAAGAAAGAGAAGAAAAAGAAGGAAAAAAAAGGACATTTAAGATATAGCAGTTTTCTTTTTCAAAGTAAATACAGATTTAAAAAGCCTAGGAATATTGATCAAGTATCAAACTGATAAGGAATAAACTCTATAAACTACAAAATAAAAACCTTCATTGACAAAAATACATAAACTCTGTTTTCATTTTTTGGAAATTTATTTTTAAAAAAGGTAGAAGAAAATACCTGGAAAACTATTTTAAATATATATATATATCTATATATATATCTATAGTTGTATTTTAAAACAATAGGTAAAGTAGGCATCCAACAGCAAGCTGTAGCTATTGAGAAAGACCTTGAAATTATTGTTGTGGGTATTTTCCCCCAAAATAAAAATAATATTTGAAAATGCTCAATAGAGAATTTTTGTTTTGTATTTTTAACCATACCAATAATATCTTTCCTGACGTGTGAAGACTTTAAATGATGTATGATTTTTAAATTAATTGTATCTCGATATGAGATATCAATATTTCTTATTATAAGCGTAAAACATAACTTTTTGTATGGATAATATACATACTTTTTAAGTACTTTGACTTAAAACTTAACAAGTTCACCATTTTTAAAATTAAAGAGTACATTTATAAAAATTCCATTTTAAAACTAAAAGTATATTCCCTGGCAGTATGTATAAATATAACATGTTACTGTATGATTGTAAAACAAATCTGAAAGTGTTGTAATAATTTAAGACCAAGAACACTGAAACAAACAGAAAATAATTTTACTTCTTTTTATTTTTAACTATATAAAACCCTATTAAATAAGGTTTTAAAACTGATTAGGTTGTTTAAGGTGCAGCTAGCAGCATATTTATGATTTCGGTATTTTCTAAAATACAATGTATCACTTGATTTAAACTAAGAAATGGATTAAATGATAATAAAAAGTTTTCCTTACCTAAAAAAGTGCAGAAAAATTCAAGTTTAAAATTCAGTGCTCTTTATTTTGCAGAAACAAATAAACAAAATCCCCAAAGTTAAAATGTAAAATAAATCTTTGCCACAAAAAATTTACCTTTGGATATAGCTTTTCTATTGTCACATGAGAAATGCCTCAAGTAAAACATATATGGAATATAGAACTCAAGGTAAAACTCTGAACTCTGTGGTGTCTTCCACATATTCCTTTCCTCAACTGTTTCTGCAGTATCACCTGTAACCTAAAAGTATGTAACACTTTCAGACTTGTTTAAGACACATATCTACATGAAATAACTTCAGAAGAACCTACGAAAAGTTGTAAGTAAAAGAAATGTTTCTTTCTTTAAAATACTATGCTGAATTAAATTGCAACATATTTACACACAATAACAAATAGCAGCATTGTTTCACATCCATAAAAAATCAAATTAAGAAGTTAGTAATTAGTTTATTTGAATTTATAATGAGTTTTTGGAAACACTTCATATGATTAAAATGCAAACCAAGGGTGTTAATGCAAAACTCCAAAGGGATGTATTGCACAGAATTTGTTAAGAGTATAAGATTTTAAATAACTTTCTAAGTAATGTATATGGATTTTAGTTTTGCAAAGTGAAACAAACTGGATATGTGGCACATAAAGGGGAAACTGCTTTCTATTGACAAAAGCTAACTGATGAATACTTCAATGATTTTAGTGTCAAGGACAAATGCAACAAAAAAATGTTGAGGACATGGATAAAGCACACACAGGTCTTTAATCTTTCTGCTATTTTCTATTTTGACCTCCTTTCTTTCATTTCCTTCTTTCTTTTCTTTCTTTATCCCTCCCCCTTTTTGGTTAGTTTTCCTGAAATCCTGGCTTGCTGGTGACTACTACGTTTTACATTAAAAAAATATCTTTCAAATTATAATAAATTCCCTGGGTTAGTTATTAATACAGACTCTTATCTACAGACTGAATCAAGTGTTTACTCTGAGAAGCTTATTTCCTATACTTAAAAGTAGTTTAAGCTTTCTAATGCTAAGTGAGTCTCTAGTTTGTTGTGCATAATTTGTAGATTAATTTAAAAATAAAATAAAAAACTCAAAACACTGATTTAAGATTTTCTTATAAAATCCATCTCAGGTAAATCTATCCACTTTTCTAATTTGCAAATAATTACAAGTTAGGTCTATTTTATATACAACAAGAAAAATGACAGTAAAAATGAAGCTGACACAAATAACAAAAAATAGCACAACAAATAAAATAAATAAAGCTAATATGACCTTCCAAATGGATGGACAAATCAGTTTATTAATTTACTTAATGCTTCTTAACTCTCTCAAATCTATTACTGCTGATTTTATTGATGGCATTCACCACCAGACTATACCTATTTAAAAATAATCTAGTATTTCCTGTGACATATCATGGAACAATGGATATACTATTGGATAATATACAAATTAAGCAATTCTTAAACTGCTGAATGTTCACATATAGCTGATATTAACTAAACAAAATTACATTATTCATCAGCACTTTCTACAAATCCAAAAACTTTTGAAAATGACTGTATTTTAAAAATATTTCTTTTGACTTGATTTATCATCTGTATCACACATCACATATATTTAGTTCCTACCCAATGATATTTAAAGTAAACTTTGATGTAAACTTTTACATCCTGCAGTGCACATTATAAAATGTAAACAAAAGTTTTCTTAGTGAAAACAGTAAGGAAGAATATATGTATAACAGAGTGCATGAAAAAGATGTTCTACATACAGCTTTAATGATCATATGGAATACAAAAACAATCATGTTTGCAGTCAATTTGTGCTCAGAAAATCTCTTAATGAAAAATAAAATTACTTAAAACAATTTTTTATAGAAGACAATATTAAAATTTCATTAACATTAATTTTAATGCTTCTATTTTGATCTTTGCTGCTTTAACAATAATCAATTATGATCTCAGATTAGCCTGTATTATTAGATTGCCTGCTTCCAGATCTATGGAGTGATTTCTTTCCTGTCTGTAATGCTATTCTATGAACCTGTCATTCATTGTCCACTGCTATCTTAATTTGCATTGTATTCCATTACAGAAATAATTTTGTTACCAAAGTGTAAGTATTTTCCTTTTCTTTGGCTTTTTAAAACCTTGAAATGATATGTACAGATTTTTAGTATATTTATACAGCAAATATTTTGTAGGTCATCAGACTAGACTCTTATATAGATACTTATTGACAACAGATGCTTATAGTTTTCCATGCGATAGCATGTGCACTAAGATTTAATTGGCTCATCACCTGAGTGTATTGGAACCGTTAGCAAGTAAAGGGCATTTTAAAAGGGGAGCTGAGCATTTCACTGAAATAATGAAACTTTTTTTTTAAAGCAATTTTAATTAAATAATGCAAAGGTACATTTGGTTAAACATTTTATAAAAATTCAAGCAAAATTAAAAACTTAGCTAATTTCAACTTTTCTACAAATTTAACCAGTAACTATTTTGGTCAAATCCACCATTAGCTGAATTAATGAGAAAGAGGACAAAAGACATTGAAGTATTCTCCTCACCACAATGGAGGTTTTTCTCACTTTCCACACTGCATAGCCACTACATGGAAACTCCCAGAATGATGAGCAATTCAGTCATGCTCTACACTTTTCTTTTCAATGAAAAGTGATGTATCACCTTGTTTTGCTTTTGACAAAATATAAACTAAACACAAGTATATAATAACAAGAATCCAAGAGTAGCCCATACACAAGTCAACTATGTGTATGATTTTATTATTTAAAGCCCACCATTCAGCTTAGTCTAAAGAAAGGGAAACAGTTTGTTTCTTTTTCACTAATGATACTGATGACCAGTCAATTTAAGGGAGGGAAAGTCCAGTATAGCTGTTTATAATCCAGTCCGATGACACAAACTATGTCAGCTTCAGGACTTTGGACTTATTGCCTCTCCCCAAAACAGGTCAAACACTGATGGCAGATACAACGGCATGAAATCTTTTGGCATATGAAAGTTTAATACAGGAATGATCCAAGGAATAGTCCCTGACATGTTTCCTCAGCTTCCCCTTTTGTTTCTTCAACTGTCACATATGACCAGGTTACTATCCAAATTGTCAACTCACAGCCTGCACACACCATATATCCCATTTTCAGTGTGTGTGTGAACACTCCTCAGTTAATCCCGATTGACTGAGGTAAAACAGTGCATGATTGTGCTAGGAAAGTATTCAGCGATAAATGTTAACTTTCTTAAATCAGTGAAATAAAATAGGAATTTTCTTTCCTTCTGGCTGAAGTTGGACTTAATTGGATTCTGGTTGTCAGAACTGGTACCACTTTTTATCTTTGTATTTCAACATCATCTAAAGAGGAAGAAAAGGGGTGGGGAGAGAAACATTTTTAAAATGCCAGAACAATGGTATTTATAACAGGTTTTTATATTTTTCAAAAACATTATGTCATTCTGAAACATTTTCTAGTGTTACTATATTGCTCACTTGAAATCATTTTATTGAAAGTGTTAAGTAAGAACTGTTTTATTTAGAGAAAAAAAGTGACTACAACCATTAAGAACTAGCCTAGAAGGTCCTCAAATTTCTTAAGAGATGCAATTCGGTGACTAAGCTAATAAACCTATAAATAAGGTAATTTTCAGGTCTCTAATTTGGACTAAAAATAATGCTTAAAGAACTAGGGAGCCGGGCACAGTGGCGCATGCCTGTAATCTCAGCACTTTGGAGGCTGAGGCAGGAGGATCCCGAGTTAAAAGCCAGCCTCAGCAATGGCGAGGCACTTAGAAATTCAGTGAGACCCTGTCTCTAATAAAATACAATAAAAGGGCTGGGGATGTGGCCCAGTGTTCGAGTGCCCCTGAATTCCTGGTACAAAAAAAAAAAAAAAAAAAAAAAAAAACAAAAAAAGAATTAGGGGATGAAAAAGTTGAAATTCTACTACTATTGCCATTTCAGATTTCCTGAGCACCTATTCTGAAGCAGGTGAAAAATGGCTAACTTTTCCTATTTGATTTCATTTGATCTGTACAATTCTTGGGTTGCACATTACTTTTCTCCCCACTTAGTAAATGAAGAACCTGAGGCTTCTAGGGGTTACCATGTCAACATAATGGTGAACATGGGATTTGAGCGCAGGCAGTCTGATTCAAGAAGTCATGACTCTAACTACCACAATGTACTATCTTCCTTAGATTCTCAAATATGACTAAAGAACATCTAGCAGAAGGGAAAAGCTATGAATTTGAGATTGAGCTTTTTGCTGTTTTGAGTGTGGATATATTATGAAATCGTCTAAAATGTTATGTGCCTTAGGTATCATACAGTTAGATGGCAGAGCTCTGACAACAAAAATCTAGTCCTGGATTGAAGGCTACTAGGCTACACAGGAGGTGCATGTAGACACACGTACAAGTACTCCCACAAAGGACCTCTTTGAGGTCCTGAACAAGTATTTCCCAGGTCATGTTACCTCTTTCATGCATTCTAGATTTTAGCACTCTTGATCAAAAAAGAGATGACTTTTGGTTGAAGCATTTAAGGGAGAGCTATTATTAAAGATTTAGGTGCTCAAGTAAAAAAAATAATTTTGATATGGCTCCTTCAGACAACAAACTGAAAATATTAAGGGCCAGTCTAGGAATTAAATATGGGAAGTATCCCATGTCAAAGCATGGAATGGCAGAAGTGCAAAAGTGAAAAAATGTGTATTTTACATAAAGGCTTATTTTAAGTTCAGTTTTTAAGGAGCACTACGTTAGTCAACAAAACATGTTTATCAGGAGGTCATTTAGAGATCCCTACTTTCTAGCATCTGTTTCTGAGCTCTACCATGTTTTCCAAAGTACATCAAGATAAGTCATTGCAAAATGCATCTCGCTACCCCTCCATATTAGTTGGTTTCAAGATAAACTTAGTATTATTTATTTGCATCAAAACGTTATCCATTTTAATTATTTAGATTGACCTGGCAGAATCAAGGAGGCAAATTATTTCCTTCTCTAGGACAAGGTGAGAGTACACTCTGAAGTATTAAGAAAAATTAGCACTGTTATACATTTGCTAAGAAATAGTTGCAAAGACGTTGACATTATTTATAGATCCTGAAGGTGAGCAGATCTTCCAAATAAACTTCAATAAGAAATCAAAGGTTACTGAGACATATTCTTGTAATAGTTCCCTCTGGTGGCAAAAATCAGGAATTTGCGCTTGTACAAAGGATATAAGCAAATTCATGTGTATAGAAATACAATGGCTATATAATACAATAATTTTCATACTTGCTTTGTCTCGGGTTTTTTGTTGAAATATATGTTGGACAGACATACCTCATGAGCATGTTTAGAAAATGAATCCGCACTTGATAACATAGCTGCCGTTCTCTCTTCTAAGTCACCAAGCTTCTGCCCTCTTTCATCCAGTGCCAACCTGGCTCGTGCTAATTCACCAACAACTCCAGAGGCTGCCCCTTTCACACCTTCAATGCCACCAGGGCCAGGGATATGCTGTGCAAGACTCCGTGAAGCCTTTCCGGATGATGACTCTCCAACTAAAAGGATTTGATAAAATGAAAGAGTTAATTCAAAAGCTGAAGATTTGTATTAATATAAAATCCTACTACAAATTTTCATTTGAGTGACAATATAACTGGAATATTTATATGTATAACTTTATCGTTAATGTTTTTCTTTTATTATACTGTATTAAATCATTTCTAGATACTTCTTCCAAACATGCAAAATACTAGGTACATTAACAAATACCATACTCTATACTAGTCCATACAGTATGACTTGTGCAAAAAATGGGTGGTAATTATCTGTTGAAGTGAGTAATAAGCATACTGACACCAATTTATACAAATATTATACTTAAGAGTACAGAAAATTAGAGATTATTAATTTAAAGATATTTACATTTAAATATATAGATTTAAATATAGATATGATTTAGTTTTATTCCGTAATTCCTAAAAACTATGTTTAGTCTCAGAAGAAAAATGTTTATTCAGTATTCTACTTCAGTCTCCAAAATTTGTAGATAGCCTACATCTCTCTTTCTGTCTCCATTCACTTTGTCTTTACAAAACTGATCAAGTTTTTCCTTCAAAGGATCATTGTTTCCCTTCTCTTCAGAATCCAGACCCTGATTATCTAATGCGTACATCACTGAAGTCTTAAATTCTTACAAGAGTTATTCCAGATACATTCCCTTTTCTTTCAGCTTATCTTTTTTTTTTTAAGATATATATATTTTATTTATTTGCTTTAGTTGTACACAATGCCTTTATTTGTATGTGGTGCTGAGGATCGAACCCGGGCCGCACACGTGCTAGGCGAGCGCTCTACTGCTGAGCCACAACCCCAGCCCGTCAGCTTCTCTTTAAGAGGTAACAATTCAGTGATTTTTAGTTTATTCACAAGGTTGTACAACCATCACTACTATCTAATTTCAGAGCATTTCATCACCCCCAAAGAAGCCCCATGCCCATTAGTAGTATTCTTTCAGTCATTGTCAATTACTAATATAGTCTGTCTCTATACATTTCATATGATGGATTCATACAGTACGTAATCTTTCGTGGCTGGTTTGTTTCATTGAGGGTAATGTTAAGGTTCATCTGTGTTGTAGCATATAACAGTACTTTATCCATTTTATGGGTGAAGAACATATTGTATGTATATATCTTGCATATCCATCCATTAGTTAATGGACATTTGGCCTGTTTCTGCTTTTTGGTTATTATGAATAATGCTATCATTAACATTTACAGAAATTTTTGTGTGAATGTTTTTAATTCTTTTGGGTATGTGCCCAGAAGTAGAACTGTTAGGTCATATTGCAACTTGATGTTTAACTTTTTAGGGAACTGTAAGACAGTTTTCTAAAGAACATGAACCATTTCTCATACCTATCTGCAATGTATGAGCATTGCACGTTCTCCACATCCTTGCCAACATTTGCGTGTGTGTCTCTGAGAACCAACCTTGTGTCAAGTGATATTTCATTGTGGTTTCATTTGCATTTCTCAAATGACAAATGATATTGAGCAACTTTTCCTCTGCTAAGTGATCAGTTGTACATTTTCTTGGGAGAAATATCTATTCAACATTTTCCCCATTTTGAAATTGGGCTATTTGTCTTTTATTAATTTTTATTGAGTTGTAAGAGTTCTTTATATATTCTGGATACATCTTATCAGATAGCAGATATACGATTTGCAAATATTTTATACCTCTTTGGACTGTCTTTTCACTGTTTTGTTGATATATTGTTTTGAAAAACTGTTTTAAATTTTGACAAATTCTAATTTATCTACTTTATTCTTTGGTTGCTTGTGATTTAGGTGTCATATCTGAGAAACCACTGCTTAATCAAAGATCACAAAAATCTGTACCTATGTTTCCTTCTGAGGGTTTTATATTTTAGCTTAGATTGAGGTCTTTAATCCTTTTGAGTTTATTTTTTATATGCTGTCAAATTGGGGTCTAACTTTATTTATTTATTTTTGTATGTGGCTATCTAGTTGTTCCAATAACATTTGTTGAAAAGTTCTCTTTGTCACTGAATTTTCTTGTAGAAAATCAATTGACTATAATTGTTACAGGTTTACTTCTGGACTCTCAATTCTAGCCCACTGATCTACATATCTATCTTTATGCCAGTATCCCTCCGTATCCATGACTAAATCTTTGTGGTAAGTTTTGAAATCTGAATGTGCAAATCCTCAAGCTTTTGTCTTCTTTTTTGAGATATTAGTTTTTGTATGGCTATTTTTATTCCTTGTATTTTCATGAGTCTTTGGGATATCTTGCTTTAGTGCAAAAACTCAGTGTGATTTTGATGGGTATTGTTAAATGTGTAGATCAATTTGGGCAGTACTAACATCTTAATAGTCTTAAATCTTCCAATCCATGAACATGAGATGCTGGTTCATTTATTTACGTCTAACTTTCTTTAAATTATATTTTGAAGTTTTCAGTGTACATGTCTTTTACTTCTTTTGTTAAATTATTTTCAAGGGTTTAAACTGCAAATAGAATTGTTTTCTTAATTTCTTTGATTATTTGTTGCTAGTATTATAGAAATGCAGTTGTTTCATATTGATCTTATATCTTTTAACCTTGCTGAACCCGTTTGATAGCTGTAATTTCTTGGTGGATTTCTTAGGATATTCTTTATGCAAGACTCTTATCATCTGCAAATAAAGAGTGTTTTACTTTTTCTATTCCAATCTGCATGCCTTTTACACTTCCTTTTCTTGCCTAATTGTCTTTAATTTCTTAATGTGGTGAATTACTGATTGATTTTTTCTTTTTAAAAGGACAAATCAACTTTGAATTCCTGTGCTTGATCTATTATCCTCATTGGTTAATGTTGGATTTGTTATACTA
This sequence comes from Tamias sibiricus, assembly GCA_025594165.1. NCBI lineage: Eukaryota > Metazoa > Chordata > Mammalia > Rodentia > Sciuridae > Tamias > Tamias sibiricus. Next base: position 132,221,750 of record CM046666.1, on the reverse strand, counting down.
ATGTGAAATTTTGAATTTTGTATATATATTCACAGGTGACATTTGCCTTTATTTGTTCCTTTCTCAGACTGTTTAGGTTTTACTAGAAGGGTTGTGTTAAAATGAGCTGGTAAATTACCTTCTTTTTTGATTTTTTTGAAAAAGATTGTGTGGAAGTAATTTTTCTTCCCTAAATATTTGATACAAGTTACTAGTGGAGCCCAGTTTGCACCAGGAGTTTACTTGTGGAAGTCTGAAATGACAGTTTCAATATCAAATAAGTATATTGCTATTTTTTATTGTTTCTTTGTCCATATTGTTATTTTTTTAGGATTTATTTACTTCACCAAATATTTTAAAAAAAAATTGTTTCATTTTCTCATTTTAATTTTTTATTTAAAATGTCTTTTTTATTAGTGCATTATAGTTATATGTGCTAGTGGGGTTCATTTTGAAATATTCATAAATGCATATAATTTGCTCGAATTCAACCCCCAGTACTTTTCCTTTATTTTCCCTCCTCCCCCTACCCACCAATTCCCTTCCTCTACTCTACTGTTCTTCCCTTTCTTAATGTTTTTAAATTTGTGCTTTATAGTTATACATAAAAATGGACTGCACTGTGAAATATTCATATATGCACATAGTATAATTTGGTCAATTTCATTTGAAAATGGTAATAACTTCAGTGATAGCTGTTTTCTCCATCCCTACAGTGATTACTTTTGCCTTTCTTTATTTTTGCTTGGTTTTACCAAAGGTTTATCACCTTTAATAGTTTTAAAGAATCAACATGTTTAGCTTTTGTTATAGACTAACTGGTATGTGCCTCCAAAGCGCCTATGTAAATATTTAATTGCCAATGTCATATTGGGCATGGGGCTTTGGGGAGGTAATTAGGTCATGAGAATGGAGGCCTCGTGAATGGGATTAGGGCCTTCTAAGGGCCAGAGAGCTAACTTGCCTCTTCTCCCCCATGTGAGGACACTGAAGGAAGACAGCTATCTGAAAACCACTAAGAGGATTCTTTTTTAGACAGCTTTTGCACTGCTGTGATCAAAAGAAGGGAAAAGAATAATTTTAGATGAGGAAAAGTTTGGTGCTCATGTTGTCAGAGGTTTCAATCCTTCATTCCTTGGGGACTGAGGTGAGGCAGAGCATCATGGTGGAAGAGTATGGCAGAGGAAAGTAGGCAGGATGTTGCACCCAGGAATCAGAGAGAAAGAGGTGGAGGGAGGGAGAGATCCTATCACCATCAAAAAAATGTATAACCCAAAGGCACACACCACCCATGACCTAACTCTTCTGGCCAGACCCTACTTGCCAACAGTTACCACCCAGATAATTCCTAGTAGAGAATCAAACAACTGATTGGGTTAAATCTCTCCTAACCCAATGATTTCACCTTTAAACTTTCTTGCAATGTCTCACAAATGGGCTTTTGGGGATACCTAATATTTAAACCATAACAGACTCTCACTAAGAACTTGACTCTACTGGAAACCTGATCTTACATTTCTAACCTTCAGAAATATGAGAAATAAATTTCTATTGTTTATAAGCAATCTAGTCTATAATATTTTGTTATAGCATCCCACATTAAGACTGCCTTGATATATATATATTTTTGCTGTGTATTTATTTACCATTTCAATGATAACCTTAATCTTTTTTTACTTTCTTTGATTTATCTTGCTGTTTTTCTAACTTTTTGAGATGGATGCTCAGTTTAATCACTTTGATGTTTTCTTTTTCTAATACTTAGTATATACGTAGGGTTATGAATTTTACTCATAAGTGCTACTTTGTATAAATATCAAAGTACAAAATGTTTATGAATTCTTTTGACATGAGGGTTATACAAAAGCATATATTTTTGTTTTCAAACATGAAGATTTAGAATTACCTTTGTTATGGATTGCAAACACAACTGCACTTTGATCAAATCAAATACTCTTTTTTTTTTTTTTTTTGGTACCAGGGATTGAACTCAGGGGCACTCAACCACTGGGCCACATCCCCAGCCCTTTTTTGTATTTTATTAGAGACAGGGTCTCACTGAGTTGCTAAGTGCCTTGCCATTGCTGAGGTTGGCTTTGAACTTGTGATCCTCCTGCCTTAGCCTCCCAAATGCTGGGATTACAGGTGTGCACCACCGCGCCTGGGTAATCAAATCAAATACTCTTAACAGGTTTTAATATTCTGAAATTTGATTTAAAAAAAAAAAAAGCCTAACACATATATGGTCAACTTTAAAAAAACAACTGTTAAAACTGTGAGTTATAAACTCATATTATAGAAAAGTAAAGAGAACTGCATAAATAATAAACATTTATACATCCATTATCTAATTCTGGTAATAGGTAACATTACTTCTGTTATAGGAGTATCATAAAGATAATTTACTCCAAAATACCCACATATATTGTTAACTTTCCTACAAATAGGATATATTTTAAGAACATTCTGTGCTTTTGAAAAGGATGTGTATTTTGTAGTATTCCATATCTCTTCATTAGTTTAAAGTTCATTGATTGCGTTGTTTATGTCTTCTCTACATCCTTACTAACTTTTTTTGTTTTTTTGTCTGCCTGTTAAATCAGTCAACGGGTATACTGATTGACTGGGAAATTGTCTTTTCTAATAGTCATCACAATATTTGTTTTTCTTGTACTTTAAAGCCAAAATATTATTTGTATTCAAATATTGCTTTAATATCTAGTTTTTCTAACATTAATAGAGTTACACAAGCTGACTCTTCATTTGCATTGATGCTTTTCCATATTTTAAAATTTCAACCTTTGTGTCCTTAAGGTTTTAAAAGTGCCTCCTATATGCAATGAATATTTCTTCCATTTTAAGTTCCGTCTAACAATCTTTGTCTTTTAAATGAAACATTTATTTTACCTATATCTGCTACCATTATTTTCATTTAAGTTAAATCTATCATCCTTTATGTGCTTTGTACTTATCTGACTTGTTTTGTGTTCTTTCCTTTCTTGCTTTCTTTTGGAACAACTGTGGTTTTTCCTACTATTCATCTGGATGTTACAGGTCATTATTCTAGATTTTAGAAGTTACTCTAGAAATCATAACTAGTAATTATACTTATATTCTTCTACATCAATTTTTTCCAAATCATTATTTTCCACATCTATGACATTCCATTGAAAATAATTTTCTTTTTATCTCAAGCACACCTTTTAGAATTCCCTTGCATGTGGTGGCAAGTCTTACTTCTTGTTCATTAAAGGCTATTTTCTTTGTGTATAGAATCACAGCTTAAATATCATCTTCTTTCAACATAAAAAAGAGCATCTTATTATCTGTTAAGTCACGTATCAGTCTATAACTTGTTAAAAGGCACCTATCATTTTTATCTATCTAGTTTAAAGATTTTTCTCTTTATGTTTAGTGTATTATATTTCCAAAAGTCTATCTAGTTGAAAAGTTTTTAAAAAAACAACCAGAATTCATTAGGCCTCTTGGATTTGTGGATCAGCATCATTTATCAGTTAAAAAAAATTCAGACATATCTTTACATATTGATTCTTCATATTTATTATTTCCTTCTTGAGGTTTAAATATATATTAGATTTACTCACTGCAAGTTCTATTTTGGGGGGCTCTCCTCTGCACTCTACATGTTTTTGTTTCTTTGTGACACATTTTGGACGGTTTCTTCTGACCTATCTTTAAGTTATGTAATTTTCTCTTCATCTGTGTCTGATTTGCAACTTGTGCCTGTTCATTGAGTTTTTCATTTTGGTTTTTTTCATCTTTAGTTCCAGTATTTCATTTTAGTTTTGTTCCCCTATCTATGGCATTTTTATTTATTATAATGAACATGATGTAGGTTGACCATCCCTAATCAAACTGTCCAGAATCCAAAACTTTTTGAGCTAACATGATGCTCAAAAAGTTTTAGATTTTGTAGCATTCCAAATTTCAAATTTCCAGATTGAAACTGGTAAAAGTCTATGCAAACATTCAAAGACCCAAGAGATTCTAAAGACTGAAACATTTCTTATACCAAGCATTTCAGATAAGGGATATTCAACATGCATGAATAATTACTGCATACTTTGTGTCTGATAATTTCAGTATTTAAAGTGCTACAATCCTATTTCTGCTTTTTCTGTTTTACTTTTCAATGTTCCTGGTTATCTATGACTATATACTTAAAAACTTATATATTTAAAGATTTAGAATATGTTACTTTCTTTCAAAGAAACTCATCCCCCTTTCCCCACCCATTTGCTAGATGCTGAGAAGTCTAGCAGTCTGGGAAAATTTTAATGAACACTGAAAATTTTCCAAGTCGCTCAAATTTGAAGCTGTGCTGAAGTTTGTACATACAAAGGCTAGTTTGTTTCCAATCCACCCTTATGCTTAAACTGCAGCCCTTTGGGATCCTTGCAAAGAGGAAGAGTTATTTCAGGGTTCCTGTCCTTGCAGGCCTGGGAAACTATCTTGCAAGCCCTAACACAGTTACATATCTCAGCCTCCTACTCCAAATAAGTAAAGTATTCCAGGATAGGTTCAACACTCTGGATTCTCATGCTTTCTCATGGATATTATTCTTCCTACTAGAATTTGGAACAGTTTGGAGATGTGGGCTAGAGAAAAGTCTATAATGCTGGAAGTGGAGCTTAATGGATGATTCTGGTGGGGACCGGGTAGAACAGAATGCTGACAGAAATGCAGAGTAAAGGCTGTACTGATGAAGTTTGTGATAGAAATAAGGACACTCTTGGGAACTGGACTAGGGGCTACTTTTGTTAAATTTTGGCAATTTTTTTTCCTACATTTTGTCCATGCCTTGAGACTATGTGAGGCTGAGTTTAAAGGTGACAGACTATTTAATCTGGTGGAGGAAATTTCAAGGCAGCATAGCATTCAGTCAGTGCCATAGGTAATGCTGGCTGCTTTTAGCCAAATTTACATTACAATTGGGAACACAGGGCACAGCAGAAAGAGGTTAAAAACTTGCAGTTTGGCTAGAATATAAGCAAGTTTAAAGTTAAGGTCAAGGAGGGTGAGGGTGCTGAAGATTAGAACCTTTAAAAAGAAGCCAAGTACTGTGCACTGGGACAAAAGGAAAGATGCCCTGAAGGCAATTCAGGAACAAGCTAGACCCTACTCACTGTGGGTTCAAAGACTTTTGTTTGAGAAAAGAGCCCTGAGGACACAAGACTTGCTGGTCAACTGTCCAGGCACTCAGAGATCAATGTAGACTTGGTCAATATAGGCCTGGATTTTGCTGGAGCTGCTGGCATACCCTGGCACTGTCCATTTAATACCCTGGCACTGTCCATTTAATGCTGGTTTTGTAGATATGTAGAATCCAAGAGTTATGGAGTCATGGAGGTTTCTACTGAGATTAAAAAAAAAAAAATGGGGCACCCCCCAAACAAACAAAAAACAAAAAACCAAACAAACCCACAAAAAAACAACAACAACAAAGAAAAACTAAACCAAACTAACCCCTGGGCAATCAGGTAGTGTGTGTGGCAGTTATGAGTTTCTGTAAGCATACTTTGACAGGGCAATGAATGAATCTGTGAGAAAGAAGCTAGGAATGTGGAATACCTAAGGAGGGAAGCTACAGGCAAGTAGAGCCAGCAGAGAAAGGCTTTGTGGCTAGAGCCAGCAAGGCCATAGGAGCAGGGTGCCCAAGCACTTTAAGAGCTCATATCATGCCACCATGGCAGGCCAGACATGCTTTCCATGCTGGATTTTGACTTGCTTTGGTCCCATTCTTACTTACTATTTTTCTATTCCTCCCTATTGGCATGGGACTGTTTTGCCTTGTGCCATTGTATCTTGAAGTATGTAACTTTCTTTTTGATTGATACAGGGGCTCATAACTAAGGCTTTCCCTTGAGTCTCAGAGGAGACTTTGGACTTGGACTTTTAGCAATGCAGAATAGTTGACAATTTGGGAACTGAATGCATTTTTCATTGTGAGGTAGACATGAGCCTTTGGAAGTCAGACGCTGGTTGTTACAGTCTGGATCTTAAATGTCCCTCAAGGGCTCCTGTATTAAAAGCCTGGTTCCAGCTCATGCCCTGGTTAGGAGCTGGTAGAACCTTTAGGAAGTAGATCCCAGTGGAGGGAAGTTGGGTTACTGGGGATGTGCCTTTGAAGGGAAAATTGGGATCCTGGCCCCTCCTCTCTCTCGGGCTAGCTGCTGTATGCGGCAAGCAGTTTTGCTGTACCACACACTCTCTACCATGATGTTCTTACCTTACCACAGGTCCCAAACAACTAACCAAGCAACTATAGACTGATATCTCTGAAACTGTAAGCTTTTTTGTGAGAAATCTTTCCTGCTTTTGAGTTGATTTTCTCAGGTATTTTGCACAGATATGAAAATCTGACACAGTTATTAACTAAAGGCAATCATAGAAATAAAATAATGATGATCACATTTAATGTAAATAAATACTGTTTAAATTATTCATGTAATTTGTGAATACTTCTTTTTAGCCACTTGAAACTATTCTGATTTTGGTTCCCTGGGAAACATATTTTCTTGATTTGGGACAGACTGACAAAATAATTTTATTTTATTCTCTAAAAATATGGATATATTTTTGTGACAAAGAAGAGTGAACACAATTTTACACATGTAAGAAAAATTTACATGACTTGAATGTTTCTGTATTATGAAGATACATCATCCAAATTAAATAAATCAACTTACATAGTTCTTCTCTATCGAGAGACTGTGCACCACCTCCAAATAAGCCTTTAAAGAATCCCCTGTTTGGTGCTTCAGGTGTTTCTACAGGAGTGAAGAGTTCACCCAACATCTCCTTTAAAATCAAAACAAATTGTAATTGTTAAAGCTTCAGGGAAACTAAACTATATTAAAACCATCACTGTAAACTCTTTAATATAAGTTTAGAACATTACCTGTTGAGATTCACAAACAATCAGAACATTTGAAAAGATCAAAATACATACTGACTTATTCAACAGTAAGTTTCTAAGATTAAGTTTACTAAGACTAACTTGCTACTTGCTCCTTTCACTAGATTACCTTTTTGCCCTTCAGGCAAAGAAAATATTTCTGCTCATACTGAATGGAGATTTCAATCTTCAAGACAAAATTTTAATGTAATTCTTATCAAGAATTTATAATTATATTAGAAAGAATAATACTTTCTACTAGCAGGTCAAGAATTCCAGTGTAATAATTATGAAATACAGAATTAGAATTACAAGCTCGAGCTGAGTCAGAAAATCAATAACTTATAATCAGCTTATTTTCCATGAACAAATACTAGTAAGAGAAGTATGCCAACATACACCTGGAATTTTAGAAAATTCTGTTAAATAGATGAGAAGGGTTCCTTTTACATTGTCAGATTTTCCTGAAATTACTGTCAATATTTTTCAGGGAACATGAATGGCAAACGCCAGTCTGCAGAGAGGAAAGACTGCAGACATGCTACTGATTTTGCTGATAATACATGAAGAAGGAAAAAGAACTTCTACTAGAAATGGATGGTGCAACATTATTTACAAGGCAGCTATAAAAGTAAATTAAAAATACACTGAGCTTTTGGGATTGTATTTTTCTCCATTAAAGAGAAGCAGTTTCTATATAAAGGCCAAGTACACTATGGCTCCAGGCAGGAGTTTTGCTGTACTCTGGCATTACATTATAGTTGGGGTGAAAGTATGAATTTTTGTGGTTTCTTCCTTAGGGCTAGGATAAAACAGGATGTACAAAAGTTTTACTTTCAGACAAATTCTTGTTAATGTTGTCTCTCAAGCCAGATGGCAAATGGGAGGAGATAATTACTAACACTACATGGCATAAGTTTTATTTATAATAGTTAAGTGGACTGAAGGCCTTCCATTTTAATTTTGTTTGCTCTGGAACTGAACAGACATTTCACAGAAGAAGAAATACAGTCAAAAAATATATGTAAAAATGCTCAACATCTTTTAGCAATTAAGAGAAATGCAAATTAAAAGCACACTGAGATTCAATCTTACTCTAGTCAGAATGGGAATTATCAAGAATACAAGTAACAATAAATGTTGGCAAGGATGTGGGGAAAATGGTATCCTCATACATTGCCAGTGGGACTGCAAACTGGTGCAATTGCCCTGGAAAGCAGTATGGAGATTCATCAGAACACCTGGAATGAAACCACCATTTGACCCAGTTATTCCACTCCTCAGTACATACCCAAAGGACTTAAAATTAACATACTACAGTGATACGGCTCAACTCACATCAGCTCAACTATGTAGCCAACTTAGGTGCCCTTCAACAGATGAATGGATAAATAAAATGTGGGATATATATACAATGAAATATTACTCAGCCATAAAGAAGAATGAAATTATGGTATTTGTCAATAAATGGAACCGGACACTATTATGCTAATTGAAATAAGCCAACCCCCAAAACCAAAGGCCAAATGTTCTCTCTCATATGCAGATGCTAACACACAATAAGGTGGGGGTGGGTAGAAAAGAAGTTCATTGGATTAGACAAAGGGGAATGAAGGGAAGGGAGGGGCAATGGGAAACTTTCTTATGTTCATATATGAATACACAACCAGTGTAACTCCACGTCATGTACAACCACAAGAATGGGATCCTAATTAGAATAAGATATACTCCATGTTTGTATGATATGTCAAAATATACTCTACTATCATGTATATCTAAAAAGAACAAATACAAAAAGGAGAAAAATAATTTTGTTTCCTTTGGACTTTTAAAGTAGAACAAAATCGGAATAAAAACATCATGAATTTAATAAATCAAACTTGTTAAAAACTGCCATAGATATACTGAACCTATATTAAATGGAATTATATGTTAGACTCTATCAACATAAAAGTAATTTTTAGGCATATTTTCAACCTTAAAATTGTATTTTACAGATCCTAATTTACATTCAAACTTTAATAAATCTTTTTATAGATTATATTGGTTTAAATTTAAATCTACTGTATTGATATAACTATAACAACAATAATGGCAATACAACTATTATTTGAGAATCTAACATGTTAAATCCAGAGCAATATTATATATATATAAAGTAATAGTAAAAGATGTGCTTATATTTATTTACCTTACTTTAAAATCATGACTTATATTTCCTAACTTATTTTCTGTTTAATAAACTTGCAATTATATACATGTAGAGTAGATAATATGAGGGGAAAAAAGCAGATATTATAAGTGTAGAGAGTCACTGTAGTAGAATGAACATAAACTTTGAAAACAGATGTGGGTTGGATTCTTTGCAGAGGACACTTAGGCAAATCAGTCTCTTAGAGAAAGGTTTCTTTGATTTTCAAAAGGGAAATGATACCTGTCACTCAGAAATGTTAGCAGGATTAAAGATAATAAAAACATAAATGCCCAAAACAGGCAGCAATGACATAAATACAAAAATATAAAAATATTATTTTGTACAGAAAGAATTTCTTCTTTTTTAAGAAATAAATTTTTAGAAAATACACAGATCATTTTTTAATAGGTTAACATTAAAAACAGACATCTTTAAATGAAGTTTGAAATTAAATGTGTGAGTCTACATTGTCCACAGTCTGTGAATTTGGGGAAAACACTAAATAACATGTGCTTTCCATGTACTTAAATAAGGATTTTTTAACTATGATTAATTTTATTACTTAGAATCATTAATGAGTAGTAAATGTTGGTGAAATCTAAAATAAACTTGTATTTTCTTTGGTTATCTTCCAGCATCTATGCATAGTAAACTACATTTCTAGGACTTTTTGACTAACCTAAAATGTAAATATGCAGAAACAAATACACTTTGATTTTTCACTCTTGGAACTTATCTCTTATGTGTGAGCTAACAAGCTTGGGTAGTAAAATTTGGGATTAATTTCATAAATGGATCAAAGTTTGGGCTTTGGGTACCATTATACACTTTTTTTCTAGTACACTAAAAAACATCAATTTTAATAATTTTGATTAAGAAAAACCTATGTTGTAAGAATATTGCATCTAAAAAATAAGAATACCAGAGATACGTGCAGCTATATACTTCATACCAAAAGTATATGTTTAAGAAAAGTTAATAGTTAGACTAGCACAGGACCCCTTCATGGGGGACAAACAATGAAGAAGAACACCTGTATGGGTGCCTGCGGGGAACAGCGTGGAATGTTGGGCTACCCAACAGAGTGGAGAACCACTTCCATGCAAGACACCTGGCAACTTCCCATGCATAGGAACGCTTGATCCCATCCCCACCTGCCAAGGTGGGTCAGTCGCCCCTATTTTGGGAAGCTATGGCAGCAGAGGAAAAAAAAAAATCACCTACATGCAGGAGTTTTCATACACCCAAGGAATTTACACAGGCTCTGTAGTCAGCCGACAACCACACACGCCACATACAGGCAGTTGTGGAGCTCGAACCCGAACCCAATGTCTGGCACCATCTCAGGGCTTTATCGCCCAGCTCCATCCATCTGACCCAACACTGTGACATGGAAAGTGGCTGACAACATCTTGGGTCACCTTTCAGCGCCATTTATGGGTGGAGGGGATGACAATTCCCAGCTCAGAACTCCGGCTGACCAGGCACGCAGTTTATAACTCAACCACAACTGCCCAGCGGCCACTGCACTAGCACAGTGACACCTCGGTTACCTTCAACATCCAGAAGGTGGAGATAACAGCTGACATTAGATGATCCAGCCTACTGGATGTGAAGGGAAGCAGGAAATCTTCCTTCAAGATTTGTTGTTTTTGATTTTTTTTTTTTTTTTTTTGTGTGTGTGTGTGTGTGTGTTTTTTTGGGGGGGTCCTTCTTTTTTCTTCTCCCTCTCTATTCCCCTGCCCTCACACTCCCAACATACATGAAACCAAGTACTATACATGAATTAGGATTTTGAGAACTGGGGCATCTGAATAGTATAACAAAGATGTGTTATATATTGTTTTTCTTTTCTCTTTTAGACTTAACATTTTTTTTCTTTTCTTCTCTTTTCATCAATTTATACTACTTTGACATTTTTTATTTCTCTTAATATATACATGAGTTTGTTTTATTACACTTTGGTCTTCCCACTAATTTGTATACTCCAAATCACTTCCTCTCTCTTCTGCTGCTATTAAACTACATCCATAGATTTCTCTCTCACACTTCGTAAGAAATAATAACTCAATAGCCTTACCTCCTACCTCCTCAGCATATCATATCTTGGTCCAACATCAGAAACTACAAACCCCTTTACAAACTTATGGAGTACATTGGGGATAATAATTGAATTCACTAATTCTGTACATTGTGACCAAACTGTGAACATCTGAATAGCAAATGTCTGGTTTTAGGGTGTAAATTGTTCATATGGGGATCTATAATGCTATAAGGTAAAAACAAAAAAGCCATGATTCCACAGTTCTAGAAGAGAAGTCACACAAGCAATATGAAAAGACAAGGGAAGAGAGTGCCCCAAACAAATCAACATACCTCCTTATTAGATTCCATGGCAAGCACAGCAGATAACATGACAGAGAAGGAGTTCAGGATGTACATAATTAAAATGTTCTGTGAATTGAAGAATGGTGTAAGAGAGCAAATGCAAGCAGTAAATGATCATTTTGACAAAGAACTATATAAACAAATACAAGAAGCAAAAGATTACTTCAATAGGAAGATAGATGTTCTAAAAAGAAACCAAACAGAAATCCTGGAAATGAAAGAAACAATAAACCAAATTAAAAGTTCAATTGAAAGCATCACCAACATATCAGACCACTTGGAAGATAAGACCTCAGACAATGAAGACAAAATATATAATCTTGAAAAAAAAATGTAGACCACACAGTGAAAAGGGTAAGAAATCATGATCAGAACATTCAAGAAATATGGGATAGCTTAAAAAGACCAAATTTAAGTTATTGGGATAGAGGAAGGCATAGAGTTCCAAACCAAAGGAATGAGTCATTTATTCAACGAAATAATAGCAGAAAATTTTCCAAACATGAGGAATGAATGGGGAAACCAAATGCAAGAGGCTTACCAAACACCAAATGTACAAAATCACAACAGATTCACACCACGGCACATTATAATGAAAATGCCTAACATACAGAATAAGGACAGAATATTGAAAGCCATGAGAGAAAGGAATCAGATTACATACAGGGGGAAACTAATTAGAGTATGTGAAGATTTTTCAACGTAGATATTAAAAGCTAGAAGATTCTGGAACAATATATATCAAGCTCTGAAAGAAAATGGATGCCAACCAAGAATCTTATATCCAGCAAAATTAAGCTTTAGATTTGATGATGAAATAAAAACCTTCCATGATAAACAAAAGTTAAAAGAATTTACAACTCAAAAGCATACACTATAGAACATCTAGGCAAAATATTCCATGAAGAAGAAATAAAAAACAACAATGAAAATCAGCAAAGGGAGATATTAAACTAAAGGAAACACTAACCAAAGGAGAAACCAAGTCAAGTTAAATACCAAAAATAAACAAAAATGGCTGGGAATATAAATCACATGTCAATAATAACCCTGAATGTTAATGGCCTAAACTCACCAATCAAAACACACAGACTGACAGGCTGGATTAAAAGAAGAGACCTAACAATATGCTGTCTCCAAAAAACTCACCTCATAGAAAAAGACATCCACAGACTGAAGGTGAAAGGTTGGGGAAAAACACCACTCACTCACATGGACTGCAGAAGCAAGCAGGGGTTTCCATTCCCATATCAAATAAGGTAGACTTCAAGCCAAAGTAATCAAAAAGGACAAAGAAGGATATTTCATACTGCTAAAGGGAACCATTCATCAACAAGACATAACAATAATAAATTTATATGCCCCAAATAATGGAGCACCTACATTCATCAAACTCTTCTCAAGTTCAAGAGTCAACACAATAATTCTGGGAGACTTTAACACACTTCTTTCACCACTGGATAGATTGTCCAAACAAAAGCTAAATTAAGAAACTTTAGACTTCATTAATACAATTAATAACTTAGACTTAACAGACATATATAGAATATTTCATCCTTCAGTGAATGAATACGCTTTCTTCTCAGGAGCACATAGCTCCTTCTCCAAAACAGACCATAAAGCAACTCTAAGCAAATATAAAAAAGTAGAGATACTACTCTGCACTCTCTATAAGATTGTAAGTTCACTGCATGGAGTTCATTCCTTAAAAGAAGAAAAAAAAAATCAACAAACAAATGACTTAACATTACACCTCAAAGCCATAGAAAAAGAAGAACAGATCAATACCCAAAGCAGTTGAAGACAGGAAATAATTAAAATCAGAGCTGAAATTAATGAAATTGAGACTAAAGAAACTATTGAAAAAATTGACAAATCAAAGTTGGTTCTTTCAAAAAATAAATAAAATTGACAGACCCTTAGCCATGTTAACGAAAAGAAGGAAAGAAAAAACTCAAATTACTAATACCCATGATGAAAAAGGAAATATCACAACAGACACTTCAGAAATACAGAAGCTAATTAGAAATTATTTTGAAAACTTGTACTCTAATAAAATAGAAAATATCGAAGGCATCGACAAATTTCTAGAGTCATATGAATTGCCCAAACTGGATCAGGATGATATACACAATTTAAACAGATCAATTTCAAGTGATGAAATAGAAGACTCCATCAGGAGCCTACCAACCAAGTAAAGCCCAGGACCAGATGGATACACGGCCGAGTTCTACAAGACCTTCAAAGAAGAACTAATACCAATGCTCTTCAATTTATTTCAAGAAATAGAAAAAGAGGGAGCACTTCCAAACTCATTCTATGAGGCCAATATCACTCTGATCCCCAAACCAGGCAAAGACACATCAAAGAAAGAAAATTTCAGACCAATATTCCTAATGAACATAGATGCAAAAATTCTCAATGAAATTCTGGCAAATTGAATACAAAAACATATAAAAAAGATAGTGCACCATGATCAAGTGGGGTTTATCCCAGGGATGCAAGGTTGGTTCAACATATGGAAATCAATAAATGTAATCCATCACATCAATAGACTTAAAGATATGATCATCTCAACAGATGCATAAAAAGCATTCGACAAAATACAGCACCGCTTCATGTTCAAAACACTAGGGATAATAGGAACATATTTCCACATCATAAAAGCTATCTATGCTAAGCCCGAGGCTAACATCATTTTAAATGAAGAAAAATTGAAAGCATTCCCTCTAAAAACTGGAACAAGACAGGGATGCCCCCTTTCACCACTTCTATTTAACATAGTACTTAAAACACTGGTCAGAGCAATTAGACAGACTAAAGAAATTAAAGGGATACAGATAGGAAAAAAAAAAGAACTCAAATTAGGACTATTTGCCAATGATATGATTCTATACCTAGAAGACCCAAAAAATTCAACCAGAAAACTTTTAGAACTAGTAAATGAATTCAGCAAAGTAGCAGGATACAAAAGCAACACCCATAAATCAAAGGCATTCATGTACATCAGTGACAAATCCTCTGAAAGGGAAATAAGGAAAACTACTCCATTTGTAATAGCCTAAAAAAACAAAAACAAAAACAAAACTGGGAATTAACTAACAAAAGAGGTGAAAGACCTCTACAATGAAAACTACATAACACTAAAGAAAGAAATTAAAGAAGACCTTAAAAGATGGAAAGATCTCCCTTTTTCTTGGATAGACAGAATTAATATTGTCAAAATGTCTATATTGCCAAAAGCATTATACAGACTCAATGCAATTCCAATCAAAATCCCAATGGCGTTCCTTATAGAAATAGAAAAAGCAGTTGTGAAATTCATCTGGAAAAATAAGAGACCCAGAATAGCTAAAGCAATACTTATCAACAAGAGTGAAGCAGGTGGCATCACAATACCAGACCTTAAACTATACTACAGAGCAATAGTAACAAAAACAGCATGGTATTGGCACCAAAATAGACTAGTAGACCAGTGGTACAGAATAGAGGACACAGACACTAACCCACACAACTACAGTTATCTTATGTTAGATAATGGTGCCAAAAACATACATTGGAGAAAAGACAGCCTCTTCAACAAATGGTGCTAGGAAAACTGGAAATCCATATGCAACAAAATGAAATTAAACCCCTATCTTTGACCATGCATAAAACTCAACTTAAAGTCAATCAAGGACCTAGGAATTAAACCAGAGACCATGCGTGTCTCATAGAAGAAAAAGTAGGCCCAAACCTCCATCATATTGGATTAGGCCCCTACTTCCTTAATAAGACTCCTATAGCACAAGAATTAAAATCTAGAATTAATGAATGGGTTTGATTCAAACTAAAAAGCTTCTTCTCAACAAAGAAACAATCAGTGAGGTGAATAGAGAACCTACTAATTGGGAACAAATTTTTACCATAGGTATGTCAGATAGAGCACTAATCTCTAGAATATGTAAAAAACTCAAAAAATCTTAATACCAAAAAAAGAAATAACCCAATCAATAAATGGACTAAGGCACTGAACACACACTTCTCAGAAGGTGATACACAATCAATCAACAAATACATGAAAAAATGTTCAACATCACTGGCAATTAGAGAAATGCAAATCAAAACTAAGATTTCATTTCACTCCAGGCCTGGAGTTAAGTTCAACTGGAATCAATTTTTTATAGGAAGTACTAGAGGTTTTATTTATAAATATTATCTTGAGGCACTTAAACAAGGTACTACTTGTTTAATTAAATGTTTCACCTCTATGATTATGAAAGTTTTATTTAAGGAATCAAAGTAGTTTCTTTGGAAAAATAACATTGTAAGTGGCATTTTTGACTTGGTTTTAGAACATTTTAAGTTGTCTTTGTGTTTTTGCTTTAGAGTATGATTAAAATAATGTTACATAAAGGAACTAAAGCATTTCAGTCTATAAACATGTACTTGGCTAATTGCCTTTCAATGATAATAAAAATTCCTCAATCTATTATTTTTAAACAGCTTTTTTGAAGTATAATTGAAGTATAAAAATTGTACATATTTAAAGTGTACAATTTGGTAAGCCACCTTATATATGTGCCCATGAAATCACTACTATAATCAAGATTATGAATATATCTGCCACACCCAACTTACTCCTGTTCTTTTGTGAAAACTCTTCTCACTTCTCTATTCTCTATCCCCAAGTAACTGCTGATCTGCTTTCTTCACAACATATTTGCATTTTCTTGAGTTTTATACACAATATGTACCCTTTTTCTTTGCTTCTTTTACTCAGCATAATTATTCTGAGGTTCATAAATGTTGTTTACTGTATCAACAGTTAAGAAAACATACAAACGAACCCAGAACAACAAGGATTAGAATGACTGGGTCTCTGGTTTACAAATATTAACATTTTAAGAATTTGCTAAACTTTTCAAAGTGGTTGTACAGTTTTATATTTCTACTGATACTGTATGAGAGTTCTATATCCTCTATATCTTTGCCCAAAATTTGACATGGTATTCTTATAAATTTTA
This sequence comes from Tamias sibiricus, assembly GCA_025594165.1. NCBI lineage: Eukaryota > Metazoa > Chordata > Mammalia > Rodentia > Sciuridae > Tamias > Tamias sibiricus. Next base: position 132,205,264 of record CM046666.1, on the reverse strand, counting down.
CCATTTTAACAGGCATTTAATAGTTTTTCTATGAAGTTTAATATGCAATCCCCTAATGATGAATGATGCTGAGCATCTTTTTGTGGTGAAATGTCTTTTTGAATATTGACCATATTTTTAGTTGGGTTAATTCTCTTCTGTCAGTTGAGATTTAGGAGTACCTTACCTATTCTATATATTTTACTAGATATATGCTTTACCCAAATTTTATTGTGGTCTGTGGCTTGTCGTTTAATTTCCTAAGGGTCTTCTCAAGAGCAGGCATTTTAAAGTTTGTTGAATTTATCAACTTGTTCATTTATAGATAGTGTTTTTGGTGTTGTAGCTAAGAAACTGTTGCCTAACCCAAGGTAACAAAGATTTTCTCTTATGTTTCTTGTAGAAATTTTATAGTTTGGGGGGGTTTACATGTAGGGCCACAGCCCATTTGAGCAAATTTTTGTGTATAGTATGAGGTATGAATGAAAGGGTTTTTTTCTTTTCTTTTTTTTTGCATTTCAGTATTCAATAGTTTCAGAATCATTTACTGAAGAGGCAATCTTTTTCCACTGCATTGCCTTTTTCAAAAATTAGTTGACCATATATGTACCTACACACATACACAGGCTTATGTCTGGATGTTCTGATCCTCTGACCTAATATATCTATCTTGATGCTAGTATCATGTTCTTTTGATTACTGTAGCTTTATAATAAACAGTTCAAGTACAAAAAAATCAGGCTATATTTTTCTTGAGTGAACTTTGATAATTTGTGTCTTTTAAGGAATTTGTCCTTATGTTTAAATACTCAAGTTTTTTTTTTTTTTTTTTTTATTGCTGTGCTTTCAAGTTCACCAATATTTTTTTCTGCCATGTTTAATCTGCTGTTTAATGCCATTTGGCATATTTTTCCTCTCAAATAATGGTTTCTCATTTTCAGAAGTTTGACTTTGGTCTGTTATATTGATATCCACGTCTCTAAGTTTTTAAAACATCTGAACAGTTATAAATATATGTTTTTTAATATTCTTCTACGCTGATTCTAACATCTATGTCTACTGATGGATATTGATGAATATCCTCACTGGGGGTCATGTTTTTCTATCTCTTTGCAGACTTTGTAATCTGACTGGATCAGAGATCTTGTGACTTTTACCTTGTTGGGTACAAGATATTTTTGCTTTCCTCTTAAGTTTTCTTGAGCTTCCCTCTGGTATATTAGGAGTCATTTTGAGTCTTTTGGGTCTTGCTTTTATGATTCATTAGGCAGGTCTGGAACACCAGACGAATAATGGCTACTCAGATATCAGGTCCTAATCTGTACTTTGTACAGAAATAGAGTCTGTATAGCTATGATTAAGTATCTTGTCCTGGGGAACTTATTCTGGATTATCTGGATGGGTTGCAAATCCAATTACAAGTATCATTTTAAGAGGGAAATATAGTGGAAATTATGACACACACAGAAACAAAGAATGCAAAGTGGCCATAGAAGCAGAGATTGGAGTGATGTGGCTCTGAGTCAAGAACAGCAGCAGTAGCTACCAGAAGCTACAAGCCAGGGATGTATTTTCCTCTAGAGGTTCTGGAGGTAGTAAGGCCCTGCCACCAGCACCTTGACTTTGGCTCAGTGAAATTGATTTTGTACTTCTGGCAAGAAGCGTAAGTAAATGCATTTCTACTGTTTTGGGCTACCAAGTTTGTAGCAATTTGTTAAGCAGCTCAGGAAAATAACATACCCATGTAAGTTTTCCCAGTCTGGCTATTGGGAATAGGCCCTGTTCCTGGCCCTGGGACCAGGAATGGTTTCTGCTAATCCTTTATTACTTCCAGGTAATTCTTTCCCAGGTCAGACAGTTCAGTCACATGCATAGTGACTGAATAGCATCCTATTGAATACTCCTGCAGATGTCCAGGGTTCTCTCTGTTTGTAGCTCTTTCCACTCTAATTTTACTTGGTGTCTCCAAACTCTTAGTTCTGTCTCCTTAAACTGGAAAGTCTGTCAGGTTTTGCCTCAATACCTTTTCTCTATGCCATGTCCCAGAAACTCCATTAAGGCACTAAGACAAAGGGATACTACCTTTGTTTCCTGTTTTTCTTCCTTGCCAGATGTCTAGGACCTTGAAAACTGTCATTTCATGAGTTGTGTCAGGTAAGATTGTTTCAGTAAGGCTGTTTATCTAGGCAGGAAACTCCATTATATTTGCAAACATCTGCATTTATTTATTTTTTTTTGGGGGGGGGGTAAAGTTAAATGAATACACAACATAAAAGGACATTCAGGAAACCAAGAAATAGTGTTTATAAAGTTCATAGGAGTCTTCATTTGACAAATCTTATTGAAAATTCAGAGGTAAATAAAATGTTAATATTATCAAAAAAATTCTACTGTAAATTCCTTGAAGAGAGTCTATTTTTCATTTATCTTTGTGTCATGAAGGCATTTAGAAGGGAGTTATTAAAATAGAAGTTACAACTAAAAAAAATTTCATTAAATACATAAGTTTACTATGGCTGTTACTTTCATTAAAAAAAAAACTGACTAAAAGAGAGAATAAATTATCTCAGAAAAGTAATGAAGTTTAGAATTCTGTATAGTTAAGACCACAACTCAGAAATGAATTTAGAATGTATTCAATTGTTTGTATTACTTCTTAACACAATAACATTTTACTGGTGAAAGAAAACACTAAAAGGGAAACCTTGAGTTTTATCCTTCTCATAAAAAGTAAAATTTTACTTCAAAGTTAGGAATCTTTGAAAAACAACTTTCACCCAATGTAAATGGGAATTTAAATCTAAAAAGTAAGCTATGATTTTCTTTTACTCTCAAGGTTTACAACAATATCATCAGAACGAAGTTCTCAACAAGCAAAGCATACTGAAATAACAATATATGACATTTATTAAGTACACTATATATCAGGCATTATGATAAGTACTTTATGTGTATTATCTCCTATAATCCATACCATACTGTCTCAGATACATATTATTTTTATCCTAATTTTAAAGATAAAGCTCAAAGACATTAATTACATATTTAAAATCACATAAGTATTCAAGGGTGAACTTGAATTCAGTCATGTTCTAAAAACAGTAAGCCACAAACTCAAATTTCCTTTTAGGTAAACTACAGCTAATTGCAAAGGCATTTATGTAAAGTCCTGTTAGATGGTAACTTCTTCTAAATATCAAATATCAAAGAAATATTTTAACTCAATATTTCAAGACTTTTGTTTTAGAACATGGAGCTATAAAGATTATTTCTAATATATATACAAGCTAATAAGGTACACAAATACTAAAAAAAAGACAGTTTCTTATTTAATGCATTTGTTCACAGTCTCTCATAAATAGATCAGTGAAATCACTCAGAGGAAAACTGATACTTTTCTTTTAGGTTTAAATATCCTTGTGAATATGGAGTAAATAAGAAGAAATCACACAATTTTCACATTGAACTACTTCTTTACAAAGGACACATGTATATGTGTAATCAATATTAATTCTGTGTGGGCAGTGGATATAAAATATATATAATATTTTCATGGATCAATAAGATGAATTCTCTGTATAAAGATGCTTTTATCACAGGTATTTCAAAGTATGCGCTCTGAAAGTCTAAATAAAAAGGTTTCGAACAAGTAGGCTCATTTGTACACTCCCATGAGAGAAAGGAACAGCCAGTACAAGGGCCTTTACAGAATACTTTACCTCTGAAGAAATCACAGTAAAATTTTTGTTATTTACCTGAAGATTTTCACAGGTCTCTTGACTATATGTAAGTCTCTGAATTTCTGTAGGTGAAACAAGATATGATGCTTGTCCATTGTTGGTGAAGCAGAATGTTCTGGCTATCCGCATATTGGTGAGAGGCAAGTAATACACATCCAACAGAGGCCTTAAACTTGGCAAACTTGAAAAAATTAAAAACTTATTAACAATAAGTATGGCAGGTTCTAAGTCTTGAACAGAGTATTACAGAAGTTAAAAATGGCAGGGACTTGTAAATCTTATGACTTAGTCTATAAGCCTTAGTGGGAGTAAAGAATGATTTGTTTTCCTCATATACTTGGTTCACTATAAACTGAATGAATATAGTCAGTGTATGAGATTATAAATAAAAAAGCATTCCTTTTAAACTAAATATACTTCTGAAACATGATTTGAGGAAGGAAATGCTGTATGTGTGTTTAAAAACCTCTTTCTTACCTGAAAGTCATAATATGGCCATTAGCACAGAAACACGCAAGGCAGATGCTATTATTTAATGCTACGATATCTCCACGAAGCACAAATGAGGTCTCTGTAATGTTTTGCTTATAAGCACAGTTCTGGGTTGGCAGTGAGATTACTTTTGCTTGCTTTTCAGAACATATCACTGCATATTGGTTTTCACTAATTTCCTGAGAAGAGGAGGGTGATACTGACACAGGCCGCCGTTTTTTCAATTTTTCTTTTTCATCCTTTTCTTCAGGAACATTATGTTCTTTCCAGGGTTCATATGCAGGCGGCAATAAGCAGCCTGTGGTATCCAGAAATGCCATTCTCAAGACTGCACCTTTCAGTCTCAAAATAGTACCTAAAAAGTAAATATGCTTATTTCAACTCTGACACCAAGTAGACGTTCATGAGCATGCTAAATGAACGTTACATTGAAATTATGCATTGGGTCACTGATAGGATTCAAAATTCAAGTGTTATATTTATGCTTGAATTTGTGAGTCTGGAAAAAGATATCAATACTACATGTCCCAGATAGATAAAAATGATGCTGATAATTTACAATTTAATTAAACATGATGAATTTTGTAAACATATATTTAACCTATAGATTAATAAACAATAGTATGCTGAGTATCTGAACTATTTCTCCTTTCATACTCAGGTAAGTGCACTAGCAATGCATATGAGAACATATTGATAGCATATGGCTTCTAGAGCTGTGTTGTCCAATATGGCAGCTACTAGCCACATATGGCTTCAGAACACTGGAACTGTCCAAACTGTTGTGGATAATTGTGCTATGCAATGAGAATAAAACAGATGTTAGACATGATGACTTTAGTACCAAAAAAAAAAAAAAAAAAAAAAAAAAAAAAAAAAATCGATGCAAAATATTTCAATAATTTAAAAATACAGATTATATGCTGAAATGATGGTATTTTTGATATACTGGGCTATATAAAATGTTACTAAAATTAATTTTGCCTGTTATTTTAGCCGTTTTAAATATAGCTACTAGAAAATGTAAAAGTATACATGTGGCTTCCCTTTCATTTCTAATAACGATGAGAAAAATAATTCCATGTATTTCTATACATTATATATAAAATCATAATATATCTTTTTAAGTTATTTACCAGTAAGTATCAGATACACTCAAAGTTTTATTTTTGTCAGTTTATAGTCTTAAGTTTAGGGTTACACTAACTGATTTGCTTTAATTAGTGGTGTCCTCCTTAAAAATGTAAACATGTGCTTTATGCTCATTTCTAAACAAGTTAAATGATAACTTTAAGTCCAATAGATGGAGTATGTAGAACTGATTTAAACTTTCTAATTTTTTAAAAAAGATTTTTCATATATTATTACTTTACATTTACATAATATTTTATAGTCTGCAATTATTTTCTACTATTTTAAAGAGGAAGAGCTCCTGAGGTTCTCTCAATTTTTTTTCTGAGGAAAAAATATATTATTTCCTTTTTTAAAAAAATAATTATATGTTTGCTCTACAGTAAGGCTGCAAAAAGTTAAACTTGAATTTCAGATAAACAAATACTTTAGTTTTAGTAAAGTATGCTCCAATACTATGTATCTTTCTATATACTATACAGGATTTACTTATATTAAAAAGGTATTTGTTTTTTGAAATTAAAATTTGGGCATTCTATATTTTTATTTGCTAAATCTAGTAAATATAACTTCTAGTCCGGGTTTGGTAAGCAGATAATTTAGCTGATTATTTTAAATAGTTTGGTAGAAAAAACAAGAAACACAGAGCAGTTATAATCTTATGGCTTTAATCACTATTTACCTAAAAGCATATTCTAAAACTAACCCCCCACAAGACCTCTTATTATTTTACTTTTGTTCACCCCAAGAGTTCTTCCAGCTTTAAAGCCTTAATGAGGTGAGCTAAATTATCCATGTTAATTTGGGAGCTGTTTTTCACACATACATGGCTCTACTATGTAGATTTTCTAGAAATAGCCCCAAATAACATTTAAATGGTCCTATAGTTGACGAGAGTTTAGCACATTTCACAGCAGAGTAATGGACTTTCCTTTTAAAGAAAAGAAAAAAGGTAGGGAGGGGCAAAGTAAATCATTTTAGATTCATAATCAGAGAAAACCATCTGCTTGAAAAATACCTCTGTAAGATGATATAAGCATCACTAATGCATTTTGAAATAGGCATCACTAAAAATAAAGCAAAAAAGAAGTAATGGAGAGTGAATTGGAGGAAATTATGTTATGTGCATACAGGAATATGTGACAACCAACCCCACTATTATGTATAATTATAATACACTAATAAAAACATTAAAAAGTCATAAAAAGAAACTTTTAGTTTTCTTTTTACATATGCATATTTTTTTTTTCAAATTTATTTTTTTATTCTAAGTTGTTAGAAATGACAGCAGAATGTATTATATTTCATGTTATACTCATAGAGCATATTTTTACATATCTCTGGTTGTACACAAAGTATATTCACACCATTTGTGACTTCATACATGCACTTAAGGTAATGATATCCATCTCATTCTACTATCCTTCTCCATTGGCCATTCTAGTGTTCCTCTAATCCTCCTATGCTCCACATCCCAACCCCACTGTGAATCGGCCTCCTTATATCAGAGAAAACATTTGGCATTTGGCTTTTTGGGATTGGCTAGCTTCACTTAGCATTATATTCTCCAATTTCTTCCATTTACCTGCGAATGTCATGATTTTATTCTCTTGTATTGCTGAGTAATACTCCATTGTGTATATATACCACATTTTCCTTATCCATTCATCTACTGAAGGGCATCTAGGTTGGTTCCACAGTTTAGCTATTGTGAACTGTGCTGTTATAAACATTGATGTGGCTGTGTCCCTGTAATATGCTGTTTTTAAGTCCTTTGGGTATAGACCAAGGAGTGGGATAGCTGGGTCATAAGGTGGTTCCATTCCAAGTTTTCCAAAAAATATTATTTTTGTATCAAAGAAACTTTACAAATAATTTGATTTTATTGCAATTTGGAAAATATCTTGAATTCTTTTGTATAGTTCATAGTAAATTGTCTATGTTGAATCCCTCTCCTTCATTTTTGCTCATTGGAAACAGAAACAGATATTTGTTTTGCTGTAGAAAATTTATTAACTACAATTTAGTAAAAAGAGAAAAGCAAAAATTATCCTAAGTTTGATGAACCAGTTAATTCCTGTCAATATTTTGATTTCCATCTTTCAAGGTTTTTAGTTCCTACATAAGTATTTGTCATTTACTAGTGATTAGTAAAAATGCCAATATCATCTAAACTGTTTTCTTCAATCTAAAAATGTTTATATCATATATTCAAGTATTTATTGAATAAATAAAAGTACTTATTCAATGTAAAGACAGTTTGGATGAAGATTAAAATATTAATTACATTTTAATTCTAAATTCCAAGAACTAGAAAATCTGCTATAGAAGTGAGATACATAAATCAGCAAAGTCATGGTAGTCTCTATTAGGGTGAGCATTAAATGAGTAGAGAAACCAGACTTCTCAGTTATTTCTATAGACATAATAAACTACAGACATATTTGATAAACCCCAAACTAATTTTTAATATACAGAGATAAATTTTTTAAAAAATGTCTGTTATTAAGTCACTTTTTCCTAATTCTTTGAAGTGTACTTCTCTAATTTTTAGCTACTTCCCCTGTGGCCAATCCCACACCTGTCTCAACACCTTGTCCTCGCTTCTCTTGGAAATAACACTTCTAAATGTTTACTGGACTTTCTCCCCATTATGTCATACTATGTAAAATCAAATCACACCATTAAATAAAGCACTAAATCATTCTCATGACACTATTACTAATGACACTCCTGTTCTTCTAAGGAAAATCACTTAAAACAAGCCATAGTTCAGATTTCATATTTAGAGGTTAAAAACAGCCAAGTTCAGTTTTCTTCTCCAAACATATATTATCTTTTTGCTTGTAGAATAATATTTTAATGTTTTAGGAATATCTTGACTATATTGACAACGTTTCTTCATTTTCTTATGTATTAATCACTTAATACATAGCCGTAGAATTTTAAAAAATGTGAAACAGCTATATAATGGTGTATGAAATCTTGTTCCATGTATTCCTTCATTAAAAATATAAAATTATCACTATCCCCATTTACTTTACATTTTAGAATTCTTAGACCAATTCAGTAAGGTAGGGCAAAAGCTTCTAATTAAATCATAGCAAATCACATTTATAATACAATTCTAAGTGCAGCCTAAGAACATACATACCACTTGGAGAAACAATCACGGGCTGAAGAAGTCTTTGCTCTCCTCCTGGGGGAAGGTTCAGTGCAATGACAAGCACTGTTCCTAGTGTTGTTCCAACCCACAGACTTGGGGAAGGGGATGAGTCTGCCTTTCGAGTAAAAGTTTCACAAAAATGAAGAGCAGAGATTGCTTCTCGGGATTCTTTGTCTATGCTTGTGACACTTGAACTTCGTGATCTGCTGAAGGAATTATCTTTTACATCTGAAATGATTTAAAATATTGTTGAGATTGCTTGTTATAAAATATCACACCTTTTTTGCTACAAATTTCATCAAATAGTTAAATCTTCAAAAAACCAAAATTATGGCATATTTACTATTATTTCCTTTAAATCAAAAGGAAAATAATTTACTTTTTATGTTTATAAAATTTCCCTTTTGCATAAATGTAAAATATAAATAAGTAAATAAATCCACAGTTTTCAGAACTGAGCTGGGTGAATCCCAATGAATTTCTGAATGTGAAGTCTGGCACGCCAGTTGCTTTTATAAGCTTAGTTCTTACCCCCTTTCTGTTCTCAGGATGCTGTTTCTTCCTTTGGTAACAATTCATGATTAGGTAGAACCAGAAAAGTGAAGGTCTTTTCAATTTTCTAGATATTAGAAAAATATATTTAGAAGTACCCTGAAGGTGACTCTATTATGTTTTTTTAGTCTGACCATATGAGCGCTTTTAATCAATAAAAATTTAGCTTCCATTTTTCTTGAAAGCCATGTTAACTGTAATCAACATACATCTAAGGCATTTTTCTTCAAAATGCACAACTGATATCTGGAACATACTGAATATCAGGCATATTCCTTTTACTCAGCTCTTTTTCAGTAATGACAGGAATATTTGAAAATTATACAAAATAATCCTTCCTTCATCTTTAGCTCCTTTCTCTGTGGCCTCTCTGAAGCCTATCTCAGGCCCGGGCCTCATTTCTATTACAAATGCATTTACATACTGGAAATCCATATGTAGCAGAATAAAATTTAACCTGTTTCTCACCCTGCACAAAATTCAACTCAAAAGTGAATGAAGGGGCTGAGGTTGTGGCTCAGCAGTAGAGCGCTCGCCTGGCATGTGCGAGGCATTGGGTGGGATCCTTGGCACCACATAAATACAAATAAATAAAATAAAGGTATTGTGCCCAACTACAACTAAAAAAATACTAAAAAAAAAAAAAAAAAAAAAAAAAAAAAAAAGTGAATCAAGAACCTAGACATTAGACTAGAGACCCTGTGCCTACTAGAAGTAAACACAGCACAGGCCCAACACGTTCCATCATATCAGCTCAGGTATCAACTTCCTCAACAAGACTCCTAAATCATAAGAATTAAAATCAAGAATCAATGAATGGGATGGCATCAAACTTAAAATCTTCTTCACTGCAAAGCAAACAATCAAAAGCATATAGAGAGTCTACAGAATGAAGAAAATCTTTACAACTTTAACCTCAGATAGAGCATTAATCTCCAGGATATATAAAAACTGAACACACACACACACACACACCCAAAAACCCCCATCTAGCCCAATCAATAAAGGGGCAAAAGAACTAAACAGGCACTTCACAGAAGAAGAAATACAGTCAAAAATATATAAAAAAAATGTTCAACATCTCTAGCAATTTGAGAAATGCAAAACCACACTTGAGATTCTTTCTCACTACAGTCAGAATGACAATCATCAAGAACACAAGTTAACAACAAATGTTGGTGAGATGTGGGGAAAAAAGGTACCCAAATACATTGCTGGTGGGACTGAAAATTGGTGCAACCATTCTGGAAAGCTGTATGAAGATTTCTCAGAAAACTTGGAATGGAACCATCATTTGACCCAGCTATCCTACTCTTGGTATATACCCAAAGGACTTAAAATCAGCATGCAATAGTGACACAGCCACATCAATGTTGATAGCAGCTCAATTCACAACAGTCAAGCTTTGGAAGCAACCTAGGTACCTTCAACAGATGAATGGATAAATAAGATATGGGGTATATACACAATGGAATTATATTACTCAGCCATAAAGAAGAATGAAATTATGGTATTTACCAGTAAATGGATGGAACTGGAGACTATTATGCTAAGTCAAATAAGCCAATCCCCCCAAAACAAAGGACCAATGTTCTCTCTTATATGTGGCTGACAACACACAATAAGGGGACAGAGAGAGGGAAGAATAGAAGTTCATTGGATTAGACAAAGGGGATTGAAGGGAGGGGAGAGAGGATGGGAATAGGAAAGACAGTAGAATGAATCAGACATAACTTCCCGATGCTCATATATGAATACACAACCAGTATAACTCCATATCATGCATAACCACAAGAATGGTAAGTAGTCCATGCATGTATACTATGTAAAAATACATTCTACTGTCATGTGTAACTAAAAAGAACAACAACAACAAAAAAGAACAAGTATTATGTCTGAATCTGTCTGGCTTCCTGCTGTACCATATGATCTCTCCTCCTTCCACACATACACTTCTGCCATGATGCCATCTAACATGTTGTGATATAACCAGAAGGCCCACACCAGAGCCAAGCAGATACCAGCACCATGCTCTTGAATCTCTGAAACTTGAGATAAATAAACCTCTTTATAAAATACCCAGCCTTAGGTATTTTGATATACAGACAGACAACTGATAGTAAACTATCTAATGTAAATGAAACAACTCTCCATAAATTGCTCATTATCAAATGAGCTTGCCCTATGATATTGATTCCAAATATTTATTTACTTGTTATAATTTCCAAAGCTATTTAGTAAAATGATATAAATTTTATATTTATTTTCTAATGATAAATATATTTGTTACTTAAATAAAGCATACACATAAAAGGTAACTAGATATATGGTTTTAGTTGTGACCTAGTGATAACAATGGAAAATAATGATACAAGAAAATTTGATATGAACTTCATATTATCAAACTATGAAAAAACTCTTACTGACAGTTACTAAAATCATCACAGGCAATTTACAACAACCTATACTTTAAATGTTAACTAACAGGCCAAAGGAGCGGTATTTTAATTTAAAGGATTATTTTGACTACATAAAATCATAAACTATAACTGTACTTTTACTATACGAGTTATCTATAAAATTAATTACCAAAGAAACTCTAAGGCTAGGTCAATACGGAAGGATGTACTAAGAATCAGATTTACACTTGGTAGGTTATCAGTTGATTATTTAATCTTCTACCTAAAACTGTTTAAAAAGACATCAGAAGTTTTAGTAGTTCATGAATTACAACTTCCATTTACTCCTATTAAGTTAGGTATTGTGAGTCTGTGATTTCAATTTTAGCAGTTGGGAAGCTAAACAAAGTGAAATGAAATTGAAATCAGACAGAAATGAAATGAAATTAGAAATGAAAAATGCTAAAATTAAGTATGGCTTAATATGTCAGGTACTGTCATAATACTATATATTATTGAACATATGTAATCAACGTGCCAAGTATTATCATCATAATTTAACAAACAATTAAGTAAAGGACACAAGAAGTTAAATGGCTTCCCCAGGATGACAAAGCTAGTAAATGGCTGAATCAGGATCTGTGCCCCTGTAAGTCTAAAATGTTCTGTTAGACAAGTATGCACAGCTATATCAACAATATCACATTAACTGGAAGGTTATGGTTATTTGTGAGCAGCAAAGTTCAGTTTTTAGATGCCAGAAAAGTATATGAATATGTTATCTTTCTGGCATATCTAAAATCAGATTAAATTCATCATTAATGGCTCTATCCAGTTCTAGCTGATAGAAGTGATGTCACAAAATTATTGCTTTCAAGCTACCCTCCAGACACTGAGAACATTCTATTTGTATATATCACTGTCTCCTCCCCACACAGTTTTATGCAACAAAATTTTAAATTCCCAAGTCAAAACAATGCCATATGCAATAAGGGTAAATAAAATATAACTATAATTTAATAAAAATTAACCTGAAATTGCACACTATTGTTTTTCTTTTCTCTTTAGATACAAAATATGAGGGAGTGAGGAAATATACTATCTAGGTGAGCTTGAATTTGTATTGTAATTGTCTTATAATTTACAGAGTGTACTCTGAAGACTGTTCCAAAAGATGCTTAATTCTCAAACATCTTAGCCATTGAAAATCTCAATCACAGTTTTAAATTTTCTGATTTTCCTTTTCTATAATAGAGAGTTCAATTTCTTCAGATATTTATTTTACTTACCTAAATCAGGCTTCAGGTCAGTAGGTAAGCTTAACTTCCTTGACATCTTTGCTGAAAAATAAAATGCACTTTAAAAAATCTGAAAAATATTTGTTCTTCAATTAATACCAACTGATTTTCAAGGTAGAAGTGAATACTTTTGTTACTAAGTCTACATGCTACAATAATTAAAATAAGATCAATAATATTAGGAGTGGAAAGTAAATCTTGCTTTCAACTTTTAAAAAGTTTGTACTTACTTGATGTAATATTTTTGTGTCCTTGAAACTCTTACTTCAAGGAATCCTTTTAAATTTTAACATTCAATTACTGATTAGTTTTATGGGAAAAGGTCAGACTTTTCTAAGAGTAGAAAAGTCATTCCTCAGAAGGAAGATGTTGCAGATAAGGACAACAGAAGCATAAGACAAATCTGTCTTTTCAGTTCCTCATCTTCACAGCTATTGAGCTCATTGTTTTTGTTTAAGTTAATTTCTGGAATATAGGAAAAACCTATATCTACAATCAAATTTAAGTTTGTTATATCTTAAAAATACGATTCACCTATTACTTGGCATAAATAAATATTTCCATTCACATTTCAGTGAAAACAAAACAAAACAAAAAAACCCAAGTTATGCTATAAAATGTAAACTACGGGTATCTTTATGTAGTAATATAAAAACTAAAAGCTAATGCATAAACTTACTGGAATTCACTTTCCATCCTCAAAATCAGTTATTATCTTAATCTGGGAAGGAGTTTAAAAGTTAGGAGTTGTCCAACACTATATCTATTTTGTTAGTGGTAGTGCATGCGTAACAAAATAGTGCTCCCTATGTGAAATTTTGAAAAAGCATGTGTTTGTTAATACATGAATGCACATATTGGGTTAAACTTTGGACTGTTAGGAGATATTTAAAGCACAGACCCTGCTAGTCCATAAGGGCGCCATGTAAACAAAGAGAAATCCAGTCATAGTACATAACTTCCACATCTAAAAAAATGACAAATCCAGTGTTAGGAAAGCAGCATTAGGCAGACTGGAAAGGAATGGGGTGGGGTGTGACATCACCTTTTTACTTCTAAACTTCATAATCTAGTTAGTATCCTTTAACAAACAACAGTGGGTAAAACTTATGCATCAGTCATCCCATTTAACAACTTAGTACACTTCAGCTAAGATAAGATGTAATATAAAGTTATAATAGCCAAATAAAATCTATGGTTAGTTAATCTCACATACATCATTATTGTATTTGACATACAATTTAAAATATTTGATGTTATACCAAAATGTACTTGATATATGATTTTAAAAAAGATAAACCCTACAACAGTTTTTTGAAACGGTAATATTGAACACTGAAAGAATTCAGAGGCTTCTATCAAATGCAACAGGTCCAATATATAAGCTGATAATATCTATACAATGTATATGGCAGCTGAAGTAAGAAATCAATATGGCACAGATTTTAGAATCAAATGACATGATGCCACCTGTGTAAACTGCTCTGAGCCTTTCAGAGTTGAATGTACATACCAACCACCTAGGAATCTTCCTGATAATGCACATTCTGATTCTGGACTTCTGGACTTTAGGCTGAGAGGCATTTCTATGGTTTAAGAGGCAAAGTTCCTAGAAAATAAGCAACTTCAGCTAGGAACCAAGACAAATTCATGAAGTCCAGTAATGTACATATAGTGAGCCGAGAAAAACATTGTTTGAACAAGTTTTAATATCTAGCTTGTAAAAATGTGGAAGTATGGTATTTAGAACGGGGTTTGGAATCAACTGGCTGAGTTCAAATCCAATTCAACCAATAACTAGGTATGTAGCCCTAGACCAATTACTTTGTTTCTCTAAACCTCAATTTTCCTCTTCTGTAAAACTAGGATAGTGTGAGAATTATATGAAATGATGTAAGCAACCAAACATAATGTCTGGCATACAGAATGATTTAATAAATGTTAGTTATTATATATTATTAATGAGTATGAATTTTTCATAAACTGCCAAACACTATAAAAATAAGCTACTACTGTGCTTGCAAATAAACTAGTATGCCTTCATTTTAATTCTACAGTAATCCTCAAAGTGAAGATAACAAGAAAATGGAGGGGAAAAAAAAAAAAAAAAACTTTAGGACAAAAGTACAGAATGAAATGTACTTCTGAGTTCAACCTTTCAAATTTCAAAAATTAAATCTGGCTAAACATAGCAAAGAGATTTAACCTAACAAGTTTGTCCCTCTTTAAATATATGAGAATATGTTAAGTGAATATTTTGCGAATTAGAAATGTTTCTGTTGATGCTTTCATTAGTCAGACATATTTCTGAAA
Organism: Tamias sibiricus; assembly: GCA_025594165.1. Taxonomy (NCBI): domain Eukaryota; kingdom Metazoa; phylum Chordata; class Mammalia; order Rodentia; family Sciuridae; genus Tamias; species Tamias sibiricus. Next base: position 132,190,194 of record CM046666.1, on the reverse strand, counting down.
AAAAAAAAAATAAAAAACACTAGCACAAAGTTTCCTTTTGAATTTTGTAAGGATATACTTTTGATCTTTGTTAAGATTTCTACTAGAGACTTTATATGGATGTCTCCCAACTGAATAAAATTTTGTCTTGCAGTATACTTAATTTCTTTATTGTAAAAGCATACTGAATACAACTAATCATCTTTAAATAACAGTTGCTCTCATTTCAACATTTCACTTATACTGAGAAGTTAAAACTACACATAAAATGACTAGGAGGATTTTTGGAATGTATTTTATTATGAATGTCACAAACAACTTTTAATCATGTAGCATATTCATTATTTCCTTCTGAAGTACTTTGCAATTAGAGATCCACAACCCTCCACTAATTCAAGCAGTGTTCAAATGACAGAAATTTAAGCCACATTACTATTTGGATAGAATTTTAAGCAATTTCCTTGAATATAGAAATTGAAATGGTAAATGACATTAAAGAATTCATCTTTGTTATTCTGTGTTAATTATAGCTATCAAGTAATAATTTAAAAATTGAATTGTTTTGATGAGTTGAGAAAAATTTTTGTCATATCAAGATGTGGAATAAGACAGTCCCATTATTAATTCACTTACTAAATATTTATTGTGCCATGCCAACATTGTGCCAGAGGGCAGGGATATGTTTCCTCCCCACCAGGAGCTGAGGCAACTAGAAGAGACAACTTCAAAGGAGTATGGTAAGTACTACTCACTGAGGCAAGCACAAGGTACAGTGCATTCAACTTCTAATCTTAGTCTGAAACACTTATCTGAGACTGGGAGGTGTAAAGATGAAGCCAGCTAGTCTCTGCTAGAATCAATGTTCAACAAACAAGCAAACAAACAAAAAACACTTTGGTCACACTACACACTACTTTCACACTATGTTCAGATAGTCTATGCTAATGGTGAAAAAATGCACTGTATTCTTTTGCATTAAAAAGATTCTTGTTAATATTTTTCTAACACCTTTTTGTTGACAACATTTTTGTTCTGATGTAAAATTTATATAAATTATATAAATCTTAAATGTATATTCACTGTTTTGACAATGTATATACCCGTATAATTCAAATCTTAACATGATATAGAGCATGATCATCATCCCAAAAATTATGCATGCTGCTTCCCTATTAATCCCTGCTCTTACCCTTCAAAATAAACACTTTTTCCACCACAGATCAGTTCAGCCTGTTCTAACACACACACACACACACACACAAAGGAGTGTAGGTAAGAAATCTGAAGCCAGAATGATTATTCCCTACTTCTGAATATAACTTGCCTATTTTGCACGCATGCTTTGAGAGGTGAGATAGATAAGAAAATAGGAGGAAGGAGGACATGAAGGAAGGGGAGAGAGAATGGGAGGGAACTTAAATTTCTGGAGTTGAACCTTCTGCTAGGATGTGTTTGTAAAGATTTCCCTTGAATGATAAGGCATTTAACTAAATGCTTGCTAACTAACAGGCAGAACTGTGCAGTATCTAACACAGTCTTGTTGTGAATGGCATTGCTGACTTGTAGTATTATCACCTATCCATGTGATTTGTTTTTACTGAAACTGAATGTTCTCATTTTTTCTTGATCTCATAGGTACTTAGTATGAAAAACACCAGGCAATAGCTGTAAGCTAGACATGGCATCATTAACATTAAAACTAGATTTTTAAAACTGATTTTGTAAAAATAATTCTTATTATAAAGAATTCTAAAAATGCAGAAAAACATACAAAATAACATCCAACATCCCACCAACAAGAAAGAACCATTAGAATCAGCTGAGCAACCTTCTGATATCTTTCTTTGTATAGATATAGATGACTACTGATAAATATTTGAAGAAACTGCTTCATTTCTTTTTTTTTATTAGAAGTTGTTATATATAACAGTAGAATGTATTACAATTCATAATACACATATAGAGCACATTTGTACATATCTCTGGTTGTATACAAAATATATTCATACCATTCTTGTCTTCATACATGCACTTAGGGTAATGATATCCATCTCATTCTACCATCTTTTTTTTCCCCCATTTTTTCTTTTCCTTACCCCTTCCTTTACCCTCCCTCCCCACTGACCTTTCTAGTGTTCCTCTAATCCTCCTATGCTCCTTGTCCCAACCCTGCTGTGAAACAGCCTCCCTATATTCGAGAAAACATTTGGTGTTTGGATTTTTGAGATTGGCTAACTTCACTTAGCATTATATTCTCCAATTTTATCCATTTACCTGTGAATGTCATCATTTTATTCTCTTTTATTGCTGAGTAATATTCCATACGACTCCTATTGCACAAGAATTAAAATCTAGAATTAATAAACCAGATGGGTTCAAACTAAAAAGCTTCTTCTCAGCAAAAGAAACAATCAGTGAGGTGAATAGGGAACCTACTAAATGGGGAACAAATCTTTACTACAGGCATGTAAGGTAGAACACTGATCTCTAGAATATATAAAGAACTCAAAAATCTTAACACCAAAAAAAGAAAATAACCCGATCAATAAATGGGCCAAGGAACTGAACAGACACTTCTCAGAAGAAGATATACAATCAATCAACAAATACATGAAAAAATATTCAACATCATTGGCAATTAGAGAAATGCAAATCAAAACTACCCTAAGAGTTCATTTCACTCCAGTCAGAATGGCAGCTATTAAGAACACAAACAACAATAAATGCTTTATTTCTTTTACTAACTTGGAGTTTAATTTTTATTTTCCAACTTCTTAAGATGAAGACTTAAGATCACTGGCTTAAATCAGTACTTTCCAAACACGTTTAAAGTATACATTTCCCAGAATCGGGTACATCAATTTCTAGCAAATCTCCTCTGAACAATTCCTGTTTTACCTCCCCTACAAATTCTAGTCACAACAGCAGCCTAGAATAGCCAATCTATCTCCTTAGCTAGTCAGATTTCAACTCTACCTAGGCTCTATGCACCCTGTTCTGCAGTAGGAGATGCTTTGTGCCAGACAGCTGGGAAGACTGTGGTGCTTCTTGTTTCTCTCTCTCTCTCTCTTTTTTTTTTCTTTCAAAGATAATGTTCTAGAATGCCTGTTTTTCAATATTTGAAAATGATAGGTTTATATATTTTTATCAGTCTTTGGCTGTTTTCTGCGAAAAGATGTTTTAAACTTAAGGTAAAAATTGAACTTTACGCTAAAAGTTTGTATCTTAAGTTTTGTGACTTCTGGGGAATATACTTATTTTTAAGCCTGTTTGCTCAACCTTCCTGATGGCAAATCCAGAAAAGAGAGATCCACACCTCTGTTAAGCCCTCATGGCTCATCCCCACACTTGGGTATAATTTCATGATATGGAAGTTGCAGACTTCATCCAGTTTTATGATGGTCAGGAACATATGCCGATCCAGTTACCCTGAAAGCTGATTTCACTTCATTTGTCAAAAAACTTCTGTGCATGCCTTGACACTGCTCATGTTCACTGTAACGTTCAAATGAAAGGCTTAGGATTTAAATGAATTCTTAAAAGTTATCTGTTTTTCTTTCTTTCAATGGTGTATTCTTCAACTCTCATCCCTGACCCTAAGTATCTTCTTCCTTGCTTTGAAATTCTGTTACAGGAGAATATGAACCAGTCCTTTTTCTAAGCTTTTATTAATAGAAACAATGGAAATCACAGCAAAGAGGTTCTTCAACCTGAGGAAAACTGATGTCAAGAGATTTGTTTAAGCAGGTAGTTAATCTGAGTCTGACTTTTCTTATAAACCTGAATGAGAAGATCAAGTCGGTTGGTTGAGTAAAGAATTGCATTTTCATAGCAGAAATTATAAAGTTATACTTGATCACAAACAATCATGTCTGTAATGCAAGTTTCAAAACTGCATTCATCAGCTTTCTGTTGTAATAATAAAATACCAGAGCCTGGGCACTTTATAAAGTAAAGTGGTTTAGTAAGCTTACATTTTTGAAAGCTGAAAATCCAAGGTCAGGCAGATTCACTGATTTGGCCTCTAGTGAAGGCCTTTGTGGCAGATGTGAGAGAAAGAAGTTAAGGAATTCTTATTTATTACTTTCTAATTTTATTTTCTCCCTCATAGCATCATGTGATCAGGTGATTCAGTAATCATTCCTTCTACATGAAAATTACTAATTAAAAGGAACATGGGCCAGATCACAGGACTATGGAATTCAACTAGAAACCTGCTTTTGGCATGAAATAGATCATAATGAAATAGTTAGTAATCTTCAACACATTAATCATGTATTTCAACTGTACCAAATGATGCTAAAATCTAGACTATAATTTTATTCATAACAATATCATGAAAATTTGATTAATGGTTTTTTAACATTTTAGAACTATTTTGATATTAACAAAATAACAAGCTTTGCAGAATTTCACTTCTAAGCATTGTACATTATGAATGGGTAATGGGTACTGAAGTGGATCCAAGATCTGATGCTAGCATAGAACTTACTACGAACCATCTTTTCTCAGGTTAACATGTAGACAGAGCAGGGCCAGACCAGATTATCTAGTTATGAAACACATAATAGATTTATTTTTAAATCCTTGGAGGCTTAAATTATATCAACAGGTAAGAGACTGTTGAAGAGGATAGTCTGTAGAGTTAGACTGCTTGGGTGTAAATTCTGCTTTGTCATTTGCCAGCTGTATAACAAATAGACATATAACATGTTTGTAAAACATGTTTGTAAAATAGGGAAATAACAGTAACTAGCTCACTGAAATTACTGAGTGATTAAATGAAAAATAGTATTTTAAAAGGGCTGGTACAATGTCAGAAAAATTATAATGACTAGGTACATAAAACAAAAAAAAAATAGAACTATTTTCCTCAACTATCTACTGGCAGTGGGAAAAGAAGAGGGGCTGAATTTACAACATTGAGTTAAACTGTGAAAGTGTAAATGGCATTCTGCACCACCAATGCCACACACAAAATCTCTCTCTGATACCAGTGGCAGTTACTTTCAAAGAACAGCTGAAACTAAGAGACAAAGCCATTCAATCAGCCATGCACACAAGGTGGTTCTTTTACCAATGTCCAATTTGGCATTTTAAGATATAATTCTTATGTTCTCCTTTATGAAGTCACTGTATAATTACCAAATAGTAAAACTATAAGTAAGTGTTTGCATATTAAGGTAGATACAGGGGATACTTTTATGAGGTTCAGTGTACTTTTTAGCAAATATGGGACTGGGTGATGGGGAAACAGGAAGTTCAAAATGTTCAAGCATTCCTAGTACTTTTGACAACATAGCATCACACAGACAATTCCATTCTTGACACAGGGTTTCAGAATAGTTATTAATTTTCTTCCAGTGTTCCCCTGACACTCATGTTTCTCAACAGCATATTTTATGCTAATTCTTATTACAAAAACGTATGTACAACATTGATTAAAAAAATTTTTTGAGGCATTTATATACCAAATCATGAGATTAAAAATATAAAGATTCCAACTGAAAACAAACAAAATTACATATAAAGGGCTGGAGTTGTGGCTCAGTGGTAGAGTGCTCGCCTAGCATGTGCATGGTCTGGGTTTGATCCTAAGCACCACATAAAAATAAAGGCATTGTGTACAACTAAAACAAATAAATAAATATTTTTTTTAAATTACATATAAAATTAGGGATATAGTATTGTTAGTGAGCATACCTGTTCACTAACCTAATTTTGAAATAAGTTAACATGTTTCCCAAAAAGTATAATTACAGAAACTTGCATGATAAAAAGAAAACTCACCAATAATGTATAAAGAAACAAAAAATGCTATCAAAAAACTATTCTTCTAACAATGTTCTCAGCTCTAGCAAATTTGTTGCTGAAGTCTTTCAAACAGACAAAACTCAAATATTCCAAGTTATACGTTCTATTTAAAACACAGGGAGAAAAATGGGAAGCTGGCCCATATTCTTTAAAAAAAGCAAATATAACCTCTAGAACTAAAAATCATGACAGAGAGGTTGAACAAATTCAATTATGCACCAAAGTCCCATTCATATAAGGTAAAATCCCTAGGTAATTTAATTCTAAAAATTGTTTAGTAAAATGTCTCTAGGAAAGCCCTTTCTAAATTTTTACATTATATAATAATAAGACAACCTCTAATGTATTCTTAAGATAGAATTTACTAAAAAGGAAATTTGTTAAAAGGTATTATGCAACAGTGCTAGCACATAATTAAAGTGAATTATCTATTACCAACAGATTCATGAAAAATATGAAGAGGTAAGTAATTTATTCCCATTTGCCCAAGAATAAACCACCTTATTTAGGGCTAACAGTCAGCCACCATTAAATGACTAAACAGGGTTCAATTTATAACATGCAGATAAATGGATGTTACTTCAAGGAATTTTTGAAAATTTAACGATGTAGTGAACATTACCAGTTGAGAAAAAGCAAAGCTATTTCAGCTGCCTAGAAATTCCTCTAATTTAACTAAATTCAGAGAATATTAGTAGAGATCTTGGTGGTGGTGGGGGGAATATATAATAATTGTATAATACCTTTAGTTAAAATCAAAGATCAAATTTATGACCTATTTCTAATAACTGTTTTTGCAGACTTTAAAACTCTCCAGAAAATATTCAAATTTTTGTGACCAAAAACCTCTACTTTTACTATGTCCCCCTAAATTTGATGGTATATTTTTTCTCTTGGTTTAAAATTTTGAGAACTTTAGACCGAGTAATTTATTTCAAAGTATATCCACAAAAATAATCAGAAGGGTAATATAAATATTTTTGCTTGTAGTGAGGGAGGGGTAGAGGGGCACTTGAAAATTCTCACTTAAGATTACAGGCTAAAAGAGTCAATCTTTAGAAAACGATTTCCTTGAAATTTAGGGACTTGAAAATGTGAGGGAGATGCGATAAAGACAGAACAAAATAAAATGAAACCATGAAGAAAAACTACTTCAAAGCTTAACTTGAGAGTATAAAATCATGCTATTTATGGCATAAATTGAACCCTGTTTTATTTTAAAGTAAAGCAAAAATAAAAATTATCAGAATAATTCACAATGTGAGAGAAAGAACTGCAGCCCCAATTTAACTGATTTTTAATAATTATTGCCCAAATGAGTTTAGAAGACACACAGCCCAAGAGATTATTGTTTCAAATAGGAATAACAATTAATATAAACAAAATGCAATGCATTGGATAATTTTCTGCTGCTGTGTTAGCATTGCATATAGCAAGGATTAGAAACAAAATAGAAATTTCTATTTCCTACCTATATCACTGGCTACCATCTTGGAAAACTTTCTGCTTTTGGTCTTCACTGAAAATAATATTTTGATATAAAATGTCAAAATCTATTCAAGTTAAACTAAGTGAATAAAACATAAGTAAAATAAGAGACTTAAAATAAAGATACTATACCCTTTTCTATAAAATTATTCATTTTTTGTTCTTCATCTGAATTGTGTGGTGATGAAGAACCTACACAAATGAAGACAATGGAAGGAACAGGCACATAGTCAGTCACAAACACTGAGCTGCACAAGAGAAAAGCACAAATGAAAAAACCTAGCAATTGCTGAAACAAGCTTTTATGTCTGTTACCACAGAATGAGGACATTTATACAGTTAACTAGTCTGATAATATTACAGTACAGCAATCAGTAGTGCAAAATGTCTCATGGTAAGCCTCTTTATATGCAAATATTAACTCTATAATAATTTTTCATCCAGAAGCAACAATTTGGCAAAAATCTTGATTTTAGAGACTATAAAAAGAAAATATCACTTTTAGAGACCTACTTTTTAATAGGCACATCTCAAATGATATCTCACTTATTAAAATTTTCACAATTTCTCCAGTTTTAAATCTCTTCTCCTCTTTCGAATTCCCATAATGGTTTATCTACATATTCTTACATGATATTAACCATTTAACATCTTATATTTTAAGTTTACAAATAAGACCTTCTTCACTGAAATGAACTTTTAAAAATAGGGCCCACATCTAATTCACTTTTGTATCCCCTTTGTCATCAGTGGAGTGCTTTTCATGTAGGTATCTCTAAGTAAATATTTGCTAAATGAATGGAAAATAATTAGAGGTAAATATATAGGTATCCTTCTGTGCTTAAAGTCATTCTCAGTAAAAGTTGTGGATCTTAATGAATTAGGCCAAAGTTTGACATCCTGATGTTCCTCTTCCCCAAATCCTACTTCCCTCTTTTGGCCAGGTGGCATTATCCTTGACATTCTCTGACCAAGTAAAACCTGCTAACACTGGCAGGATCCAATGACTTCTATAGTGGTCGTGAATATTATTTTTGCTAAACAGGATTTGCAGATCCTCGTACAATATTCCTTATCAAAATACCACAAGTAACACTGAGCTCAGTGATATTCCCAGGAACAGAAATAGGAATGGCTGTTTTTCACATACATATAATTCAGATTTAAAGCATATAATTGTCATGGTATATTATATTTTAAAATAATACTGTCATCTCTGATACCAAATAACCACATGAATTTATAAAAATGTATTATTAATACTAGTTTTATTTGATATAAATCATTCACAAGTAATAGCAGGATCACAACTATATATGATAATAAAATATTAAAATGTTTGAGTTTTAAAAATATAAACAGGCAACATAGGATTGAAATATAAATAAGACAAGCAGACTAATTTTATTTTTTTCCCTAACTAAAAATGCCTACTACTGAATGTCATAACCCCTATGATAGCTTATTACAGTTCCAAAATGGTATTTACCACATCCTACTTGAACAAATTTATTATAATTAAATAAAAACATACAATAATATCTATAGCTTGTTTTTTCTATGGCACACAAAAACTTCTCAAGGTACCATTTTATATCATGGTATATGTGGCCCTTCAGTCGAATATCACCTAACAGTTTTTTAAAAAATGATAACATGATTGATGTATACACACACATGCACACACACGTTCCCCTGCACACATTTACATACATATTTTAATACATTTCAAAGAAAAAAAATCTACCATTACTAACATGCTCAGTGAAGCAATCTGAATTCTTTGAAATAAAGAACAAATTAAGCCCATCACCTTTATTTGCTCAGGGTATATATGTTTCTTAGGCAGAATTAACTTTCTATTTCAGAGAGACCACTGTTTATTTTTTAAAAAAAGGAAAAGAAAACTATATTTTTTACTTGTACTTTCTCATAATGTTCTGAAGAGAGTTTTGATACTGATTAACTAAACAGTTAAAATCACAAACCCTGATGATGGGATTTAAAAGCTTTAAAACATGTCTCTCTTCATTTATATGAGTTAATTTTAAGTAAACCCATAGTGCCATACAAGGCACTATGGCTACTCTACATTTCCACCATACTGGTCCTTCTCGAAGTACTTATGAAAGACTCATTTTAACTTATAATCCGCTTTTATACATTTCTTCCTTTTCCATAAATACCTAAAATTAATATTGGTTTTAAAAATTTATAACACATCATTTAACTATTTTATTCATTTATATCTTATCTCACTGTAAAATGTATTTGAGGCTGGTAATTTGATTTCTAGTTTTCAGTTCAGTACTTTTTTTTCTTTCCTTTTCAGTACTAGGGATTGAACCTAGGGGATTTTTACCACTGAGCAACATTCCCAGCCCTTTTTATTTATTTTTGCTTGAGACAGAATCTCATTAAGTTGCTGAGGCTGGCCTTAAACTTGGGATCCTCCTGCCTCAGCCTCCCAATTTGCTGACCATTCCCAGCTTAATTTTCATGTTTCTAATACCATGACCTTCTTATAGCTCTTTTGATTGACCTCATGGACAAGTAGGGAAAGACTGTAAAAAGCTATAAGAGTATAGTGTTAAAAAGATGGCTTGCTGGAATCTCATTTAGTTTTTATTCTATTTCTATTCTATTGTATAGAATACTCTTAGTATTCTATAACTGATATCTGAAACATGTTTCAGGCTCAATTACTACATATGAAGGATTGACTTTTTTGAAAAGCCGTCTTTCCTAACATGTAGGAATTAATATAATCCATTCTCATATATTTTGGAACATAACCAAAGACTAAAATAAGTAAATTAAGGCTTCTATATCTAAGGGTAAGAATTCATGATTATCAATGATTTTTTAAGGTTACCTTTTTACTTCATATTTCAAACTATACAATATTTAAATATTAAAGGTCATATGAATTTTACATGTTAAAATTATAGTCTTTTCACATGGATCACATCATGTTTGAGTTTCTCTGGTTAGAGGAAAAAAGAAGTTAAAGATCTTTTACTTTAATGCACTTTTTATATTTATATACTTATAATTGAAATATCCTTACACATTAACCTACAGTTATTCCTTGTTTGGTTATTCTAAATTGGTATATGTACCCATCTTTTGAAAGTGTGGCTTAGAAGAAAAGGAATATTAATTTATTTGGGCTGAATTTTGGCAACACAATTTTGATGATTGCTTAATGTATTTAAATGTAACACATTATATGTTACGTATCCAAATTATCTACTTTTGATTTATATCTTTAAAAAAAATTTATTTATTTGCTTTAGTTGTACACAATCCATTTTTACGTGGTGCTGAGGATCGAACCAGGGCCGCACACATGCTAGGCGAGTGCTCTACTGCTGAGTCACAACCCCAGCCCCTGATTCATATCTTTAATATTGTGACAACAGCATTTACACAGGCTTTGGAGAAGGTGAGAAAATTAGAAATGTGTTGAATGTAGCTGAATGAAGAAGAGTAATAATGAAATTATTATAATTCTAATTTCCAAATCAAAAAAAAACTCTGTATGAGATAGAAAACAATTACCCACTTCACAGTATTCATCTAAACTTTATTCTACTAATGTTAAGACTTAAATGTTGGGTACCAATGTGATTCCTATGGCTGTATATGTTTTATCAGTTTAATGAATAAATATAAATACACAGTTTAAGGATTAAAAATGTATGAACACATTTTAATTTTAATAAATAAATGATCAACTTGTGCCACTCAGGAAAATGCAATTATTAAAAGGAAATATCATAAAAGTTTTTACAGTCTTAGATCTAATAAAGTGCTAAACTGAAATGTGAGGGAGTAAAGTAAGACATCCTTCTCAATATTTCCCATTCTTATGATTATTTCCAATGTAATAGAACCAGTGACAGAAGGATGAAAACTTGTCTGAAAACAGTTACTTACATTAAGAACAATCTTTCCAGTAGAACACTGATGAAAATTTCCACCCAGAATAATTTAAAAACTGAATAGTTAAAATTAAGAAGTCAACTTTATCAAAGATTAGCAGTTTCAATACACTAAAATAAAATAACAAATTTAAGATCTCTTTAACTTTAGGGGGCTTCAAAATATACTAAAAATCATGTTCCTTAGAAATATTAATATACACAAAGGTCACATAAAGACCCACTTGTGGATAAGAAACGTGAACTGCTTTAATAAGACTATAAACAGATCAGAAATTACCTTGATCAAAAACAAAATCAAATGTACTTTACAATTATTCTAATCGTTTACAGTCACCACTAGATCGTAAATATGATATCAAAAGTCTTTAATAATGTTCAGGAATGGGTATGTAGCTCAATGGTAGAGTGTTCCTCTAGCTTGTACAAGGCCCTGGGTTTGATCCTCAGCACTGCAAAAACAACAACAACCAAAAAAAAAAAAAAAAAAAAAAAAAAAAACAAACACACACATGCACAACAACACTTTTCATTATATTTAAATGGATATTATTAAAGGAATCCTGAGAAGCATATTATATTATTAACTTTTCTTTGATTATACTCTGTTCTAAATAATGCCCAAAGTGCCTAGAGCCAAAAAAAAAAAAAAAATCATGGAAACTGAAACGTGATCTAATGGTAAGGAATAAAATATTTTTTCTCTAAAAGTATTAATACTACAAAGTCAAGTAAACAATTACACAACTCTAAATAGGTAAAAACTATAGATATTTATATAGCACTATTTGTATTTCTTTTTGTTTAACCAGAATGCAAAGAATAGTTATGATTTTAAGAACAAATACATGGCTAGTGTCTTTTAGGTATATTTTAAATATTTATCTATAAAAAGATACACTGATATACTGTCTTACTTTATATATAATCATAATTGTTAATACAATAAAAAGACAAATTACCAGAAGTTGGAGATTTGCAGCGATCCTCTGGGACTACAATCCCTTCATTAATATCACATAGGCCTGCTAAAAAAAGAAAACGAGAAGAAATCACACCACAAATATATATAAGTAGGTTTTTCATCTATTTACAGTATAGATTTCACTACTATCTATTGAAAAGAACTCAGCAGACTAACAGATTATCAGTAGAAATACTATGCTTGTAAAGTTTCAGACAGAACCACTTTGATATAAACTATCTCAAAATAATAACATTCTTCAATTAAACAAATAAATCTGAAATGTGGGAGTATATGATACAATTATTTTTTAATTCCTTAAAGGGAGAATATATACATATCAAATAAGTTTGATAATTTTTACATTGTAAGGATCCTCAAACCTAACTCCTATATCATAAGGACCCTCAAACCTCAACACGGCTTCCCCTACGTATGTCTCAAACACCTTCCTTAAATATTTCTGAGTGATAAATAAGAAAATATTTTATATCTCTAAATTTGCTATATTAAAAATATTACATATTACTTATCTTGTAGGGAATACCTCTTAAAACATAGTTTTTAAAAACCTTTTATAAAATACTTTCTTTTCAGATATGTATAGACTGTACAAGTCATCCATTTTATAGGATGGCTTAAATTCTTAAAAGTTTTAGCAAGGTATTTTATGCTATCGACAAGAACTAAAAGCTATGGTAAAATACAGGATAAAGGGGCTGGGGTTGTGGCTCAGCGGCAGGGCGCTCGCCTCGCATGTGCGCGGCCCGGGTTCGATCCTCAGCACCACGTAAACATAAATGCATTGCATTGTGTACAACTAAAGTAAATAAATAAATATTTAATTAAAAAATACAAGATAAAAAACTAGTATGAACTTGTCTCATGACTGAAATGAAAATAATTCCAGCAAATTGTTTAAAAATTACTTATATATGAAAACACATCAGGAGTTTCAAGTTGCTGGGCAAGAGACAAGGGGCTTCATTAAGCCACAAGTTGGGCGTTACATCAACCCATGGATATATATAACTAGTATCTTTCACATTACTTTGATAAAAGATGTGATGTTACAATCTCTGTGGTCACTGAGAAATTTTTTTTAGGGCAACATTTTCACAGACTATCAAGTTCTGAATTGGGTTTATAACAAGTGTTTTCCAGTCTGAATTATATATTATTTGTTTCATCAGGCAGGAAGTTCTGGAATGAGAATCAATGAATCAGTAGAACATGGGTTTTTTGTTTGCTTGTCTTCTTTTTTTTAAAAAGTCTTTTCAAACTAACAGTTTTTTGTTTTCTTTTGCGGGGGGGGGGGAGGAACCCTAGTTCTTAATAGTTTTAAAATGATAGATGTAATAGGTTTGCATTTAATATTTGATAAAATATTGTTTATCTAGTCTTTTTTTGAAAGAACACTAAGATAGGAGGTATCTAAACAATAGTGATAATATATTCCAGTGATTACAATGTACCTAGGAATTAATATTCAAAAATAATACACACACAGAATTTTTATCAACAGTATACTAAATGTACTATATAAATCCTGTGAAATACTATAAAATATACCATATAATATGGTTATCATTCTTAAAATCATCCAGGAAGAAACATTTAGGAAGCTGTATTTAAGAATGTGGTTTGAGGTGATTTAATTTAAATATAAAATGTATTACAATGACCATTAAATCAGTTAAAAACCCCATTCAATGCCTTCTATCTCACTAAGAATAAAAGTCAAAGTCCAACTGTATATGGCGGGTTCATGTAAACAATCCCATGGTACATGATACCCTCTCATTTCTCTGACATTATTTTCTGCCCCCCTCCACCTACTTTCCCATCACTCTTACTCTCTCTACTTCATTTTACCTCATTTTACATAGTAAATCCACATCATCCTTTGAACCCAAAATATATACAACTTCAGAGCAATTTCTATTTGCTGTACATTTTAAATCTTTATTCCAAAGTCACCCAGTTACTCATCTTAAATTTAATACCCTCATCATGTATATTTCAAATCTCTACTCCTTTATTTATTTTCCCCTTGACATTATTATGTAACCTATTATGTACTACTTACTTCTTATTGCCTACAATTTTCACTAGGATGTGAGTTCCTTGAAGACAGAGGATTTTGTCTGTTTTATTTTCTATAATGGTACATGGAACATGGTAGGTGCTCAAATATCATTAAATAATTGAGTGAGTACATGTAAAATAATTTCACAGTATATAATTTAAATCATCTCCTCTATTACTGCCAGAATTCTTTCAACAAACATTCTTAGTAGTAGTTTTCCAGGCTCTGCCCAAATGTACAGCAGTGCCCTTAGCTAGCTGTTCATATCCAGCACTCACTGATTGTTTACTGTGTCAGATTCTTTTCTAAGTTCTTAACTCATTTAACCCTTACAGAAATAAATAAGGAAGAGAGTATTACCTCATTTTATACAAGAAAAAGCTGAAGCACTGAGTGTTTAAGGTATCTAACACAGGGATAAAAACTTAAGTAGATACCTAAGACTAGAAGTATTAAGTTTAAATATTCTACACTCTCACTTTAGTTTATTCAGCAGTTTTGTCACACTGGCACATATTAAGTTGTATTCAATAGAAATAAAACAACCACTTGAGCATGAACAATATTACAGTCACAAGATTAGATACATGACATATGCCACTTCATTTAATGATTATGTTAAATTTATGAGACAGTGATTCATCTCTATTTTACAACTGAGGACACAGAGCCTCAGAAGTATCTTTTCTTGTATCTGACACTCAAAATAAGGACTCAGATTTAGATTCAGCTTTGCCTAACTAAATTAAAAAAAACTCCAACTATGTTTCATAAAAAAAGCTATCCTTCAGCTAGTTTTCTCTGTTCTATACATACACAGTCAATTTTAATATATTACACAATGTACTTAACATTTATTTGCTGATAAATTTCATTTCTTTGGTTTAAGTTTATTGTTTCTACCTATAAATAACTTTTTGAGTCTATTCTGCCATCAAATTCAAGAGTTACTTTTTAAATAGTAGTAAGTATACCTCTTTCAAATGCTCAGATAGGAAGCTTGATTTACTATTTGTAATATTCAATAATCAAGTGCTATTCAACACAATATATTCATTATCTGAGACACATCAGCGTTAATATTAGACCACAAACTGACCCAGTAGAAAACCATGGTTTAACCTGGGGGTGATGGCAAGCATTTTCTATGAAGGTGCAGACAGTAAACAAACAGTTTAGGCTTTTCAATCTAAAATCTCTGTTGAAAGTACTCAGCTCTAATGCTGCAGTACAAATACCTACAGATAACACATAAATTAGCATGGCTCTGTTTCAATAAAACCATATTTAAAATCTCAGGCAGAGGCCAGATATGGCCTGCAGACAGTATTTTGCTGACTCATGGTATCCTGGAATTGTGGAACTGCCTTAGGTATTTACCACCTGTTTGATTCATAAAAGTATCACGGAATTCCTTCTCAAATACTTCATTAACTTCAGGAACTATTATGTCAACAAGCTGCCACAGCCATTAATGTAATTTACCAGATTAAAAAAAGTGATTTTGCTAAAACTCACATTTAGTGAATGTCTGCTGATTTCTATTGATCATCTCTACTTTTTATATGCACACAAGGTATCAGTTACATAGCAGCTTACTCATTAACTGGTTTATAAAATATGTGACTTTCGCCCAGTTGAGGGTATCTTTCAAATTCATGATTTTCCTTGATATTCTTTTATTATTGCTTAATCTGTCTTATTTACATAAAGTAGCTTAGGCTTTCATTTTTGTTAGTGTTCATATTTTCCAAAAAGTATAATTCATTTTAGAGGAGAGCTGTGAAACAAAGTTATTTAGTTCTACATTATTTTTTTTTAAGTTTACTTCAGTGTTCATTTATTTATTATTATTTTATTTGTAATCTTTAGATATACATGACAGTAGAGTATATTTTAACATATTACATATACATGGAGCATAATTTATTCTAATTAGGATCCCATTCTTGGGTTGTACATGATGTGGAGTTTCACTGGTCATGTATTCATATGTGAACACAGGAAAGTTATGGCCAGTTAATTTTTTTTAACCTCCATTTAAAATCATCCCTAAATCATAGTTTCTAATCTTTCCATCACCATGTTTTTATGTGAACAATTTTTTGTTATATTTCCCACTATTTGGAAATCAGTCTTATAATTTGACATAGGACTTACTCATTTGTGCAATATTTTCTTATTCCACGTATACATACACATACAGCAGTCCCTCTTTACCTACTTTCTAGGTATCAGTTACTTGTGGTCAATTGCAATCTGAAAAATTAAATGGAAAATTCTAAAAATAACTCACAAATTTTAAAAGAGTTGCTGTTCTGAGCAGCATGATGAAATATTACACTGTCCTGCCCAGGTTGTGAATCATTATGCCAGTATTGTACATATGCTATCTGCTAGTCAGTCACCTCACAGCTCTCTCTGCTATCATAATTGCTGCCTCGTGTCACAGTACTTGTGGCCAAATAATTTGCGAGAGTAGTGGTTCCAATTTGCCAAAGAGAAGCCACAGAGTGTTTCCTTTAAATGTATATTATCACAAGAAGAAGAATGAGAAAATACAATAAGGAATTTTAAGCAAAACCATATACACATAACTTAATCCAGTATATTATTAGTCATTTATTTAAGTATTAGTTATTATTGATAATCTCTTTCTGTGCCTAATTTCTAAATTGAACTTCATCACAGGTGTGTATGTATAAGAAAAAAAAGTATTTATAGGGTTCAGAACAATCCATGATTTCAGGTATTCTGGAATGTATCATCGGCAGATAAGTGGGACCACTGTGTATTTTTTCATTCCTGCCGCCCCCCTTCTCTCTCTCTCTCTCACACACACACACACACAGAATTTTTAAGCAATAGTATTGGGCATTATAGCTATTTCTCCCATTCAATCTTATTGAAAATAATTTCAACTGTAGCAAAAAAAACAAAAACAAAACAAGAAAACCCTTTAGTTTTAGAGCCTTCTACCCATAGAACTTTTTGAAACAGTTCTTTGCAAAATACAGATACAGATTTTTGCTTCTAAGATAAGTACCTTCAGAGAGTAAGACCAAGTACCTTTCCCCATGTGTCTATCACTTCCACCTTATTAGATAGATCTTATTTGGGTTACAGAAATATGTTCAGAAGAGAAATTTCCCTAGTATCCTTCAGTTTCTGAATAATAAAGTGAGTAATTAAAGAAGACAAATATAAACCTATGTTCCAGTTTTAGTAGAATCAGAATTTTAATAGACATACGAGTAACTGGAATATATCATAAATTGTTTCTGTGTCCATTTATAATTTTTACCATGAAAACACAGTTGATATTTTAGTCAGTAGTCCAACTGTATTGTGTTATAGCTATAACACATTCAAACTTAAGTAGTAATGTTTTGTCTTATAAAATAAATTCACTGACACTAGATTCCTAATGAAAATATCAGTACATATTAGCAACAAAAAAAGTCTTCGATCAGACTTATTAAAAATAGATTAAAGGGTAGCTGTGGTGGGGGACATGCTTGTAATCCTAACTACCTAGGAAGGGTGAGGCAGGAAGATTGCAAGTTAAAGGCCAACCTCTGCAAATTATAAAGATTCTGTTTTAAAATAAAATTTAAAAAATTATAAGGGTTGGGATGAGTTCAGTGGTAAAGTGTCCCTGGGTTCAATCCCAGTGCCCAAAACAAATAAATAAGTAAATATTAAAAATTTTTAAAAAATAGATTGCAGAACAATTTGATGCCATTTGGGCTACACCTCAAAAAATATTAAGCTACATTTAATGATAATATTATTTTTTAAATATTGGTGCAAAGAATATTAGTACAAATTACTCTACAGTTGACTTTATTTGAAAAATAAATAAAAACCTTTTGGAATTAGGGGTACAAATATTCTTATAACGTTATTTTATCATATTTTGAAATAATTCTCTAAATATTTATTGAAAAAAAAACCCTAATTATTGACAAAGTCTTTAAAAATAATGAGTAAATGTCTTAAAATTAATAAGGAAAAACTCAAAATAGTTTTTCTATGCTTAACACCTAATTCAATATAAAATAAAGCAAATAATAAGTAACATTATGGAGTTTACTAGAGAATAAAGTAGAATGTAGTGAAATTTAACAATCTTTAATTGCATGGTGAAAGTGTTATTATTGTTGGGTCAATTTAGGGATTTATCAGTAATTTTATCTAAACTATAGGGTCTAAAGAACAAAAGAAATTAATTTTAGGACTAGTAAAATTTTTATCTGAGGTTTATAAAGAATTATTAAAATCTTATTTTCCAGAAAAACTTCTGTGATGGCAATGTTCTAACCTTGTAAAATTAAAAACTATTTGCTCTGCTTTGTCCATTGGATTTAAATATAGCTCTTAAATAGTTGTTTTCATATATATTTTATTGAAGTGAACTAAGTAATGAATATAGTAGTTTTGATAAAAAATGTTTTAAGAGACTCTTAAAAATAAATGAATTAAAACAACAACAACGATTTTACAAAGAACAGACATGTCAAGACAAATAACTTACTTAAAAAAGAAGAACGGAGCTTTTTCACAGACTCAGAATATAAGCTAGAAATGCCGCACATGCAAGAAGTCACAATCAGCATACCTTAGTGAAGCAAGAAAAATGGGAAGGGAAAAAAAAAAAGGAGACAGAGGTACTAGAATGGTATGGTTTAAACAGCAATGTCTGCTGAAGATTTTACATGACAAAATGGTTGTACTCAGAAACATGAAAACAAAACAACAACAAAAAAAACCACAAAACTTTAAAAAGAGAAATTCAACCATCAAGCCAAAATGATAGAAGGTCTATATCCCTCATCCCACCCCCTTTTTTATGCATAGTAAAATTGGCAGTTTTAGCTGAATCATGTAATGAATGCAAATGAAAAATAAATCGGGGAGAGTTTTATTTATTTTATTTTTTAATTTTTATGTTGTTGGAGATTAAACCTAGGGCCTTGTACATTCTAGGCAAGTGTTCTACTGTGGAGTTATACAACTAGCTTAGGGAGAATGTGAATTCAGGAGGATTGAGTTAGGAAGTATATACCAGAGTTTCTCAAACAGTACTCTAATACATAGGGGTATTCTGCAAATGAGTAAAAATGCCTCAAAAAGAATTGTTCTCAATCCCTGGTTCTATAGATAGGCCTAGAATAAACTGAAGCCCACAGGCCCATTATTGCTGAAAGTCTCATTAATATATCCTGTGTACCATATACTGAATGCCATTTACTGTGTGTTATTGAAGTTAAAAAATGCAAGAAGTACTGAATAGTTAAATATACATATGTTCTATGAGGTATTAGTGTCAAAACCTATAAAGCACAAAAGAATGCTATAAAGAATTCTAAACAAATCTGGGTTTGTATTAAATCAAGATTATCTGAGAATGTTATGTTTTTAGAATTCAAATCACTTTTGCATCCATCTATTTTTTTCACATGGAAAGGATTCCTTTCAATTAAATAAGTAAAACAATAAGATACTGGTCAGAGACCAAATAACAAAAGTGACAAAATTTTGAAACTAACGTTTTCCCTACAATAACGAGACAGATATTCCTGTTATTATAATTTAGCTGAAGTCATCTGTGGTTTTTTCACAACATTAAATAAAATCACAGCACATTAAAAGCAAAAGCAAAACCTAATGACAATATAAAACAAAAGTAGCACCGATGCCTTTTGTCTGTTTATACATATAGTCTAAATCAGATAAACTATTTACCTCACAGAAGTGGTTATATTTACAAAAGTAAGCCAACATTTATACAAATCCTGAAGTTCAGGACTTTTTCCATTTCTTTTTACCTCCTGAAGGTTGTCGAGATTTACGAGGAGATCTGGGTTCTCTCCTATAAGGATCATTAGAGCCATATAATTCTATGGTGCCCAGGTTGAGCAGTACTGCTTTCTGGAGGTAGTCAACCATAGCAATGCCATTACAGTTGCCAAAAACCACCCTGGAAATAGAAAAAGAGTAAACAGTTTAGCACAAAAAATTACTTACAATAAAATGTACTGTCGTCTATAAGGTTGAAGAAGGAAGAATAATGGGTCTTTCAGACAATTCTTCTTTGAAACAAAAGCAAGCTGTGGGTATAGAAATACAGGTTACATGTGCCTTCTCTTGGAATTGTTTATATCTTCTGTGGACATTCATCATCTAATATAATTGAATCAATTATCAGTATTATTTATGAAAAATATTTGGCACAGGAGTTGAAATTTGTTCAGAGATACAAATCTCCTGTATGAGGCAATGTTAACACCTATTTTTCTGCCTTGAGAGTATTCTGAAGCCCTTAGAGGAAGACATCTCCTTCTCTCAGGAAAACAGGGGATTTCAAAATGGATAAAAAATTTTGGTAATTCTCTGTAGTCAAGAATAAAAAACAGATAGCATTAAGTCTTAGGAGTCTCCCTCTTAGGGTGTTCAAAATGCTCTCTCAATTATGTTGATTATCATGTGCAGGTTACTGTGTTTTTCCTAGGTGGTATTCCTAGGGACATATTCATCTTTTTTGTTCTTAGTAGCCACCACCATCTTTTTATTTCTTGCAATTTTACAAACAACTAAGACCAGCTATAGCCTGAGATAGTATTGTAAACTATGAATCAACTATGAATAAAGGATCATTAGTTTTTTAAAAGATATCTTAAGCCAGAAGTTGGAAGCTGGCATGTACAGAAGAGTTACGGAAGTACCATAAAGAGGCCAGGTAAGAACCATGGTGACTAAAGACTATATGACGCATCTAAAGAAGAAAAACTCCAACTTGAGTCAATTAATTGACTAATGCAGTGCGTGAGTATACACAGTGGTCAAATAATTGGATTTTTCAGTTGAAGTTTTAAATATGAATTTACAAATTATACAGTCTTGGTAACTAATTCATATTTTAAAAATATATAGAAAGTGCCAAACAAAACATAACTATTATTGCAGGGAGGTGTGTAATTAATTGATTTGCAACCTTTGAAACTTGCTATTCTTTTTTTATTCCCTGTTTGTTTATTCTTTGGTTGTGGGCAATAAAGATTTAAAAGGAGGAGGTTTGTGCTCTTACATTTATGGCAACAAATACAAGACACCAGACAATACTATCTCAGACTATAGCTTGTCTTAGTTGGATGTACAATTGCAAGAAATAGAAAAGATGGTGGTGGCTACTAAGAACTAAAAAGATGAATATGTCCCTAGGGATACCTACCTAGGAAAAACACTATAACCTGCACATGATAAACGGTTCTGGAACTGAATAGTTCCTAAGAAGTTTCTTACTGACTTTTTGAAACAAATGAAAAATAACACATGCTTTATAAACCTATCACATTGTAATAAAAATTACATATAATAATTAACACTAAGTACTTAACATTAACACTCGAAAGCATGAATTAATAAATAAAACAAATACATGTGTAGTATAGATGAACACTTTATTAAGCTATTCCAATGCATTTTGAATTTATAAAACTGAACTTTGGAAGTAGAAAAAGCAAATTACACAGCTATGGTTTTCAATATTTATAAAATTAGCTCATAACACAATCTTGTCAGTTCATAAAATTATTATTTTTAGGAGCATATACAGGGGATGATTTATTGACTTTAAAGCTGTATATCAAATTTATTGGTCCATGAGATATTTACTTTATATAGGAAGCAGTGTATGTATACCTAGGATAAATTATCCAGAACAAAATTATGCTCCAAATAAACACTGAGTTCAGTTTGAAATTAAAGCTATATAATAATATTTTAAGTGATAATAAAACAAAGATATCCCTTTCTAATTTAAAAAAAAATGGTATATGGAATACCATGGAGAGACTGAGAAAAGCATATCTTATACTTACAGTCCATACGAAGAATTGATTGCTAGGCTGGTTATTTGTTGTGGTGGTTCTCCACCCACCCACACTAACTGAATAACTAGTTCTGTCTGATAACCTGGTGATTGTTTAAGTGGTGAGTTTTTAACTCTGAAAAAAAAAAAAAAAAGGAAAATATATTACCATTTAGACCCATTTTCAATTAATTTACTACAGCACATAATTTAAAAGCCATATATAAATAGTTTTACAAAAAAACTAATATATATATGAAACTATATTATTTTTTAAATGTAAAAATGAGAGTCCTGTCCTCTAGGAGCATTTAATCCAATTGGAGACTAAACATGTACATAAATAACAAAAATTAAAAATTATATGTAAACTCACACATAAAGTTAGGGAGGATGGCAGGGATCAAGGAGAAAGAGAGAAAAGTAGGGGGAGGAAGGAGAGGGAGGGAAGGAGGGAAGAGTTTCAGGGAAGGGAGGGGACATGGATGAGAAGAAGCAGCAGTGCAGAAATTCATAGGAAAAAATAGCATTAGAAAAACCTATACCTGTTATACTTGTATCGGCAAACTTCAGGTGGAATTGAAAAACACACTTTGAAAAAATGAACACTTTATTTTTTGCATGTGATTATTTTATTATAGTCTACTGTTCCTTTAAGCAGAGTGCACAGACTATTTCCCAATGATTGCTCCAAGAAAACGTGTAAAGCCTGGGTATTTCAATAATTCTTCAACCTTCTACTGTGGGGTGACAGAGAATGAAGAACAACAGCAGAAAGACTACTCTATGATAAAACTTCTGACACTGAATTCAAAGGTAAGAACACATTCAGTTCAAATACATACTTCTGTACTGAGAAAGACTATGACGCCTCATCTTCTGATGTCTACTAGCTAAGGTAGGCTGTCCAGACTTCAGGGAAAATGTGAATTGTTGATGGCACTCTTAAGATGAATTGAGCTACAGTCACTTTTTGTTGTGCAAGGTTTGCCAGCAATGCAGTCAGAACTATACCCTGGTTTATGTGAAATTTCTAATTCTTTTTAGAGAAATACCCACTGATTAGCTGCAGCTGTTGCTCTCAAGCGAGAAGTAATAACTGAGACATTTCCTCTATACTCAGAGACAGCTTTGACACAGCCACAGATGCAGAGTTGGAGTGGGCTGTTTTTTCCTTAAATGAAGTAGGAATAGAAGATAAACTTGAGAAGTGCTCCCATTTCAGCAGATGAACTGTACACATCAGATTAGGTTCTCAAGAGCAGAAACAGGCCTTCCATGAATAACTTTAGAAATTCATGTAAAGGCACATTTAAGACTTTTAAGTGATTGGACATGTAATTCACATAATTTTCATTTTAGTTAAGAGAAACAAAAAAGTTCTTTAAAAAAAAAGAAAAAATTCAAAATTGATGTAAAATTCTCCCATTAGAAATGTCATAATATATTTTTAAAATAGAAAATGGATTGTTATACTTGATGTCTACAATGGTGCATAGGTAAGTTATCATTTTAACATTATTAATACATTTGTTTACTTGTTAAATACAAGCTGTTGAACCTTTATAAAAATATCCTCTATTATTTTTACAAATATATTTTAAATGTTAAAATGGTGTTGAGATCTCAGAGTTTCAAAATGTACTTTGTAAAATGATAGATAAAATACCTAAATGAAAACATAAAATACCTAATACAAACAAAATATCATTGGTAAAAGGAGCAACTTAAACAGCTGCTTTTAAATGTTTAAGAACAAAATCATGTAATTTGCAGGAAAATGGATGGAACTGGAGGTCACAATGCTAATTGAAATATACCAAACTCGAGACAATTTTTTTTTTTTACTCATATTTGGAATCTAAGGGAAAAAATAAATAACTTCAAAGTAGCAGGGAAGCTATTATAATCAGGAAGGTGATCAGAGGGAGGAGAGGGCAATGAGAGGTATATATGACCAAAAAATGTTATTTGCATTTATGAAAACACCATAACAAAACCCATTATTCTGTATAATTAAAAATACACTAATAAAAATGTTTCTTCAAAAATAACAATTATGTATAAAGGCATTTTATATAAGATCTCAGTATTATATAATTATATATATTGTATATACACACATTTTAATATATATATAAAATGTATATATATATATACACACACATATATATATATATTTATATAAACATAAATAAAACATTTTGGGGGGGAGTAGTACTGGGATTGAACTCAGAGACACTCAACCAATGAGCCACATCCCCAGCCTAATTTTGTATTTTATTTAGAGACAGGGTCTCACTGAGTTGCTTAGCACATTGTTGTTGCTGAGGCTAGCTTTGAACTCGAGATCCTCTTGCCTTAGCCTCCCAAGCTGGTGGGATTATAGGCATGCGCCGATGCACCTGAATATATTTTTAAAAACAACTTTTGTTATATTTCTAACTTTTAGAAAGTTGCCTCTGAGACTGCAGATTAAAACAATATAAAGTTAATGAACACCTGCATTTACCTGAAAATTACTGAAAAGTAAAAAAATAGGGCATAGCTCAAAATGCTTGTGTAATATTAAAAGAAACGTTACTAATGATATACAGATTTTAGACAAATATCTTAAAAACTTTTATTTCTTATCTTTCATTCATGATATAAAATTCTACTAAGACCAATTTCCCTTCCTAATACGTCCCTGAACATAGGTTATGATTATCCCTTTAAAAATTAGTCCTTGGTAAGGCACAGGAAAGAATTATCCAGACTGGGAAATAATTTTTAAGGAAATGGACCGAAAAAAAAATAGAGTTATTATGCAGTCCAAATGTTTATGATCTTCCCATACATTCTTAATCTGGAGTTGTAGTAAAATCTAAAATAAGGGACTTAAACAACCTAACTTATTATATAAACACAGTCATTACTTTATGATGTGCTTCATTATGATTTATATATACTGTTGTTTTAAAAATTCAGGTTATTAGAATTTTAAGTATTATAATTAAAATTGTGGCCTGACATATAAATAAATAACATCATATATTAAACCAATCAGAATTTTTACTCATTTAACAGTAAAAAAAAAAAAAAAAAAAAAAAAACATAGAAAGCTTAGATACACACACACACACACACACACACACACACACACACACACACGGAGTCAAATCAGTAGCAATGCTTCTCCACATCTGCTAGCATTTTTTTCTTGAGTGTCAGTGGGACTCCTAGACTCCTCTCTACCCAGTCTTTAACTCTACCCTTGGCAAGGTGGAATGCATTATGATCTGTAAAATAAGAAAAGACTTTTTTCACCCTTGCAACTTGTCCACTTGGGAGTAAGTCTGCCCAGGGCCTGCATTTTCTCCTCTGCAAAGGCAATGTATGTAAGGGTGCAGTGACTGGCAAGACAAAGCTGCTTCAGTATGTAGGTCAGCTGAAGCCCACCAGGCTCTCATGCTAGCTGTTATCATTTACCTTCATTAATAATTAAGGTGATATTTTTTATTCACCACCTGAAAATATTTTATTTTTTAATGTGCTAAAGAATATAGATTAGGGAAAGAACAATATTATTGTAAGACTACTGTAAGAAATTATGAGTGATGATATTTTTGCTGTCTTATGTCTGTTTTTAAAGTTTAAGCCAGTTCCTTGACAGTCCAGTCATCTCAAAATACTCTTATCTAATATCAAATGCTGCTTCCAAAAAGAGAACTCTCAATTAAAACATTGAGTCTCAAAAATATAACTGAATTTATATAACTGAACTACATATGATGTTAATGTATAATAACTACAATGGAAGAAAAAAATTATCACAAGCAACTAAAAACTAAGTATTTAGACTACATATCATTTGGGAGATATGCTGGAAAGTCTAAGAGAAAAATGTAATACTATATTTTACTATTTTTGTAGTAGTTTTATCAACTGGTAATTTTAATGTTCATTTTGAACTTATTTTTGTAAATGAATAAAATAAAGAAATAATTTCAGGTTAATCAATTTTAGAAAAGTGATTTGGAGAAAAAGTTAAAAAGTCAATTGGTTACATTACAGAGTAATACAAACATTCAATGAAAACTATAAAGGCTTTACTTTTTTTTTCTTTAACTTTTTTTTCTAGATCTTGTCACTGAGTGGACTATTATAACACATTGCATATTAAAAATAATGTCACACACATTTCTAGAAATATTTTGATCTCTTGTTCTATTACCTACAAAAAGGAACCAGGGATTCCTAAAGATGATTGCATGTGTGAGGGCAGAAAGATGTTGAGAAATGCCTAGATTATCTATCTTTTTGACAGAAATCACAGATGGTCACACAAATGCTGAGGTGATGTTGTGAAGACTCAGACACAAACTTGAAAGGAGGAAGTTCTCTCCAGCCAGCTGTGATGAAGTCACAGGAAGTTAACCAAATTCAGTAAGTTAAAACAATCTGTCCATAAAAAAGCCCTAGGAGTCCATAATTATATTCAAAAGGAGAATCCAATTCAAATCATAGTTACATTAATTTTTTGGGATTAAGAAAAATTTGTTTTCATATAATTGTATGTATATTCATTCCCAGGACAAAGTATATCCATATATAAAAGTTAACAGTTAATGCAAATAACAAAAAAGGACTCTTCTCCCCCAAAATATTAATGGATTGGCTAATGAGGCTATGAGGGCTAATTGTGGCTATGAGGGCTTCCCTGAAATAACCAGCTTAAAAGCATTCCTACATTAAGTGATATTCTACTGAATTGTTACAGAATGTTAATAGTTTGTCCAACACTTTCCATCACAGGTATGAAACACCTCTCAAAAAATAAAGGTAGTCATAGTTTTAGGTCCATGAACAGTAACAGAAACCCATTAATTCCAGAACTAAGTTGATATTATCTATGCATTAATTTGGATACTGCAGATTTGGTTTGCTGGCTAGTGGTTCTAACAATTGCTCTTGGTTGCTACTTTAACTGTTTTCCTTGTTCTTTAAGTAAGTTAAAAAAAAAAAACAACTGGAAAAATACAAGAACAAAAGATAAAGATTCCCCCACTGTACCTGCTTTTTAACTTTTATTAGGATGCCAAGGTAAGGGGTCTAATAGTCTGCTTGTCTTGTCAGTCCTATGTCCTCTGACCTATCTCTTCATGGAGAAACAATGCATTGATGGTGCTCGTTCTTCAGGTTGAAAATGATTTGGTGTGTTTAGGCTGCTGAACCTGTAGCCACAAGCTTACAGACATTTGGATGCTATGGTAGTTTGGATCTTAAATGTCCCCCAAAATGTGTTGAAGTTTTATTCCTCAGCTTATGGTGCTATCAGAAGTTGGGAAATTTTAGAAGTGGGGGTCTAGCTGAAGAAGGGTATATTTGTGCCTCTGAGGGGAATATTTAGACCATAGACTCTTTCCTCTCTCTCTGTTTTGCTTCTTGGCAACCATTAGGTGAGCAACTTTTTTCTTTGTGTTTCTGCCATGATGTTCTACCTCACCAGAGTTCTAAAGTCATAGGACCAAGCAACTATGGACTGAAATCAAGAGTAAAAATAAAATTTTTCCTCTTTTAAGTTGATTATCTCACATTTTGTCATAGTGATAGACAGCAGACTTAAACAGAGACATCAGAAAATATAAAGTATAAATTAAAGTATTCTAATTTTGTAGATAATGTGTATTTATATGGAACTGCTATGTTAAATCATTGGTTCTGTAGTTAGTAAAACTTCTAAGAAAATATAGAAATATGTCACAAAATACTCAAACAAATAGTACTTTACATGCTTATAAAAATTACATTTAGCAAAGAATTGGAGAAAAACATCAATATTAGAAGAAGAGGAATTAATGGAACTTATACAAATTTAAGTTTAAATCAGTAGTGATTATGTAACAAAAGGGAAAAATGTAGAATTGTGTATTCCAAGTCTCACAACTAGCTAAACATATGCTAAACTGAAGTTAAAAGGAGTCTGTGCCTATGTACCAGAGGGAAGGAAGAGAAGAAAGAGGAGGAAGAGGAGGAGGAGGAGGGGAGTGAACAGAAGAAGTAAAACACAGGAAAAGCCATTCTTAATGCCATTTTACTCTATCACAGGAAAATGTTACTGCATTTCTAATGCTTACAATTTATCTAAGTTAAAAGAACATGCAAAACAACTCTATAATTGTTTGTATAACTTACTTTAAACAAGGTACATTATCACGAAGTCCATCAGATGAACTGCTACTGGTAGATGGATGAGACTGAGGAGGAATGGGCTGAGGATTAGAACCTCCTACAGGGGTTGACAAAGGTGGTGGCTGCTCACCCTCTGGAGATTCCACATCATTTATTTCATATAACAACCGAACTTCAAGCATCTGTTGTAAAAGTAAGGCTGTTTACCTACTCTTAATAACTAATATTCATTTTATTACAATTAGCACAACCACAACTAAAACTGAGTGGAAAGAATATTTTTAAAGGCAGAAGTTTAGCAAGATGTCCTAAGATAGAGGAAAAAAAAAAAAAAAGGTTTCTGATTCAGCTTTTTTTTTTTTTTTAATGTGTATATATGGGGAGCACACAAAAAAACACACATATACATTATGATTTAAGAATTTATGACAACTCT
Organism: Tamias sibiricus; assembly: GCA_025594165.1. Taxonomy (NCBI): domain Eukaryota; kingdom Metazoa; phylum Chordata; class Mammalia; order Rodentia; family Sciuridae; genus Tamias; species Tamias sibiricus. Next base: position 132,161,430 of record CM046666.1, on the reverse strand, counting down.
GTTAATTTCAAATTAGAGTACATCATATTATTTGTAGCTTTCCTTAAATAAAACATACAATGTAGTTAAGGATTTATGCATTCAGTTAAAAGATACACAAAGAAAATGGTATTTTTCACAGAGATGACAATGCAAACACCGAGGTGTTTTCACAGGTTCTATATAAGCCTGCAAAGAGTCTTCTAAATCATTCACAACTTTAAAAATACTGGACACCTGACACTGAAAATAATTAAGAAACTATTACCGGAATAACTTCTGTAATCACTTCCTGTTTGCTGAATCTATAAATAATGACATGAGCTGAAACTCCAGCTATGCACAGCATTCTACTTTCTGGGCACCAGGAGATGATCTGAATGGCATATGGATCTTCATCTACAATGTCTGTATTTGGTCTGTCATCTTTATTTCTTGACTTTTCAAATACTTTAGATGTTTTTAGTTTATATAATACTTGTAGAGTTACTAGAAAAAAGGTAATATATAGTCATTGTAACACAAAAGAATCAAATATAACATTTAATTAATCATATTACGTAAGGAAAATAGCTTGTATTTGCCTACCTCATACTTTCATTTTTCAGTCTACATTATAATAGTCTACCATACATTTAGATACTGTATATATTTGCTCACAAACAGAAAAAAGATGTACTAATTGTATTCATTAAAAAATAAATCCAGCTGGGGTTGTCGCTCAGTGGTAGAGTGCCTTGCTAGCACATGGAGGCAATGAGTTCCATCCTTAACATCACATAAAAATAAATAAATAAAATGAAGGTATTGTGTCCACTTACAACTAAAAATATCAATCAATCAATCTACCATCATAGGGATTTAGATAACTTGAGAAAAATGACTGACAAAGATATTTTGGGAGAAATGTATAAACACAAAGAAAATAACACTGAACATATATTGCTGCCTAAAATATATATAGCTATATATTTTCTATAGAAAAGGTACAAGTATTATCAGGCATTCATACATGATGAAATATAACAAACCCTGCATTAACTGGATTACCATGATTGTTTGCCATGTATGTTCTGCAAACATTAATCATTAAAGACATTTTCCCCTTTTTTTCTACTTTGCCACCATTAGATATATTTCACAAAGACAACACAGATTTTTTGTACTATAAATTTAGAATCAGCCATTAAACCTGCTCAAAAATTACCTGTTCATTTGGAATATATTTGGAATATATTCCTATTTTTTCTATTTCTGACTTACTAAGAGAAGGTTTGAAGATATTTTGAAGAAAAAAAACTATCAATAATTATTCTTGATTTACTAATATTAAAATATCTTTACTCCTAAAAACTTTCTAACCTTATATACTTGATAAGTCAGTACATTTAAGTTATAGCCTACAAATTTCAAATTAAATGTTGTTTATGCAATTATTATAAAATAGTATGTACAAAAGTAATGACTGTATAACATAGCAAATAATAAACATTCAAAATACTTACTTGCAGAAGCATCCCAGAACTTAACTGACCCATCAGCATGCCTATGAAAAGCAAATGAGTCAAAAATGTGATGAAGAAAAACAAAATTATATTTTTCTTCTCTTTACAAGTATTTATTTTAATAACATAGGCACTAAAATGAGTAAAAGGTAAAAATCAGGGTAAATTTGTAGATTCTGGATTAATAACATTTTTATTATGTTGTAAAATAAAGTAAAGCTCTACTTGCCCAATAAATTAAAATTCATGTAGTCTTAATTATATGTAGATATTATTGATTTACCTGGTGAAAACAGACTTTTACTTACCCTGTAATAATTATTTCTGGGTAACTTTGAGCACCCAAGCCCCAATTACCTCCATTGATGGGCCATTCCTATAAACAAAGATCACTGTGTAAAGTAACTTGAAAATACACTGCATATCTTCACGTGTGTGTGTGTGCATACATATATACTGTGTATTTTGTAATATATATCTTATACAATGTATATATGAAAACAGTGAACATATTTTGCTTCCAAAAATGATCTTCTACAAAAAGAATATCAGTGTTATCAAATACTGCAAGGTGATTAATTTAAAATACTAAAATGAACATTAAATAATGAAATTCATGTTCAATACCTTTTTGCTGTAACCTTGACGTTTCTGTCTAGCTCCAACAGAATAAAGTGCGGGAATAAGGTCCACAGGACAATCAGCAAAATATTCACAACATGTAACAGGAGACTCATGTATACTCAAAGGGTAGGGATTTTCAAATATAGGATATCTTTAACAACGGGAAGAAGAAAAAAATTTATAAATTTAATAAATTTTAATGTATGATTAACACAACAATGAGAACTTTTAAAAATATACATTTTATTAGAGATTAAGTTGATTTTTATTCATTCAAATATGTAAAAATTGAGGTACTGTATAGTAGAAGATGCTGAAAAATGACAATAAATAGAAAGGCTGCAGTTGCAGCTATATACCATTTGCAATACACTGCATTAGGTGCTATATATACATATGTCTCATTTACTTATTGTAACAAACTTAGGCTATAGGCATTTTTCTGAAGAACAAAGCCTTAGACACAGTAATGTGTCAAAGGCATGCCAGCTAGGATGTATCTGAAGCAGAATGTAAACTGCACCTTTAATCATTAAGCAATATGGCTTGCATAACAGATATCTCATCCTTATATCAGCAAAGCCAATATAAATTTTCAATTCTTATTCTCTCCATCAATATGATCCAAAATCAAATCCAGAATGTTATCTTGTTTCAGTGAAAATCTAAAATATAATTCTACCTTAAATGCTTTTTAGATATGAAATTACTTTACTAAAAAAGCAAAAAAAAATGCTTTTAAAAATCATGGAAGTAAAAGCCCATCTAAACATACACAGACATTCCTTAGATTGAGAACAGTTGCTTAAAAACATCTGAAAAAAACAGAAGTTGGATAAAATATCTAAAATGTACAAAATTATTTGTAAGCACTAGGCTACTAATCAGGCTATCCTTGACAATAAGCTTTCAAAACAGGAAATTTCAGAACAATCCTTTATAGACTATAAAATGAACCCTCCCCTAAGGAGAAGACAAAACACAAACAAAAATGTGCAGGCAAGCAACTTTCATCTCTTTACAACACAGGTCTTTCCTTAGCTCAAGACTCTTCTATAGGGCTGGGGTTGTAGCTCAGCAGTAGAGTGCTCGCCTAGCACGTGCGGGGCCCGGGTTTGATCCTCAGCACCACATTAAAAAAAAAAAAAAAAAAGACTCTTCTCTACATTTAGTTGGTACTTTTGCTAAATAAGATGTCTCATCACAGGTTACTTGCATAATATTTTCTTTGACTTTACTATATTCCACTACAGATTACCTGTGCAAAGTCTCAATTATTTTAAAAAGTTACCTAAGAAGGGGAAATAAAAGAAAATCATATTGATATGAAATAGCAGATGTAAGCAGTGGGGACATGAGGTTAAGGGAATAATTCAATAAATTGGGTTCACTGTGTTAACCCTGACATGCTTTCTTTTTTTATAAAAGTAATTTGCCTGCAGCCCTGTCTGGCTTAAGTCAATAGGATATGTTACATTCCTCAGTAAAAAACCTGTTTTCTGCAGGAGAAATTCAGGCCCCGAAACACTGATCAAAAGAACACAAGTTACCCTTAAGAGGGATACTTTTGTGATGTACAGACTAGATGCTAGAACTTCGGGAGAAATGGATAATGCCCCTTAACCATAATATCTATAAGAACAGGTTCCAATTAGAATTGGTCAGTGTGGGCCAAAGTGAGCTACAGTTGTCCTGCACAATGGTACCTTGAAAGTCTAATGACATCCTGCTACCAGTCAAAAGTCAAGAGGTGAAACGGAGGGGTATGACTCTGGAAATTTCCCTGGAACGCCCCCAAAAAACCAGAGGACAGGAGGGCATGCCATTCCTCTCTCTGCGACGACCCACTCTCCCTTGAGAATGTCCTTTTCCTATCTCTTCCATAAACTCATGCCTGCTACTCTGAGTGACATGTGTGGAAGAACTGCCTTGGCTGCTCAGCTAGGCCACAGGCCCATGTCCTAGAACAATATTAAAAGAAGTTATTCTAGGAATGTCATATAGAAAAAATATTTTCAAATGGTCTTATTATTTCAAAAAATAAAAAAGTACTTTATGATTGATTACAAGTATCAGGAACTCAGCTGAAGTAAAATTAGAACTGCTTAAAAAATCAGATAAATAATACCGTTCACCTATTTCAATCTCAATACTATTCACATTTTAGACCAGATAATTCTTTATTGTGGGAAATTATCCCATGCATTGTGGATGTTTTGCAGCATCCCTGTTTTCTACCCACTATATACCAGTAGCACCTCACCTTCTAATAAAAGTGTCTCCACAGACATTGCCAAATATTTCCTGAGGAGCAAATTCACCCTTGATTGAGAAACTGAAACACTCAATGAGTAAACTCAATCAAAACCATGCTTAATGATAATTTCTCTAGAGGCAATAGTAAATAATACAATGTGTTTCCAAAATAAACAAATGACCATCTACGGATAGAAAAAGTAGAATACAGCAAATGCCAGAATAAGTAAAAAAGAAACCATAATGGGAGACTTAAAGATCAGATATGATATAACTAGTAAAGAGAGGATAATGATTTAAAAAGAAAAAAAAGGCTGATTTTGAAAGTTAAATGGAGCAGAAGGAGCAGTTCTGGTACAGGGAATTATATAAGAAAAGATGTGAAGTATGATATGTGTTTAACACAGAGCTCAGTTTTCCCCAGAAATAAGGCAACTGGGTTGAGGCTAGTAAGAGAACAGGCTGGAAAGGATCTGACAATGGTATGTACTACAAATTGCAACAGAGAGAAATAGAGACAGGAAGACTAAAAGAGATTTTTTATTTAGACATAAATTGTGATAGAATCAATTTTGGGCAGGTTGATTTTGTGTTACTTCAGGATAAAGAAGTGAAACGTATGAAATGTCAGAAATTCAATAAACTTTGAATTAAGAAAAGAAAATTTTATGAGATTAAATATAATAGAGAAATTTGGCAGTAATTAGAAGGTGAGTCTGGACTTTTAAACAGATCAAGGTTATGGAAAGAAAACTAGTTTTCATATATACAGTTTAAAAATAGCTAATACTATGCTAAAAGCAACATTTTATTGACCACATACTGATGGAAATGCTCACCCAGTTGTCTTACCCATTTTGTGCAAGGTCTATAAGTACTAAATCCTTTTCTAGAAGAACAACAACAGCATAAGGTTCTTGAAAATCTGGAATAGGAAAACAATGCATGAACGATAGTTTTAAATATACAAAATACAAGAGGATAGCAAATTAGATAATAAACATTTACTTGTTTTTTTGTTTTATATTGTTTCTTACTTTTTAATATTCTGATTCTATGATATTTCATGTAATTTAAAGCTTATATGTTATATTTTAGATGAGATGAATCTATTTAATAATCCATTCAAAATTCTTTCACTTTTGTGGGATGAGGGTATAGACCAAATGGTAGTAGCCTCCTTGTCTAGCATGTACCAGGTACTGAGTTCAATCCCAGCACCACCAAAAAACCAAAGACACTTGAAAACTTTTCATTTTTTTTTTAAGATGAATAAGACAAGAAGCTTGCAGCAACATTCAGGGATGGACAACAAAACCACAATTTAAATCTGAATACCCACGAGAACAATTGGTTCTACTTCTCTGCAGAACTCTGTGACTAATCCAACAAAATAATATTCTATAGAATTTTAAAATGCTTCTTAATATGGATAGTGTAACTTTCAAAGGCAGTTACTACTAATGTATAATACTGAGCTCATAAAGTTTGTTAAACTGCTGAAATAAAATTTACAAGGTAATGAAGGCAGCATCTCTTTCTCAGAAAAAATTAAGCAAAATAGGAAAAGGAAAATACTTAACAACACAGAGATCTTTGTTTTCAGTATTAATATTCATGGGTAATGAGTTTTAATGATGCAAAATTTACCATTTGGGTATGGTGTTTCACATAGTGTTAGGAAGTCAACAATTGAATAGTCCATCTCCAGCACAGCAGTACTTTTTCCATGCATTACTGTTAAGCAAGGTCTTCTTCCTACAGTATCATATGACAAACCTCCTGATAAAATAATAAAAGGTTCCCTGGAAATAAAATACAGAGTTAGGATTACACATAGCATGGCGGGGACTATTTTCTTGCTGCATTATAAATTTTGCTTAGTGAAATATCAAAATCTCAAATTCTTCAACTTTTATTTGTCATATAACTGAATAGTCATGTGGTGTTTTTAACTGAACTAGATTTAAGGCCCAGGTAAATTCCTGAAAAATTAAACTTCAATAAAAATTGAACACTGACCATATTTGACTCTTCCAACTCCCCCGGGTGACTAAAAGATATTTTATAAATCAACTATACAAAACTGTCATAAAATTTCCTCTGGGTTTCAGTGAAATCTCTTTAGTGTATCGCTTTTATTTCTAGTTCTAACCAAGTCTACTTAGCAAGAGAAGCTTACTGCCTTGATAAGAAATCTAATTTTCAAAGATGTATCAAATCACTAGCTACAAAACACCCCTGAGAACTGAGAAGAGTCACTCAATTTCCTGTAGGTCTTAGTTTTCTTCTGGAACCTTCGCAGATGTACTTTCAAACCTTAGCTTTCATTACTCATCCTATCAGTTGCCAGCTTGCTAATATCCAATTAGCTTTACAGATCTGTAATTTTCCTTTTCTCTCTCTCTGCTAGTCATTACTAAAACTAAATAACTTTTTTTTTGGGGGGTGAGGGGTGTTACTGGGGATTGAACCAGGGTCACTTAACCACTAAGCCATATTTCCAGGTCTTTTTATTTTTTGAGATGAGGTCTCCTTAAATTGCTTAGGGCCTTGCTAAGCTGCTAAGGTTCGTTTTGAATTTGTAATCCTCCTGCCTCCGCCTCCTAAACCTCTGAGATTACAGGTGTGCACCACTGCACCCAGACTGTGGATGATTTTCTTAAATCTCTCTTTTATGGGCTGGGGTTATGGCTTAGCGTTAGTGCGCTCGCCTAGCACGTGTTGCCGCCCGGGTTCGATCCTTAGCACCACATAAAAATAAACTCATTGTGTACAACTAAAGCAAATAAATAAGTATTTTTTAAAAAATCTCTCTTTTATGACTTCTTAAATTGTTCATGCTTACACTAAGGCCAGTATCTTAATCTTCCTCCTAGCCTATTTTTCATGTTATCCTTTTCTTTCCCATTCACTAGATTTTTAAAGTCCTCACATTTACAAAAAACAGTGTATAATAATGTTGGGCTGGAACTATAGCTCAGTGGTAGAGCACCTGCCTCACATGTGTGAGGCATTGGGTTCGATCCTCAGCACATAAAGATATTTAAAATAATAACATCAACAACAGTGAACAATAATGTTAAAAGTGCCGGAACTAGAAACCACCTGAATTTAAAACTCATCTCTAGCTACTTTCTGTATGATCTTGGACAAGTTTGTTAAGCTCTTTGTATCTAGTTTCCACACCTATAAAATGGAGACAGAGATAAGTAACTTCAGACAATTCTTAAACTGAACATTCCTTGGCCCACAGTAACCCTTAATAAGAGTTATCTTTATTATTGTCAATATCACAGTCATCCATTGTGAAAGTTTCCCTTCATGGTGTGTAGGGGAAAAAAAATTAAAATTTTTAAATTATGTTTATTTTTACCTAAAAATAAGAAAAAAATTCAGTAAAATCAATTCACAGTTGTACAGATGTGTATTTTATAAGCAAACAGTTATTAAGATGAAAATTGAAATGATTTTTAATAGTTAAACAATTTTATCTTTTTAAAATACATAAAACATAATTTTTGTGATATCACTGTTTTGTAAACTACACAGTCATTTATCCTACATTTTTTTTTTTTTTACACAATATTTATCACTAAGAACTAATTTATCTATTTTGCTTAGTGTTCTTCTCATCAAAATGTGTCCTCCACGAGACAGGAGTTTTTATGTGTTCTGTTCATTACTGTATCCAAAACAGTGCCCGCTACATACTAGGTACTAATTAAATTATTTTCTCAAATGAATGAACAGAAATGTGTGTTGCACTAATCATTCTCTAGTGTATTATCATTTAAATTTTTCAACCCTAAGTTAATTTCGGTATTCTTATTTTGCCAGCTAAATTGAAGTAACGGTTTACATTTCATCCTCCATAAAGCCAAATCTATATATTCAGTGTTTCAACCTGTCAGCATACTGTGATTATAAAGACTAAGGTCAGGAAAGTATATTTAATATCATTCCACTTTTTATTACATATAATAAGAAGACTATAGCTTTTCTATACATTCAAATAACAATATATAACAACATAAAATACCATGAAGAAGGTGAGGAATCCAAAAGGGTAATGTTTGTTAAACTTTTACAGAGTGGTTTGCCTGGGCCGGGTATTTTATATGTTAAAATTTTAAAAATGGATAACTGTGTTTTTATATATCACCATTGAAAAATAAACCAGTATTATTAATACCAGAACTATGAACAGAGGGATTACAGCTGAATTGTATAAAATGTCCAAAAAGCACTCATGGAGAGCAAACTGGGTAAGTGACCACTTTATACATTCTTAAATAGTGCTATGGCAATTAGTTAGGTTTATCCTCAGAAGGTGACTTATTATTTTTTTGTTCTATGTCTCTGCAAGCTACCTATATTTCTTTTCTAAATGTAGATGAATAAAGGCTATAGACTATGGAAAAACAGTTTGAAAGAAATGTCAATTGACATGTTACCAAGGTAATTCTCTTTTGAATAAATTTGCTAAATCCAGCAATAAGTACCCTGGTTTTACATATTTTTAAAAAGTTCTGCTAAGTGCTGTTTCTTTAAAACTATGTATCTGATTGAAGCAATAGCCACCCAATCCATGAACCTCCATACGTTATTTTTTTTCATTATAATGACCCAAACTAGGAGAGTAAACTTGGAGAATATTTGATGTTCTTTTTAAAAATAAAAAGGTAAGCCCCCCCCTTTTTAAAAATTTGTTGTTTTTAAATATACATGACAGTAGGGTATATTTAAAAGGTAAGCCTTTTGAGGTTATAAGAAGATATAGATGTAATTTTTATTCTATGACTTTAAATGTAGAATCCCTTTTCATAATATTGGATGTTAACTAAGATTCTTATTTTGGAAGATATCTAGGTTGGGAAGATATCACTTTGAAAGTTTTGTAATTCCCGCTGGTTTTTGAAGAGGCTAGGCACTTCGTGGAATATAAATGCTTTCAGCTTCTAGTTAACTTCAGTCTGGCCTTGAGAATCATTTTGGTTGAAGCTGGGTTTCTCTCTGAGTGTTCCTTGCTTAAAGGAACCATCTCTATCCAAAAAACCATTCATAAATAATATGCCTAATTTGGTTCCATAATACTGTTTATTCATTCACTCAATATATCTTGAGTGTCTGTGTTCCTGGGAATAAACAAGTGCTCTCACATCTAGTCCAGGCAGATATCAGCACACTGTGATAGGTATTTCAAAGAAAATAAAACAAGGATGAGTGATAGGCTGAATGCAAGGGTAGAGCCAGAGGAGTTAGGGTAAAACCATGAGATCAGAAGAGGCCCTTTAAGTGATAACAGGTGAGCTGGTGACAAATGAACAGAAGACAGCCATTCAAAGAGCTTTGGTTGGAAGGGAGAAGAAGATCCAAAGCAAAAAGAGCAGCTGCTACAAAGACCCCAAGTCAGGAATAAGCAGGGAGTACCTGAGGTACTAAATGGCCAGTGTGACTGCAGCAGCGAGCAAGGCACACATGGGTAATGAATGATGGACTCCAGATCTTTTAAATACATTCCATTTACTCTATCAACTAGGATGACCAGAGTAGATCTCCTCCTTTCCATCTCCACAATTACCTTAGTTCTGGCCTTTATACAGCATTTGGACAAAATGTTCAATTAGCATTTTCTTGCATTTTATATTCGACTAATCCCCACTCCTCCTTAAAAATCAGTTCAATCAATATTTCCTCACAAAAACCTAACCTAACCAACCCACCCTGATTGAGGAGGGGGTTCACTCCTTCACATTTCTAAGCATCTTCCATCAAACTCTACTCTCTGTATTTACCACAATGAATTGTCATTGTTTTATCTACTTTCCTTCTGTAAATTTTACCTTTGTAGCTCCAGAACTTAGCTAGGTAACCAAAATAGTAGAATGTTTGTCAAACACACATTTGAAATACAATGCCCAAAGACATATATTTATTAAATGTTTAACTGCTTCATTTTTTTAAAGTTCTATATCAAATTTATAAGAATCTCATTACTTCAAATTTCTAATGTAAATTATCAACATCTAATTTCAATGTTCTAATGGAGATCATGCCCTTTCATTTAGTATTAAATTGTCCATTTTCACAAAAACTAAAAGTTTAGATTTATTTTGCTAATCATATGCCAATTGTAGTAGATTTATGTACAGACATGATGCTATCTATGGTTTAGATAAGTGGCTCCAAAGACTCGTGTGTTGAAAGGCTTGGTTCCCAGGCTGTGGCATTATAAGGAGGTGGCACAGCCTTTAATAGGTAGGACCTAGTGAGAAGAAGTGAGACCACAGGGGGCTTGCCTTTGAAGGGAATACTGGAACCTGGTGTCTGTCTGTCTGTTTGTCTTGTCTCTCCTTCCAGGCTGCCATTAGGTGAATAGTTTCCTCTGCCATACACTCCCACCATGATGTGCTGCTTCACACAGGCCCAACATGCTAACTGACCAGACTGAAACCTCCAAAAACATGAGCCAATATAACTCAAGTATTATGTTACTGTGATGGAAAGCTCACTAACACAAATGGTCTAATTAAAAAACAAACTTGTGAAGCACACTAAAAAAAATTAATAAATTATTTTTAAAAGGCTTTTTGAGTTATCAAATCAAAATGTAATAATGAAAAACAGCAGATTAAAGAAACTGATTCTAAGAGCCACGAAGAATAAAATAAAATTTAATATATCAGGATATTAAAAATACTTTCTTAATCATATAATGTTATAGTTTTGAACACTCCTTTTCAAACTCCGTGGTCAGGAACTACTTCTTAAAATTTTTAGTTCATTGCAAATCAATGCCTTTGTAAAACAAATAAGTACAAACACACAAACTGAATGTGCGTGTAAATATTGCAACAATTTTAGACAACATTCAAGTTTCTATACTTTAACTCTTGATTTCTGTATGTATTTTATCTCAGACCAATAAGAAGGCGGGAGCTGTTCACAGGCCACACTTAGAGCACCACTAGTCTAGGACACAAAAAGCTAAGCTTTCTAGTAATCTAATATGACCTGACTTAACCATCCCTATGGAGTGATATGGCTGATGAGAATGTTACTAAGGATCTCACTGTAAGGCCCCATAGTCCCTTCATGCTCTGTGGAGTTCAATCTGAATCTATATACCTTTTTAGTTGGGAGCATCTGGATTGGGTGGTTGATCCCAAGGACAATTCTCTGACAAAAATAGAGTACTGCTTTGTTATGACAGGTGTTCTTTAGGGTCTGTTTTGAACTGAAAGGGGCAATAACAATTTAGCAGAAGAAACCATTATGAAAATGGAGTATGGCATGGAGAATACAACTGTGTTAACATCACAACTCTACTACTTTGTGTCTATGAGGACTTGACTTTTTTTTTTTTTTTGGTACTGGGGAGTGAATCAGGGGCACTTAACCACTGAGCCACATCACCAACTCTTTTTTTTTTTTTTTTTTTTTGTATTTTATTTAGAGACAGGGTCTCACTGACTTACCTAGGGCCTCACTAATTCTGAGGCTGGCTTTGAACTTTCGATCCTCCTGCCTCAGTCTCCCAAGCAGCTGGGATTACAGGTATGCACCACCATGCCCAGCTGAACAACTTGTTTCAGTGGTCAGTGCCTCAGCTTTCTCTTAACTGATATTCACCTCAAAGACTGTAAGGATTAAATGCTATATTTATTACAGTGCTCAGCACAAAATACATTCTCAAAAATGTACCTAATATTGTACTTGTGTGATGATGATATTTCAGTTCCTAGTCCAGCTCTGCACCTCTGCCAATGTTAGGAAGTTCATGAAGATTACTATAGCTATCTTCAAAGCATGTTTCCTAGTTACCCAGCCTAATATTCTTTCATTAACACAGATAAAAGAATTCTGGTTTGGGAAAAAAAAACAAAGGAACCTGATATATTTAGGCAAGTTCCTGTTCATTTAAAGACTAATTTTAAAATAATATTACAAGAGTAAGACATTTCTTAACTTTTCATTTCTTAATATCTGCAATTATGGCCAAAAGTAATAGAAGGCAGATAAAAAATACTGGCACATCAACATGAATCAAAGCAGAGGTACCTAACTAAACTAGGCATTGTATTCTGTACTGCCACAGATTAAAGAGGCTCCCCCCATACACACTTTAAAATGCCTGATTAAGATTAATGTGACTAATTTTAAATTTTGACCCTGACATGTATTTTTAATATTGTGTTGACAAAATAAGAAATATGCACAAAACATTTTTGTATATGCAATTAAACACTTATTTAGAGAACAGCACTTGTGCAATGATTTGGCTGAATCCAATGAACTAGCTATTATTATTTTTCCTTAAAAAAATGATTTGACAGATAAACTACCATTATTTAGGTATGGGTAACTGACAATTTCTTAAAAATGAATAAAGTGAGTCTGTCATTAAAAATAAATCCCCAAACTGACATTTGTTTCCAGTGATAAAATCTAGGCTTTCAAGTAAAAATCAGAATTGTGGAAAACTTATCCACCACATTGAGTGTGACAGCTTCCCAATACTTAAAAAAGACTTTTAGTAAGATTGGTTGTAGTATTAACAACTTGAATTAATATTTGCATCATATGCATCATATAATACAATGTATCATTTGGAGATACTGATTCAGTGAGTCACTCATATCTTCTAATTCATAGGAATACAACATTAATTAATATTAGTCCATACTTTGGGTTCTTTTTTTAATCAATAGTTTGTTTAACAATTAGGTACTGTTTAGGAAACATAAAAGTTCTAATATAGTTTTTGCCATATAAAATTAATTTCTGATTAAATAGACTATCTATGGTCTTCATAGTTACAAATAATGATTTCAAAGCTCATCTATAAGAATTCAGTTTTCAAAATCATTTGCTGTAGACACTGCTTTATGTGGATTTGATCCCTGCCTCTAGAAAGACACAATCTAAATCATATAAACTTATATTAACATATACCACCATCAAGTAAAAGGACAATTAGTGAATATTTACTAAATTATTCAGTCTATGTACAGACCAAAAGGGAAAGCTTTTTGGAGAAAGATGGGGAAAAATGCAGAAAAGATGAATAATGAGGGGAAAACTGTTCTTAGATTAGTTTGAACAATAAAGTTTTAACAATGTGCCAGAGAATCAATATAGATCATGAAGGCACAGCTCTAAAAGAAAAGATTATAGGAAAGCTCAGTATGAAATTCAGTACTAGGAGAAGTAGGATGAATAAACCAGAGGTAGCATAAGCAAAAGACATTTGAAGAACTTAACAAAAAAAGAAATAATTTTGAGGATAAAAATTATGTTGAAATAAAGCTGTCTCTTTTGATAAATTATACATATTGAACAACTGTAGAAAGGTTTTAATTCTATTTTAGGATTTCAGAAATGAAAGAATTATTACCAAGTAACTATCAACCACTACCCTATTAATTATGTTAAATTCATTAATAGTTTCTAGACACAGAGGCACTAACAAGTGTGTGGGTAATTTTTAGTCATACTAATAGATGTTGAGCTGAGTGTTTGCCTGCATAAAGTAAATTTGTGAAGTTCCTATGAAGCACTGCTGCTTTGCATGCAGATACAAACAAACTGAACTTGAACACCACATTGACTTTCCAGGAAGAACAGTCATTTTGGAGTACACAATGTAGTTGTAGTATTTAAGGTAATTCTAAAACATAAATACTGACTTTTAGGTAGCAAATTAACAAAATAAAAATCGTCCTACATGAAGGTTTTGTGAAATTAGTGTACTTTTAAAATTCAATTCTTTCAAGTATACCGATATTGTTGAACACCAATATAGTAATCTGTCAAGGTCATAAAAACTTTTTTTTCTTCAAAATTTCACCACTGGAAATTCACCTTAAAGAAATAATTCCACAAAATATTTTCATTGTTGTACTATTAATAATACCTAAAATAAAATATGTTCACTACATGTTTTTACCTAGAATATAAAACAATGATTACCTATAATATAAAAAATGTCAGATGTTCAAATAAAACAAAAGGGGAAGGAATATGCGAGCAGACTACACAGCTCTTAAATTATTTTAAAAATTAAATGTACCAAAACTGATAATACTTTAGACCTGTTAAGTAGAAAAAAACATGTAAGTGAATATCCTATAAAACAAACACTTAATGATTGCACAGAAGTATGAGGTAACAATAGTAGTCAAATCCATTAAGACAGACAAAAAGAGTGGTGGTTTCTGGGGAGTGTAGGGGAGAATGAGGAGCAATCATTAAATGGGAATGGAGTTTCAGTTTAGGAAAATGAAAAAAGTTCTGGAGCTGGACTGTCGTGGCAAGGGTAAAATAATGGGAATGTGCATAACACCACCGAACTATATACTTATAAATGGCTAACCTGGCAATCTTTATTTTATGTGTATTTTACCACAATAAAAAAAAATGAGACAAAAAATATAGTAAATGAAAATGGATATAATATATATCTAATAAAAAGACTCAGAGAAAATAGGCAAATGAAAAAACTGTTTAGAAAGGTGGAATTATAAGGCCATTCAAGAGTAACAGTACAGATTAAGGTAGAATATCAATACTGCTCATCTGTTCAACAAACATTTACAAATTCTTTCTTTGTAGGATAGCAGAGGACAAGAAGCTTACTGTTTCATTATTTGTTTCTTCCTGCTTCACTCCATCCTTTTGCCCTGTACATTTTCACCTACTACACTTTTTATTCTTGCCAATGTTCCATACCAGGACTTAAAAACTTAAAAGATTTTTGGTTCTATGGCCAAAATTATTTTTGGGAATATGTATATTATATGACAACTTCTTTTGTACTTAAGAAATTTATCTTCTCTATTATTTGTACTTTAGATTCATTCTAAAACTCTCTTTCAAAATTATTTAATTTCCATTTTTAGACTATACAATTCCACTGCAGTGCTCGTGTCTTACTCTTCCATATGACACGAAATTCATATCTACTGTTGAATTCATGTTCCAAACCAGCATTTTCTTTTGTGAATCAACATCTTTTTCTTCCTTTTAATGTTCTTACATTCTGGTTCATGTTTTAAATAATGCTAATAAAATACTCTCATGAATCAATCTTTCCTACAATATATATCTTCTAGCCCTTCTCCTGTTATCCTAATCAATCTTACGGAAGCACCAAACAATGCTTACTCTTTCCTATGATCATTATTTTCTTAGCTTCAAGGACAAGACATTATGCTTTGTTTGTTTCTTGCTCAGAATCTTCTAGTCTTCCTTTATTTATCTTTATTTTGGTGCCTTTCAAGATAAAATACTAATGCTTAGGAGTTTGGATTCCAAACAGCTCTGAGGTGACAGGGAACCATTTTTTCTGTATGTGCTTTTTTCTTATATTCAAAGAACATAACCACAATTTTAGGAATCACTATTGTTTAAATATACTTCAAGCCTTAATACATGCCAATTTCCAAATAAGTAAACTTTGTCAATGGTATCCAAATAGATTGGTATATGATTAGATTTAATCAAATATGTAAGAACAGTTTTAATTTAATAGTTGTTTTAGTCAGCTTTTCCACTGCTGTGACTGAAAGACCCAACAAGAGCAATTTTAGGGGAGCAAAAGTTTATTTGCTGGCTCACGGTTTCAGAGGTCTCAGGCTATGGACAGACAGCTCCATTCTCTGGGGCTTGAGGTAAGGCTGAACATCATGGTGGAATAGTATGGTAGAGAGAAGTGGCTCACAAGATGATCAGGAAGCAGAGACTCCACTCCCCAGATACAAATACACACCTCAAAGCCACACCCCCAATGCCCCACCTCCTCGAGCCATACCCTAACCTGCCTTCAGTTACCTTTCAATTAATCCCATCAGGTGATTGATTTACTGGTTGGGTGGAGGCTCTCATAACCATATCATTTCTTCTCTGAACCTTCTTGCATTGTCTCACATGTGAGCTTTTGCAGGACACCTCACATCCAAACCATAATAATAGATAAATTGCTTTATCCTTAAAAAAGCAATATAGGAAACACCTTAGAAAATAGATGGGTGGGATTTTAGCACTTGAAATTGTTAGAAGTAAGAAAATCTAATATTGGGCATATATAACTTCTACACAAGGTATTCTAATGTCAAAGATGGAGCTATCAAACTATTAGATACAGTTATCTAGCTGTGTAGGATTATAACACAAAGTTATAAGAGTCTCCCTAAAAATAAAAGTGATTAAGAAAAAGCCCCAGAAGTTCTGAATATCACATTATGAGGTGGCCTGTTCTCTGCATTTGACCATTTACTACATGCAAATTTATTTTCTAGTTTATTATATGGTGCAGAGAGAGGACTTCACAATTATGCTAAAGAAATATAAGTCAAATGTTATTCTAAAAGCAAGAAAGCAGCTGAGCGCGGTAGCACAAGCTGTAATCCAGTGGCTTAGGGGGCTGAGACAGGAGGATCACAGTTCAAAGCTAGCCTCAGCAATGGCGAGGTGCTAAGCAACTCAGTGAGACCCTGTCTCTAAATAAAATACAAAAATAGTGCTGGGGATGTGGCTCAGTGGTTGACTGCCTCTAAGTTCAATCCCGGATATCCCCCTTTCAAAAGGCAAGAAAGTGCATGGAACTTATCCTAGTTAGGTATGATATTTGGGGAGTAATGGTGGGATAAAATGTTATAGTTTTGAAAGAATTAAGATGTTATAGGAAAATCTGGGATGGATTACAGTATGTCTACCCCTGAAGACAGTGATAAAATAAATATCGATCAACTTAAGATCAAAACCCTTTAGCTATACAGTAAAAGTGAGAAGAAACAGGTGGGAAGGTTAACTAAAGAGGCATTTGAAATATGAAAAGTTTAAAGACTAAAGGAGGTTATTTTGGTTTGGATATGAAGTGTCCCCCAAAAGCTCTTGTGCTAATAAAGGAATGTTCTGAGGTGAAATGACTGGATAGTGAGAGCTGTAACCTAATCAGTCCATCTTGGTTTGAATGGACCAAAATAAGCATAAGACTAAATGCCATGACTGCAAAGGGTATCATACCATAAACTTAAACGTATGGCCTGAAGTGATAAGAAATTCTTAAGCCCTGAGTAACTGAACTAGTTACACAAAGTTACCTGGCATTTTAGAGGCAAAGAAAGTTCACTTTCAGTTCATATTAGTGTGATTAGCTGTATTTGGTATGACTATAAATTTAGGATTATGATCTGATAGAATACCAAATTTAAAAGAGAATCCAGGATTTGACAAATTAAGTGACTTGTCAGTCATGATTCTATCCCTAACCCATGCTACCTATAAGAATACTCTGGAATCAATCTGGGCTCAAACTCCAGCCTTGGCACTTTTTAGGTCAAGTTACTTCACCTCTCTAATCTCAGTATACATATTCCTGAATGGAAATGATGAAAGTACTCATTAACAGTGCTGTTATATGGTTTATGAAAGATAATACATTCAACATACAGCAGAATGCCTGGCATATAGTAAGCATATAATGGTTGCTCGCTTTTTCTACAAAGAAAGAAGCTAAACCATTTAAGTAAGAGTCTTGAGTTCAATATACAGGACGCTATTTTTGTCTCCAGTAAGGGCATGCAATTGCAAAGAAGATACAAGAGGAATCTACTTTTGTTTCTGAAAGTGAGCATGCCATAAAAATGAGTTTGTCTCCTTGCTGCTTAAGAAGAATTGGGATGGAGGACACAGAATAGCTATAGAACAATTGCTCATGCTAATCCACTGGTGACAGGGAGCAGAGACTCCATGGATAATAAAAGAGAGAAAATACAAACAAATCTGTATTACCAAATCTGTAGTCTCAATACATTGTTCTTAATAATCAATACTTCTGTAAATGAAGTGAACAGTTCCACCATCTGCCATTCTAGCAAGTAATTTAGGTGTGTCTGTGGGGAGGAATATGGTTTTGTAGACTAGTGGTTAATGTGAACACAGGGCAGGTTTCACTAACTCATCTGTCCCAGACGTTTAACACCTACAAAAACTTAACTTGAACAACAAATGCACGATTTACAATAATTTTGAAATAATATTTGAATATTTATTATGTTCACAGAAGTCAAAACTTGGGACTTAATGGATTTTTAAAAGGAAGTATAGTATGAGTAAGAATACAGTCTTATTTAAATCCGAGTTATGACATTTGTTAGCTGTATAATGTTTGGCAAATTACTCAAGCTTTCTGCTTCAGTTTTCTCATCTTTAAAAGAAGGATATTGATATTAACTGCTTCACAGGGCTGTTGCTAGAATTCAAGAAATTAGCATGTGTAAAGCACTTAGAACAGCAACTGACCCACAGTTAAATGCAGCTTAAGTGTTAAAAGGTATAGTAATTAAAGAACAAACTCCAGTTGAGAAGGAAAAATATATAAAAAAGAAATCCTGTGTTCTGGGAAATAAGCACCTTTGTGTACAAGGGACTTTGTTTTTTGGTTCCAGAGTGTTAAAATTCTCTTACTTGGTATCAGGCCCTGCAAACAGTAAGGGAAACTCAGTGATACTGTTTCAGAATCATACTAAAATAGACTTTTAAAAATTTTCAGAATCAGAATAACATAAATGTATACTGGGTTTTTTTTTTTTCACATTCTGTACCTTTAGGTTTCCATTATAACTGAAATTTAAGAAACCACCTCACCTTCCAAACCACTTGGAAACAAACAATACCGCCATATGGGGGGGGGGGAATAAAGAACTGAAAAACAAAACAAAACAAAACAAACAAACAAAAAAAAACTACTGTTTCTCGTGCATAAACTTAAATATACCATGAGCATGTACATGTAGCAACAATGGGCATGTATGTCTGAGGACAGCAAAACTACAACTGGTCACCTATTTACATATGGCTTGCAAACCAAGAATGGTTTCTACATTTTCAAACTGTTGGAGGAAAAAGCACACAAAAGAATATTTCACAACACATGAAAATATATAAAATTCAAATTTCAGCATCAATAAATATAGTTTTATTGGAACACAACTGCATTCATTCATTTTTTAAATGTTTACTGCTGCTCTGAGTCTTTCTAGAAAGGTGGAATTGAGTAGTTGCCAACAAAGGTCATATAGCCTGTAAAACCTAAAACATGTCCTTTTTGACTCTACCACAGAAAAGGTTCACCTTAGTGCATATTTGCCATAGTACCATAACAAAAGGGAGCAAGTTAATCTCTTCAGTGTGATTTTCCAAGTAACTAAATTGTTATATTTAACTGTGATAACATTAGCTTTAAGGTTCTATAACAAAAATACTTTCCCTAAAGGTGGTGATTGAATGGAGGTCCTATCTGAAGAGAAACTAACTCTTCTAATGCTCCGTGGTACAAAACTGAGGAGTTCATCTGAATACCCATTTGATAATCTGAACCCACCCCAACTTGCTTCTTGTTAAAAATTTGACCATGTCTACAACATCTTATGTAGTCCACTAGTGAAAACAAAGCAAAGAGGTAGGGAAGGGAGGGAACTAAAATTTAACAAATACCTATTATATTCCATACACAATATTATTTCTTTTATTCCTGTGCACATACAGAAAAAGGTTCAGTGAAGTAAAGCAACTTGCTGAAGAAAATACAGTTAATAAGTGGCAGAACTAGATTTGAACCAAGTCTGACAGTCCAATAACCCAATCAATAAATGGGCAAAGTAACTAAACAAATACTTCTCAAAAGAAGAACTATGAGCCGGGTGCAGTGGCGCACACCTGTAATCCCAGCACTTGGGAGGCTGAGGCAGGAGGATCGAGAGTTCAAAGCCAGCCTCAGCAATGATGAGGCACTTAGCAACTCAGTGAGACTCTTTCTCTAATAAAATACAAAAAAGGGCTGGGGATGTGCCCAGTGGTTGAGTGCCCCTGAGTTCAATTCCCAAAAAAAAAAAAAAAAAAAAGAAGAAGAACAACAACTATGAAAGGACAACAAATATATTTTTATAAAGTTCAATATCTCTTATTAATTAGAGAAATGTAAATTAAAATTATACTGAGAGATTCCATCTCACTCCAGTCAGAATGGCAATTATCAAGAATACAAGTAATGATAAATGTTGGTGAGGATATGGGGAAAAGGGTCCACTCATAAACTGTTGGTAGGACTGCAAATTAGGGCAGTTTCCAAAGCAGTATGGAGATTCCTCAAAACATGAGAAATGGAACCACCATTTGACCCAGTTATCCTACTCTTCAATATACATCCAAAGGAGTTAAAATCAGCATACTGCAGTGATGCAACCATATTAATGTTTGTAGCAGCAAAATTCACAATAGCTAAGCTATGATGCCCATCAACAAATGAATGGATAAATAAAATGTGGTATATATACACAATGGAATATTGCTCAGCCATAAAAAATGACTTTATGATGTTCGCCAGTAACTGAATGGATCTGAAGACTCTCGTGCTAAGTGAAATAAGCCAATTCCAAAAAACCAAAAGTTGAATGTTCTCTGGTATGTGGATACTAGCCCACAACAAGGGGTGAAAGGAAGAATGGAAATTCAATGGATTGGACAAAGGGGAATGGAGGGAAGGGAGTGGGGGATAGGAATAGGAAAGATAGTAGAATGAATCTGAAATCACTTCCTATGTACATATATGTATACAACACAGTGAATCTCAACATCGTGTACAAGACTGGGATCTTAATTAGAATAAGATATATTCAAAGATATATTTCATAAATATATCAAAACATGGACTGGGGTTTTGTAGCTCAGTTGGTAGAGTATTTGCCTTGCAGAGTGAGGCACTGGATTCAATCCTCAGCACCACATAAAAGCAAGTAAGTAAAATAAAGGTATTCTGTCTACAACTAAAAAATAAAAATATATATATCAAAATAGATTCTACTGTCATGTATAGCTAAAAAGAACAAATAAAAAACAATATCAAAACATCAATTATTTCTACTAAATCATGGTTTTCAAATATTTTCATTATGACCTATAGTAAGAAGTGAAATTTATTTCACAATCCCGTATACAGATATAAATACTGAATGAAACTTTCATGAACAAATATCCTTAAATGTGCAGTGCACTGTTACTTCTTATTCTACGTTCTCAATTAAAAACTCATTATCATAATCAATGAAATTATTCTCAAAACACACTAATGGATCACCATTATCTGATGTCTAATTTATTTCTTTTCTTTTCTTTTCTTTTTTTTTTTTTTTTGGTATATCACTGCAGTAAATCACAGTGTTTCTCAATCTTAAGATGGTTCTCAATCTAAGGAAAAATATGTTTCTTTTGTTATTATCAAAGACTAGTCAACCTTGGCACTTGTACATCTGTTTTTGTCAGCAAAATAAGAGAATAACTTCATTTCAGATGTTTGTCAGAAGTAATCAAATGCTGTTTTGAAACATCTGATATGTGAGACAATTGACGTGTAAGCAGCATGTTATGACAGCTTCATATGTTTATCTAAATTTCATGACAATTCTATGAGTTGGTTAGTATTATTATTACCACTTTTCAGAAACAGCCACAAAAAGCTTAGTTGGTTTGTACCAGATTGTACACTAAATGAATAGTGAGGCAGTATTCAGACTCAGGTAATCTGGCTCCAGAAAGTACACTCTCCACAGCTCTACTGATGGATGGTCAATCACCAAGGAACTCTACATTTAGGCCGTATTGCTTTCTCAAAGAAATGAATTCAACAGAATTGACTTAACATTTAAATTTTGATTTTTTGTTAAGACCTAGCCACGTAAACAATTAGTTCCATATCATAAATAAAACTTCTTTTAAATTCATTTTGATTATATTGTCACTATTCCCTGTGTAAGGAAAAATCTGATCTATATAGATCTAATATATATATTATTGCATTACTTCATTAGAAAATAAAAGCTATGTAACTTCTTGATTCTATCTTTGTCACACATCACCACTGTCTAGAGTTCAAAGAATTTATCATTTATGGCTAACTCATCACCACTACACTTTATATAAACCTACGTACATTAACATTCTAATTTTTCACATTTGGCAATGTTATACTAGAAGCTAAGCAATTAGAGGTGAGATGGGTAAGTCTTATACTTTTATAAAGCTCAATTTATAATGGGGCAGACATATACTCAATAAATAACTTCATTACTAATGACATGTATAAGCTTTAGAAACGAAAATATTGCATGCTTTGATAGGCATGCAATACTGGAAGACCTAGTCTACCAATGAGGTCAGGACATCCTTAAGGTAATAATATTTATGCTGAGCTATAAAGGAGGAGACAGAACCCTTCCTGCTAGAATGATTTCTAGGCAAAGAGAAGAAAATGTGTAAGTGAGGTGGTAAGGATGGCTATATATAAAATTTGGTAACTTGCCAACAGGAACTGATAGAACACAATTTGTTAGCATTTGCCTAAGGATAGGAGAAAAGGTGAGAGTGATGCCTAGCTTACTTCATGAAGGGCAATCCTGCTCTAGCAGGGAGGGAGTGGTTGCAGTAGGTCTCAATTTCAATATTAGAATCTGGAGATCTATTTCAAGGAAAGAGGCAACATAGTAAAAGAAAAGAAGAAACTATTTAATTTACTGTATTTCTTATCCCAGGTTAAAAAAAAAAGAACTTGAGAAAATGGAGGGTGAACCCATTAATCTTGTAATATGTACAAATGCCTACAAAAGAGCAAAACATTTTTTAAAAATTTCACTTCTAATCCCATGAAAGAAAAAGCATTGCTGCCATCTTGAAGAAACCTAGAATCTATAAATATACAGAAATGAGATTGGAACAGGTAGAGCAGAGAGGGAAAAATCTTTGCTGTCAATCAATATTTGTTAAAATGAATGGATAAGAATTCAGAAGGCAATAAACACTGTTGGTTTAAATCAATTTCTGATACAACACAAATATAGATTATTTTTCTGGCTTGCCTCTTCCTTCCTCTTCTTTTTATTTAATTTTTATTACCATGCTTTTTGTATTTTAATTTGTTTGTCATAAGATACATGTGACAAAAAAAAAAATTGGTGGCAGGAAGTATCCTAATAAAAAGTGGTTTCGCAAGTATTTATAGAGTTTATCAGGCAATATATGAAATGTTTTATATACATGGGTATCTCAAATCATCACAGCCACCTTTTGACTAAGCTATTATACATGTATGTTAGAAATGAGGACACTGAAGCTAAAGAAGACAAATAATTCTATACCAAATGTCACATAACAGGGATGCCAAAGGCAATTAAATAGGTGTTATGTCTCTTAGAGTTCATTCAATCTATTGTCTAAACATAGAATATATGTTGGATCTCAGGGGATGACTAGAGAGGATGAACGAAAACAAAATACCAATCTTCCCTGTGTATATGTGTATGTGTGTGTTTAGCCTAGGTCCTTTTCTCAAAAGGAGAACAGAACAGAGTACAATTAGAGTAGGGGAAAAGATTGAAAAGGGGAATGTGACAGTTCTAATACCAGTGTTTATAAACTAATAAACCAAAAATACATCAGATACACCAGCAGTTCTAAATGTTAATGGCACCAGGATGTCCTGCAGAGAACTCTAGTTAAATACCCTAAGTGCATGTATGAAGTCACGATGGTGTGAATATACTTTGCATACAACCAGAGATATGTAAAAATGTGCTATATTTGTGTAATATGAAATGTAATGCATTCTGCTGTCATTTATAACAACTTAGAATAAAAAATAAATTAAAAAAAAAAAAAAGGATTGCTGCCCCTGCCCCCACACTCCAGTTCTGCTCAGTAGGTTGAGAAGAGGTGAAATCTAAAAATATGCATTTCTAACAAGTTCTCAGCTAATGCTCTTGGTCCAGGGACCACAATCTGAGAACCCCTACAGTATAATATATAAATTTACTCTCTTATACAGATACAGTAAATAAAACCACACTAGAACATAAATGAAAAGATTCCTGTACAACTAAAGCAAATAAATAAATTTAAAAAAAAGATATGGAATTCTATGCATTTTAAAAGATTTTTTCCTTTATATTTTAAAATATAACATTTGATACATACTGTGTATTTAAATTGTAAAAATCACCTACTTCTCCTCTCAGATTCACAGTGACAGTGTGGACAAATATAACTGGTAAACTTCCTTTAATATTAAACTCATTATTTTCATAATTGTCAAATTTATTATTAGATTTCATTTTTCATGACTACAAACTTTCATAGTTAACATAATATACATAGATAAAATTTTGAGTATTTTTTTTACACATTGCTTATTCCACAATTTTTACTGGCAAATAAATAATACTGTTTCCAAAGACTAATGCAGGATAATATATGACATTTTACAAGTGTAATTCAAATTTTCCAAGATACATGGTAAAGCTACTAAACATGGAACACAAAATATATTATCCTAAAGTCACTGGTTTTAATTCTTTTATTAAATAAAGAAGGTATAAGAATCTAAGACTAGGCTACACCATTCCAAAAAAGCTTTTAAAAATAATGACAAAATACACTTTCAAGGTATTTAAGTGATTATATACAATGAATATTAGCAATGAAGTAAAATCTTACCCAGATCTTGTCGTTTTGTACTCCACCTTGAGGATAGGTTTGCATGGTTCTGGTTTCTTCCCATCCTTTAACTGTTTTCCTAAAATATATTTTCTTACATTTAATTCTAAAATTCTAAGTTACTCTAAATTCTTGCATTGACAATTTATGAAATGAAAGTGAAATGTAATGAAATTCACCACGAAACATTTCAAAGTGATTTTGAAAGATATATTTAATACAAAATGATACTTTTAAATGATCAAGCAAAATTCAGTTTTGAAATTCACTGCTGAAAAATAAATAAAATAACAACATGTATGTAGTAAAATTCTAGTATGTAAAAATGATAGTTTCCCAATGGTCTTCATTATAGATAAAAAAAATATATAACTTCAATTTGCTAAATGAATACAATTTTTTTTTTAAATGAATCTATATTACATTTTTATCCAGGTGTAACAGGCTATAAAATTAAACCCTAGTTTAATAAATTCATTTATATTCATTCTCCTAAGTAAAATCCATTCATTATAATGTATAAAAGCTGCTAAAATACACAAATCTCTATAAAATATTAATGTCATTTTGTAAATTAATTTTGAGTTTTGCAAAATGTTTGAGATTTCAGTTATCTATTTCTAGATGTTCATTGTTGAAACCATAGGAAATTTTAAAAATCTATCCCCCCCCCCTTTTAGTAATAATTACTCTCAACACTATTATACTTTTGGTAAATCATCAAACTTGGAGATTGCCTTGGGAATCCCTGACACATACTCCTACCCTAACACTTCTTATTTCCTTTTATACTTTTATTTTTTCCTCTATAGCATTTATAACATTCTAAAAGAGTTTATATTTCACTGCTTTATTTTTATTTATTTTGTTGCTGTTGTTTGGCTACCAAAGCAGAATGTAAATTCTAGGTAGGCAAAATTTTTTAGTGTCTATTTTCCCTTGTTGTGTCTCTCATGAAAAAAAACCCTTTGGCATACAGTGCGTATTCAATAAACATTCAATGAGTGAATAAATAAATGATTAATTACTTGGGATAAATTCCTAGAAAAAGAATATCTAGGTAAAACTGTATTCCAGAAGTGTGCCTATTTATACTTCCATCAGCAGTCTAAGAGAGTATTTTGCTAAGGGCCAAGATGCCAGAAAGACATAACAATTATGAACATATATACAACAAAACTCATGGCACCAAAATATATGAAAATAAAATGTCCAAAAATAAGAGGGAAAATAAATACAACATTAACAGTTAGAAACCTTACCACTTTACTTACGATAGTGTATAGACAAGCAAACAGGAGATGAACAAAGAAACAGAATTTGAACAACTGAAAACAACTCAGATCCAATAGACACCTATAGAAGATTTCACCTAACAGAAACAGAATATAATCTTCACAAGTACAAACAAAACATTTTCAGGATGAACTATATGCTAGGTCATAAAATAAATCTCAATCACATTTAAAAGAAAAATATATACAAAATAGGTTGTTCAACAAAAACAGAATGAAATAAGAAATCAGTAACAGAAAAAACAACAGAGATTCTAAAATATGTAAAAAGTAAACAACATATTGCTAAATAACC
Source organism: Tamias sibiricus (assembly GCA_025594165.1). Classification (NCBI taxonomy): domain Eukaryota; kingdom Metazoa; phylum Chordata; class Mammalia; order Rodentia; family Sciuridae; genus Tamias; species Tamias sibiricus. Next base: position 132,134,929 of record CM046666.1, on the reverse strand, counting down.
AATGTGTTAAAGACAAACATGAAACGAAAAATCATGCTAGGTGCTATGACATATGTCAGTAATCCTGGAAACTTAGGAGGCTGAGTCAGGAGGACTCCAATTTAAGGAGAGCCTCTACAAGTTAGCCCTGTCTCAAAATAAAAAAAAAAAAAAAAAAAAAAAAAATGGGGTTGTGGCTTAGCGGTAGAGTGCTTACCTAGCAATGTGCGAGGTACTGGGTTTGATCCTCAGCACCACATAAAAATAAATAAAATAAAGGTATTGTGTCCAACTATTACTAAAGAAAAAATATTTTTAAAAAAAGAAAAAGGTCCGGGAAGTACTTCAGTGGTAAAGGACCCTGGGTCAACCCCTAATACCACAAAAAGAAAAACAATGAAAAAAGGAAAAAGAAAAAGATCAATTAGGAACAAGTTTGAAATAAAATAAAAATAAATAAAAAATCTTTTAGCTAAACTGACCAAAAAAAGAAACAGAAAACTCAAATCACCGGATCAGATAAAGAACTGTAAAAAAAATCTATGAACAACTGCATGTCAACAAATGAGATGCCTTAGAGGAAATGAATAAATGCATAGAAAGACAAAATTACTAAAACTGACTCAAAAAGAAATAAACAATATGAATAAACTTACATCAAGTGAAGAGATTGAAAAACTAAAATAGTTTTAACAGATCAACAAGGAAGTGCATATATTTAAGATACATAATGAGTTTTGACATAACTGTGTACCTGCTTGCATTATTTATTGAGTCTTCATTGTTTTCCCATTGATATGAAATGTTACCTGTACTATATTTTTTTTTAAAATATTTATTTATTTGCTTTAGCTGTACACAATGGGTTTATTTGTACATGGTGCTGAGGATAGAACCCAGGCCGCGCACATGCCAGGTGAGCACTCTACTGCTGAGCTACAACCCCAGCCCCTATATGTTTTTTATAAATATGTGTATAATCTGTTGATAGACATATAATCTTATTTAAGATCCTAGGATCATCACTTTCCTTCCTTCTGAAGAAATGATGGTTCAATGGATCTTGAATGTCCAAAAGGCAGCCCAATTTTCAAGAACCAAGAAGTGATTAGTGGCAGATAAGATGTAAGGACTGCAAAGTATTGTAGGAGGAAAGCTTGATTATTGAGGTGGGAGAAAAAAATAGGAAAAAAAAGAAAGGTATAAATTAAGGTATAAAAAAATATTACAAAGCTCTAATCGAAGTGTCAGACTGATATAATTTGGACTAATAAGCCAGGCACAGCAAGTGACACATGTCTATAATTCCAAAGACTCAGGAAGCCAGACAGGAGGATCGAAAGTTCAAGGTCAACCCCCCACTAGCAACTTAGTAAGACCCTAAGCAAAGACCCCCATCTCTAAATAAAAAAATAAAAAGAGCTCGGGCTGGGATGTGGTTCAGCAGTAGGGCGCTCGCCTAGCACGTGCGCGACCCGGGTTCGATCCTCAGCACCACGTAAAAATACATGCATTGTGTAAAACTAAAAGCAAATAAATAAATTTTTTTTTTTTTTTTAAAGAGCTAAGGATGTAGCCTGGTTAAATCCCCAGTACCTAATAATAAAATAATAACTGTCTTTATTTATTAATACTTATTATTATTTGGTACTACAGACCCAATTTTACATTTATTTTCAAAACTATTATGTTATATAAAATTTTGTTAGGAAGTAAAACAATTATACAGAAATAAGCCATTAACTTTTTTCAATATTCAGTGTTTTAGTAGCTAGAAAAAATTTTAAGAAGGTCATTGAATGGTATATTTGTTGAACTCTTGCAAGCTGAATTTGCATATCTTAAATAAAACCTGTAAGGTATAAAATTATTTTTTCTTGCTCAGTCTTCACGTTATTCCTTTGTATTCTAGCATCTAGACTTATAACACAGTTGAAAGCTAGTTTTATTGTTATTCCTTTAAAGTTAACTTTTTCTTTTCCATTAAAAAAATTCTAGTCATTTCATTATCTCCATAAATTAAAAAAAAATGTTGCTGTTTTTCTAGTCATCACTGTTTGCTAATTTTGCTTGGAAACAAGTGAGTCTTTTAGATTGGCATATTCCAATATTTTTCCAACTCAGATGTTTTAAAAATCATGTTACTGATTACTGCTTCTGGTCCAGAAAGATTAAAATTATTCATCTGTATTCTCACACTAGCTATTTTGTAGACCTAGTAAGGCATTAGCTATGATTTTATAAGGCATAGATAAATAGAAGAATATTTAGAAAATCACCAGATTTCATTCACCAGGTGTGATTTTACTTAAGTGCTCTGCCAACAGTGGAGTAAAAAGGTGCTTCTACCTGAGAACTGCCTTAATAAGTCACTGAAAAGATCTGATTAATTATAAAATCTAACTTAATAAATCACATAAGCCTTTATGCCACACACAATTTCTTCTCATTTTACAAATGTCCTTTTCCTATGCCCATTTTACTCTCCACAATCGATATTCTGCCAAATGAACTGGTCTGAGTTCTACTACTTCCAGAATTTCTGTCATGCATTTCCATTTTTTCCCCATTTCCTCTGTCACAACTGAAATCTTCGGTATTAACTGTTTATTAATGTAAACATTTAGTTATTATGCAACCTCTTCTGCCTTTAGGTCACCTGATACACTACCATTAAAGTGATATTTTCAAGATGATAATTGTGTATTGCTCACTGCAAACCCATTTACTAGGCTTCCATCATGAAGTTCAAACATTTTAGCATACTCTGATGTATAATCTTGCCTCCATACAGAGTTTTGTCTTCATTTCCCGCTTTTTGCTCAAATTTTAAACCCTGGTCATATTAGATTACTAACAGTTTTCCAAAAACACTGCTTTTGATTACATCTTTGTGCCTTTGTATCTTCTCACTAAAACAACCTTGTCCTGTTGTTTTCTATCAAATAACACCCCAACCCCTTTCCTTAAGACCCCACTTATATGTCCTGAATTTGTGAACTATTCCTACCCTTAACCCAAAGCAACAGCCGCTACTTTGTTTCGACATCATATTGTACATGACCTCATCAGCACTTATCACAACAATTATAGTTATAAGTTTATAGATCATTTTCATTCACTTAACTATGAACTGTTCAAGGGCAATCTACTTCTAGTATTTAATCTCTCATAGGAGGTACTCAGTAAAATGTCTCTTAAATGAATAAAGGTTGATTAAAAAATGAATAAAGATCAATGACAAAAACAATTACTAAGTTTTTAATATTGCTAATTAGAACAAAGGACATTTTCTAACTGACATAGTTGTTATACTGTACTTTTGCTTTTTCAGTTTACAGCATCTGTCCAAAATGTTAGCCACCAGTCACATACAGTTGTTGGGTACTTGTCAACATGTGCTGTAGAATGTAAAATGTATACTATATTTCAAAGGCCTAATACAAAAACACTGTGAAACATCTCAATTTTGTATGTTGGGTTTCATGATGAAATAATATTTTTGCATACTGGGGGTTAAATACAATTTGAAGTAAATAGATATTATCAATTTTAACTTTCATTTTACCATTTTTAATATGATTACTGATAAATTAAAAATAATCTATGCTATCACATTGCATTTCTATTGAACAGTGATTTTCTAGAAAATATAATGACAAACTAGAGAACCATGCTGTTGATGTTAATACTATTAGTCTGAAACGAGTACAGGAGGGTGAACTTATCTTAATGTATATGGAGACAGAGTTGATTTAAAGCTGGGGACTGGATACATCTGAACATCTCGTTTTCAATTCTTAGCTAAGATTTAAGGATGGTGAGATTTTTGATGTAGTGTTCAAGTTCCAAAGCTTCTTTGTTAACCCTCAGGGCACTGACTGGCAAAATGGATGGATCAATTAAAAGGCCTTGCTGAGTTTCTCCTGGAACTATTCAGAAGCCAGATTTTGGTGGGTATAGCTGGAGACTCAGCATAATCCTTGTGTGTCAAAAAGTGCCCATGGGGAGCCTGCTTATAGGGGATGTATCAGAATGCTTATCTGCATTTTTTTCTCCTGCTGTATTATAACCTTTGCCTTTAACTAAAAGCCTAACTCAAGGATGGTATGGAGTGTGGTAAGTCCTTTCAAATATCAACTGGAGAAAATTTTAAATTACATAAAGAAATAAGGTATGAATTTATTTTTATGCTTCAGATGAATCTTAAAAGTAGATGAATAGAATTCTTTGTATATTTCATCCTAACTTGAATTTTTATTAAGCTTTGAATCTATTTTTGTTTTAGTGACTCTGAATAGAATAAAAGTTCCCCAATCTTGTTTTACTTGTTGATAAGTAGATTGATTGTACTGATAAATAAGCTCTAGAAACGAAATTTAAAATGTCATTTTCTATTTTAGACATCTATTGATTTTGACTGCTTAGGATCTCTGTTTCCTTAGGGAATCATCTAATTCTGGTGAAGCTGACAATCAGAAAATCTCATTCTGCAACATATCATCCCCAGCCCAGGGCTATCCTGTTGGGCAATGGCCCAACAAAAAACATAACAAGGTCACAGCTTCAAGGTTAAGAATATTAGACATCAAGTTGTTCCTTCCTAAGTAATGAATAATGAAAGCCTATCTGTCACAGGAGAAAAACAGACCAAAAGAAAGAAACACAGCTTACCCCTACAGAAATTCAGAATCCACAGTCCATCAAGATGAAATGACTTTGCAGAATCTATAGAAATTAACTTCTGCTTAATTTTTACATATTCATAAAATTTTAAACCTTAAAATTCATCTTGTTCAGGGGTTGGGATGTGGCTCAGTGGTAAAGCACTGGCCTAGCATGTGTGAGGCACTGAGTTTGATTCAGCACTACACATCAATAAATAAGTAAAATAAAGGTCCATCAGCAACTAAGAGGAAAAAAAGCTAAAAAAAAAAAAAATTTCATCATGTTCAGTCCTGCCATTTAACATATAATGAAACTAAGTCCCAGAGAACAGAAATTATCTCCACAATGTATTTCATATGTAACAAGGTTAGAATTAGGTTTCAGGTCATCTAGTTGTCAAGGAAATGTTTTTTGATATTCATAGAAACTGCATTAAAGAGAGCTATCACTTTTTGTTTAAGTAGTTAAAACTCACCTATTGTGTTCTGTAGTGAAGAAAAATGTTCAACTTTAATTTAGCATTTCTAAAACTTCTTTGACAATTACATACTTCTTATACCAAACAACTCATCAATAAGAAAAAATAAGTAGTATTTGTGAAGTATATTTTTGAGCACTAATCTATCCTTCCAGATTTGTATTTACTAGAATCACACATGTATAGCATCTAATAATTTCCAGGTACTTTTACTTACATATTGCTTATATGATCCATATCTAGAATAGTACCTATCATATACATAGTAGAACCAATAAATATTTGTTGAATGAACAACTACGTGAAGAGGCCAGATTAACTTTCATTATTATGTCTATTTATAGATGAGAATAATGAGGTTCAGAAACATTAACCTACTTTACAGAACCAACTATGGAACTAAGACTATAACCACATGTGTGTCTTTTGGCTTTAAAAATCCGTTTAGGCTAATGTAATAATACATCTTGTGAACACATTCTTCAAGGTTATCTTGACCTATTTTAAGTATGAAACCCCATAACAATAAACATTAAAGTAAAATACTGTAGGAGTTTAATCAGTTCCTGGCTATCAAGGTAATGCTCTAAATGCTTTTCAAGACCAAGATACCTGAATAACCATTAGGTAGGTTTAAATAAAAAACAAAAATGTACAAAATTTTAAAAGCCTAGTAGATTTAAAGTAATTTGCCATAACTGTTTGGATAAAAATTAAGATCAAGAGACCACAATAAAAGATAATAATGAGGAAAAAAAGAACTGATAGTTGGTATTCTTATAATTATGTATCACAAATATCATATGTAAAGGATACACATACCACAACGAGATATGCAAATCATATCTCTGTACTTTACTGTATGAAAATGGACATGACTTTGCCATGGAACTCAGCTATGAACATAAAATTGCTTTGGTAGGTTATCTACCACCAATGGTAAGCTAATAAGTAAGTAATAAACAAGAGTACAACTCTTGGAAAGAATTCATATTTTAAAAGTATGAATTATTTGTATGAAATAAAATAAACACTATTTTATCTTTTTAGGACATGGCTATCAAGTTATAATTATTTACCATTGTACATTTATTGCATTCCTCTAGGAAAAGGGAGAACTGTTTTTGTATCCAATTTATACATATAAAACTTTATACAAATTATGTGTAGCACATAAAGGCCTCTGGTAAAGCTAAAATCCAGACACTACTATTTGAGTATTCCTGCTTCAGGGTCTCCAGTTTATCAAGTCTGCTCCATAGAAAATAAAAACTAGAATTATACTCAGTCTTGCTGCTAACGCTTAGAAATTGTTTTAAAATATAATAAAACAAAATTTTCATTTACTTTAAAACTCAAAAACTTCTATAAGCTGTGAGTGAATACATTTTGTTAACAATTTTAACAGTGTGACAAATTCATACCTTATTGTAGTTTGAGTCTTTATAAATTAAAAGAAATATCACCTTAGTTGTGACATTATCTTTCCTTATGGCTATTTCAGAAGGTAAATGTCAAAATATTTACCAAATACTTAAAAAAAAATAATATCCCTTGCACAAAATATTATAACACCTTAAGGAATCAGAAAATACTAAATGTCTTTGGCTATGCAACTAACAGGCCATTCTTCCAACAGAATAGGGCATAGTCACTTCAGAAACAACTGTAAAAAAAAACAAAGCATAACCAAAATATGCATGGAAATTAAACACTATTTTATGTAAATAAATAAATAATATAAAATAAAATTCTGACCATCTACATTTAGACTACTAATTGGACAACAAAGCCATACTTACATTTTGTTTTGATTCTAATTTTGAGAAAAGATAGTAGGTCAAATATTCTTTATCTTACTGGTTCAAAAATAATTTTAGCTAATGACCCTTTTCTAACACACTACAAACACTGTAGAGACTAATTTATATGACTTCCTAAAGTCTGCTCTTAAAGACCTATTTGTAGTATAAAAAACAACAACAAGAAAAAAAAAACAGATTATATAAAAAAATTATTACTTGGCAATATTAGAGTAATAACTGAGCTAAGAAACATCAATAGACACCAAAACTAGAGGGAAAAAGTCTGATGAGCAGCAGTGTGCACATAATCTCAAAGAAACTAATTCATATCAAAATACTTGTTGATAATACAAATCAAAAATACTTAATTTCTAAGGGAAAAAGAATAAGTTTATAATAGAGACACAGCACACAGATTCCTAATGAAGGGATCAAGAGATACCACCAATATGAGAGAAAGAAAAAACTACTTTTGGGGCTGGAGGTGGAACTCAGTGGTAAACTGCTTAGCTAGCATGAGTTAGGCCCTGTGTTCAATCCCTAGCAGCACACACACAAAATGTTTCACTTGAGAAGATGTAAAAAATAATACATAAATCTCTCTAGGATATGCTGCCAAAAAAGTGCAACCTGAATCTAATCATGAGGAAAATCAGGCAATACTGAAGCACATTTATATACAAAATAATTGCTTAATAATTTTTATGATTTACCTGATATGAAAGTAAAAAAAAAAAAAAAAAAAAAAAAAAAAGGCTCAGTAACTATTCCAGTTTTTAAAGACTGAAGAAACATGGCAACCAAATCTAATTAACATGTAGTATTTTCTGATAAAAGGCTAAACTTGTTGATAGGGGAAAGCTTTTGTTAAAAAAATATTTTATATATTTTATATATATATATATACATATATACACATATATATACGTATATGTGTGTGTGTGTGTGTGTGTGTATGTACACACACACATATATATATTTTGTGTGTGTGTGTGCACGCGCACACACACCATGGAATACTTAGGGGCCATTAGGCACTATCACCCCTACTTACTTCTCTACAACTACTTACTCTCTTGTGGTTTCAAAGAGAAAAATGCACTTAGCACTTTCTTTTTATTGCAATGCTGGGGATTGAACCCTGGATTTGCAAATGCTAAGTTAAGTGCTCTACTGCTGAGCTACACCTCCAGTCCCAGTACTATTCTTTGAAAGAAAAACAGATAAACTTCAAGATGCAATAGCATTATTATATATTTCTACCATCTTTGATATTAGTTATATTTTCTTCCAAATTTGAAAGGAAAGGTGTTTGAACTAATTGCCCCTTATTGCTGCTTTTTGGGTTTTCTGGATTTTCTAGATTTCCCATGAGTATTAGGGGATTCTAAGATTCATAGGAAATTTCAAGAGTACCAACAAGATTGGGGACCTAGGAATTAATGATAGAAGAAAAATACACTAAGAAAAACTAGAACCTACTATCATAATGGATATCTTCTAGATTCACTTTATATGTAGTCCTGATGCAAACTTATTAAAGTAAGTGCTTTTCCAGCAGATGAGTCTTATAACAAAGCAATGGTAAAGTACTTCTTTCTATGTGATGTCAGGAATTGCTATTCTGACAAGAAGCCTAAAAACCCATACTGCCACAGACAGATAAAACTTGTTTTTAATTTTACTGTTTCTTTAATATCTATATTAATAACTATATTAATAACTCAGAAATTTTAGAAAATGATTATTCATGTTTAAAGCAAGAAATAAAATATTAGCAATAGCTACAAGGATTCTCTTTGAGGAATTTCTCTAAACTTCTCAGGAAGGATTCTCTTGGATTAGAGATGGAGAAAGCAGATTAATCCAAAAAATATAGATTCAAAATGAAAAGAGGCCTTCTTAATTCAATTTTAATAAATAACCTAATATAAATTTCATACAAGTTTTATAAATACTATTTATACAGAAAAAATAGTTAATATAGCAGGCCAGAGACTGCTATCCATAGAAAAATCTACTTGTAAATTTACCGTTTGGTTGGTGTTTGGGAGGTTGGCTTTTGAGACACTCCCATTATTATTACCTGACTGATAAGGGTGGATCACTGTGCCTCAACTGTTGAACAAAGAATGTAGTTTACACTGAACCCCTACCTTCCTTCTGGGACTCTGGAATTTTGGTACATGCTAAAGCCTGCATGATGAACCACAATAAAAACCCACAGGTTCAGCTGAGTTTCTTTGGTAGACAATATTTCACACATGTGGTAACAACAACTAATAGCTAGAACAATGAAGTATGTCCTGTGTAACTCCATGGGGAGAGGGCTCTTGGAAGATTGAACCTACTTTTCTCCATACTTTATACATGTGCCTTTTCCCTTTGCCAATTTTGCTCTATGTCCTTTTGCAGTAATAAATCACAGGAGCAAATATGACTATATGCTGAGTCCTAAGAGTCTTCCCAGTCAATTGTTATATCTGGGATGAAACTGGGGACACTCAACTTCAAACTTTAATGGATAAAACTCATCCTACAGAGGTACGCCTGTTTTAAGCACACTGTTTCATATACATCGACAACTTGCAAGTGATAGCTTTAAGATGACAAAAGCTTAAAAGTCCTACCTCACTCAAAAGACTAAATAGAATAAACTTTTTGGATTACTGAAGAAATGATATTCAAAAGATGAAATATCATATTATGTAGATATAGTATTCATTAAAATTAAACAAATACAAACGCAAACTCAAAAAAAAAACAGTTTATGTTATAATTTAAGAAGTGTTTACAATCAAGGTATTCTTACCATGTGGTGTGATTGTTTGTACAGGCTTAGCAGGGGACCTCACATTCCATATGGTCAAGGTGCCATCTGAATGACTGCAAATAAACTGTTTTCCTTCATGATGCCAAGCAACAGAGTGAATAGCCTACAGAAGAAGGGTGAAGAATTTCATTTTTCAAATTTATTTAAATATCAAACCAATCATAAATGATTTTGTAATGAATTTTTATTTTAAATTCTTTTATATTTTTAGAGCTGAAATCAATGTTAACTTTACATTCCCAAAATTTAGCCTTCTTGAAATACAAAGAGATTTTATTTCATATTGAAATGTTTTAATTCCTTTCAATTATTTTACTTCTTAAGGAACATATGACAATGACATATATATTATTGACAAGTTTAGGAAAACAAAATGTATTCCTATAGTTTTTCAGAATAAATCACCACTAAATATAAATAAACAAGTTATTACAATGAATATCCCATTGCAAAAAGTAGCTGCACTGAGAGATTAGAAATTTTTTAAAAAATTAACTAAAATCCAAAGAAGTAAAATGTAGATTTGGAAATAAAAGTAATAAATAAATTTCAGAATGAACTTCAAGACATGTTCTCTAATTCTCACAGTAACTGTTGAGATAAGTTTTAATCTGAAGGAACCATCTTCTGGCCAGAAACTTTTACACAATTGAGCCTCTATCTGAAAACTATTTTTATATAACTAGAGTAGACTACCCCTGCATTTTTGCCCTATTATTATCATTATTTGTTAGTAAAATTTGTTTAAAAAAATCACTTCTCCAAATCACCTTCAAATTACTTTACATACATTTTCATTCTTAATAGTCCTGAACTGTTCTTCAGTAAACTGAGTAACTGCCTTTAATTCCATAAGTTCATGCTATTATGTCAGAATTTCGGTGCAGGTGTTGCCAGGGGTATAGTTTTAGACATTCCAGAAATTATTATATATAGAATTGTTCGTTACTAGTGAGTGTTAAAAATTTTAAATTTTGACAGAATACTACCTAAACTCTTCCCCAATATTTATGTTCTGTTCAATGTTATATAAATTACTTTTATGAAGGATATTGATTTATTATTTTTATTGAATCCAGGGCCTTGTGCATGTGAAGCAAGCACTCTACCAACTGAACTACGCCCCCAGCCCATTACTGAATTTGTTGTTTGAATCCCTCTATATTTCTGGAAAAATTCGTGATACCTTCTTTCTTATGACTAGTATGTGCAATCTGTATTTTTTATTTCCCTCATGATTCTCACTACATGTTTATCAATGTCACTGATTCTCACAAATAGTTAGCCTTTTACTCAATTTTCTCTATTGTTTTTCATTTCACTGATTTTTTTTTTTGCTCTTTATTATTTCAATTTTGATAGTTTACTTTGAATTAAATTTTCTCTTTTTCTTCTAGTTTCTTGTGGTAGAAACTGAGGTTGCTGATTAGAAAACTTTCTGGTTTTCTAATATAAGCATTTAATTCTACAGTGGCATCCCACAGACTTCAATACTATCTTTATTTTCCAGTTCAAAATACTTTCTAATTTCCCTTGAGTTTTCTCCTTTGACTTGTAGGTTATTTAGAAGTATGTTGCTTCACTTTCATATACTTGTAGATTTTTCCACAATCTTTTAATAACTCATTTCTAATTTAATTCTATCACAGTAAAATAACATTTGATATACTTTAATCTTCTCAAATTAAATGAAATTGATTTTATGGCAGTGAATATGGCCCATTTTAGTGAATGTTCCTATCTTAGTCTGTTATTAACTTAGCCCTACCATCCTTTTTTTTAAAGTACTGCTAACATTAATTTTTCTTCCTTTCTAACATACCTGTGTCTTTAGAGTATGTAGCTAATATGTAGTCTTGCTTTTTCTTACCTAATCTGACAATATCTACCTTTTAATTGGGGTATTTAAACCATTAATATGAAAACTGAGATAGCTGGGCTTAAATCAACCATCTTACTATTTGTTTAATGTTCATCCCATCTACTTTTCTAACTTTTCCCCTCTTCCTTTGCCTTACTTTGAATATTTTTAAAATTTCATTTCTCTTCAACTTAGCTTTTGAGTTGCTGGTATTGCTGCTTTGCTATTTCCTTTAGGATTAAAAATACACATTTTTACCTTGCCTTGGTCAACTGTTACATAATATTATACCATGTCAAATACAGTATAATAATCTTACAACAGTATTCTGTCTTTTGAGATGCACACTATTGTCCGTATTTTAATTCTACACGTCATAAACTCTATAATGCATTAGCGTGTGCGTTGTGTGTGTGTGTGTGTGTGTGTGTGTGTATGTGTGTGTTACTAAGGATTGAATACAAGAGTGTTCTACCATTGAGCTTCATTTCCAACCCTTTTTAGTTTTTACTTTGAGAAAGGGTCTAAATTGCTGAGGTTGCCCTGGAACCTGCAATCTTCTTGAGTCAGTCTCCTGCATCACTGGGATAAGAGGTACTTGCCACTATGCCCAGCTATACTGCATTGTTATTATATTTAATTTGAATAATAATGATTTCTTATAGAGATTTAAAACATAAGGAAACTTTTATATTACTCACATATTCCTTTTCAATAATTTTTTTTCAAGCCTTACACCTATGTACTAATCAATAATCAAATGAAGATTAGGTGTGGCAAGCCTTCTGCCAACTTCTGAAACTCTGTAGGCAGCTCTTTGCTCTATGGTACCTGGCAAATTTCCTTTTGTCTACAGAATCCTGTTCTATACTACCTGCTATAAAACTGCTGAAAACTATGGTTCCACATACAATGTTCAGTTGTTTTGCTTAAGGTGAGACAGTAAATCTAGTTCCTGTGGCTCACAATGGATTAAGAAAAGATCACTATTTAAATTTATAAAAACCAAAACCAAAACCAAAACAAGTCGGTTTTTAAATTATGCTTTCAATTCTACAAGAAACTTTCAGAGAAACAATAAAAACTCTTTATTCAAAAACAATCATTTTTTAATTTGAAGATCTTGATTCATGAGAAATAAATAGTATGACACTATGAATAAAAAGGAAATTACTTTTTGGTCAGGCATATTAAGCTAAATATGCAAGCATTTGCAAAGTATTTAAAGTACTGCTATAACTACCCAATGCAGTCTGTCATTTGAGTAACAATGTTTCAATAGGAAAGCACAACTCACATTTTATCTTAAAATAAGCAGATAAAACCACTTACACATTTCCTAGCAATTGCTTTATTCACTGAATTGAAAACCATAAATATTCCCAGTACCCAAATCATGATGCCAGCTACTGTTTCACATAACAAAAACAAAATAAAACAAAACAAACAAACAAACAAACAAAAACCTGCCATAGTTCCATGGCAAAATATCTTATTTTGCTGGGCACGGTGGTGCATGCCTGTAATCCCAACAGCTTGGGAGGCTGAGATAGGAGGATAGCAAGTTAAAAGCCAGCCTCAGTAAAAGCAAGGCAATAAGCAACTCAGTGAGACTATGTCTTTAAATAAAATACAAAAAATAGGGCTGGGGATGTGGTTTAGTGGTTGAGTGTCCCTGAGTTCAATCCCCAGTACCCCACCCCCAAAATAATCTTATTAAAGATCCGTAAGTATATTTTATTAAATCAGATAGCTATCTAAGAAAATAGGATTATCACCAGGACCCATGAGAATATATGGTTATCACCAAGACAGAGGTTCAGTGGCACAATTTGAAAAACAATATGGATAATAACTTTAACGGACTAATATACATTATATGGCTCAATCATTAAGTACACAGTGAAAATAAAATTAAACTGCTTCATCACTGAGATTCTTAGAAAACAATTTCTTTGGAGCAAATGCAGATTGATTATCTTTATTTGAAACGACTGAAAGCAGAAGTGTTTCAGATTTCAAAGTTTTTAGGATTTTGGAATATTTGCACAGATTTTACCCACTATATATCCCTAATCCAAAACCCCCAAATACTCCCTCCATATTTTGAATGGTGCTCAAAAAGCACCATTTTGGAGTAGTTCAGATTTTGAATTTTCAAATTAAGGATGCTTAATGTGTACCAAAATAAAGATTATGAATTCAGAATTTATTCTACTTCTGCTATATAAACTGTATTACTGTATAACCAAACAGCATAACAGGAAGTTTCTCTTTTACTAAAGTGTCCGAGCTATAAAGAAGAAACCCATTTGCAACCACATATGCATTAAAAGTTCTAGATCTTTAGCACCACAGACTGCCAATATTACTAACAGTTGATGGGGATCCAACTGATGGAAGAGTATCAGCATCATCTATGAAGTAGTATTGCTAAAAATGGAAAATGAACCTGAATTTGATCAAGCCTCATATGCCATCCAATTTACAGGTAATTTGAGGGGAAGGAAAAAAAAAGTCTTTAAAAAAAAAATGTTGGGGCTGGGGTTGGGGATCAGTGGCAGAGCACTTGCTTCGCACATGTGAGGCACTGGGTTTGATCCTCAGCACCACATAAAATAAATAAACAAAATAAAGATATTGTGTTCATCTAAAACTAAAAAATATTTTTAAAAAAGATGTTAAAGACAATGAGGATGCAGACAGAAAAATCGAGCATTTGGGAGACTAACTTGTCAAAAAATAAATGACCAAAAAGGAGGAGCCAAGTAAGGAAAGAAGGCGAGAAGTGAGTGAAGGGGCCTATAAATTAAAGAAGACTTAATTTAAAAGGCTTATAAATCAATCACAACCTTTATTCTGTTTATTATCATTCAGTTTTTGAGCATCTATTATTTGCCTTATTTGGACTATAAAGAAGGAAACTAAATAATATAACATTTATACAAAAGAAAAAATAGAATAAATTTACAAATTTACTTTTTAAAAAATATATATATACACATGTATATATGTATATACATATTTTAGTTGTTGATGTACCTTTATTTATTTGTATGCGGTTCTGAGAATCAAACCCAATGCCTCACGCATGCTAGGCAAGTACTCTACCACTGAGCCACAACCCCAGCCCTGAATTTACTTTCAAATACACATAAACTCTCAGGAAGAACACATGAGAAACTGATAACATGGTACCTACCTATAAAAGAATTAGGTCACAAAATGTGAGGAGTGGACAATTTTTGTATCTTTTGAATTATTTTAACAAATTAATAATGGGAGAACAAACTGCATTTTAGTGTAATTACATAGATTACCTAAACTAAAATCAACAAGTTCTTAGAGAAGGTATTTTGAATTAGAGAAATAAAACCAGCTTTTATTAGCAAAAGTAATGTTACCTCATCATATGTGTATCTATAGTCAGCTTTCTTTGATTTGAGGTCCCATAAGACTACTGTTCCAGATTCAAAGCCAATCAAAAGCTATAATAAAAGAAAAAGCCACATTATCTAGGGATGATTATCTACTATATAAAACATTTATTGGTTGATAATAAAAGTAACTATTATCATTCATATCCTTCAAGTATAAATTATAATATAACTAAATGCCATCATTGCCAGTTACTAATCACATAGATGGCAAATAAGAACACTGAATTGCATATTTATATGCCTTTGATAAGGAACTCAACATACATTTTGAAAAAGAAAAGAGTACAACCTAAGCACACATTTTCACTAATACATTTTAATAAATTACTAATAAAAATTAACATTCATATGTGCTTTAGAAATTATAAACTTTCCCAATTCTGCACATCATCAGGCAATCTCACTAAATCAATATATTTATTAGTTCTAAATCATACACAGCCTTGAATCTCTTCATGAGATTCAGATATATATTTCCAATGATGATATCATCACTTATCTTTATTAGAACCTCTAAGTAAACATATCCAACGTGAATTAATTACATCCTTCTCTTCCCAGTTTCTCTGGCATTCGTACTTGTCAGGTCTCTCACCATTTCTTATCACAACATTTATTCAGAAGTTCTAGCCAGAAACACAGGGATTATCTTTAACTCTAATTCCTCCCTCAACAGGTTAAAAAAAAAAGTAAATTTAAGATTACATTCTATTATCTTTCTAAATTATTTCCTTTTATCCCCAGTATCTCCATTGTGGTTCAAGATACACAGATCTCCTTACTAGTCTCCTCTACTCCACGCTTACTCCTATTTTAACCCATTCCATATTGGAGCTAGAGTACAGTTAAAAAAATGCAAATCAACAGTTATGTATGCTTCCACTTAAAACTTTTTAATGGCCTTATTATTATTTTTAGGGTAAAGTTCAAATTCAATAACAGGACCTCCTATAATGGTATATCTGTTTTCTTACCTTTCCAGCTTCATCCCTTACCACATTTAAAAATTAAATAACATTTCAAAAAATCTCTAAATTATACAAAATTTAAATTATATTTCAAAAAACCTCTCCATTATTAACTGGCATTATGAAGAAAATTTCAGGGAGATGAGATATAGAGATAATTCTAACATAAGGCAATAAATGAAAAGCACTATAAAAATTACATAACTAAATGTTAAAGAACTCCAAATCAAAAGAAAACTTTTTATACAATTTATCAAAAAACCAGGGAAAATATTTTGAATATGCCAAATATGAATTAATAATTTAAGTTTATTAAATTATTAAAATCATAAAAATATTAAAATAATAATAATAAAATAATTATTTCCAATAAACTATTAAATTTTACTTATGCTTTAGTGTATATTTGCTTTTGCAAATTACAAATCATTCTCATTCTTTTACTTCTTTTACTTGAATAACAAACCCTTAAATGGATATGATATACAATCTTTATTAGCAAGTCAACTTTTCAGTATGTGGTCCTAGAATAGTTTGCATGTTTAAAAATACAAAAGTCATGCATTTAAATAATGAAACTTTTTAAGTTAAAACTGTACCTTTCCCTCATCCATTGGATTATCACTTATATGGACAACAGGTCCTGGGTGAGATTTAGATGATCTAAGAAAAAAAAAGAAAAGATATGTTTTTCAATTAAAAAATTCAAAACAGACACATATTCATTACAAGAATAAATAAATAAAGATTTACTCATAAAGGAAGAAAGCAGTTCAGAAAGTAGTCAATAGTTGTTAGTAAGGATCACAATAGGAACCAGGGCAAATATGCTATAAGTTACATTCAAGTCAATACATGTCAACAAAATTTACAATTAAATACACTTTTTATGTAGGAAAGAATTTTCAATTTAGTCAAAGATTTCAGCAAAGAAATTCTATTCTCCTTATGAAAACCTTGAAGTTAATATTTTAAAATAGTGCAGCATTTAAACATTGATATTTTATTTTACTAGCCTCCAATTTGGGCATCTTGCCAAGTTCCAAAATTCTTGCCAGAAACAGGAAAAAATCTATTATATTTTTAAAAATTGACAATGTCACCTATACTTTTATCAGAGAAAAAGAAGTCATCTAGATAAGACTACGTCTGAAATGCTGATACATTAGCAAAAAGTATATCCCTTGTTCATAAATTCTGTAGGCTAAGAAACCATTCTACTTCAAGAAAGTCTAAGAAACTGTAGATACCTGAACAAGGCCTACCCACTAGATGTCATGATCAACTCAACAAACAGACTTGAAAACCTACCTTACCAAGAAACTGACATATGCTAATAACATTCCTGCCACAGGAAGAAAAACTAGTCTTAATACACTATTACAGCTACAAAGACACATTTAGAAATATGTCACAAAATTATCCTTATGTCAAAAAGACAAATATTATGGGATGCAAAACAAGACTGTTTAAAAATAAAGCAAACACTGAAAAAACATCTTGTTAATATCCTTAAACATTTGTTCATATCCAAACAACACAAGAAAAAATGTGTAAAAAGACACAAAAAAATCTTTAATGAAGAGTGAAAAGTTAGCATGAAAGATCGTTAGGGACAACAACTCAACCCAGTTTTTGTTAATACTGGTAAATAAAGAAAAAATCATCACTGAATCAAAATTAAGTAAAAATTAATCCATAATTAACTCTGTAATACATTCACTTTAGCAAATATCTGCATTATATTTATTATTAAAACATATCAAGAATTAGTTTAGATCAAGATCATCTAAATTCTGGCAGCAACCTATCTGTGAATCATGACAAACATTTAAAAGAAAAATTTTAAATATTAAAGAATAGAAAAATAGTGTTCTTTCACTTATTAATAATAAAGACTATCATTAAACTTGTTTTACAGTTTACACATATTTGAATACATGTACATATAATGGTGTATATTTATCTATTTAAATATATAAAGCACTTAAATTTACAAACTTCTATGGCAAAAGGATAATATTTACAAAAGACTAATAAATCCTAATTAGATATCAAGACATCTGACACATACTTAATTTCATATGAATTTACTGACTCGCTATTATATAATGATATTATCAGATTGGACACTGATACTTTAATATATTGAACATTTGTTCAAACTCACAGTTCAATGGCTTTATTCCACATAATGACGTAGCCTGAGAGTGTGAAGGACTCCACATTGACAATATGTATATTACCTCTTTCGGTGCCAACATAGAGCCACTTACTCTGGAAAGGCAGATGGCAAAATGTAACCCTTCAAGAGAAAATACATGCAAAAAGGAAATAAGAAAAATGTCTGCCAAGTTTTGCTGACTCTATTAATGAGTCAATTATGATGTAATGATTCAAGAGAAGCAGAAATAATATAAAACCACTAGATATATCTACTCATTGTTATTAATATTTGATTATTTTAGTTCAACTTACACAAGGACATATAGTAAACAGCATGAAATGATTGAAAAAAGGGGAGTTTTGAAGTTAGAATATTTCAAATCTCACTACGTCACTCACTGTGTAACTTTAACCCACAAGCTTTAATTCCAATAACCCTGGTGAAAATTCATAATGATAATACACAAATAATGTACAATGATAATAATTGCTGCAAGACTATGAATACTAATACTATGCATTAGGCAAGATAAAATATAAAGAATGTATATATGATCGGAATTCTACTAGATTTATAGATTAATTTGGGGAGAAGTGATATTTTAAAGCTTTATTATTCTTTCGTATGAAGTCCTGCATTTGTTTAGAACTTCTTTCATCCTTCAATGAAACTAATATTTTCTCCATACAGACCTTACATATATTTTTTCATGATCTGCATTTTACCCTTTTTCTTTCCATTTCCCTTTGTGTAATTATGCTTTAAGTTTATATAGTACAATTGAAGGATACATTTTGTTGAGTTGATTTTAAGTTCAATCTGAAAATCTCAAAATTTTAGTAGACAAATCTGGCATATTAACAATGATCTTGACTACTGATATTGTTGAACTTATTTCTTCCATCTTTTTATTCTCATCATTTTATGTTTTGATGAACATTACTGATTCATTTTCTTCATTCATTTTTCCCCTCTTCTGTTGGTTCTAATGTTTTATATTTTCTGTTCTTTTAGTGGTTATTCTTACACTTTTAAAACACATGTATAACTGGATAGTTTTCTAACATCTGAAAAAATAATGAGTGGGGGTGGGCAGAAGTGTTAGGTAAGTGCTCTATTTTCTGAGTTCTTTCAAAGGTGACAAAGTTGTCAGTGAACACATACGTAACAGTAGTCCCATAAGATTGTTGCCTGTGCCATCTTCATTTAAGTACAGTTTATGATGTTCATATTAAAATGAAATCAATTAGCAAAACATTTGACATGACATATCCTTATCATTAAGCAACACATGACTGCATTTGTTGCAGTGATTTTTTAAAAAATATTTATTTATTTGCTTTAGTTGCACACAATGCCTTTATTTCTACGTGGTGCTGAGGATCAAACACAGGCCACACATGTGCTAGGTGAGCGCTCTACCACTGAGCCACAACCCCAACGCCAGCAGTGATTTTTAGATACCAAATCTGTAAATTTTTTTTTTTACTGCTCTGTAATAAATTACCACAAACTTAGTGGCTTAAAACAACACCCATATATTATTCCACAGTTGCTTTTGGTCAGATGTCTAGACACTGCATGCCTCCGGTTCTCTGCTCAGGGACTTACAAGACTAAAATCCAGGTACAGCCAAGTGGTATTCCTCTATCCCTCTATCCCTCTCTGGAAGTTCTGAGAAAGAATGAATCTACTCCTAAATTCATTCAGATTGCTAGTAAAATCCAGCTTCTTAGTTATAGGACTGAGTCTTCCCTCTTCTTGCTGTCACAGAGTACATTCTCAGCTCCTACAGGTTATTTAGTATTCCTCATTATGTGATCCTCTATATCTTCAATGCCAGCAAGATAATATCTAGCATCCAATGAATCCCTCTCACTCTCTGCAACTTTTACTGGGAAGAATCCAGGACATTTTGAAAGATCGCCTGATTAAATCAGTCTTACTACAGATAGTCTCCCTATCGTAAAATCAACTAATTTTGGAACTTATATCAGCAAAATGCTTTCTTACCTAGATGAATGAGTGTTTAAATTATGAGAAATATGTATGTGTATGCCAGAGGCAGGTACTTTGGGACTCACCTTAAAATTCTATCTGAGTATATGTGTAAGAGTAGAATTACTAGGTCGTGGAATATGTGAATACTGCCAAAAATTTTTCCAGAGCGATTTTAACATTTAAACTTCTCACCGGTTTGTTATAAGAAATTTGGTGGTATTACACAATCTAGCCAATATTTTAGTCACTTCTGATGTGTGGTTGTGGTTTTAGTTGGTATTTTCCTGAAGACTGACTTTTGTGTTAAAAAAAAAAATGAAAAGACAACATTGATTTTTTTTTTAATCATACGTTTTACAATAAACCTCTAAAATCGCATTCATTCATATTGTATATGTCTGGGCTCTTGATTTAATGTAAGTTGTTCAAGCCATTTATCATTTTTCTTATCCCAAACCTAGCATAATCCCTAGTATACAGGAGGTACCTAATGTTTGGTGAACTGAACTTAATTTAGCTTCTAATACATAAGTATTTTTTTTTTTTCATTTTCAAATTTGAAGCACTACTTCCATTTATATTTCTTCTAAGCCAACCAATAATAGTACAGGAGTCAGTCCTTTCAGCAATCTAAGTTACAATTTGTCTGGGCTAATAATGCATTAGTACAGGTAGAAAAATTATATATGCCGTAACATTACCTATTATTAATCTATTTCACATTTTTTTTGCCCTAAACATAAGAAAGTATTTTCACTTATTCATTTACTTATTTATTTTTAATAGGACTTAGCTTATTCTGTTCATTAATAGAATTAAATTTTTATTATATTCACCTTTGGTTACATATCCCCTTTTCCATATAATCTTTTTATACTGTTAATACATTTTAAGGACCTTGGCAAATAGACCAGTCCCTGGCCCTTCTCTTTGTCTAAATTTCTTAGTTATCATGGATAATTATTCTATGAAGTTAGATCTTTCCTTTTACTGTTTCAGAGTCATCAAATTGTAATGATCTTTCCTCTGAATATTAAAAAAAAAAAGTTTTTTTTCTCCTTTTTAAATTTTGTCTGAATAAATGGTTCTCTATATGCACAATTCCTTAAATAATTCATTATTTCCATATCAACAACTAATTCTCTTTCTGGATTAGAATTAGACCAAGTATAGTAAAGTCTGTCTTCCTAACAGTCCAAGGTATCATTCCATTCCGATGTTCTAGTCTTTAATTTCGACTCATCAAAATCACTCTCACTTTTAATGCTTGTAAACTTTTCATTAAACTGCTTTCAAAGAAAACTATTTTGACAATATGATATAATTACCATAGAAACTGTAATTCTAGGTCTTCAATTTGTTCCAATATTGTGATTAGTTTTCTGCTTGCTTAATATGTGCAGTGAATTAATTCAAAATCTTGTTAAGACCTTTATAGTTGTTGTTGTTGTTTTTTTTTGTTGTTGTTTTTTGTTTTTTTAGGATTGGTATTTGGCCAAATTCTCTTTTATAGCTATCTTAGTTTAGCCCTGTTCATGCATATACTGGGCAAATTACAAGTTTTATAAATATGCAATGCACAGTATTTAGGCAATATTATGATAAAATAATGATCAATGAGTTTTCTTTCTACATTGATTTATTTATGCTACTAAAAAAAACTGATGTTAAGCAGTTCAGCCAGTTCCTGAAGTAACTTATAAGAACTAATTCTCCCATTGTTGTTTGGTATCTGCATGGATTACTCCATTTGTCAAATGGCTATTTTTTCTTAAAAGAACTCTGAGCCTGGTGTGGTGGCACACACCTGTAATTCCAGAGCTCAGGAGGCAAAGGCAGGAAGAACACAAGTTCAAAGACTCAGCAACTTAGGCATGCCCTAAGCAACTTAGTGAAATGAAAAATACAAAATGAAAAATACAAAAAGGACTAGGGATATGGCTCAATTGTTAAGCACCCTTGGGTTCAATCCCTGGTACCAAACAAACAAACAAAAAAGACTTTGAACATGAATGCTCCACTGATATTTCAATTATATGGAAATTTTGATTATTAATATATTTAATGTAATATTCTATTTTCCTTTTCTTTAGAATACAGGCATGTTTATTTATTCTCTAAAGTTAAATTATATTACCTGTTGTCAAATGAAAGAGTCATATACAAACTGTAAATCAGAGTATTATTAACAAAAAGCCTTTAGAAATGCATAAGACTTAGCTATTCGGGTGTTTAATAAACTTATGTGGAAAAATCTATTCTATAAAATATCAATAGAAAAGTTTTTATGACCACTGAGAATAAATTTTCTGTGAAAGGATATCATCAACAATAAAGAACTATATGATCAAGAGATAAAAGTATCAGACAATAACAACAGGTACTAAACAGGAAAGTCTACATATATAATCTAGTCCTCAAGTCTTAAAATGCTCTATATTGTTATTTCAAAGCTTGTGCAAAAATTTAACAAGGTTAAGAATATTGGTCATACTAACTTAATAGTGATGAAAAAAGACCAGCAGAGAGTTGTAATATCAATTCATGTCTTCTCCCTAATTAAATGTCCTTTAAAGGGGGAAAAAATACAAGCCAAATGGAACATATTCTCATACTGCAACTACCAGAAATAATTTTATTTATCAAATTCCCAGTTTCAACCAAAGTCAAAGAACTATTTCTTTATACATATAAACCCAACAAGGCATAATAATGAGGTAGACCAAGATCAAGCAAGAAGATATTAGTTTTCTAGGGTTGCCCAGAACAAATTATCAGAAATGGGGTAAAATAACAGAAATTCATTCTCCCATGGTTCTAGAATCTAGATATCCAAAGACAGGGTGTCAGCAGAGCCAAGATCTACCTGAGGCTCTAGTGGAGAATCTGCTACATGCCTCTTTATTAGCTTCTTAAATTACCAACTATACCTAGCCTTGCTTGGTTTATGAACTCATTACTCTGAGGGTATAGGGTGTTCTCTCTGTTTATGGTATATGTCTTCATCTCTTGTTAAAAGAACACAGATTAGTGCCCACCCTAATAACCCTTTCTTAACATGATTACATCCACAAAGGTCTTAACTTCCAAATCAAGTCATGTTCACAAGTACCAGGGGTTAAGATTTCAACATATCATTTTGGGGGCAGAATTTGATCCATAGCGGGGGATGGTGCAGTAAAGGCCAGATCTCTAAAGTTCTCCACTAAGACATCCCTTTTAGGCAATGAGGATTCAGATGCTATAGGTATTATTGTTGGCAAATTAGTTAATATAGTAAAAATTATATGACTAGTGGATCATTAACAGGAACTGAGCCTGGCAATTGGCACAAAAACAACTACATGAAAATTGAGGAAATTTAAACTTCTGTGTCTTTCATCAACTTTCAAAATGTTTATTTTTTCTTCTGTTTGCAGATTTTAAAAAATGTTTCTATCTTTTATTCTGGTTGGTTTTGGCCTATTTCGCTTTTAGAACCAAATTTTGCATACATACAAATTGAAATGCTAAAGTCCTAACCTCCAGTAACTGAGAACATTACAGTATTTAGATATAGTACCCATAAAGAGGTAATTAAGGTAAAATTACCTTAATTTTAGGGCTCATACAAGTGAGCCCTAATCCAATATGATTGGTGTTCTCCTAAAAAGAAAAGACTAGGATACACACACACACACACAAAAAAAAAAAAAAAAAAAAAAAAAGAAAAAGAAAAAAAAAAACACACACAGAAGATCACATAAGGTGACAGGGAAAGACAGCCATTTATCTATAAACTAAGGCAAGAGGTCTCAGAAGAAACAAATGTAGTACCTCTAGAACGGTGGGGAAGTAAATTCATTATTTAATCCTCCCACTCTGTGGTAGAATTAGCTGACTGCTAACCAAGGACAATTAGTTGGCTCTTAACCAAAGAGAGCATTCATAAGTCTGTGTTATTACTCAAATCAAAATCATTCTAAGAAAGTTGAAATTGATCATTTCTTTAGTATGAACAAAGGTTATTTTATTGGGCATCTTAAGAAGTTCAACTTATCTTAGTTTTGACCAAGATCTTAAGGGCAAGGCCCAAATCTGTCTTGTTTATACTGTCAAGTATATGCTCAGCAGCTAGCACCAACCTGTACATAATAGTCATTACATTATCTATAGAAGAAACAGGAAGAGGTGAATAAAACTGTCCTAATGTGTAAGAGAAATAAAATGGTAAAGATTCTGAGTCTTAAAGGAAATTTCTTCTGTAAATTGAAAACCATCACTTAAAGTAGTAAAGTAACTTCCTTAAGTTCATATAGTTTAATCAAGAGTTGAGACTTCAATTCCTATATTTTTCCTTAAACATCATAAAAATGAAATCATACCAGAATATATCCATATTATGGGGCTGCACAGCAATGTGAATATACTTCACATAACTGAACTGTATGCTTAAAAATTATAATGGTAAATTTGATGTGTACTTTACCACAATTAAAAAAAAATCAAAACTGGAACAAAAAATCCCTGTGACAAAAAAAATACAAATTTAAATAGTTATATATAATTTCTATTATATTTATAGATATATCTACTAAAATAAATCTGACTACATATGAAAATAAGATAATGAGTAAAACACTTAAATTTAACAATTATTCAAAATCTTATGAAATAACATCTTATTTCATAAGATTTTTCCTACCTTACCTAGCATTAAAAGTAAAAATGCAAATGGCATGAAAGTTAAACACAGTAATTTAACTAAGTTAGCCCAAATCCATTCTGGAATGAGGGGAAACTAAGTTATTTTTATTGTGCTTCTATGTCAACAACAAAAGTAAGCAGTGTGGTAGCCATTACAACCATTCAAAAATAATCCGGTCTTCTCTTTTCCTGTGTATTTTGCTGAAATCAGGGATAGCCATGTGATATGCTCTGGCCCTTGAAATTAGAGAGGAAAAGATGATCATCTCCAAGAAGAAACTTGTATTTTAGCACATTCTTTTTTCTCCTCTAGTATGGTGACTGGTAGTATGTTAAAAACTGGCTGACCTCAGCTAGGATTCCAGAGCAAAGACAACAATGAGAACAGTGTTCCCAGCAAGCCAAAAAGGACATACAGAGTAAGGAAAAATAAACCATTGTATTAAACCACTGAGGTTGTGAGATACTGACACAGCACAGCACAGAATACATCCTAACTGAAAAGGAATCTAAACACTGAATATAAAGCACTAGTATAAAAAAGTAAAATGGATTCCCACAAATGAAGAAAGGAAGGATGGGCAGGGATGACAGGATTCTACCCTTCCTCTGCCAGGGGAAGCTGCTTTGACACAAAGCTTTGACACAATCCATCAGAGTATAGATACCAGGGCATTACTCAAAGTCCTGCATGCCACAGAGCTCAGGCTTAAGGGCAAAACAAGTACTGCTTCTGTAGTGTAGACAGGTTTGAAGAGCCCAGAGAAAGCTTTTATTCTACCCTTCCCCTTCCACTTGCAGCCAAGTACTGAGGAAAACTAGACTCCTCTGAATGCTAACTTTATTCTTTCAGCCATGTGAAAAAATCATCAGTCTTGAGAAAATTTAACAATGTTTGTCAGTGAAGTACCAGGGCCCATTCCTTGGCATTTTATGTTCAACCACTACCACACAATTGCCTAACAGACAATTTCACCCAGAGAACTTATTTAAGAATCAGAATCAGTTACTGCCGGGCGTGGTCGTGCACGCCTGTAATCCCAGCACTTTGGGAGGCTGAGGTAGGAGGATCACAAGTTCAAAGCCAGCCTCAGCAATGGCGAGGCACTTAGCAACTCAGTGAGACCCTGTCTCTAATAAAATACAAAAAAGGGCTGGGGATGTGGCCCAGTGGTCGAGTGCCCCTGAGTTCAATCCCCAGTACCACACACACACACACACACACACACAAAGAATCAGTTACTCCTGCTACAGTTTCTTGTTTACTACTCCTTGTTTACTACTCCTACCAAAGGGGAACTGAACTTTGAACAGGATCAACTAGCTTCCGCTGACCAGCTAAGTGACCAAATTACAGGGCTCAAAATTGGGAAATTCATCAGCTCATTTCATTTGTAACTTTTAGGATCATTATAAACAACAACAGAGTTGTGCCCTGGCTAATAGCAACCTACCCCAAAAGGAACTGGTGAACACCATGAGGCTTCATCCACTGAGAACAAGAGCCATTTTCCTGGACTTCACAAAAAGGCAGCTTTTGTTTGCCAAGATATGCCTATAGGCACCCTACAGACTGGCTTACTATTCCCCGTACTTGTTTACTAGAATTTCTTGGAGATCTTCTTTAGAAGTATTTTAAGAAGCACTCAATTTCTGACCATCATCAACTCCTGACCATGGGTCTACTTGAGATTTGATCCTTCTTCTGAGATTTAGCATGATAACCTGCAGTGAGTATATTTATGAACTTGGACAACATATTGTGACATTCCTGTGTGCAGTGAGAAAAATGGACATGTCTCTGGTAAATAAGGAATCAGATATTCTTTTGCTGCAATTCTTGCCTGACTTGCCTCCTTTGTGGAAGCTGGGTCAGAGGGGCCGTCAAAGAACCCAAAGAAAAAGGTATTTCTCTGCCTGTATGTCATTATTTCGTGCCAGCCCAGTTCACCTGGAGTGAGCCTGACTGGTTGAGTTGTGTGTCACGACAATACTACATTGTTATAAAAATGATTACAAAATGGGGCAGTTGGGGTTGTGTCTCGGTGGTAGAGCGCTTGCCTGGCATGTGTGAGGCACTGGGTTTGACTCTCAGCACCATATATAAATGAATAAAATAGAAAATAAAGGTCCATAGACAACTAAAAATCAGACTACAAAAGATTTAAATGTGCTAGTATAAGAGGATCTATCAGCTGGGCATGGTGGCATACGCCTGTAATCCCAGCACTTGGGAGGCTGAGGCACTTAGCAACTGAGCGAGACCCTGTCTCTAATAAAATACAAAAAAGGGCTGGGGATGTGGTCCAGTGGTTGAGTGCCCCTTAGTTCAATCCCCAGTACCAAAAAAAAAAAGGATCTATCAGATAATGTTATAAATGAAACAAGTTAAAGGAAGACTTTAATGGTTTCTCTATCATAAAAAAAAAAAAAAATGAGTTACAGAGAGCTTTTTGCTCTTGTACACAGACGGTAAGTATTTTTAAAGGGACACAAATAGAAATTTATATGCTTGCTTCTAGGAAGGAAGACAGATCTGGAAAGGAAGCAATCTTTCCTTCACTGTATACTCTTATATTTTTTAATTAGTTTTTAGATTATGCATAAAGTTCATCACACAAAAAAATCAAAAAGTAAAATTCAAAGAAAATGCATCAAAACAGAATAGCAAATGTCCTATATACTAGATGAGAGTATCCTTACCTTTCTCGGCAAAATTTAAGTGAATGTAGTATGGCAGGCCTTTTTTGACGTAAATTCCATAAGTGTAAGGTGTCATCAGCCAAGACACTCACAAGAGCTCCCTTAAAAAAAAAAGTATATTTTATATATAAGTACATTTTATAAACATTAATGCAACCAAACATTTGCTAAAAAAAAATCTCATTCTTAAATTTCAAAACGTTTGCCAACAGATTTGCTTCTAAGAAACATTTACCTTACCCAAACTCTAAATAGCAGATGTTAAGAGTATACTGCATATATGTATGTAATTTAATGTTTCAACTTCAATAACTTCAAGTATAACTTAATATCTTATGAAACAAAAGTATAGTAGTATATAGTAGGATATATATATACACATATACATATATACATACACATATATATATGAAACTAAAGATTGGATCATAAATTAGTTGGTAACTACAATAAATATTTCCTAGACTAACAGAGCAAAAAATGATATGAAATAACCTTATTCACTTGGCTTAAGGTAAATCCTTATGACTAGATCACAATTCTACTAGAAATGGTAGGCAAAACAAAAACAGCATTCTGCACATCTTCAATGTCTGAGTGGTTAAAAAATGTTTGACTAACTTAGAAAGTTAAAATATCTGATGCTATTAAATGCTATTATTTATGAGGAAGAAAATAATGGGCAGTATAAGACTCATCCAGGTGGCTCAGTCTAACCCCAGACCCAATAAAACAGAATTTTCAGAGTAAAAACCTTTGCAGGTACATTTCATAAAAATTTCCAGAGATGACAGTGATATGTATCTCTAGACTAGGGTTGATTGATTAAGACATTTAAACATTTTTTCTCAAAAGGAGAGTAATAGCTGGCTACCTTATTTGCTCTCACACTCTCTGATCTCATATATACAAGTTGTCTTTACCTGAGGATTTAAAAACTCTCCCATTCTTTAAATATCTGGGCTGACACTAATCTGATCCAAAGTGTACTCTTGTCTGACAAAATTGCTTTATACATGCCATTTCTAGAGTAATTTTAGCCACGTCATTTTTTTGGTCTTTGTCTTTTTCTGAGCTCAGTTTTATTTTTTATGATAAATTCACCTTTTCTCAAACTAAACCAATTAGTCTTGTTTTGTTTAACGGAAGTTTATTGCCCTGGTTTTCTTTCTGCTGTCTTTACTCAGAGGCCAGTTGTTCAAGGGTTAACTCTCAAATACACTAGAAAAAGAAAGAGATCTTCTCCTCTGAAGAGCCCTAAGCAGGAAAATAAAAATTGGTAATGGTGGAATAAATCTGCCTCCATGAAGGACACAAAAGACCAAGTGAACCTTTGACTTCAGCATCCACCATGACTAACAAGACTTTATTCCTAATGTTCCAAACTTCACAGGCTCTATTTTAATTCCTAAAGGGCTAAATCTGACAGTCTATATAATAAACCCTTACAGCTCTTTTCTATTCTACCAGTGGAAGACATATCTAGGAAAAAGCTATAAAATCATTTCTGCTAGTTTTCATGTATATATGTGCACACCTGTGTATTTTAAGTTGTGTCTACATGTGTGCTTGTGTCTATGTATCATGTACATGGTACCAAAAATTGGCATATAGATAAGGAACTCTCAT
Source organism: Tamias sibiricus (assembly GCA_025594165.1). Classification (NCBI taxonomy): domain Eukaryota; kingdom Metazoa; phylum Chordata; class Mammalia; order Rodentia; family Sciuridae; genus Tamias; species Tamias sibiricus. The sequence continues at coordinate 132,105,711 of CM046666.1, read as the reverse complement.
ACAATTAAAATCTGGATCCAAATACCCTTCAGTTAAAATGGTTAAAGAGATTTAAAACAAAAATTTTTAAAGGTGTTTAAAATTCTAAAAGGACACATTTTTTTTTTCCAGATGATCAGCCAGTGAAGGGTGGTGTTTCTATAAAATGTTTATAAAGTGTAATGTCCATTCCTTCTAGGATTTTTCTTCAACAGAAAAGGATGGCTTAAAATGTTAACTAAACTTGGCTTTCATGGGTAACCTAAGTTAAAAATGGGTAAATCAGATTTAACACAAATGGGATAAACATTATAAATGTGTTTTTTTAATTGTTGGCCAATGGAAAAACAGTTTAAGATTGTTTTGTTTCTGGGTCTTCAGTAAAAGCAAGATAATTAAGGGTTAAAATTCTACTTTCATGTATGTTTTACATTCAAGGATTAAAAGGGAAAAAAAAAATCCTCAAAGGATGATAAAACACTCTGGTTTTATTTGGACTCAATAACCTTCAGTATTCTGACTCAAACTTTAGGCCCCCTCAAGGCCAACACTCAGAACTTCTGACTCCAGGAATGATGCCAACAATAAAGGGAAAGGAGAAACTGAGCCAGCTGCAGTGGTTCCCACTCCTCCACCTTTCCTGTATCCTTTACTATCAAAGCTAAGAATAAGTTTTCTGTTTTAAAGATTCCTGACTGCCTGTCAGCCCAGGTTTTGGTGAGCCTCTCTTGTCTGTTTTTCATTTCTGTTACTGGCCCTTTAGGATGTGGGCCATATTACACTGATCTTACCAGTAGTCTCTTAAAAATATCTTGGCTAAATGGGCCACCTATAGGTATGGGCCTGTTTAAAAGAAAAAAAAATGTTTCACTATAATACTTTCTGGCTGTCAAATGGTTTTCTGGATAATCATACAATCTTACAGTCAGGGGTAAAGTATATAGAAGATTCTGTATGTACAGATATTTATGCAATTACATGATAAGGAGTCTGAATAGTCAGGAACTAGGTTGAAGGGGCCAAAATGCACTGTCTGAGATGCAAGAATAGCAGGACACCAGAAGAAAGGGTTAAATCCTTTTAACCCAGTGCTGGCAATCCCAGCATTGTTTCTCAGGCTGGTCCCAGAAAGCTGCAGATCACCTCACTGGGGCCTCCTTCTTTGAATATCAATATGCCTATAAGAAAAAGGCCCAGAATCTGGGCACCATTGACAGTGGTGAACTCACTTAAAGTTGAGGCCAGGCTCAAAAACATCCTGAGCTCAAACCTTGACTGCAACCTGGGAAAAAAAGATTAAACAAGAGTTTTTTGTATATACTAGATTGTCTGATCCCTCTCCTGGGATGAAATTTATTGTGCAAATTAAATGCATAGACAATATTCATAAGGATTGTTTTAGAATATAAATTTAAGAAAGGGTCTGAAATTAGAAAAGATAAAGGAAAGTTATAGGTACGGAAATATATTTTTGGGAATGGAAAATTAGAAGGTAAAGGAAATGTACTTGATGAGAGAATGTTTTATCTAGTTAAGTAATATTTTTGAGTAAAAGTCCAAGATGAAAGAGAAAACTAAGGATGTAAAAAAGTTGCAAAATGTCTAAGTTAGTTACACAAGGTGGAGGGTGAATTTCGAAGAATTTGTGTGTGATTAATTGGCTATAATTAGCACAATCAGTTTAAGGCTAAATATTAATGTACTGGTATAAACCAAGATTTAATTATCTGTATTTAAGTAACAAGGGTCTGCTCTTATCTATCAAGATAATTTCTTGTGTCTGTTGGGTTTTATTATTTAGGGTAGCTAATGTTAAAGTGATTAAGGTTTGTATAACTCTAGTTAAACAACTGTCATTTTAGATTATTATACTTACACTATGAATTCTAAATTTTTCTTAAAAGTTAATCTTGGTTAATGTAAGGACATTAGTGTAATTGTGATGCTATTATTGGCTTCTTTGTATATTAGATGTATTCATGTCCCCCAAGAATACAAGTCTTTAGGTTTAGGAGAGCACTTTGCCAAGCCGTTGTTCTCCAAACTAAAGTTGTCTGTAACACTGGTCTTTTACAGACTTATATAAAAATAACAAATTTAGTTAAAAATCTATTTGTCATTTGATATTCTGTAATTAGATAAAAATAATCTGTCATAAGTTGTAAAATTTTGTGTTACTTTTTACATTGGGATGGGAACTTTAATGTATTTTTGAAAGACAATATGAGAGAATGGTTTATTTAAAGGTTCACAATATGGGATGTGAAGACATTTTGCTATTTTCCCACAAAAAGGCTTAAAAGCTCTCTTAGCCTGTTTGATCCATGTTTCAATGTGATGTGAAATTATGTTAAGTGATTCATATAGACTCAGGAAATGATATATGAAAATGTTGTAAAATAATATTTGAGGAAGAGATAAAGATCAGTTTCAGAAATAAAACACCTTACCTAAGATTTAGCAAGAGGCCACCTTACTTGAGTTCAAAGACTCTGCCTCTCACCTTACTTCATTTTAGCATAACCACTCATGTTCATTTGAAGTTAATTCAAAAAATAGATATTTGTTATAAGGATTACTGTGATTTTAAAATAAAAAGGAGGGCTGGGGTTGTGGCTCAGCGGCAGAGTGCTCGCCTTGCAAGTGCGCGGCCCGGGTTCAATCCTCAGCACCACATAAACATAAATGCATTGCATTGTGTACAACTAAAGTAAATAAATAAATTTTTTAAAAATATAAAAAATAAAAAGGAAATACAACATATAGCTAAGTAAAGGTTTGGGATTGCAAAAATTATGTTTCTTGGTTCATACTTATTATACAAACTAAGTGTTTTTACTCTTATGAACAAAATTGCTGGTCTCTGTTTTCATCATCATATTCATTTATTTTGTATTAATCTCATTCCAATACTCATGTCTTCTTGTTACTCTCATAGAAGCACCCACCTCCCAGATGACTTTACAACCTGTTCTTTCCAAACCAGACTTTTACCACAGACCCCTCGACCGACACAAAACATTTCTAAAAGGGAACCCAAACTGCTTGCCTCATGCTGCCCTCTGTCAGCCTGAAGCAGCCAGAGTGATCATTGCCCTTTTCCCCTTATAGCAGTAAGGGTTCCCTTACTCAGAGGGAAGAATAAGACCAAGACAAAGGACAAGTAGTTGATAATATTTAATTTAAAACAAAGAAAAAAGGAAATGGGGTAGATAGCAATCCCCATCACCAATGCTTTGGCACAAAATATTTCAAGAGCCCTCCAGGATCAACAGACTATTGATAATAAATTTGAAGCTAAGTTGAATGCCCTAGAGGCTACTGTAGTAGTCTTGGGTAATCAGATATAAAGTCTTAAGGTCAAGCAAAAATTATGATGTGGTGTCTCTTATTAGTTTATTTGTGTAACACCTGTTCCATACTTAAGCTCTAATGGGATTGGGAAAAGATAAAGATGCATCTATTATGAATTTGGAATCATAAAAATGTTGATTTAGATCTTTTACAACTATACCATTATATCCAAGTCATGCAAAAAAGTAAGATTCCTATGTTATCTCCTGCCAGTTTTATAAAAAAGCTGTTAGATGATTTGAATGATTTAAATCTTTAAAATATACTAAAATATACTGCATGGTATATGTTTCCTTGCTCTTTATTCTGTATTGTTTTCTTGTAGTCAGTTCGTTGGACAAGTTCCTGTTTTAGTACTTCATAGTAGACATGCATTGATTACATTTAAAAATAAAAAAGGGGGAGATGTGGAAAGTGGTGACTTGGATCATGGTCTCTGACTGCCTTGTGGCTGTGGCTGTGTTTGTATTGGGAATTTCTGTGCAAAGTTGCAGGATAAACTTGCGTAGTTGCTGTAGTGATGCCCTGCCTGAGGAAGCTCTGTGCAAAGGCACAGAACTATGTCAGTCTTGACCTTGAGCTCAGATACCAGCTGCCAGGGAAAGAAAATTCTGAGCATAATAAGATAACCACAAGTGCTGCAATATTCAAGTCTGTCTGCTTTGCAGAAATGTTCCCACAAATAACCTTCTGGTGATAAAACCTGATAATAAACCTGCTGTACTAGCTCTGGGTCTTTATTCTTCAATCAGAGTTTGGTGTCCCACCTGGTCCCAGCTTTCTCTTTGTAAGTGTGTATGTCTTTAACGCCCCATTGCCCCTCACCTGTTTCTAAGATTTGGCTATGTGAGTCCACATAGAGGAAGAGTATCTACCTTTTATATTACTTTCAAAAGATTTGCAATCCCAATCCTTTATGTTATTATGAGAAATCTTAAACTGTCCCCATTTAAAATATAACAAATTAAAATAAAAAAAAAATGGATGTAAAATAACTATTTAAAAAAATGAACACAGACTCCAAAATAAAGGTCAAAGAAAATTCGATCAATCCAAATATTAAGGTTTATAAAGCAATAAAATAATTGCCCTGCTTAAAAATAAAGAGTTACTCATCCAATCCAGGATGATTAAAACATCTGTCAAAAATAAGATATACATCAAACTACATCTACCAGTCCTTTCCACCTTCAAACCTCTGAGGGGTAACTCTATTTTGTAGATCCTACTGCTGTAACATGACAACTAGAAACCTGTCTGACATTCATAAAGTACAGATACTCTCCTTCCTACTAGAAAGCATTCTCTTATCTATAACACTCAGAACCTGAAAAAGATAACACAATTACAAATTATTAGTATCACAGTATTACTTAATTTTTTATCATCCTTAGAATTTTACTTCCATGATGCCTTTTTAAAAATTCTGATGTGAATATTTATCAAAATCTAGAGGTATTTAAATACGTATTTTCCTATACTTTACAAATTTATCCAATATATCTTAAGGATTTCAGGGAAAAACAACATTCATAAACTATCCTCATATCTAAGGAGTTCATCAGAGCCCTTTCTGGAGCAATTTCTCTTCTTCCCTTCTATGACCAGCTTTCCTTGCCTGTTGCCATTTACAGTGAAGATCTATTCTCAGAGCTGCTCATTTAGGTTTTAAAAACTGCAAGCACAGTGTTTCCTGAGCTAATAAAATGTTATTTACTCCCTTTCTGTATATTACACTCTTATCAAAAAGAAGGGCATTATCAATTACTTCAACAAGTAAGCAGCACAATTTGAAGCAATAACCATGTTACAATGAAAATTGGCTTCTTTCTGATGGTATTTCAAAGCAATTCATTAGGGCTGGGGATGTAGCTCAGGAGAACACTGCCTAGCATGTGCAAGGCCCTGGGTTCAATCCCCAGCACCACAAAACAAATAAACAAAACAAAACAGAATGTCAAGGTAATCCATTAAAGGAATTCTGTTACTTCTAGTAGGCTTATTATCTTACAAATTTTTAATATAGACTTTGTTATACAATTTTAAATATCCCTGAAATAAAATTAAATGCAGCATCTAGTACCAAAATTTTTTTACCTTATTTCATTCTGTTTACAACTCTGTTTTGAGAAATATATCATGCAATGCTCCATGATGATGACTAAAAATGAATTACAGTTAACTCCAACCCAAGAAATTAATTTGTGTTCAAATATTTAAATGTGAATGCATACAAAAAAATCTGAAAGACCAGATATAGCCCAATTTCAAAAATAAGTAGGAAAGATTAAAACAATTTACTAACCTCATTAATCAGGAACTGGAGCTGAATTACAGCAGCTCCACTGTCATGTTGGCAATAACATTCTACTCCTGGACGACCAAAGCTATTATGAATTCCATTAAGGAGTTTTTCATATGTGTGGTCTTTTTTGCTTAAAAGAAATTGATGTTATAGCAAACTAATAAGTATTTTATAACCTGATATTTAATAATATAGGGCACTTACTGAGGTGGAGATTTAAAGTTAGGTTTACTACACATTAATTAGTTTCTGTCTATAATCAGAAGTGTCCCAGATTACAGTTCTAAAAGAAATAAAAAAACAGCTCCTTCTAGAAAAAAAACTGAAGTATTAAATTCAGCAATATGAAAAAAAAAAAACAATAAACAGTTAAAATATTTTACTCTGACCCAAATTCTGTTTTCCTTTTAAAATAACAAAACAACCCAAAACAGGTAAATTGATTATAGAGCATTCTATTTTGCCTAAATCAGCAAACAACTCTGAAAGTAAGCAAATGTCATTTTGGAATACTACTATTAGAAACCATAATATTTTGACCGGTATTTTCCATTCTGCAGTGTCATCTTTTAAGTAAGGAAACAAACAAAACAAAACAAGAAAAAGTAGTCCAAAACTGTGCTTCCAAATGCAGCATGATATATCACCAATGACTGTTCAATGCTTTACAGCAGGCACAGATATGAATTCAAATTTTCATATAACAACAGCAAACATTTACATAACATTTTTATATGCAACCCATTGTTGTAAACATGTTACATATATTAAATATTTTAATCCTCATAAGCCATTGAAGAATATGTTAATATTCCCTATGATAAGGAAACTGAAGTGCAGAGAAATTACATAACTTGATCCAAGTCACACAACTACAAAGTAGAAGAGATGGAATGTGAATATGCAACATGGCTCCAAGGTGTTCACTTTTTCTTTTTTTTTTTTCCAGTGCTGGGGCTCAAACCTAGGGTCTCTCTCATGCTAAGCACAAATTCTACCACTGAGCTATACCCCTAGTCCTACATTCATAACAGTATGCTAATGAATAAAATGGAACAAAAAAGCCTATAGACTCATAGAATTCCCTGTGTGCCAAGCAGTTCACTTTCATAATCTTGAAATAAGAAGGTGCTCATTTTAACATAATACACTAATCTAATTTTCATTACTTAATAAATACTTATAGTAACCAAAAAGACAAATATAAAAACTTCAGTGGGATTTAATAAAATTATAACTCTTTCTATATAAACTCAAATCCAGGAATATAGACATGTCATAGGATTCTGCTTAATGAAAAATTAAACTGTAGCATAGGTTCAATTTGTATTTTTCCCCTTTGATTTCTAGACATTTTCTTAGGTAATATTTATTTTCAATAGATTTTTTTTTATTTTATACAATTAAGTTCTTTTTTAAAAAAAGTTTTATTTTTTTTTTTATTCAAAGCTGTTGTATACAACAGTAGAATGCATTACAATTCGTAATACACATATAGAGCACATTTTTACATATCACTGTTTGTATACAAAGTATATTCATACTATTCCCGTCTTCATACATGCACTTAGGCTAATGATATCCCTCTCATTCTACCATCTTTTTTTTTCCTTTATACACCCTTGCCCCCTCCCTTTCCTCACTTCTCTCTCTCTCTCTTTTTTTTTTTTTTTTTGGTACTGGGAATTGAACTCAGGGGCACTCAACCACTGGGCCACATCCCTAGCCCTTTTTTGTATCTTATTAGGGACCGGGTCTCACTAAGTTGCTAAGTGCCTCGCCATTGCTGAGGCTGGCTTTGAACTTGTGATCCTCCTGCCTCAGCCTCCCAAGTGCTGGGATCACAGGCATGCACCGCTGCACCCGGCCCTCACTTCTATTTCATAACCTAACAGACCAATTTGAGTATGCTTAGCTTATACTAAAACCTAGAATTATTGTTATTAGCAGTATTTATAACTGTAATGGTGTTTGACACACCAGTTGTTCAAATGCAACTACAGAAACCAGATTTCAAATTGCTAGTATTGGCACTATGCAAATCAAAAGTCAAAGAGAAACGTCTATATGCCTGTTCACCCATTTCTTTTCTCAGGTGACAAGACAGACCAGTACAGTGAGTCTAATTCTAATATTTTCAGCTAAATTACTTTTGCATCAATGACTATATTTTATAATTTTTTTGCATGAATCAAGTTAGTTAAGTTTTTTCTGAGCAGACTAGGATAACTAATGTAAAAATTTGGAGCTACTGTGGAGAATCATAAAAATCATATTTATCTTCACATTATCACAAAAATATGTATCACTTTACTAATCTTCTAATATTAGCCCATAACCTTTCCTTTGAATATGGATTCAGAGTTGTTTCTCTTGAATAAAACATCTGTAACTACCCAGGTTTAAGATTTCCAGTTTATATGGATCCAGTCTTGGTGTCCATCAGTGGATAAATAGATAAAAGAAAATGTGGAATATATACACAATGGTGTTCTTTTTAATCATAAAGAAAAATGAAATTGTCATTTACAGGAAAATGAATGGAAATCAAGAGCATTATGGAAAGGGAAATAAGCCAAACTAAAGTGGTCAAGTGCCATATCATGTTTTCTTGCATATGTGGAAGCTAGAGAGGAAAAGGAAAAAGAAAAAAAAAAAAAAAAAAAAAAAGGTGGCGCAGGGATCTCATGAAAACTGAAGGGAGATCAGTAGAGGAAAGGGACTATGGAGTGGGAGAAGTGTAGGGAAAGGGAAACTACTCCGCGATGATATTGTCCATATTATATGGTTATGTTGTATGCATGTATGAATATGTAGCAATAAATCCCACTATTATGTAGAACTATAATGCATCAATAAAAATACAGAAAAAAAGCACCCTGTATAAGTGGGGAAAAAAATATTTCCAGCTTACTGACTTTCATGAAATTTTCCAAAGTATTCAGATTTTTATTTTAAAAACACTTATTCTGGAATTTATATTTTCTCAGTTTACATAATATTAAGGTGAATTACTTGACTGGAATATCAAACATAATAGACACAAATAGATTTATGAATAAATAAAACTTGGAAAGCAAAGAATATGCAAGCAGCTCTACTAGTTTGGCTATTGTAGGAAGGAGCCCACTAGTCTTGAAACTTCAATATACCCAGCAATCAGTATTTTATTCATAGAGAATGTCTGCAAATCCAGCAAGTCAATCACATGGAAGTCAAGAAAGGTTGTTACATATGGCCTTACTCTAGACAAAATTATACTTATTTATATAACACTGTCCCTTAACTTATGGCTAAGATGATAAATACAACTTCTTATAACAATAAGAATATAACAGTAAGAATTTACTGAGTGTCTACTAAATTTTGGGCACACTGTGCCTTGAATACATTATTGCATTTAATTTTAATAACTCTAAAAGGTAGATATTATCTGTATTTTACAAGTGATAATGCTAAAGGGTACAACCACTAAAATGGCCCTAATTGGGAGAAATGTTCCATAATAAATACTCATTTCATGATAAGAAAAAGTTTAAAATTCAATTTTAAAGAATGGATATTGCAGACATATAGTCGTTCAGATAGTAGCATGGAAAAACACAAATTTTAGAGTACAGAGTTCTCAATCTTGGTTATTATGTCAGAATTCTAGTCCCGCAGCAAATGTAGTAAAACTTATATTGCCAGAGAAGATGCCTGGGCGGGTAGGTAGGTTATTTAATTGATTTGCTTATTCATTAATTTTAGGTGCCACAGGAACATCTGAGACACAGTGCAAACTGAAGATCTCTAATTTCAAGTCAGTTCATATGCCAGTTCTGCCATTATCTGCTGTGACATAAAGAGAATTATTGTAACTTTTAACTTTGTAATCTGTGAAGTACAGATAAGTATTATTAGTCTAACTGCAAATTAATTTATTATTTATTAAATAACAAATTCATTATATTAGCTTGTTGCCGCCTGAAGCGCTTGGAGCAACGGAGCCGCGGGAAAAACTTCAGAGGCGAACTGGAGACAAACAGCTTTTTATTCTGATAACTTTTCTCTCTGGTTCTAACAACGACTAATACACGACAAACACACCACTAAAATGGCGCTGACCCAATCAGCAATTTCGGCCAAGTCACTCGAGATCCCGCAACAAGTCCCGTGAGACTACGGGAGGCAACAAAGCCCAAATCTCCACGGCTCATAGTCAACCGCAAATCAAGTCAATCCCCAAACAGGGCTCCTGCATTAGCTAAAACTAAATGTTATCTTACAGTGCAGGTGCCATTATATATAAGTAAATGTCAATTTTGAGTATGTGATCACCAAATAGCATGCCATAGAAACAAACATTCACATCCTTTCACACCTATGATGATTATTGCTTCTGGTACTTGTGGTTCTTCCTAATATTAACATCACTAAGAGTTAAAATTCTTATTGGAAAATGGCCAGAAACTACAAAAAATATCTCCTTGGTATATTATTCCTATATATCATGGCCACATTCACAATTAAATGAAGAAACAAAATGTCTTACATTAAAATGAAGATGAATCAAAAAAAGACAATACACTGAGTAATGCTGTAAATATATTTGTTAAATGGAGAAAATAATATTCTGATATATACTTTTTATACATGTATGACTCAATTAAAAGACTAAGCTAATAATAAACCTTACCTTAGCATCACTGTCTCACCTTATAACTCTGAATTCCAACATATTCTTTTCAGAATGGTACCATCATCCTAAGATAACTTTGTATCCTCAATTTCTCTATTGCTTGCCTATCCAGAACTATGACATCTACCTAATATTATTGGTCATCTTTGTTTCTGGGAAGAACCAGTTAATTTATCTGACCCATGATGTATGGCAGATTCTTCCCGTACAGTTAAGATTCATAGTCCTTGTCCAAACAAGCACCAATGATAACAGTCACATTTATGAAGAAGAGATGCAGAAGGCAAAATTAAAATATACTGGAAGCAGAGTCTTTGAATGCAAGGCTAGTTAACTGAGACACATAAACAATAGGGGGAAAGGAAATAATTATAGAAGTATCTAATTGCCTAAATTGACTTTTGTAGTTGCTGTTATGATGTTGGCTGGCTACTGGTTAGGAAGGGAGTGATAAAGGAGGAATAGGATATTCTTATATCCATCATCCATATCCATCATCCATTATCATTATCACTGAGATTTATGAAACATTTGCTATGTTGTCAATAACTATGGATGTATTATTTCACAATGGTACTTCAGTGATGAGTTGTTTTTACAGATGAGAAGAGTCGGGCACAAAAAGTTTAAGTAAATCGCCTAAGGCGATTTGTATGTTAGTTTAAAAAACTGGCCCCAGATATTTCAGAACCTGCTGTGTAAATCACCAAGCTTTACTATACAAAAATGAAATGTATGTTAAAAGCTGAATTTCACATGTAAATGTCACTTCCTACCTCACTGTAAGTCATCTTAAAATTGGAGAATGAACACAGAAGAAATAGATTTATAATCCATATTTTACATCTGAACAGTTAAAAAAAGTCAGATTGGTCTAATACTATAAAGTTGGACCAAATGTAACTTTTAGTAACAAGTAAATATGATAAACCAAGTAAGTGGTTATCCTTAGGTAATTGGGGTCATGCCCTTAAAGGGGACAGTGGGACCTTTGTCTCTATGTCACTCTTTGCTTTCTGGCTTATAAGATATTTGGTAGTAATTCTTGTGCTATAGGATCTTATTAAGGAACTTGGGGCCTAATCCGACATGTTGGAAATTGGAGCTTACTTTTTCTTCTATTAGGCGTTTTGTCTCTGGTCTAATTCCTAGGTCCTTGATCCACTTTGAATTGAGTTTTGTGCATGGTGAGAGGTAAGGCTTTAATTTCAATTTGTTGCATATAGATTTCCAGTTTTCCCAGCACCATTTGTTGAAGAGGCTATCCTTTCTCCATTGTACATTTTTGGCACCTTTGTCTAATATAAGATGCTGAAATTATATGTATTAGTCTCTATGTCCTCAATTTTGTACCATTGGTCCACCAGTCTGTTTTGGTGCCAATACCATGCTGTTTTTGTTACTATTGCTCTATAGTATAATTAAAAGTCTGGTATGGTGATGCCACCTGCTTCACTTTTCTTGCTCAGGATTGCTTTGGCTATTCTGGGTCTCTTATTTTTCCAGATGAATTTCATGACTGCTTTTTCTATTTCTTTGAGAAATGTCATTGGGATTTTGATTGGAATTGCATTAAATCTGTATAATGCTTTTGGTAGTATGGACATTTTGACAATATTGATTCTACCTATCCAAGAGCAAGGTAGGTCTTTCCATCTTCTGAGTTATTCTATGATTTCTTTCTTTAGTGTTCTATAATTTTCCTTATAGAGGTCTTTCACCTCTTTCGTTAAATTGGTTCCCAGGTATTTTATATTTTTTGATGCTATTGTAAATGGAGTAGTTTTCATCATTTCCCTTTCAGAGGCTTTGTCACTGATGTACAAAAATGCCTTTGACTTATGTATATTGATTTTGTATCCTACAACTTTGCCAAATTCATTTACTAGTTGTATAAGTTTTCTGGTAGAGTATTTTGGGTCTTCTAGGTATATTATCATGTCATCAGCAAATAGTACTAATTTGAGTTCTTCTTTTCCTATCTGGATCCCTTTAATTTCTTTCATCTAATTGCTCTGGCCAGAGTTTCCAGTACTATGTTAAATAGCAGTGGTGAAAGGCGGCATCCCTGTCTTGTTCCAGTTTTTAGAGGGAATGCTAAGAATTAATGAATGGGATAGATTTAAACTAAAAAGCTTCTTCTCAGCAAAAGAAACAATCAGTGAGGTGAATAGAGAGCCAACTACTTGGGAACAAATATTTAATACATGGACATCAGATAGAGCACTAATTTCTATATAAAGAACTCAAAAAACTTAACACCAAAAAAACAAATAACCCAATCAATAAACAGGCTAAGGAATTGAGAAGACACCTCTCAGAAGATACATGATTAATCAACATATACATGAAAAAATGCTCAACATCGCTGGCAATTAGAGAAATGCAAATCAAAACTACTCTAAGATTTCATTTCACTCCAGTCAGAATGGCAGCTATCAAGAACACAAACAACAATAAATGTTGGAGAGGATGTGGGAAAAAAGGCACACTCATACATTGCTGGTGGGACTGCAAAATGGTGCAACCTTTATGGAAGGCAGTATGGAGATTTCTTGGAAAACTGGGAATGGAACCACCCTATGACCCAGCCATCCCACTCCTGGGTCTATTCCCAAAGGACTTAAAAACAGCATATTACAGTGACACAGCTATCTCAATGTTTGTAGCTGCGCAATTCACAATAGCTAGGTTGTGGAACCAACCTAGATGTCCCTCAGTAAATGAGTGGATTAAGAAAATGTGGTATATACGCACAATGGAATTTTACTCAGCAATAAAAGAAAATAAAATAATGGCATTTGCAGGTAAATGGATGAAGTTGGAAGACATAATGCTAAGTGAAGTTAGTCAGTCTCAAAAATCCAAGTACCAAATGTTTTCTCTGATATAAGGAGGCTAGTTCACAGTATTATTGGATGGGGGTACATAGGAGGATTAGAGGAACACTAGAATGGTCTAAGGGAAGGGAGGGGAAGGGAGAGAGCAAGGGGGGAGGGAGGAGGAGAAAAGAATAGGAAAAAAAAAGATGGTTGAATGAGACAGATATCATTATCCTAAAAGCATGATTGAAGACCTGAATTGTACAAATATACAAACATTGTTGTATGTAAAAAGATGCTATATACGGGCACTATGAATTGTAATTATTATAAATTTAAAACATAAATTAAAAAAAAATGAGAGGTTTGATCAGTCACACTCCCTTCTATTGCCATCCAGCAGAGGCCCATAGAAATGTGGCCATCTGAACTTGGACTGGAAAATTCAGAATCATGAGCTAAATAAACTTTTTCTAAGTTAAATGGCTCAAATATTTCATTTTTGTACTGTGAAGCTCCTATGAGTAGTACACAATATGCCAATCAAAAAATACTACAATACACTCATTTTTTCATATTAGCTCAGGGTCTAATATTAAATATTAATTTTAATAACAAATCAATGTGTCCCATTAGGTTAAGTAAGATGGAATTCTATATTCCAATTTTAGTTCTAATCTTCAAACTATCTTCTTGCATATGCCTTCATGTCTAAACATTTAGAGATTAGAGCCATGTGAGAACAATATGACAGCAAAAAAATGGAGGAGGCTGGGGTTTAGTTCAGTGGTAGAATACATAGTATTTGTGAAGTCTTGGGTTCAATTCTCTGCATTAAAAAAAAGTTTAGTACATCATACATCATCTTACTAAAGATAATACAATATGTTAGAGAGAGAAAGAGAGAGAGGGAAACATCAATAGATTTGGTGGGGGAGAGAAAGAGAATGAAAAAGCAACCTGATAAAAAAGTGTGCAGGATTAATGAAATACACTATGTTGGGGTTGGGATTGTGGCTCAGCGGCAGAGCGCTCGCCTCGCACGTGCGCGGCCCGGGTTCGATCCTCAGCACCACGTAAACATAAATGCATTGCATTGTGTACAACTAAAGTAAATAAAAAAAAAAAAAAAAAAAAGAAATACACTATGTTAGTAGAAGAAAGGACAAAAATCACACCATCATTTCAATGGGCATAAAAATTTATAGACAAAATCAACCCCTTTTCATGATAAACCACTCAAGAAAGCCAAGAACAGAAGAAAACTTCTTCACTGTAACAAAGGGCATCTAGGAAAAAGTCCCAGCTAAGTTAACATCATACTTAATGGTGAAAGACTGAATAGCTTATCCACTAAGATCCATTTTATGGGCTAGGGAGCTTCTAGGACAATCTCAGGTAATAGGAATGTGGTAGTCTGCTCTCTCTATACCCAAGAGCATAGAAAAGACTCAATAAATATTTATGAATGAATGATCTTTTTTAAACACTAAAACACATGCTTCTATCTAGTCACCTCTTCTTAGATCTAATATTAGCTCACTTTTCAGAAAAACAAGTATGATAGTGGAAAGATGGTCCAGTCCTACCTTTACCAGCATATTGATCTAAATTGTTTCTAGGTCCCATTATATCTCCAAGAAATATACATTTGGAAAATTCCATGAATCTATTTATCTAGCCCATTCATCTTACCATCCAGTCATCTGTTGAACTGCTATTACAGTCATAGCAATAGTTCCTCTTATTGCTCATTCTAGCTTCTGGGACTTATACTATACTGTCAACAAGGTAGAATCAAAGAGTACTAAAAGAAGCGACAAAGGGACCAGGAAATAATAGGTTCTGAAAGTACAGCTCCTGGGCAAGTTTCACTGCTGTCACTACCACTATGTGTTATGAAAATGGATGACACACATATTTTGACAACCTCTACTTTTCTGCAGAATGTGATAAAATCAAGAGTGGTATAGTATATACTTAGTAAATTATTAAGATTATTAAAGATTTAAAGATATCAGAGTATCTGTTCATCAGTTCCTATCAACTAAGAAAAAGGCAATGAAAACAACTGCATTATTCTAATCTCTACAGAAGGGACATTTAATTTTTTTCATGCTAGGAATAGAAGATTCTAGTAAATAAAAATACAAAGCAACTAGAGAACTTCTATGCAGTTTCTGAAAATACACATTTTTACCCTGAAGTATAAGGACAACTATACTTTCCATGAATTATCAAATGAGTAATAAATTATCCTACAGTATTATTCTGTGAAGGTTACTTTGAAAAGATATTGTTTCCAAACCAAGGATTTTTAAGGGCAAATTGTTCCCTCCTATCACAACAGAAGACAAACCCAAGAGCACAATTTTACTCCATTCAAAAACAAAAACAAAACAGTAACCTCTGTTACTATTTCCTTCAGTACATTCCTATACTTTTAACAAACAGGGTGCCATATGCCTGTTTAAATATTCTAATAAGCTTTCAAGGTGTTGCTATTCTGAACTCCCTTAGTACTTTGTAAATAAAAGGTCAGGGAACTTTTTTTTTTTTTTTTTTACTTTTAATGGCATAAGTCTTGAAATTTAACCATGGGATTATTTTTAAATTACAAATTTAAAATAGAAAGATCACTAGAATATAGTCAAAGGATACTATGAAATCATTTGTTAAGTGAAAAGAGGATGATGTGCTTTAGAATGGGACCAATGTTCTCACTTATTTTGTGTGGACATACATCACTTAGCATCTGAAAGTTTTGATTTCATCTGTAATTTCACAGTTATGAGAAATAAATAAAAAAACCGACAAAAGGGTAATACATCATACATTATCTTATTAAAGATGATACAACCAGTTAAAAAAATAAAACAATAAACAGCAGGTAGCCAGGAAAAATGGAAAGACACAAAGTGATTTGTAAAAGCTAAATAATCTATATGTGGTATAGTTTTCTCAACTGGTGACACCTGCCTTCTTCACTTGATCAATATGATTATCACCTGCAGGTTTAAGAACAGACTTTTCAACCTTAGAATAAGAAAGACTACATGGTCATTCTGCTGCTGGTTCTCAGGCCAGTGATAAATTGCTAGGAAGGGAAAACACCAAAACACAATCCTGGAATTCTGTTTCTTTCCAAATATTCCACACATCACAGTTTCACATTTCTGTCTCCAAAGGCAGTACAGAATCAGAGCAAACCATCAGCATATTTCCTCACTCACCACAGGTTTCAAGATGATATAATTGCTTTGAAATAATATCCTTTCTATACACACAATGATGAATGTGTTTCTTAACTACCAATTGCCTCATTAGGAATAATGCTACACAGACTAAAACACTTAAACCAGCATTTCTCAACTCTGGTTCTATATCACAAGTATTTATAGAGATTTAAAAACAAAAAAATTGGGTATGTGATACCCCATGCAGACCCACTGAATCAGAATCTCTAGAGAAGAAATCCAAGTACATGTTTGGCCTTGTTTATAAGTTTTGTATTGTTTTTCCTTTTAGCTCCACAAATGATTGTAATGTATGACGCACTCCATTCTTTAATACATACATACATACACACACACACAGACACACACACACGTATACATCTGTGAGATGCATGAAATTTCTGATTTTCTTTCTTCAAAGAAAACAGTCACGAATTTCCTTAATATCTCCTCAAAACTCACAATTCTCAAATTTCTAATAGATTCCTACTAACTGACATAAGAGAAATATGCTCAAAATGATGGTTTAGTTAAAGTCTTTCCCAAAGACTAATAAAGTGAAGATAATTTCATTTTCTGTATTGAAATACTTGCCACGCAAAGCCTTTGTGAAATAATGTTTAGATATCATACCCCTACTTATAATTTCACCTACTTGAAAAACATCAGTTTTAAAAACTCTTTTTGAGGTGGGTGTGTCAACCAACTTTTCATCCTGTGACCAAAAAACCTAACCATAGCAACTTAAAGTCAGAAAAGTTTATTTGGGGCTCATGGTTTCAGAATTTTATTCCACGGTCAGCCAACTCCATTGCTATGGGACCTAGATGAGGTAAAAGATAATGGGGGAAGGGCATGATGGAGGAAATCTGCTCAGTTAATGTAAGTCAGGAACCAACAGAGGAAGTACCTAGGAATAGAGAGAGTTCAAGGCCACACAACCAGTGGTCTACTTTCTCCAGTCATGCTGCACCTACCTACAGTTACCACCCAGCAGTAGTCCATTCAAATTACTAATCCATCAAATGGATTAATCCACTGATGAGGTTACAGTTCTACAAACTCAAACTTTTCACCTCTGACAACTTCTACATTGCCTAATACATGAGCTCTTTGGGGGACATTTTTAGTTCCAAACCATGACATCAAGAGTGGTGGCACTGGCCTGTTATTCCAGCTACCAGAGAGGCTGAGGCAGGAGGATCACCAGTTTGAGGCTAACCTGGGCAATTAATAAGACTGTCTCAAAATTTAAAAGAGATAAAAAAAAATAATAATAATGGCTAGGGATGTTTCTCACTGTGAAGTGCCCAGGTTCAATTTCCGATACCACAAAAGAGAAGAAGAGGAGGAAGAAAAAAATTATTTGAATACTATGTATTTTTTCACCAATAAAAATTAATATAGACTTCTAGTTTGGGGTATGGCATGTATGGAGCTTAGAAGCCATTACTGTCCTAACAATAAGTAAAAAGCTGAACAAATTGTACAATCAACAACTCTTCTTCTATCTATATGAAAAGTGAGGTCACATGACAAACACAGAATCACAATTACTGAAGCAGAAACCCAGAAGCAGAAATTTTTTTGGAAACTTGTGCCAGGGTAAGGAAAGTAGCACTGTAATTGATGACTTGCTGGAGATTAGCGTACACACGTCTGAAAGTCAGAAACTCCAGAAGGACCCAGTCCACACACTTTTATAAGTTTTACCTCCAGGAGATGGAGCAAGTAATCACAGTAAATACTGGGAGAAAAATCCTCTCCTGCTTTTAGCATAGGAGAGGAGAAAAGCGAATAGAATAGTATTCTATTCCTAAAAAGAAGGTCTGCATTCAGAATAAATAATTTTATCAAGTCTACCTCTGGGGTTTTACCTAAGCCTAACAAACCTGCAGGAAGAAAAATACCCAATTCCAGTTGGTCCAAGTCTTTGAGGTGGAAGGAATGCAACTCCAGCCCCCTCAAATGTCATTCTAACCCGTTTAAAGTGGGATGAGGAGGAGGGACTGAGAAACACTTGTGAAGACATCTTTATAGAAAAACACAGTCAAGAGACACAGCAAGTATGACAATCAAGAATAGCAGTAATGTTGAAATTAGACTGGGAATTTAAAACAACCATGACTAATATATTAAGGGTTCTAATAGATAAAATAAACACTATCAAAGAACAGATGGGCAATGTAAGCATAGGGACAAAAATTCTAAGAAAGAATCAAAATGAGAAGTAGAGTTTCATTGTTAATTAAGAGACATGACTCAAGATGGTGGAGTGGAACTAAGCAGCAAATATTTACTTTTCCACAGTCCAGAATCTAAGAAGCAAGAGAACAGCTGATCAAAGTTTTTAAAAGCAATTTTAAAATGCCAGATGAATAATATCTTAATATCTAATATGTCAATCTATTCTAGAACATTGTTCTCCTCTTCCACTTATATTAGTGAACTTGTGGAGAACATTTTCACTAAGTTTTTATTAGCATATGGCTTTATTCTGAAATGGTCCCAGTTACTGGTTATTATGACTCTTTTCAAAGTGGTGCTATAAACTGGACAGGATTATGTTGAGTAAGAGTACTAGCACTTACATATATGTTCAGCCTGGAACACTTAGTAAAAACAAAGCAGCTCACTGAAAAGTCCCTTGTATAACAGACAAGATAATCATACCAGCCATTTAGACAAAATCAACATAGATATTCAGAGAATTTCTTCATGAGTGAAAAGGGAATAAGATGGCTCCAAAGTTCCAACAGCTGACCCCATAGACACCAATGTGAAGGAAATACCTGATAAAGAATTCAGAAAGTTGATGGTTAAAATTATTAATGAACTAAAAGAAGATCTAAAGAATGAACGAAGGGAGAAATTGCAGAATATGATAAGAGTATTTCAATAAATAGAGAGATTCTAAAAAAGAACCAAACAGAAATCCTGAAAATAAAGACTCAATAAATTTTTAAAAATTCAATTGAAAATCTCAGCAATAGATTTGATCACATGGAAGACATAATTTTAGGCCCGGAAGACAAGTTGTATGAATTTGAGAACTCAGTCAATAATAAAAAAGAAACTAAAGCACCATGATAAGAATATACAAAAAATTTGGAAAAATATTAAGTGATCAAGCATAAGAACCATTGGCATTGAAGAGGGATCCAAGATATAAGCTAAGGGACATGGATAACCTTTTCAGTGAAATAATTTCAAAAATATTTTCCAACCCTTGTGAATGTGACACAGACATCTAGATACAGGAGGTATTCAGAACCCCAAATATGAAAGATCAAATAAGAACTTCTCCATGACACAGTGTAATTAAAATGCCTAATATGTAGAACATAAAGAAAATAATTTCCAACCAAGACTGCTACAGCAAGCAAAGCTATACTTCACAATTGAAGGAGAAATAAAAAATCTTTCAAGACAAGCATAAACTAAAAGAATTCATGATTACTAAGCCAGCACTACAGAAAATACAAAGGAATACTATATACACAAAAAGTTAAAAAAACAAACTTTAGAGCTCCTGAATGAATGAATTTCATTAGACAAGTAGCTAAGAAAATGAGAAATAGGATTGAATTAAACATTACAAATGAATTAAAACAAAACACTGAAAGTAAATGTTATCAATTCTTCAACTAAAAAACACAGACTATCTGGATTAAAAACTATGACCCAAGTATATGTTGCTTGCAAAAGACAAACTTCATAGGCAAAAACATTCACAGACTGAAAGTGAAAAATTAAAAATGATATTCCATGCAAATTTAGCTCAACAACAAGTAGGGAAGTGCATATTCAACAAAATTAATAAGAAAAGACTGAGAAGGTAACTTCATATTAGTAAAGGGAACAAACAAGGAGATCTAAGACTATTAAATACACATGCCTCAAACACCAGTGCACCTAATTCCACAAGACATAACACTACTCAACATAAAGGTTCAGAAAGATTTCAACACAATAATACTAGGTGATTTCAACACTTCTCTATCACCAATACACAGGTCATATAGATTTAAAATCAGCAGATACTTCATCCTTAAAAAATGTCATGTGGATCCAACAGATACCAACAGAATACTTCATCCAACCATAGCTGAATATATTTTCATCTCAGCTGCTCATGAAATTTTCTCCAAAATAGAGCATATTGAGGTCACAACACAAGTTGTAGCAAACACACACACACACCAAACTTTTTTAAGAAATCAATATAATTTCATCTAATCAGTTCATAATGGAATGAAATTAGAAATCCCCAGCGAGAAAAACTACAGAAATTATACTGACACATGGAGTTAGACCAACACACTCTTGAACAATGACTAGGCCACAGAAGATATCAGGGGAGAAATTTTAAAATTATCACTATCAATTGAGATTAGAAATACACCACACCAGAATCTCTGGGACACTATGAAGACAATTCTAAAAGGAAAATTTTTAGCTATGAGTTCTCACATTAAAAAATTATAAAACACTCTCCAAGAACACCACCAACAAAAGAAAGATCTCAAATAAACTTAATGGTGCATCTCAAGTTCCTAGAAAAAGAAGAATAAGCTTAAAACCAGTAGGAAAAAGAAAATAATAAAGATACGAACTGAAGTTAATGAAGTAGAGAATTAAAAACTACAAAGGATCAAAGTAACAAAGAGTTGGTCCTTTTAAAAAATAAATAAGGGACTAGGGATATAGCTCAGTTGGTACAGTGCTTGCCTCGGATGCATAAGGCCCTGGGTTCAATCCCCACCACCAAAACGAGAGAGAGACAGAGAGAGAGAAATAAGACTCATAAGACTCAGCCAAACCAAAAGAAACAGGGAAAAGATCCAAGTCAATAAAATTAGAGATAAAAAGGGAGAATCACAACAGACATCACTAAAATCCAGAGAATCACCAGGGGTTGTTCAAGTTTTATTCCAATAAATTGGAAAATCTAGAAGATACAAATTTCTAGACACATGTGACCTACCAAAATCTAATACACAAAATCTAATCAGAGCAACAAGAAGCAATAAGATTAGAGGAGTAATAAAAAGGTCTTCCAACAAAGAAAAGTACAGGACCAGATGCATTCTCAGATGAATTCTACCCGAACATTAAAGAAATACTGACAACAATTCTCCTCAAATTATTTCATGAAATAGAAGGGGGTGGGGGATACTTCCAATGAATTCTATGAAGCTAAGTTCACCCTGATACCAAAACCAGATAAGGATGCATCAAGAAAAGAAAACTACAAGACCAATGGATTTGACCACAGATGCAACAATCCTTAATAAAATATTAGCAAACTATATTCAACAACACACTAAGAAAATTGTATATAACGATAAAGTTGGTTTTATTCAAGGGAGGCAAGAATGGTTCAACATTCATAAGATAATAAATATAATTCATCACATACACAGAATTAAGGATAAAAATGACATGATCATCTCAATAGATGCAGGAAAAGTCTTTGGTAAAATTCAGCACTCATTTCTGTTAAAAATACTAGAGAAACTAGGAACAGAAGAAACTTAACACCATAAAGACTATATATGAAAAACTCAAAGCCAACACCATATTGAATGTGAAAAAAAAGAAAGCATTTTCTGTAAAATCACAAGACAAGGATATCCACTCCTACCACCTACATTTAAAACAGTACTTCAAATTCTGAACAGAGCAATTAAACAAGAGTAGGATATAAAAGGGATACAAATAGGAAAAGAAGTCAAATTATCACTGTTTGCAGATGACATGACCCTAAAGTTAGAAGATCCAAAAGATTCCACCAGAAGACTACTATAGCTGATAAACTTACTGAAGTAGCAGGATACAAAATCAATAGCTTTTCTGTATACCAATAACAAATCTGCTGAAAAAAGAAATCCGTAAAATAATTCAAAGCACAATAGTCTCAAATAAAATAAAATGCCTAGGAATATATCTAATGAAAGACCTCTACAATGAAAATAAAGGGAAAATGAGAAAAGAAAAAGTAGGCACTAGAAACTGGAAAGACTCCCATGCTGATGAACACGTAGAATTAATGTTGTTAAAACTGCCATGTTACCAAAACTCAGACTCAATTCAATTCAATCCCCATCAAAATACCAATGTTATTCTTCACAGAACTAGAAAAAGATCATCCTAAAATCTGTTTGCAATAAAAGACCCAGAATAGTCAAATCAATTGTGAATAAAAAGAGTAATGCTTGTATGGAGATTCCTTGGAAAACTTGGAATGGAACCACCATTTGACCCAGCTATCTCACTCCTCAGATTATATTCAAAGGACTTAAAAAAAAAAAAAAAAAAAAAAAAAAGCATACTACAGGACGCAGCCACATCAATGTTTATAGCAGCACAACTGATGATAGCTAAATTGTGAAACCAACTCAGATGCCCATAGTAGATGAATGGACAGAGAAAATGTGGTACATATACACAATGGAATATTACTCAGCACTAAAAGAGAACAAAATCATGGCATTTGCAGGTAAATGGATGGAGATGAAGAATATTATGCTAAGTGAAGTAATCCAATCCCAGAAAACCAAATGACAAATGTTTTCTCTGGTATGAGGATGCTGACTCATAATGGGGATGGGTGGGGAGCATGGGACACGAATGGAGGAATTTTAGATAGGGCAAAGGGGAAGGGGCCTGGGGGTAGGAAAGACAGCGAAATGTGATGGACATCATTACCCTAAGTACATGTATAAAGACACAAATGGTGTGAATCTACTTTGTGTACAACTAGAGACATAAAAAATTGTGCTCTATATGTATAATATGAATTGCATTCTGCCATCATATACAAATTAGAATAAATAATTTAAAAAAAAAAGAATGTTTGAGGTATCATAACACCCAATTTTTTCAAATTATACTACAGAGCTATAATAACAAAAACAGTATGGAATGAACTAAGAACAGACACGTAGATCAATGGAATAGAACAGAAGATACAGAAACAAACCCACACATATACATTCATCTAATCTTTGACAAAGACACCAAAAACATCCATTGGGAAAATATGGCCTGTTTAATGAATGGTGCTGGGAAACTGGATATTCATATATTGAAAAATGCAAGTAGATCCCTATCTCTCACACTGTACAAAAGTCAACTTGAAGTGGATCGAAGACCTAGGAACTAGACCAGAAAAACTGCTACTAGTATAAAGAAACACAGAGATAGCAGTTCAACATACAGGCAGAAGAAATGGCTTCCTCAATAGGGCTCCTAACGCTCAGGAAATAGTTCCAAAATTCATAAATGGGATAACATCACATTTAAAACCTTCTGCATAGCAAAGGTAATAAAAATGTGAAGAGACAACCTACAGAATGGGAAAAAAAAACTTTATCAGCCACTCTCCCTACAGAGGATTAAGATTCAGAATATACTAAGAAATCAAAAGACTTAACATCAAAAACACTAATAACCCAATCAATAAATGGGCAAATGAACAGACATCTCTCAAAAGAAGAAATTCAAATGGCCAATAAATACATTAGAAAATGTTCAATATCTTTAGCAAATAGGGAAATGCGAATCATAATCTCATTTATTTAAAATGGCAATCATCATAATAGAAAGTAATGATAAATGTTTGAGAGAATGTGGGGGAAAAGGAACACTTTATACTGGTGTGATTGTAAATTACTATAGCCACTATAAAAGTTGGTATGGAGGTCCCTCAAAGAATGAGGAATGTTACTGCCATATGACCCAACTATACTATTCCCCAGTATTTTTCTAAAAGAATTAAGGTAAGCACACTATAGTGAAACAAACATACCCATGTGTATAGCAGCACAGTTCATAAGAGCCAAGTTATGGAACCAGCACAGATATTCTTCAGCAGAAGAATGGATAAAGAAAATGTGGTATATATACACAATGGAAATTTAATCAATCATAAAGAACAAAATTATGTCATCTGCAGAAAAATGGATGGAACTAGACAGCATCATGAGAAGTGAAATAAGCTAGAATCAGAGAGTCAAGAGTCATATGTTCTCTCTCATTTGTGAAGTAAGACAAAAATTTTTAAAAAGGGACTTAAGGAAAAGAGAAGGCCAGAAGAGTTGAGAAAGGGAATCAGGTGAGGATGGATGAGGGAAAGAGGAGATACTGGAGAATGCAACTGCTCAAATTATGTGCAACAAATGTCACTATTATATGTAGTCATATGCAACAATAAAAATTATAAATTTATATTGCAAATTCTAGGAAAACTGCTAAAAAAGAAGTAAACAAAGAAGCATGACTGCTATATTAAGAAAGAAAAGAAAAGAAAATCATACAAAATGCTAGCAATCAAACACACTACATGTAGTCTTTGATGGTCTTAGTAGTAGACTGGATACAGCTGAGGAAACAATCCCTGAGCTTGAGGATATATCAACAGAACTTCCAAAAAATGAAAAACAAAGAGAAAAAAACTAACAGAATATCCAAGAACTGTGGGACAACTACAAACAATATAACTTAAACGCAATAGGAATACAAGAAAGAAAGAAAAAAGAAATGTTTGATGCAAAAATTAAAATTTTCTCAAATTAACATCAGACAACAAATTATAGATCCAAGAACCTCAGAATACACCAAGCAGAATAAATGTGGGGGAGGGGGAGAGTAGACCTAGATATTTCATTTTCAAACTACAGAAACTCAAAACTAAAGAAGAAATCTTGAAAGAACTCAGGTGGAAAAATACCTCACCTATAATTGAGCAAAGATAAAAATATTTTTTTACTTCTTCTCAGAAACCATGCCAGCAAGAAGACAGAGAAGTGAATATTTGAAGTGTAGAGAGGGAGGAAAAAGAGACTCATAAAACTGGCACTCTGTACCCTAAAAAATAACCTTCAAAACTAAAGCAGTAATAAAAACTTGTTCAAGTAAAAATTGAGGAAATCTGTTACCAACTGGACTGCCTTGCAAAAATATCTTTTAAAGTTCTTTAGAGAGAAAGAAAATCATACAGGTCATAAGTTCAGATCCATATAAACAAAGGAAGAACGTCAGAGAAGGAATACAGGTAAAATGAAAACTTGTATTTCTTACTCTTAACCGATATAACAAATAATAGTTTGTTCAAAATAATAATAGCAACATAATCAGTTAAATATATGCTTACATGTATATGCATTATGTATGTTTATATATAAGTAAAATAAGTGATAGCAATGATAGAAGGAATAGGAGAGAAGAATTGGTATTCATAATACCTCTGAAGCAGTACAGAAGTGATGACAATGGATATCCTTATCTGTTACTGATTTTACAGGAAATGCTCTTAGCTTTATCCCATATGATATGACATTGCCTTTGAGATGGGCTCAAGGGTGAATTATACTAAGTCTCTATAATCTCTTTCAGAACTTACTTTATGAGGCCACCCTGACTCCAATACCAAAACCAGACACAGACATTAAAAGAAAACTATAAACCAATATCATTCATGAACACAAGTGCAAAAATTATCAACAAAATTTTAGAAAACTGTATCCAACAATGTATGAAAAGAATCACACAGCACAATGGGATTTATACCAGGTATGTAAGACTGGTTTAACACTTAAAAGTTAACTAATGTGTTTCAACACATCAATAGGCTATACAAGCCAGGTATACTGGTGTGCACCTGTAATCACAATTACCTCAGGAGGCTAAGACAGGGAGATTTCAAGTTCAAGGACTACCTGGGCAACTTAGCAAGACCCTGTCTCAGAAATAAAAATATGTGCATGTGTGTGTGTACACACGTACGCGCGCGCACATACACACACATTTTTTTAAAGGGCTGGGAGTGAAGCTCAGTGGTAGAGCTTTTGCCTAGCATGTGTGAGGGCTCTGGTTCCATTCCCAGCACTGCAAAACCAAAACTCACATGCTTATATCAACAAATGAAGAAAAATCATTTGACAAAATCCAAAACTCATTAAAAAAAAAAAAAAAAACTAGAAATCTAGGAATACAGGGGAAGATGATAAACTCAACTTTAAAATAACATTTACAAAAAACCAACCACTAACATTCAATGATGAGAAACTTTATTCTAAAGTTTATACAGAGAAGCAAAAGACCCAAAAAGGAGAAGAGCAAAAGTGGTCTGACACTATCCAACTTCAAGACTTAGCACAACACTACTACAGTAATCATGACAGTGTAGAGTTGGTGAAAGAGCAGATAGATCAATGAATGGAACAAAGGATATAAAAATAGGCCCACATAAGTCGAGTCTAGTAATCTTTGAGAAAGTAGTAAAGCAATACAATGGTGAAAAGATGTTATTTTCAACAAACAGTGCTGGGAACAACTAACTACACACCCACATGCTAAATAAATCTAAAAACAAATCTTTCACCCTTCACAAAAATTAACTCAAAATGGATCACAGACCTAGATGTAAAAGGCAAACCTAAAATCTCCTAGAAGATAACAAAGCAGAAAATCTGAATGACCTTGGGTTTGGTGATGACTTCTCAAATGTGACACCAAAGACCCAGTACGTAAAAGAAAGAACTGATAAGATGAACTTCATTAATATTTAAAACTTCTGCTGTCCAAAAAGCATTGTCAAGAAAATGAAAAGACATATCTAATACGGAATTGTTGTACAAAGTATACAAAAGATTTTTTGAACTCAACAATAAGAAAACAACTCAATTTAAAAAATGGGTCAAAGACCTTCACAGATACCTAACCTAAGATATGTATAGGTAGCCAGGCACATGTCTGTAACCCTAGCTGCTTGAGGCCTGCAACCTCAGGAGACTGACACAAGAGGAGCATAAATTTGAAGCCAATCTGGCAAATGAGTGAGACCCTGTCTCAAAATAAAAAGGGCTGGGGGTGTAGCTCAGTGGTAGAATACTTGCCTAGTATGCATGAGGTCCTAGGTTCAATCCTCAGCATAGAAATAAAAGAGGAAAGAAAAAGATATAGAAGTAGCAAATAAAACATACAGAATTGCAGGCAGCCACTTTGTAAAACAGTTCAGGAGTTTTCTTATCAAACTAAAACATACTCTTACCATTAACTATGCTCTCGGTATTTAACAAAAGAAAGTGAAAACTTATATTCACATAAAAACCTGCACATGGATGTTTACAGAAGTTTTATTCACAACTGCAAAAAACTTGGAAGCAAACAAGATGTCCTTCAAATAATAAATAGATAAATTAAAAGTGGTACATCAGGGCTGGGGTTGTGGCAAAGCGGTAGAGCGCTCACCTAGCACGTGCGCGGCCCGGGTTCAATCCTCAGCACCACATAAAAATGGATTGTGTACAACTAAAGCAAATAAATAAATATTTTTAAAAAAATTGGTACATCAAAGCAATATGATATTATTCAATGTTAAAAAGAAATGAGCTATCAAACTATCAACAGACATGGAAGAAATTTAAAGACACATTACTAAGTGAAAGAAGCCAAATTGAAAAGGACATTGATTCCTACTGTATGACGTCCTAGAAATAGCAAAACTATGAAGACAGTAAAAGAGTCACTAGTCACCAAGGTCTGCGGGAAGGAAGAGACGAATGGGCAGTACACAGAGAATTTTTAGAGCACTGAAACTATTCTTTATGATATAACATTAGTACATAAATATAATACATCTGTCAAAACCCTATAGAATGTATAACATCAATAGTTAGCCCTGATTTAAACTATGGACTTTGGATAAAAACAATATATCAATGTAGGTTCCTTAACCATCACAAATGTGCTATTTTGGTGGCAGATGAGGAAATTAATGTGTGAATGGGGAATATATGGGAACTATAAGCTTAGAACCGCTCTTAAAAATGGCCAATTTACAACTCTTTTTTGGTACCAGGGATTGAACCCAGGGACACTTAACAACTGAGCCATATCACAAGCCCTTTTTATTTATATTTTTTGAGATAAGGTCTCATTAAGTTGCTTAGGGCCTTGCTAAGGGGCTGAAGCTGGCTTTGAACTTGTGATCCTCCTGCCTCAGCCTCTCAAGCTGCTGGAATTGTATGTGCCACTATACCTAGTCTACAAATTAATATATTAGGGATAAAAATTAGTGATAAAAATAGCCATATCCTCATGATTATAAGGATGGATTTTTAATTTTTACTGCTGAGTCATAATTATAACATTCTCATCTGTCATATGAGGGAAGCTATAAAATGCACTGTTTCTGAAGCAAAAATTTAACAAATGCTAAAAAATAATCATGAAAGATGAAAAGATCAACATTTAAAACCTCCTTACCTAAAAATAAAATTATAACATTTTGTAGTAAACTGTCCAATGGTGTTTGAAAAATTAGATCAGTTAACTTTCTTTTAATGTGAATCAAACAAATACCAAAACAAAGTAACTGCAGCATCTACACTGTTATTATAGTATTAAATAGGTTGAAATAGGCTTCAAATTACCCCTCTCACTATTAAAATTGGTAAGAACTTTTAAATAATGTATTAATAAATTGGAGTGGTTGGATATACTCACTCTTACTATTCACTGTTTTGGAATTAGAATTGTCTCTGAAGAGGTCAAAATGAATTATATTTATTCTCATAGACCAGAATGGCCTTTGATATACTTTTATATTTTTACATGCATGCAGTCTAATAAAAACTGCATCATAAATAATAGGGATCTGGGTTAAATGAACATGAAAGAATACACATTCTCATACATAAGTAAAAGCAATCATTTATTTTAGTATCCATTCTCAGGAGTCTAATGGCTAAATTCTTTTCTCAAATATGGGAAAATGGATTAAAAAAAAACATAACTCACGAAACATATAGCACAAACATGAATAGATGGAAAAATGTGTTTCAACACTTTTCCTCTTTTTCAAAAGACAAAAACAAAAACAAAATACACAAGAGGAAAGCAATTTAGCAGAAAGTACTGCAGAAGCTGATGCTACCAGATTTATAGTCACCTTTGGCAGAGTACTACTGTGAAAAAGCAGAGGTACTGCTATTACAAGAAAAGATTATGTACTTTCAGGAAAGGGTAGGATTAATCACTCTTCAACAGACAACCTAACCGGGAAAAGTTTCAAGAGTGCCAGATTGTACTTGTCTAAAAGAGAAACAAGACCAAAAACTATTATAAAAATATCTCCAATTAATTACAAACAACTTAGTAACTAAAATAATAACCATATGATTTCTAAGACTAGCCATACATTTTGCAAATAACATTCATTGAGCAAACCTTATTTTTCAAACCTTATTTTGTGATTAGAATATAAAACCAAAATTGCTGGTTATTTTTATTAAAAATTCTTTATTCACCCCTATTTTAAAGTAATCTAAAGATTAGTATTCATGCTAAAATCATAGCACTAGTAAATATAAAAAAAATATGCTCAGCATGGTACCATTTCATTTGTCATATATGCAGCAAATATGAATATATATATATACATCATGTATATATACAAGGATTAATACTGATTAAAGAAATAAAGCAAGTAGAAATTAACTTTATTTACTGAATATAAGTATATATTTACTGCTACTGGAAAACAATGCAAACAGAGGACAACTATAAAAATTTATCCAAAGGTACATGTATTTTCATTTTCCAATTAAAGTACCATACATATCCTTTCCAAAAGAAGCATGTAACATATCTGATTCTAAAGAAGGTAACCAAACACCTGAATTTGCTCCTAGGAGTCTTATGATTTTTAAAAAATACATTACTCATTTTTCATGTTGTTCTTTTATTCAAATGAAAGTGACATTTAATCAAAGTATGTACACCTCTAAGAAATCACAATACTTCAATAAAATACTTTTACTCACTTTTATCTTTAAACATATCAATCTAAATGTATCTGTACAGATCTATGATACTAATTAAAACACTAAGAAACAGCTACAAATGCAAGTATATTTTAATGAAAATCATGAAGTAAAGGTCTCAAGATAAATACTTCAATAATAGAACTGATTACTTAACTACTCACAAAGAACGCCTAATTAAGCACCTTTATTATTATACTAGTTATAATTCAACAGAATCAGAGGATGAAAAACATTTATGAAAATAATTTAGGATATACAGTTATGATAATTTTTAAAAATGCTTTTGGTGAGTAAAGTATTAAATTTCAATTGGCATAATAAATACAATTTATAAAACTTATATAGAAATACGTCAATAGTAATTCTTTCTAGAACAGTCCTCTTTGCATACACTTTAAAAAGGCAGCCTTTATAATCTAAGTAAAGGCTTAGCAAACTTTGGCTATGGGCCAAATCTACCCCATTGCCCAATTTAATAAATAAAGTTTAATTGAAACATACCTACTCATTCCTTTACATATTATCTGTGGTTGATTTTGTGCTATCTCAGCAGAACAGAGTAGTTGTCAGAGATCATAAGGCCTAAAATAACTTACTCTTTAACCCTTTACAGAATGTTTACTAATTCCTGAACTAAATGTTTAGATATTCATTACTTTTACACACACATACACACACACACACACACACACACACACACACACACACACTCATGTCTTATATAATTCTTATTCTAGCACATATGAAGTTGATCCATTAGGAATCTGTATGTTTCCCTTCCTTGATTATATGATACATACAATGAATACTAACTTCTAGACTCCTGATAAAGCAGAGGATACTGGCTAACTTTGCTGATTAGCAATTTTGAGACTGCACCGCATCTTCTCACATGTAGTAACGTTCTTGACAGTTTATTTTAAAGGAAAATACCACCCAAAAGGATAGCTGCAATTTTCAAGATGTCTATTTTTAAACACTTAGTATTTATATGGTGATACTACTTATATATAAAATGGTAATGTGGAATTTACATTTTTAGATGCTGAACTATGAAAAAGATGGCTAAATGGGTTGGAAGCAGAATGAATTAAAAAAATATACATCACAAAGACACTAGTCTTTAAACAAAAAAAAAAAAAATATTTAACAGGGAAAAGAGTATTCTGGACTTAAGGAATCACTAAACACAAGGCTCACTGTGGAATAAGGAATCACTAAACACAAGGCTCACTGTGGAATATGGAGTACTAAGCAGTAAACTCTCATCAACAGTTCTGTTCCCTACCTCCTCCTCTTAACCTACCTTCCACCTAAAGCCAAAAGGAAAAAGAAAAGTTACATGGTAAAAAGAGTTAGTGTCCAAAAAGTCTTTAAAATGAATACAAGAATAAGGTAGTAAAGCAACTGTAATTACTAAATCTGAAAGTGGATGAGAGCTATATGTCTAAATTATTCAAAAGTACTAAAAATGAAAATTTAGATATATGGAAGATCACTAATTTCTTGTATTGTGGCAAATAAAAATAAGAAACAGATTCAACTAAAGTACAAAATAATTATATAACAAAAGTCCAAGTAGATCAGAAAGTATCAATTTCTTCTTAGAATAATTTATGTTGCACATGACTAAGGTAAGAGACATGTATCAAGTACCTTTTCTTAGTCTTTTATGATTATGATTTCATAAACTTTTAAATCACTTTGTTTAGCTTTCCAAGAAGTTTTATAGTACTAGACTATGTTTAAAAATCCATCTTAATAAAAGGTATTCAAGTCAAAAAGGAAGTATACAATGAAATGCCCTCTTTATATCATTTTATTATGTTCCTAAACAGGTAAACATCTGTTTATGTAACATCAAAAAACTATTTTGTTAATCTGCAATCATCAGATACTAAGTATACCTTCTGATGATGCTAATATGTCAAATCAATTCGGAAAACTCTCATTTAAACATTACAAATCAAAACCTATACTCTGTTAATTTTCTTCTTGTAAGTAGCATGCCTCTTTCAATGAAGTTGGAGCCAAATTAATGGCATACTAACAAAAATTTATCTTTTATTTATTGATAATCAACCCTATAGTCCAGTTATTGATGTGTATACTCCAAGCTATTACTCTTCTAAAGTACTACAGAATTACCAAATTAGCACTCAAATACCAGCAATTCAAGACAGTTTCCATACTAAACCTCATACAGAAATTAATAAAACCATATGAAATTCTTGATCACTTTTAAGTAAATGCATTTTAAATTTACATGTCAGTCATTAACACTCAAGAAAGGAAAGTAACTTTGTTAATGGTAGTAAAAAAATGCCCCAATTTCTGATATCATAATGAGACTATCACACAACGAAAATGGTACAATCTACCTTAGTACTCAATATGAGCTGCCCTTTCAAGGAAAAATGTCAGTTTTTGTTCATTCACATACTCCTTCCTGATCTCTTTGGTAAACAAAGGATTACATTTGTGCATCTACTGAACAAGTAGAAAGCAGTCAATAGATAGAAAGCAAAAGGAGCTACAATGGGATGAAGTCAATACTACCTCCTTTTTTACAGGTATTCAGAACAGTCAATCAAAAGATTATACAGACAGACATAAGTCAAAGAATTCTCAGGTTCTTCACAGAGAAGTTAGTCTGAAAATTATAACACAAATCTAATAATGAGGTAATGCTTCCAATATTTCTTTGCATTTTTCCTTTAGGATAGCAAAGTCAAATTATAATTTTCAAATGAATTATAGTAAAAAAAAAAAATGAAAAACAGAATTCCAAAAGGAAATAAGCTGGTTTACGGCAAAATGCTAATTTAGAACTCATTTTTCCTTTTATGCAGAGTCCTCTTTCAGGGGGACATAAGAGTTGAGAAGTAAAAGTATTTGAAATTCCTTGTTTCTTCTCTAGAGCTAGAACTCCACATGATTACAACTTTTTATGAATAAAAAGGATAGGGGAGAAGAGTGAATAAAAGCCTAGCTAAACTCTAGTTAAAATAATCATTTCACTTTTAACTATTTCAAACAAAATTCATTTTGTAACCTTTTTTCAGTACTATAATTATGTTGTGTAAAAATACAATAAAATAAGCAAGTAATCTAATACTATCTTACTAGTCATAAATTTATTTCATACTATGTATAAGAAACTTTATGTATTTTACCTTGTGACATCTAGATAGCAATTTTGCAAACTTGTCATTGAGAATAACATGACCATTTAAAAACAAACTCAAAGAGAAAACTGTAATTTTTAAGACCTTTTCTTCAAAGACTGCATCACCTACAAAAATAAATGAAATGGAGGCCTTCTTATACCTGGCACCAATTTGCCTCTCAGTATTTACTGAAATATATGAATTAAGGACCTGAAAGTTAAAACCACAGAAAAAATTATCATAATAATAACAATCATATATGGAACACTCATCAAAATGCCCCTGCATGGTCTTAAAAGCTACGCACATATAATTATTATATTTAACCCTGACAATAGTCTCACAAGAGAGGCAGGGGTTATTTACTACTTTTAAATTAATGAAGAACTTAGGCTTAAATGCAGTGACTCATCCAGGCCCACCTGTAAGTGTGTGCGAGCCTTTGGGTTGCATCACTGCATGGAAGGCAACACTGACATCTAGTAGGTGGGAGCCAGGAATATTAAACATCCTGTAACATACTGGACAAACTCAGCAGAATTAAACTGCCCAAAATGCTACCATTACTGAGAAACACTGACAGAGAATTAATTGCCAAAGCCAAAAAGCTAACAGTAACTTTAATATAAATTTAATAACAAAATTCAGGAAATCACCTAGGACAAGCCCAAAATGAAATCAATCATAAAAGTATTATCAAATTCTCGGGCTAAAATAAGAAGTCTAGGCTGCTTTTTCAAAATGGCATTGCCACAAGAGCAAGAGATGACATAATTCCAAACAACATTTATCTGCCACCTCTTTGCCAAGTTTTCCATTTGTGTTTTATAATAGCTTCAATGCTTTATGTGCAAAATCTTATCCTTAGTCACTCCCTAAGATTTTATACAAACGAGTCATTAAGTCTCCAATTCCCATTCTTCCCCATCTGTTTTGGGTCCTTTTTACTACATATATAATTAATAGTTACCTATGAGGTTTTGCTTGTTCTATTCTTTTCATCTATGACACAACTGCCCTATTAATTATGAAAAAAAAAATCACACTTTCTCCCCCAACCTAATTAGGATCATTATTTCAACCAGTTTTTTTTTTTTTTAATCCTTCAAACTACCATGATGATTCTCTTTTCAAAACTGTTTGCCTGCCTAAAATAATTCTCCTACTGCTTATTCCCTGTCATTCTGAATCCTTAATAATGTGCAAAAGTACTCATAGAATGCAACAAATTCTAATAATCTGCCTTTGTGTAATGTCAGTAAGCCCCTAAATAATTCTACCCTGGTTAAGACTGGAAACCTCTTGAGGATAAGGCTCACACCTTCATTTCCTTTGCATTACTCCCCCAGAACAATATATAATTACTTGAAATCATAATTGTATTTTTAATAAATCATCAAATATAGCAAGTTTATTTTTATAGTAAGAAAAAAATTAATTCATGGACACATGATTTCCTAGTGAAAAGAACCAGAATTCAGGCCACAATTTGGAAACTAATGCGGTTTGACACTTAATAAATGCTTGTTAAACAGAACTCTTAAGATTAAAAAAGTCACTTTGCAAACATGTATCCAGCAACATTGCACTGCAATTTAAAAGACAGTCAAGCTTCCTTAAAGATTGCCTATGGCCGGGCGTGGTGGCGCACGCCTGTAATCCCAGCACTTGGGAGGCTGAGGCAGGAGGATCACAAGTTCAAAGCCAGCCTCAGCAATGGTGAGGCACTTAGGAACTCAGTGAAACCCTGTCTCTAAATAAAATACAAAAAAGGGCTGGGGATGTGGCCCAGTGGTCAAGTGCCCCTGAGTTCAATCCCTAGTACCAAAAAAAAAAGATTGCCTATGACTCAGTATTTATCACATATCAAAAAGATAATAAATGAGGAGGTTCTTTGATAATAGTTTCCATGATTTTTTAATACCTCAAATTTTACACAAATTTAGTCAATCTAGAATTCCATTTTTCTGCTTGGTCCGTGTGTGTGTGTGTGTGTGTGTGTGTGTGTGTTTAACAGTAGGGGATTGATCTAAAGAGCACTCAGCCATTGAGTACATCCCCAGGCCTACTTTTTGTATTTAATTTAGAGACAGGGTCTCACTGAGCAGGCTTAGTGCCGTGCTTTATGATGAGTGTGGCTTTGAACTTGCCATCCTCCTGCCTCAGCCTCCCCAGCCACTGGGATTATAGGCATGCACCACTGCATCCAGCTTGGTCCCTAAAATTTTAACATACAGAACACCCTCATTGTTTTTAGATGAATTTTATCCTAAAAATAAAATCAGGGTAGCCCAGGATTACAGGGTATGAAAATATACTAGTAAACCAAAAGACTGGATGAAGACAATGGCAATATCATTAAAAAGACCCTCATTTTTCAATTATGACCCTTTTTTCCTTTTACTTATCCATATGCAAATAGATAATGTTATTTTATCTCAAAAGTACTGATTCCTACATTACTAAAAAAAAAAAAAAAATCAAATTGTATGTATTTCTACATAGCAAAAAGAATTAAGGCAATTAAATCCCATCATTATTGTATTACTTTATTTATAAAATTATGCTTTCCTCCATCTTATCAATAAGTATACTGCAATCTCATAATCTTTCTAGAAGCCAAGAAGGTAGAACATTAATCATTTTTTTTTTTTTTTTGGGTACTGGGGATTGAACTCAGGGGCACTTGACCACTGGGCCACATCCCCAGCCCGTTTTTGTATTTTATTAGAGACAGGGTCTCACTGAGTTACTAAGGGCCTCGCCATTGCTGAGGCTGGCTTTGAACTTGTGATCCTCCTGCCTCAGCCTCCCAAAGTGCTGGGATTACAGGCGTGCGCCACCGCGCCTGGCTCATTAATCATTTTTGTAATATCAGTCATTTGCTATACATTAACTCAGTAAATACACCAAATTTATTTTGCATCATCACTGGTTAGATATTCTCCAAGGACTCAAAATTTTTACTAATCCAAAGACTCAAATTTTTACTAATTTTTACCTACAAAATTAGAGGTGACTTTCTCATCTACTTATTTGAGATTTTTTTTTATTTTGCTTTGAACTCAAGGTAGATAGATCACTCAAAGTAGAATTCTAATTGCCCAGTTCCACTTCAAAAAACACCTCTGGGTTTACTGTGAAGTATAGGAAAATACTTTATTTAGAAGTGTATTTCTCCTCTTAAGACACTTTTTAGGGTGAGTACATTCTAGACTTGTTACAAAAGTCTACTACGAGAATAAAATGGAGACAAACATCAAAAGAAATCATTTGCCATAGGAAAAATACAACGGCAAAATCAATAAATGAACTTAAATATGCATGTTAAACCTATATATAGCTTCAGAATCAGAATCTATAAATTTAGGTATCTAGTTTCAAAAATAACAACAAAAAAAGAATGTAACATATATCTTAAAACACATAAGTGGAAAATGAGACAAAAAAGAAAAAAGTCATTTTCTATACATCTGTCATAATAAAGCTTACAAACTCATTAGTTACCTAAACTGAACAGAAGGAATGAGTATGCGGTATTGCTGGTAGGCAAACTAATTTATCACTCTGGGATGTTTATACAAATCTCATTAAAAAAAAAAAAAAAAAAAAAAAAAAAAACAAAAAAAAAAAAAAAACAAAGAAAATACAAGACAGGAAGAGAAAAGGAAAGCAGAGAGAAATTTGGTAAAGAGTTTTCCAGACTTCATTCTAAATATAGTAAGGGGGTTCTAAAAAAACACAAATTAGAGTATAATTATAAACTATAATTACAGGATCACTTTTACTCATGTAATATTTAAAAAGTATGGACACCAAAGGACTATACAAGTGATAATTTTGGACACCTGATTCTTGCTTTTTAACTGGCAATTAGCACTAGGCCTAACATCTTAACTATACCTCTGTGTTCACTTTTTAATTATTTAAATGTATTAGGGTTAAATGTATTGGCTAAGACAAATACTTGGTTTTGTAAAAGTAGCCTTGTTGGTAGAACTTATAATTAAATTATAAAGGGCTACATTGGCTATTACAAGAAAAAAAAAAAAAAAAATATATATATATATATATGCTATGAAATTGTTGAGTCCACACTGAGAAAACAGTAAAAATTGAATTCACTTAAAAACAAAATAATCCAAAAATAAAAGATTCACTTCAACTTTAATTCTAATTGAATAATAAAATTATTTTGTTGGAGAGAGAATATCTGCTTTCAGTCCCAAAAAGTCCTTCTGGAATAATTACCTAGGCTTTACCCTACAGAGTTTTGTTGAATGCTGACAAAATGAACTATTCCAACCTCCACAAGACAAAAACAGAAATCCTAAATTAGAAAGTCTTAATAATTGAGTTCAGAAATAAAAATATCTAAATAATTTAAGTCAAAAAATACTCTAGCCTCAACTATTTAGACATCTGGGCAAGAGTAGTTTAGACATACTGTCCGAGATATTCATAGATTCAGATGTGGCCTAGTCAGATTTTACCATTTAAAAGATATATGATTGTGCTACTAGTACTTACTATGTATTGTGCACTTCACTTAGTAGCACAGTTCAAAAACCCATCTGAAAATTTGTATTAGCATTCTGAAGATAATATACTAAATCAGAAATGAAACTTGAGGCATATCCTGACACTATTCAATACCTCTTAAAAATATTTTAAAAGATTATAAGTCTATTTGTTTAACTCAAATGCTGAAAAAGCTGAAATGTAAATAGGTAAAACTCTTCCAATAGCCCCATATATATATATATATATATATATATATATATATATATATATTTTTTTTTTTTTTTTTTTTTTTTTTTTTTGGACAACAGTAATGTCTTGTGAGATCATCTAGTGATTTTTTTTCTATTACCAACATAGTACCTCAGTAATATGTAGGATAGCCTACAGATGAATAAACAAAACTTCTTATTTTGAAAAGGTTATGTTTTAGTTTAAAACTAAGAATATTTAGCTTAAGTATAGTTAAATGCCATAGTAAAAGCAAACACAAATTGTATTTCAAGTTAAATAGTATAAAAGAGGAAGTGAGAAAGTTTCTATTGTTCAGACTAAAAAAAAGTGATCTTGAAAAAAATCTTTTGAAGTATTTGAAAAACTGCTTATGACAAAACTACTACTATACCATATCCAGAAAAATAATTATTTTTATTCAACATGTTAATTTATCTTATGCCAACAGCTTTTAAAAACAAATGAAGGCTATAAAAGAGAAAACATCATCAAGAGAGTACAATTCCTATGTATTTTACAAGAAAATGCTGTAAAACTTCTAGAAATATTAACCCTTCATAACTATTTATAGAAAACTAATTTGCTACATTTGTCTTCTGTTAATGATTTTCTAGACAGACATGTGGAAAACAAATTCAAATCCAATCTCTAATCCAATAGAATAATACATTTATATAATACACATATAAATAGTAACAAAAATTTCAAACTTTACCATGTATATTTTTAAAATCAATTAAATGAGCACCATACTATTGTCTTCAAATCTCGTCCTTAATGAACTCCACTCAGTAGACCACTAGCATTAACAAATATATTTCCCTGTAGAAACTTCTAGCTCCTTGCAAAGAAAGTAGTTATTACAAAAAAAAAAAAAACTTTAGACTTGTATTCCAATACATGTTTAGGTGCTACAAACTGACAGCTGAGAACTACCATATCAACATACAATCTGAATACAAGTATATATATATATATGTATGCATGTACATACACACACACACACACACACACACACACATATATATTTATACATATATATTTATATATTTTCCCCTAAGGGGAAAGCTTATACCACATAATTCCTCATAATATATACCCAATTACACCATGTCTTTGGAATTATACAGGAAAATTTTTAAAAGTTTTGGAACTAATTAGCAACACAAAAGGACTGCTGAATACAAAACAACCATTAAAAAATATTAGATAAAGGATACAGCCTTAAAGCACCAGTCTGAGTTCCCACTGCCAGGATCTTCTGTACAGGATCAAAGGCCAGGGCTGAAGGTTGATAGGGAAATCCATGGCGAACAGTCTAGGGATGGGCAAGTGTCATCACAGCAACCAAGGTAGCAAAGAATATTTAAAAATAGAAATGTCAATACAGGCATTAGAATTTAAAAGTATACCTGATGCAAAACATATACACACAGGTACTACTTTAAAAAAATAAAAAAGTGAAATCTATCTTAGCAAAGTTATTAACACAGAACCTGAAATTAACAAAAATCTATTCCAGTGTTAATACTTCAATTTTTACTTTTCCATAATACTGGTATTCTACAGAAAAAAATTTCCTATTAATGTTCTATACTATTATGTCTGACACCAAATTGCTAACATTTGCAGTGGTCAAAAATTCTGTTAATTCATTTTAAAATGTGACTCATGCTTTATTTCAAGAACAACTGCCTCATCTTTACATTACTTGAATGCTAAATGCAAGTACTTCAAGGAAAAGTTGTCATATAATTCATTATTTTGGTCTAGGTAGTGGGTAAAGCAATTATCAAACCTGTACCAAACATTTTGCAATTGTAACAGAATGGATATGAGTACAACAAATATTTTTGCAATTTACTATCAAGTCCATAATGATTTTAGAGTATTAAGGCAAAAAGTATATATACAGGCTTTTAAGAGTATTAAGGCAAAAAGTATATATACAGGCTTTTAAGACCTGTGAACACATGGATATTTATGAGGAAGGGAGGCATTAATAACCAGACACCACGTTTGTATTTCTCATTGAACAGCTGGTGAATTAATTCGCTGCATCATTCTTTCTGAATTACAAAATGCTATAGCAATTATCGTGCCATTAGCAGGCAAAAATCTCAGTACTAACTTTTAAACCTAACATAATGATAAAGAACCATGCGATTTCATACAGTAAGCCACTCAGACACATTGTAAGGGAAAAGTGATGAGCAAAGATCTGATTGAACAGGTTTGGCTTTCTGATAAACAATATTCATTAGACACTGTTTTTAAAGGTAATTCCGAAATTGATGGATTTTATTAAAATGTTAGAATATAAAAGCTTCCATATTATTGCTAGCAGTGTCAGGACATGAACTAAAGGGAAGATTATATATTTGAAGAGCCTTGAAATGATTGCTCCATATTAAAAGAGGAAAACATCAACGAAAAGTAGGATATCAATCTTCAAAATAATTTTCCAAGGAAACGTTTGCTAGGGGAGGAACGAGCTCTTTATGAGAACTACAATTATTACTGGCGCTCAATTCTCTTGCACTACAGTGTAAATCCGAATCGCCCCTTAAAACGACCCCAGATTTTCGATGACGGCGTAGCAGGGCTGCGCGCTCCGCTCACCTTACAGAGCTGAAAGTGCTCGGACTGGAGCGTTTCCTGGATCTCAGGCTCCCGGTTCCCTGGCGGGTGCTGCTGCTGTTGCTGCTGCTGTGAGGCCGAGGAGGAGCCGGCGGTCAGGCCGTCCAGCACCTTCTTGAATTTCCTCATGTTCTCTGCTGGGCTCCCCCGCAGCCCGGGAGCGGAGGCACCGGGGGTCCCCGGGCGCGGGTGACTGGCCAAAGCCGAGGGCAGCTACGACCCAGGACCCGGAGGAGTGGGTGAGAGAAGGAGAAGGAGGAGGAGGAGGAGGAGGAGGCAGCTGGGGAAAGCAAAAGATAATCCGAACAGGAAATACTGCGACGACGAGCAAGCGGCGGACACAACAACACCGGGTGGCGACCCCTCTTCCTCCGAGGCCGCCGCAGC
This sequence comes from Tamias sibiricus, assembly GCA_025594165.1. Taxonomy (NCBI): domain Eukaryota; kingdom Metazoa; phylum Chordata; class Mammalia; order Rodentia; family Sciuridae; genus Tamias; species Tamias sibiricus. The sequence goes on along the minus strand of CM046666.1, from coordinate 132,064,547 downwards.
TGGTGTGGCGCCGCTTCAGGCGCCGCCGCCGCCTCCTCGCTCCGCGGCCCGGCGGCAGCAGCGGAGGCCGGGCGCCCGAGCCCGCTTAGCCCAGCCTCACCTGGCCGCGGGCGGACTCTGCGCCGCGCCGCCGCCCCGGCTCGCCCGCGTCGCCGCCGCCACGTCCATGGCCCGCGACCCCGCGGCTCCTCGCCCGCCCCGGCCCCCGGTCCCTCGGCGCGTACTCCTGCTGCTGCTCCGCGGTCCGCGAACGCCGCTCGGCCTCCCGCCGCTCAGCGCCGCCTCCCGCCCGGCATCGCACACACGGCGCCCGGGGTGGCTGCCGCGCTCCACCGCCGCCGGACCGGCCCGCCCTCGCACCTCAGGATCCCGGCTGCCTTCCTCAGGCGCCGCAGCCAACGCCGCCGGCTCTTCCCCCTTGGCCGCTCCCTCTCGGCTGACTGGACGCCTCGGCACAAGGCACCAACGCCCGCCCAAGCAGCTGCGGCAGCCGCGGCTACAGCGCCCGCCGAGACGGTGGCGGCAGCTGGGCCTCCGCGGAGCAAGGCTGTGGGGTGTGCGCATGCGCGCCGCAGCCTGCCCCCGCCCGCGACCGGGGCCCCGGCCCCCAGCGGCGAGAAGCTGGGGCTTAAATTATCCTCTGCGAAAATCCCAGACGCTGGTTGAATTTCTCCCACCCCGGTCGTGTTGCCAGAGTATGCAGCTGCTTTTTCTGCAGCGGGCATAGTAATAATGTTGAGGACCAACAAGCAGCAGGAAGCCTTGGCTTCAAATTCGCTCATTGAGCCGGGGGTAGTGCTTTCACCTTTTTACGGGGTGCCTGCTCCCGGCGGCTGGCTGCACTCTTTATTGTTGTTGCCTTATTGATGGACTTTGTTCTGGATTGACTTGGATTGGAGTTTCTAAAAAGAGCGTCTAGGCAACGATTATGTCAGTGGCAAAGGGATGACAGACTTAGAAATGTACCAGGAAAGGAGAGAAACCCTTTGGGTTCGGAAACCCAGACTCTTCTTCCCCAAAGCTGTTACTGTTCATATTGGCAGTGGTAGGTAATTGCTAGACAGATTAGGCTGCCGAAGAGCAAGGGCTCTAGCCGTGCCTGTGACACACCACTCCGATTTCAGTCGTCAGGACACGGGGCTGTGGGGATGGGGGCGGGAGCGCAGGTAGCAATGAACGCAGCGCTGCCACTCACGTTCAGAACCTTCGGTGCCCCCTACAATCTGATTTGCGTCTTCGCTCTTCGGAAGGGTAAAAAGAGGGAGATGGACATTTTGCTCAGACATTTTAGCTGCTTCACTGACCCCAGTCTCCCCTGGGTGCTTAGAAACAGGTATCTGGCACAAGTTTGCACAGGTGGAGAGAGATTCTTGCGGGGGATTGGGAGGAGATTCTCCCCGAAAGTGCGTTCAACAAGGAAAAGGTTGTGGGATGCAGTGGTGCTGGATTAGGAAGGGTGTGGACAACAAATTAGGAAGGAGGGAAATACTTAAAGGAGTTTTGATTCGGGTGGTGGGGATGGAAAGGACAATCTCCGGGCTAAAGACTCCCCACCCCCGCTACGTTCTGCAAAATGCCACTGAAGAACTATAAAGCGTTTGTTCCGAACCAAAATCAGAAGCAGCCGCCCTCTCCTTGTGATTGGCCGCTGCCTGCTGGTTGGGGACATTCTCGTCACAGTATTGGCAGGTGTGACCTGCCTCAAGAACAGTCAGCAAACCAACCAGGACTGGGGCTCAAGGACTTCGGGAAATGTAGTTCCCCATAAACCTTCTACATCCCAAGACTCGTGCCTTCCCCTTGGAACCTGTAATTATTTTTGTTTTGTGTTTTAATATTTATTGAAGTAAGCAGTTAATTCACCTGGGGGAAAAGAACAATAAAACAGATGTGAAGACTTTCAAAAACTACTTATTTAGTTCCTGGTTCCCGGAACGTATATTGTCCAGTTTGGCTCATTGTGCTAGGTTCTAAAGTACAACAAACAAATAAAAAATGCAATCCTTACTCTTAACAACAAGCTCACCACAATCTCGAGGGGACATGAATAAGTAATTGTAAAACAACGTCATTAGTTCAGCGGCGGAGTTACAGACAGAAAGACTAAAGAGGGCCACTTAGCTGGCCAGAGAAGATTTCCAGATGGGGACACACAGCCTATGGTAGATAAGTAGGAATTGATCACGGAAACGGGAGGAAGAATTGCTATTGGAAGGCAACAGGGGAAGGGGGCATCAAAATTACCTGAAGAACTTTTTAAAAAATACAAATACTCCATGGGAAAACTGCAAAACAGGGAGATCATATTATGATCTGCCTTTCCACCTAGGTTTAAAATACATCTGTTGGGGAACTTGTCATCATTGGATTATAAAACTCTTTGAAGAAATGACATCCTGCCAAGAGGCATTGTGGTGTAATGGAAAAATCCTAGGCTTTGTTGTCTGCCAGGCATGAATTTCAATCCATGCTCTGGTAATATGTGCAAGCTTGGGCAAATTCCTTAATTTTCCTAAGAGTCAGATTCTTCATGTGTAAAATTAAATTAATACTAACTTCTTTCTAGAGTTTTCTGAGGATAAACAGGAGAGAGGATAATTATATGAAAAGTCTGCACTACATTGCTTAGCACTCTATAGGTACTAAAAAAAAAATCAGTTTTCCTTTCTATTATCAGGATCTTTGAGGTGAAGGGACTTCAAGAAGTCACTAACTTAGCCAGCTCCTATTTTTAACTTTAGAATCTTTTTTTGACTTCCATGCCTTATAATTCTCAGTTTATGAACTCATCCTGACAGTCCCAAAACTTCAGTTATTAGAAGATACCTGGAATTTAAGATGAATGTAAGTTAGCTTTGCAAAGTCACCATCCATCTGTTCTAAGCTCAGGGGCAGTAGGACATATCCAGAAATCCATTTTGGTCAAAAATACTAATGCCTGCAAATAGCTACCTTTATGATAGCAAAGGTAAAATAATGGATCTTAAAACTCAGAGTATTTCTTGTAGATTTCAAGTAGTTAATTTGGTTTTAAAAATTAGAATCGAAAATTTAAGAGTTCAATTTAAAATTAATTTTACGTTGTTTTCTAAAATGCATAAAATTTAATAATTATCATTGTTAACTATAAAATTTAACACAAAGCAGAAAATTTTATCTGGAACAATTTCTCTGCAGAGTTTTACTTATTTATTTATTTATTGAATGAATCAATATATTAATTCCAAGCAATTCAATAGCTTTCTGCCTTTGAGCAAGTGACATCCTCTCAGATGGAATTCTTTCTTACCTGCTATTGAACAATGAACCAGGACATGATGACAAAATAACATACCACTGACAAATTATACACAGATATATTACATTTAGCTGAGTCAGGGGAGCACTGAAAATACTGAGTTAAATGAATGAAAACAGAAAGAAAAATTTTAAAAACAAAAAAGAATCCACAAACATAAATAGAAAATTTGTTTACTAAATTATGAGACATGGAAATTCATAAAATTCCTAAATCTGCCATTCTGTATATGATTTAAAGTTACCAGATCAATAAAGGCTTTAGTGGTGGTCTTACAGGGGAAGCTGGATGCTGATTGAGATAAATAAAGTAGAAACAAAATGAACATTTTAATGATAAATTATTTATTGACAAAAACTTTCTGTAAGGTAACCAATCTATCCCACCTGATAGCATTCATCTTTATTGATTTAATTTCACTTTAATTTCCTGAAGGATGTGAGCACGACAATAACTGTTTTACTATACCATTTAACAGAGTATTGAGTGTATATTATTCATAAATTGTAATATAGACTTTAATTAGTTTGCCTCATTCAAGCCCCCTTTTCTGAATGTGTTCTCTAGACTCTGCTGAACTGATGCACATGGGCATCTGTGTTATAATCAGGTGACTATATTCTGGTTCCAAATTATAGCATGAGAGGCAAGCATCTGAAATAAACAAAGCCCACAGATCATCTTCTTCTGGGAATTTGGAATTAAATTATAATGTTGCTAATTGAACTCAACTAGGAGGAAGTCATGTAGAGTTAGGGGTGGGTGGCATGTTTTACTTCATGTACACAAGCTGTAAGTGCCCAATCTTAGATGGAAATCTCCATCCATGGAAGGATGGAGCAGATACACAGAGAACAGATAGTAGTGACCACCAGGAATGGGAGACCAAAGAGCAGTGACTCCAGGGAAGTGGAAAATAGCATCTCCATCATGATTTGGCAGTTCCACATGTGATCTGGATATATTTTCTTGCCTTCTTCTTCTTCTTCATTTTTTAAAAAATTAGTTTGAATGGGTTTCTGGTTTTGCAATAAAAAAATTCTTGACAGTAATTAAGACTGAATCCGCCCCTGGAAGTAAAGGATGTAGGGTCACTGTCACCATTTTTCACCTGCCATTTTTTACCTTCTATTGCCAATATCTTAAAGAGGCTATTGCAATAATCCAGGGAAGGGTTGGTAGGTAGTCTGTACGAGGATGGTTAAAAGTTGCAGTGATATAAAGGGGTCAGTCAAATTCTGGATTACATTTTAATGGTAGAGACAAATGTATTTGCTGATAGCATGAAGTGCTATCAGAGAAAGAAAAGGGGCAAAGACGATATCCCCAATTTGGGCCTGAACACTTCAGAGAGTAGTATCATAATTTAATTTTCACATTGATGACTCTTGGGTAATTTCCCTTGACCATTTTGCACTTTAGTGGACTCAAACATCATCAGCTAAATAAACAAGCTTTGTCTGGGAAGACAAGCAGGATCTACTACATTGTGATCTTTGTCAAGCTCTGGCCTTGCTAGAACAACAGATTAAGCAGATGTTAGTGATCCTTCACTCTCCTGACCTATGCATATTAAATGGTATTTCTACAGTGGGAATGATATTTGATAAGTAACTATGTTCTCAGCATTTTAAATTTCAGCGTCATACTTTTAGGATTTAAATATAATCATATAGTCGTAAACATTTTGAGCATTGTTCTAAATTTTTATTTACCATGTGGTTAGATTTTCTGTTACATGACTCATTAAAGTTGGACCTTATGCAGTTATTCAGTTAATATATGGTGAATGGAATAAGTTTGCATAAGAGTTTAAAAGATCACATTTCTTCCACAGCCCACCCTTGCTGCCTCCTTCCATTTCATCCCACAGCCCACCCACTGCCCAAAAGCAATCATAATAATAATAACCAGAAAAAAAAAACTTTAATACTATAGCAGCTCCCCAACTTGTGATTGGGTTACTTGGGATTAAACCAATCGTGAGTTGAAAATAGTGTAAACGGAAGAAGCGAAGTGTTTAGCACCCCTAACCCATCAAACCACGCATTTTAGCAACACTGAGCAATCTGGGTGACTGGGCTGCTCCCAGCTGACTGGCAGCCTCATTCCAGCCTCAGCCCAGCCTCACGAGTAGAGCTACCTACTGCGGGTCCCCGCCCTGGAGCAAAAGATCCATGCTCAAAATTTCAAGAACGATTTGTACTGAGTTCCTATCACTTTCGTACCATCATGAAGTTAAAAAAAAAAAAAAAAAATCGTAAGTGGAACCAGGGTAATTTCAACAACTGTCAGGGAGACTTTTGCACTACTCAAAAGAATTCTCTGGGGGCAGGTCAAGTGTAGGACTGGTTCTGAAGGAGTTGACTGGTCCCCATTTTTTTTTTTTTTAATTACGCACTATTCAGCATACAAAGTAGTGTCCTTTATCTGAAAATAGGCGAGTAAGGAAGTACGAGCCTACCAACAGAAAACTGACCACTTTTTCCCCTCAGAGTGGCCTGACAGGACAGCCCAGTGAGATAGTGTCAGTTGAGACAGGCTGCTGTGACAGGTCCTTTCCTTTTAGGCTCTGGGGAAGAGAGTGGTGTCACATCTTTCAGTCACCTGATAGTAGGACTTTCAGATGCCAACTTGCTTTTCTTTCTGGTCAGCCCGTAAGACTACCACATTAAATACAAAAAGATCAAAACAAAAGCCTTAACATCAGGAGAGCAGGAACAAGCCTCTCCAAGGAACCATCAGAGCCTAGAGAATTGTACTAGAGAACACAGAAAGAATATTAATTATCTCTCAGAGGTTTCATACAGATGGTGGAAAAGCATAGTCCCTATACGTTGGCTGGAATCCTCAGCTCAGGAACAGGCACCTAACTTTAAACTTGGAATGGATTCCCTGTCAGTGTTTTCACAACAAACATTACACATTTTATCCAACAACAATGCACCTACAGACCTCTGATTGGAATATCTCCTTTAGCTTCAGTAGTTCAGTTCCAGTTTGGCCCATCAATATTTCAAAGAGAAAAATAACCCCTCTGATATCTGAGATGGCGAAATCACTAAATTCCACAAAGCAAGGGAGATACAGAAGAGTACGTACGGTGCTTGTGCAATTTCTCGGATCTGGCATCTGAATCTTAGTGTTGATGTTTTATCTGCATTCTCTTCTATAAACAATTTCTATGTGCCTACTGTGTGACAGGGGCTTTGCTGAATGTTGTGGAGATATAAGCATGATACATGATACAACTAGACTAAAACACTCAATAAGAGCAATATAGGGATAAGGAAATAAAATTCCTAAAAGGAAAGGCAAAAGTCAATGTCAAAGTCACCTTTTTCGAATTATTACTCTTGAACACTTTACTGTCTCCAAAACAACACTCAACCATTGGTGCGCATTCATCATGGTATTTCATCCCAGAGGATGAGATTTCATGGGTGTGACACCTGAGGATAGGTGGGTGGAGAAGGGTGGAGGGTAGAGGACAAACACTGAAATCATTTGGATTCCCTAATATTCATCCCAAACTGCCAACTACTCCCTCTAGGTTTCATTCAAACTAGCACAACCCAAATATTTCCCTCAAGACTTGATCTTGTTCAACAAGTCCCAAGTACAACTTCCCTTGTCTGGTTTCTTCATAACTGTAATGAGGGTGTAACTTCAAGATATGGCTTCATAATTGAGGTACATGAAGGTTTTCACATTTTCACGTGGGTTAGTTCCTATTCACCCTTCAGCATGGAGTTCTTGAGCCTCTTTGTATTTTTGTGGTGATAAAATAAGCAATGATCCTTTCAGCCTAGCCTTCAGGGAAAAAAAAAAAAAAAAAAAAGAGGGATACAAGGCTTTTCTTTGTTCCACATTATTTTATAGCATTATTTTGAGAAGCCAGTGAAAAAGTAGTTTGAGACTAGCCATCAATCAAAAGAACTTTTTTTTTTTTTGGCTTGGCGCCAACATATTTGTGAAAGTAAAGTCAACATTGGTAAGGATTTTAGCGTCACTGTGGGTCACAGCTATTGATGAATAACATCCACTGTCCCCATGCTGTTTCAAATAATTCATGTGTAGTTTTCAGTCATAAAGTTAGTTTCCTGATTTACTGTAGGATTGTCCAGTGTCCTATAAGAGATTAGTAACATGTCGTTTGCTTAAAATACAGTACATATCACTGATGCATGTTGTACTTGGAAGTGACTGCCTCTTATTCTGCTCTGAAATTAGAAATGTTCTGCTTATTCATGATAAAAGAGTTTGTTAAATTCAGGAAACTGAGAAGGAAGCTTCATGAGAGCATTATCATAGTTTACCATATAGTGGTTTCCTTAAAAAGATGTTTCACTGCAGTTGAAACTTAGAGGAGAGCTACCTACCTGGTGCCAATATTAGGGTGAATGGACAACCTACTTGGGTAATTCTACTCCTTATTTATTCATATCTGCCCATCTGGTGTCCACTTTTTTAAATTTCCATTTCTTATGTTGTAGAATAACAGAGGACTCAGACCCTGGAGACAGGTATCTTGAATCCTGTCTAGCAAAGTACAATCAGACAGGTCACCTAACCCTTAAGTTATCATTTCTTCATGTGAAGAACAGGGGTGCAGCAGGGCACAGGAGTACATGCCTATGATCCCAGCAACTCAGAAGGCTGAGGCAGAAGGATTGCAAGTCTGAGGCTAGCCTTAACAACTTAGTGAGACCCTCAGCAAACTAGTGAAAACTGTCTCAAAATATAAATAAATAAATAAATAAATAAATAAATAAATACATCTGGGAATGTAGCACAATGGTAAAGCACCCAAATACCAAAATATAGGGGTACAAATACCCCCTGAGTGTTGTCGGTATGGGCTGAGTGTTACAAGATTAGAATATAAAGTTCATAGCTCAAAACCTGTCACATATATTGAAATTAAGCAATAACTATTCAGGTCAATTTCTTTAATGTTTATAGCCTTTCTCTAGGTGATTTTATGCTGATCTCAATGACTTAAATATTTATCTTCTAAACATGGATGACTTACACATTTATTTGTCTGTTTCAAACCTCTCCACTGAGTGACCAATTCATTTTTAAAACCTCTTTAATATCTCCATTTGGATATTCGGAAAGCATATAAAATTTAATGTTTACATTCTTTACTTCCCACTGCCAAGGATACCTTATATCTCTCACAGCCTTTTTTACATCTGTTCATAACAATTGGACCCTCCCAGATGTTCAGGCTCACACCAGTGAACTTTGACCACTTGCTCCTGTTCCCCCACCCACATGTCTCATGCACACACACACACACACACACACACACCCCTCTGTTAAGTCTGCTGGCAAATCCAATCAACCTTTTCTTTACAATAGATTCAGAATTTGACAAATTCTCACATCCTCCACTTTCATTGGTTAGTTCAAACCAGACTCACTTTTTATCTAGATTATTATAGTTTATATCAAATTAATCTCCTCTAGTTTATGCTAAACAGAGGGACCAATTTAAAATATGTCACATTATGTCACTCCTGTAGTCAACATCCTCCAAGGCTTTCTTATCTCCCTGTAAGTAAAGGTCAAAGTTCTTTACAGCAGTTTATAAAGGCCCTAGAGGATCCTGTCTCCTGTCTGTCTTATCTCCCCCTTGCTCTTCTCTCATTTACTCCAACCCAGCCCCACTTTTCTTCGCACTGTTCCTTGAACACATCAAGCACATTTGTGCTTTATGGCTTTGCAAAAACCAGGGGTCAGCAGATTTTTGTTGTTGTTGTTGTTTAATGGGCCAGATAGTAAATGTTTTCAGTTTTGTGGGTCACATACATTCTTAGAGTCTACTGCTTAACACGGCCAATGTAGTGCAGAAGCAGCCCCAGACAATGGGTGAACTGAGCATGATTGTGTTCCAGTAAAAGTTTACAAGAACAGGTGGTGGGCTGGTTTTGACCAATCTCTGCCCTTTACTTCTCTCCCCTGAGATAGTTTCATGATCCAGTTCTACATTTTCTTCATGTCCCTGCTCAATTGTTACAAATTGATAAGAGAAATAGATAACATAGATGTTACTTCATCAGTGTGGCCTTCTTTGATTTTCCCTCCACAAGAGTGGCATAATTTTTACCTCTCCCTCAAGTCACACACAGGTTCTTTCCATCCTCACTCCAGTGCCTCTGCCCTGCCTTATTTTTCTCCTTAGCTCTAATGGCTACTTGAAACACTGTACATCTTTGTGTAGGGACTTTGTTTTGTTTTCTGCTATTTCCCTGGGGGCATAGAACAGTTGATTGGGAAAGAATGAATTAATAGACTCTGGGCTAGAAGGCAGGAGTTCCTTCTGGATTCCAGCATAAGCTGATAAAACCTCTAAGCATGTCACTTAACCACTCAGTTTACAAACATCTCTTTGTAAAGTGGGAAAAAATAAGATCTGTTGTAGAAATGAAGTCAAGAAGTAAATACTTTTCAATAGGATTAAAAAATCCTATTGAAAAGTAACAGAAATGTAAGTTTTTTGAACCCTAATTTTCTTTTGGCTAATATAAATACTCTTCAAATCAAAGAACTTTGATATATTCAAAGTTCTAAAGAACTAAAGTAATTTCCTGTTTATGTCATTTTCTCTGCTCAAACTTTATATATTGAGGAAAATGCAAATCTTCAGGAATCATTTGAATCTTCAATGTAATTGTTTCTTTTTTTAATCAAACATCCTTTAAAAATCCAAATATCCATTGTAGAGATCACTCACAGGTGATCATTTATAACTCTATTTTATAATTTAAAAGCCAAAGGTTGTTAAATTTTAATTAATTTAACCAAGAGTTGTGTCATTGACACATCTGTTTCAATACTTCAATTTTAAGGCTATAATTTGTATTTCAAATGGAAAGATCATATATCAGAATATTATTGTCAACTGTTTATGACTTTCCATTCTTTGCATTAGAAATATTGGTGTGCCACAAGAAATCAGGGACATGCTCAAAAATTACTCCTCAAAGCAACTTTGCTTTTGCAGAAGGGTGTGCTACTGAACAAAGCCTGGCAAGAAAGCACACTTGGTTGGGCAGTCTGTCCATTCTTATCCCTAACACAGTGATACCCCTTGCTCCGATAGAAGGAGCTCAGGGTTACAATCTATAAGATGGGCTCATTTTAAAAATGTCTACTATTGGAACTCACGTCCCAATTTTACATTTAAGGCTAATACTATATTCTGAAAATGGGTCACTGGACTCTCTATTTCTCACACTTGTGAATTATTTCTAATGTTTTCTCTTATTGATTCTAAAGCGATCAAGTTTCAGTTATGTACACAGCTCTGTTCAACATCAAACCCTGTCCTCCTTGGCATCTCCAGATTATAGTAGAATGAGTGTTCCCTAGGCCTGGGTGAAAAATCTGGGTGCTACAGGCCAGGAAAGTAGCTTTCAGAGTTAGAGAACTTGGAAAGAGGAGTGGGGCTAAGCAAAAAAATGGAAGCCAAAACAATTCTGGCAGAGTAAAGTCCATTTTGCTTACTGCCCCTGAGCATGAATTGTTATGTCCAATTAGTAAACATAGGATCTGAAATTTTCTTGGCTGCCGTACAACTCAGATTGCTGCTTTAGTAGCAGCCAAATGATTATCCAGGAGCACATTAAGGAGAAGGACAGAAATTCCCGAAAGAGAACATTTGAGACATTATTATTATAGTAGCAGGCATACGGTTTAATGCACAAGTGAAACTTTATTTTCAAATACTAAAATTAATTTCTGAATTGAAGCAAACCCTTCATTTTGTTTTCAGCTTGATGTAGACATTAATCTCATTACATCAAGAAAGCTAAGAGATTTTTCAATCATTTCCCGTTCTTTATTTATTTATTATTATTATTTTTTTTTTTTTTTGGACTGGGGATTGAACCCAAAGGTGTGTGTTACCACTTAGCTACATCCCCAGCCCTTTAGAATTTTTATTTTATTTTTTATTTTGAGACAGGATTTCACTAAGTTATTAGGGCCTTGTTAAATTGCTGAGGCCAGTCTCAAACTTGGCGATCCTCTTATCTCAGCCTCCTGAGTCATTGGGATTACAGGTGTGTGCCCTTGCAGTTTGAAAAATGTTCAGTTTTAAATCCAGTCATTTCAGGATGTTTGCTTTCTGTGCTCTTCACAATGCTGGCATGGTAGGGAAGAAGGATGAAGTCGCCTTGTTAACCTTAGTTTTGCTTTCCAGGTCTTCAGAGTAGGTGATGAGCCTCAGTCTTTCCAAAGACAAAGAACTGGTCTTGGGAAGCTGATCCAACTCCCTGAAGTTGACAGGTCAGCTAAGGTGTAGCCATGGACTCAAGAGATTTCCATGAGGATAGCCCATGTCATAGCTATCTCTTAAGGCATCCCTTTGTCCAGTTGGGGGTCAGTGAGCCTTGTTCCAATCCTCTCATGCTTACTGTTACACCATGTTTTCACTTGACTGACTGGCACCGATGGATTGGAGTAGATAATTTATTTTTTCTCTGAGAAGCTGGCAGTTTCCCTGGACCTCACCTAGAACAGAAGGCACAGATTCTCTATTCATGGATCAACAAACTGACCTTGGCTCAGGCTTTTGTTTTGGCCCTGTGGCTACGTTACATGATTCTCTACTGTTACCCTTGGCTCAGGACTTACATGCCTTTGGATACAATTTATGGTCACCATGACTATAATTTAGAGCCACACAGACTGACGACCTCTGCTTCCTCACCTGCTGTTATGCCATACTAGACCTTTGGGAGACAGTTACAGCTGAGTTCATGGGGTCATGGTGTTGAGGAGGGGATTAGACCCATCATGATATAAGGAGAGTAACCTTCAATTAACTATAACAACCAGTTAACTTATTCTTCTACAAGGCTGGGATAGAAAAATAAACTATCTCTTACTGTAGCTACCTGCTGCTGCCACTTGCAGCTACGATGCTGCCAGAGAAAATTCGGAGACAGGATGGAAATGGAAAAGTTCTTTTATTCTTCTCTCTTCTAACTTCTCTCTCCAGCTCCAACAACCTCTCGAACTCCAAACACAACTCCAACTCTCCTCTAACTCCAACCACTCTAACTCCAACCACAACTACAAACTCCAACCACACAACTTCAACCACTCTAACTCCAACCGCACTAGCCACTAACCCTCACGCGGTTAAATACATTTTGCTTTAACAAGGACAAGTGCTTACAGCTCGAGCTTACAGGTGCATCACACAGTGTTCACGGGCATAAAAGGATTCTTACATGAATGTATGAATATCAGGTGAAACTTGAACATCTTTTATGGCTCTCAGCTAGCCGCAATCTTAGCTATCTCCTTAATTAGGGCTCCTACATCTTACACCAGTCTAGATTTATTAAGCAGGTTATTTGTGTTATCTGTTGTTGGGTCCTCTTTGATTCCAAGTTCAGGCATATACCTGACTTGGGGCTATGCCCAGGGTGTTGAGGACTTAAGAACACATTGGCCTAACTCTCTGGTTGCCTCCTACTTCCTGTTACGGAACTTGGCGGTCCCCTGACATGTTGTGAGAATTGAAACCACCCTAAGTATAGGCTGGGGGCTCCGCCAATGTGATTTGCCCATGCTCCTTATGTGTCCCTATAATCTTTCTGCTGATTGGCCTATGTCTTCTATAAAAGTGTCCAACTTCCTCAATAAACTTGAGTTCCAGCTTTGACTGGGCTCCCTGGCAGGTCTGAGTGTCTTCTGTGGCGAAGGCTGGGTGGCCACCAGCCGGCCCCTACCGTTCTTGATCACACCTTCGCTGGGGCGTGTTTTTTCCCCTAGCCTTCTCTGCTGGCTGGAAGAAGCTAAACTCAGATAGATCGGGGAAGACTAAAAACTCCAGCAACTCAAACAAAACCCCCACCCAGGGCATAGATTCCATGATGGACCATGGGTTGAGTTGGCTGCAGATTGACTTGGTATAGGCTCAGGAATTTAATCCTACCCAAGCTTTGCACAGCAGCACTTTCTCTGTCACCCAACTGCCTACCTACCTAATAATTTTAAAAGCTTTGCAAAACAAAATGCAGAGCTCATGCCAAGATACTTTGTTATGTCAATGAGAAAGAGATGGAGAAAAAGAATAATGTTCAGCAATGGAAACTGAAAATAATACAGCCATGTATTCCATTTGCATAGTATTTTACACTTTAAAAGCATATTTTACTATCTAAGTTGATATTTTTAACAATCACTACTTATCGTTGCCCCTGTTTTAGAATTGAGAAAATAAAGCTCAGAGAAGAGTGACTTGTTAAGTCACATAGTCAATAAATGACTGAACAAAAGTAAGAACTCAACTCTTTGGATCTTCTTTTCAGAATCCCTTCTTCCATACCACACTGCCTTTGCAAGGACCTCAAGTTATAAAATGACAAAAACACAGGAATTTAGAAAAAATGTTTTGTTCTGGGTTTCTCTTAAAAACATAGTCCCAGCTTCCCACAAAATTTTCTCCATTCTTCCAGACATCCTTTTTCTTGTGAATCTTTCTTTTAAGCTAAATCTGACTTAGTGTAAAAGGTTCTTATTTTCCACATGCTAAATCGTCTTTTTATGGAAAGTTTTTCCCTAAAACCTAATTCATATGACTGTTCTGAAGTAAATTCTTAAATTGCATTTGGATATCTGAATTCAGACATTAAATTTTACATATTTTGTCTTTGTCCCTGTTAATATTCAAAGCATATTGAATTAATTTTTTTTTTTTTTTTTTTGTAGTTCTGGAGAGTAAATCCAGGGCCACTCTATCACTGAGCTTTATCCCCAACCCTTTTTATGTTTTTATTTTGAAGCAGGGTCTTCCTAAGTTTCTGAGGCTAGTACCAAACTTGTGATCTTCCTGCCTCTGTCTCCTGAATAGCTGAGATTACATATATGCACTACCATGCCTGGCTAAATATTTTAAGAATGTTTTTATTGACACATAATAATTGTTGATATTTATGAGGTACAATGTAATAATTCAATACCTGTATATGATATGTAATGATTAAATCAAGGTGATTAGCACTTACACCTTGTCATTTCCTCTTATTTGGAGTTTTGAACTCCTCCTGTCTAGTACTTACTGCATAAGATAGAATAGATAGTTGTTACCAGAAAATTTTCAGGGCCTAAAACTGTAGATAGTGCTGACTTTTTCCATGACATAAGAAGTCTCCCTTATAGAAAATTTGTGGAGTTTAGATTAGTGATCACATGAAAAACACTTAGAATAAACCCTTGAATATAGGAGTTGCTCAATATAATTGTTACGGCTTTTGCTGTTGCCATTTCTATAATTTTGCATTAAAATGGAGTGTGAGAAGTGAATCCCTCTTAAGTTAGATTGAGGAAAATTTGAAGATATATTTCATCTTATTTTTAAAAATTTAATTGAGTTTAGTTTTATCTGATTTGTAAAATTACACATATTAACAGGATAATTTGAAGTTTTGATACATATATACATTGAGTAATATTTAAATCAGGTTAAGTATATTTATTGTCTCAAACATTTATCAAACATTTATGGTGAAAGCTTTAAATATGCTTTCATCTAGGTTCTTGAACAGTACAGTTCATTATTATTATCTATGGTCACCCTACTCTTCAATATCACACCAGAATTTTTTGCTCCTATCTAACTATAACTTAGCAACCATCAATCAAACTCTCTTTATCCCTCCCTCCCTGCACTCTCTCTGGCCTCTGGTAGTCACCATTCCACAAATGAGTGAGTTTATGTAGTCCTTGTCTTTTTGTGCTTGATTTATTCACTTAACATTATTATATCCAGTTGTGTTCAGATTGTCACAAATGACAGAATTTCATCATTGTTATGGCTGAATAGTTTTCCATTATGTATATGGATCACATTTTTAAAAATCCAATCATCTTGCCTGTAATCCCAGCTACTTGGAAGGCTGAGGCAGGAGGATCTCAAGTTCAAAGCCAGCCTCAGCAATGGCGAGGCTCTAAGCAACTTGGTGAGACTGTGTCTCTAAATAAAATACAAAATAGGGCTAGGGATGTGGCTCAGTGGTTGAGTGCCCAAGTTCAATCCCTGCTATCTCCTCAAAAAAATCCAATCATCAGCTGATGAATATTTTGGCTATTGTGAATAGTGTTGCAATATACATGGGTGTACAGATGTCAATATATATCTATATTTAATTCTAAATGTACATTATATATTATGCTTGATTTGTACAAAATTAATGGCTTTATTTGACTACTTGGCTATTTTAAAATGAAGATGATGATTAATCTTTAGAAGAATGAAAGTATTATAGCTTCAAAAATTTCTGTTTATAAGATACATTTTGCAAAAGCCTCTTAGAATAATGGTAAAAGTTGGTTGCAATTTTAAACATGTTTATTGTACCATCATTTGGGGGCAGAAATATTGTAGTATTGAAATGTTCTGGATTCTTTCAGACTTACTTTTTAATCACCAAGGGCAAAAGAAATACAAAAAATTTCCTTGTTACTCAAGAGTTCTCCTGTTCATGCAGTATATTTTTCTTACCTGAAATAGAAATGTATTTTAATTCCTACAATATGCATGTTTAAGCATAATTGTCATGATAATTGAAAACTAGAAACTTAGAACAATAGAAGTAACTAACTCAAATAAAGCCTGGAAGAATGCATAGTAAAAGTGTGATATAATTTAAAATTTACTTCCATATGATAAATTATAATATGAGGAGTTTTATGTGCATCCATAACTTACTTATCCACTTAAACAATTACTAATATTGAGTATAGATAGAAGAAGTAGTCCTTGTCTTTTTCAGTAGAAGCAGGTATCAAAATGCCTTCCCATTGAAAGCTGCAACTATGATCCCCACTCTACCACAAACATACCCTGTCTCCTCTCCCCAAGCACAACTTATTTCTCCTCTCACTGGATTTTCTCACTCCCATTTATAAGCCATTCTCAGGTTGTCTTTTTTATTTATTTATTTTTTAAACACGGGAAGTTCTACTATTCCCAGAAATCTAAGCTTGTCATTCTACAAATAGCTGGAATTTTATGTCCTCAATGAAGTTTTTCTTTATAGTTTGAAAGGGAAGAAGTTTTTCTATATATTTTATTTTGCTTCCATTTATAACTCTTTGAGTTTACCATTTCTCAGACTATATACTTCGATATATATGCATTTGTTTCTATTTAATTGCTTTAGCCTAAAGGCAGTTTATGTCAGTTTGTCATTTTATATTTGAAGTTTTATTCTCTAAATGCTTTTGGATAATAGATAGTGTTTAATGATTTTTGTGGAATACTTACCAGATGACTATCCAAAAAAAGTCTCTCTCTCTCTCTCTCTCTCTCTCTCTCTCTCTCTCTCTCTCTCTCTCTCTCTCCCTTGTACTGGGCATTCACCCAGAGGCATTTTAGCACAAAATTGCATCCTTAGTCCTTTTTATTCATTTATTATTATTTTTTTTAATTTTGGGGCGGGGATCACTGCCCTATCAACTTAGAGTTGTTGAGGATCTTGCTAAGTTGATGAGACTGGTCTCAAACTTGCAATCCTCCTGCTCAGCTTCCCAAATCTCTGGGATTATAGTCATGTGCCAGATCAAATATATTCTTAATAAATGTGTTTCTTATGCTGTTATAGTCAGATAGTTGATGGTGTGTTTGCTTTTCCTTAATTCGATGTTTTAAATACTCATTGTATTCATTTTCAGCTCATTCATCTTCTTTATATGTACAAGGACCCTAGCAAAACACCTTCTTGATGAAATAAAAGGTGCATGCTCTATCCTGCCAATATTCTCCTGAAAAACAGCCTGACCCTGAGGAGATGGATACCTTCAAAGAGAGGACACAGTATTCAGAGCCAGCATCAGTTTCCCCCCATTTCCTGGGAATAGATTGTCCCTGAATTGCCAGGCCAATGCAGGTTGCATGGTCCCCTAATGTGTAGTTATAGTTCCTGAAGGCACTGGTTCTTCCATCTCAGTGAAAAGGAAATGATCCCAATAGCCAGCTGTCATCTGAACATTTCCACATGGATACCACACAGACACTCCTAGTACAGTACGTCTAAAACTGAGCTGTTCATCTCTTTCCTTGAACATGCTGCTCTTCTTAACTCTCTCCCTCAGAGAATACTACCACAATTCATCTCCTCCTGCCATATCCAATCAATCACCAAGACCCAAGACTCTACCTCCTCAATGCTCTTATTCTCCTTCCTCCTACTCTTCCAACTGCACCACTTGCCCTAGAGTGGGCTCTTGTTATTGTCACTCAGATTATTGTAATATTGCTGTTTCTAGTATGGAAACTCTTCTTGCTACCCAAGAACTATTTTTTTTCTAAAATAAGCATCTAATCATGTCATTTTTTTTTTATTCAAAGTGCTTCATGTCTCCAGGATACACTTTTATTCTCTGCTATCTTCACCATCTCCAGTTTATCTCCTGCCCCCACCCACCTTGCATTTCACATCTCAGAAGTATGGAAACTGTCTTCCCCGCCCCAGTCCTTCTTTGGCTTGTGCTTGGAACATTCCTTTCTTCTTTTATTGTTGTTACTCTCAAGTTCTGTGTCACCTGGTCTATGAAAACTCTGCCATTTTCTCAGATTGGGTGCTTAGTCACACATGTCCCCATGGCCCGACTTACCTTTTGTTTTTTTAAGCTTGAGAAAACTGCTGAGCAACTTTAAGTTGTGTCATTAATTCACTAGCTCACAAAATCAATGGTCCCTGGATTGAATGCAGCACCCAGCATGGATGTCAATGGAGAGAGGCTCTGGCTGTGACTCTCCATGTCTGCCTCGCTGATAGATTGCAGTCTCTTAAAGGATAAGAATTTTATCTCCAGTAGCTAGCACCAGTATCTGCATACTGGAGGGAGATACTTATATATAAATTTACTCAAAGTAAAATCTGAATATATGTATTCAAATTCATCAATCCATGCATCTATCCACACACATGGACACACAAGTACTCTAGTACTCTTATTTTCTTTTTTTACTTCTTTCTAGGGAACACGGGTATAAAATATAGAGGAACATATTCAAATTTCAATTCAATTCAGTCCAACTGGATTAAATATAATCCAAATTAAATTAATCCAATTAAACCTCTTTCAATGATTTCTTGGCTTAGAGTTGGAATCATTAGACAATTGTGTGAGAGTTTATAAGAAAACTATTTTATTTCATTAAAAATGTTTTATTAATGAACTTTAGTTTTATAGCACGTTTTAGATTCATAGAAAAATTAAGCAGAAAGTGCAGAGTTCCCATACATTTCCCCACCAGACTTCTCCCATTATTGGAATTTTACAGAGTGGTACATTTATTACAATCAGTGAATCCATATTGACATATACATTTTATTCCCAAATGTATAGTTTACTTCAGGCTTCACTCTTAGTATGGTACATTCTGTGGGTTTTGACAAATGTGTAATGTATCTTCCCTGTAGTATCATATAGAATAGTTCCACGCCCTATTTTTATGTTTTTTAAATTTCTGAATTCAAAAACATTGTTTCTTTTCCCCTAAATGTTTTAGAAACAGTGGCTATATCCTACTTCCCCTGAAAAAGAAATTTCTTACTTAGAAGAGTAGCATTGGTGTCATTGGGAACCAGTGGGATTGTGTTTGTAAAATAGACAATTCTCCCAAATGTCTTCCTTACGGAGTTTATGACTGGTTGGGGCGTTTTCCACTGTGTGGGTTATTTGATGACTATAGGCAAAGGAGACACCAAATCTTCCAGGCTTTTTTCTTAGGATTGGCATGATATTATTTTCCTTCATACCATTTTGAAAACTACATTTAATCTTCTCAGTGTTGCTTATTGGCTTTTCTTAATTACAAAATTAATTGAGACTAATATTAGAAAGTCTGAAACATAAAGATAAGAAACACAAATGTAACTTGCAATAATCTGCAATACCCAGTGATAAACATATTAGCATTTGGATTTATTTGCTTCTAGTGTTTTTTCCTGTATGTATGTACATATACATATAGATACTGAATATATTATATAGTTACATGTATTTGGAATCATAGTTACTGAATAATTTTGTATTCTGCTTTTATATGAAACATGGTAATCATTTTATTGTTATCATTGAAATTTTCTAAATATATATTCTATTATATATTGAAACAATTTTGATTATTTGAATTTTTTTTTTTTTTTTTTTTTTTTTTTTTTTTTTTGGTACTAAAGCTTGAACCCAGGGCATTTAACCACTGAGCCACATCCCCAGACCTTTTTCTTTTTTATTTTGAGACATTAAGTCAAGGTCTTGCTAAGCTGCTTAGGACCTCAGCAAATTGCTGATGCTGGCTTTGAACTTGTGCTCTTCCTGTCTCAGCCTCCCAAGCCACTGAGATTATGGGTGTGTGCCATCATGCCAGATAGATTATTTGACTTTTAACTTGTTTTAAATATACTTTTGTCGGTGTGAATAATATTTTGGGTATGAATTTTGTTGTGCAATGTAGGTTGTTTCTTAGTGACAGATTTCTAGAAGAACCATATGGACTCTGTTGTGTTTCTTCTACCTGTCCTGCCTGAGTGAAATCTTCCTTGAAATATTTATAGTCTTTAGGGTCTTCATGTCATTCACATAGTAGGAAAGGGGGAAAGGAGAACAGACACTGTTTTGGGTGGGGCTACAGTGTTCAAGTCATAGCTCAAATTTTTACAGGATGTGTGACCATGGAAAAGTCATTCATTCTATCTCTGCTTTAGTTTGCTTGTAAAACTGGGATACTGTTATTGTGTTGCTTTTAGCAATATAACTATACTAAATATGTGATGTCTTAAAATTTGTCTAGTGACCAATGGTGTTGAATTTAACCCTAAGGTTATAGTAGTCCATGATAATTCTCTCTGATATTAACTATGACAAAGTGTTTTTTCTGAATATGAAACTGCCCAAGATGTGGTGAATCTGTAGCATATTTTTGGCTTCTTAGTATCTCTAAACATAGTATTTTAAATAGTTTTTTACTTTTCCTACTCTTAGAAATTCTGTTACTGACAGCTGACTACCCAGGTGGTAGCTGGATGATATGATCTTGCTGATATGGGTTAAAATATAAATGATGTCAAACAAGAGCACAGAGTTAATGTAAACCAAAGAGTTCATGATCTTTTCCATTTTTTTTCTTTTTACATAGCAGATGGAAGCTCCTAGATTAGTGATTATCTTACATTGAACGTAGATACCAAATTCAATAAAGTATCTTTTTTCTAACTACTTGAGTCAGATTCAAATCTTTTTCTTTTATGTTTCTAATTTTAATATGATTCCTTACAGAAAAGTTACAAAAGATATAAGAAAAAACTCTGTTACGTCCTCTTCCTAGATTCAATGATTCTTTACATTTGTCCAATTTACTTAAGCATTTGTTCTTTCTTCTTTTTATGCACAAATACTGTCTCTTACATAATGCAAGAACTTCTGTCAAAACCAGGAAATAATATTGATACAATATCATTATCTAATTTGTGCTTTTTATTTAAATTTCACATATTTTCCAATAATTTCCCAATGTCTTTCTTTTTCTGGTCCAGAATACAATTAGGAGTACAGGTAGTTTTATTTGTCATAAGCTCTTCAATTTACTTTCATGTGAAACAGTTCTGTAGCCTTTCTTTTTCTTTCATTAACTTAATTTTTGTGAGAATAAAACCAGCAACTTTGTAGAATATTCATCAATTTGGATTTCTTGTATATTTCTTCACAATTAGCTTCAGGTTTATATTTTTTTTCTTGCTATAGAATTGATATTGTGATAGAAGAATTGGTATCTATTAAAGAGAATATTGTGGGTTTTTTTTAACATGTTCCTATTATTATTTTAGCAATTTCTTTCACAAAATGTTCCAGGCTTATTTTATAGTTGTCTTGTCTCAGGCCTTGACTTGACCACGTCTTTAAGAATTTCTTGTTCTTTTAAGTAAAAAGATAATATTTAGAAACAAAGGTCTGGGTTTGATGTACTCGTTGCTCATGAGTTTTTGCTAAGAAATGTGTGTGTGTGTGTGTGTGTGTGTGTGTGTGTGTGTGTGTGTTTATACTTCTTTCTGTCAAGTTATGTATGTATTATTTTGTAATATGTGATACATAATGAATACATATTGATACCTCCAGTTCCACAAGGTCATGAAATAGCCTTGAAAAGTAGGGTTTGATAATAATTGGATGTGGGAGTAAGAGAGAGAAAGAGTCAAGTGGGAATGTAAGGTGTAAATACTAGAGTTGCATGCTCAAAAGTTCAATGTCAAATGTTTTGTACATCAATGTTTTGTTGTATGTGCCAAACCTACCAATAAAGGCTAACATTGCATTACTTCCTTAGTAGCTGTATCATAGTGTTCCTGCATATTGATCTTGGGGTCAAATAAAAGTCAAGTTATTTTCATATAGTCAGTTCTTTTCATATTAACTGTTGTTGAGCGGGTTTTCTACTTCTCCCTTTATGAATGTAATGCTTTAAAATTATATTGCTTGTATGTCTATGAAATTTTATCTTGTTAATGTTAGATCACCATCATCTTCCTTGTTTAGCTAACGTACTAGTTGTCCCTATAAATTGTCTGTTATACAAATGTTTTACAATATGCCTTCTCTCTGTGTTGGGCCATCTCCTAGGAGACTCTGCAGAAACTTAGAAGGGCCAAAGCTGCCTTGTGCTTTTGGTGATGGTATGATAACTTTGGATGAGTAAGTGGAATTGGGGATATTTATAATCATAGAATACGATATTATTAAGTACAATAAACAGTCAGATTACCAAATGTGAAAAAGGAAAATAAAAGTAAAAAGGTAATGTAACTCAAGATTTAAAAGACAAGAGAATCTATAGAAAGGAGACCAGTGGAGAAAGTAACCTAAGGGGAAAGAGGATGAGAGAGAAAGGAGAATAAAAATGATAAATTATGTTATGTGCAGGTATGAATATATCACAGAGAATACTACTCTTATTCATAGTTAAATGTGCCAATTTAAAATTAATAAAAAAGACAAGGGAATCTAGAATGAAAGGACTAATAATAGTTCCATCCTTGGTCTCCTTTTCTTCTCACTTTCCATGTTCTTCCTAAGGGATAAAATCCACTTCCATGACTTTAAACTCTCCAAATATTTTCTTAGGGAGGGAATGCTACTTGGTCATTCTTCCATAATAATAGAATTTAAGCTGTTTGTGTTAAGCTTGTTCCTGATTCCATTACAGACATGTGATGGTTCTCACTGTGGAGTATGATTAGAAAGATAGAACACTCATCCTTCACTTGGTCTGTCTTAAAATTTCTAGCCTCAAATTCCACTTTTCTCCAAGCAAGGACCCTAGAGAAACCCCAGATTGAATACAGAAAAATAATCTTTAATCTGGATCCCTGAATGCCTACATGGGAGGGAGCAATTCACCAACCTGAAATACCCATGTTAGAAATTTATGAAACACTTTCCAATTCATTTGAACAATTATATTTTTTTGCATTTCTCTTGAGTACCTTCTCCTTCTGCCCCTTAGAAATTTCTACTTTTGTATACCACAATTGACTCAATCTAACATAATTCTCCTCAATTTTTCTTTTGTCTTCCCAGAAGCCCAAGACAGAAATTTTGAAGTTATTATTCATTACCTTTTTTCTCCCTTTTGCCTGTGTCTACTCGGAACAGCAAGTTCTTGTTTCTGACTTTTTTATTCCTTCTCTATCCAGCTCTTCTTCACCTTTTTCTTATTTACTACTTTGGATTAAGGCCTAGGTATCACAGACAGGGATTCAAGCAACAACAGAGTAACTATTTTTCAGTTTCTAATCTTGTTTCCCTCAAATTCTTTCTTGATTATGGTTCTGTATTTATTGGCATAATAATATTATCTGAAAAAAATAGAGATACTAACAGTATCTATTTTTGGAGGGTATTTTTTTGTTTTGTTTTTGGTACTGAGAATTGAATCCAGGGGTCAATCTACCATTGAGATAGACCCCTAGCACTTTTTTATTTTTTATTATAAGATATGGTCTTTCAAAGTTGCTGAGGGTCTCTCTAAATTGTT
The DNA here is from genome assembly GCA_025594165.1 of Tamias sibiricus. NCBI lineage: Eukaryota > Metazoa > Chordata > Mammalia > Rodentia > Sciuridae > Tamias > Tamias sibiricus. The sequence continues at coordinate 132,041,184 of CM046666.1, read as the reverse complement.
GAGGCTGGGTACAAACTTACAATCCTCCTTCCTCAGCTTCCTGAGTTGCTAGGATTATAGGTGTGTGCCACCATAGGTGGCTTTATGGAGTTTTGTGAGAATTAGTTAAGATATTGTATGTCAAGCATTTGATATGATGCCAAAGATAGATGGTAGCTATTGTTAATAGTATTGTTAGCATTTTAGCTGTGTTAAATATATGATGTTGTTGCCCTATCAGTGTTTTATGTCATAACTCTTTTTAAATTTCCCAACAGATTATAATTGCTTCTAGGATAAAATCAAATTCCTTAACGAACGTGGCTAATAGTCTATATTCTGATCCTTACCTAACTCTCCAGATTTATCTCTTTATTTCCTTTGCATCCTGTGAGCAGGTATATTAAAATACATAAAGTTGCCTCTAGATACCACGTTCTTCCCTGCAGGAGCCCTGTTTGGGGAGATGGCTAAGATTGAGGTTGACTACAGGCCATGGAGATGTTTGGGCATTGCCGCCTTCCCTAGTCTCACAGGACTTGGCCTGGCCCGGGATCTCGCGGGACTTGGTCCCCGATCTCGAGAGACTTGAGCCGAGATTGCTGATCGTGTCGGCGCCATTTGGTGTGTGGGTTTTTTGGTGGTGTGTGGTGCGTGTTAAAGTCTTGTTAGAGCCAGAGAGAGAAGTTATCAGAATAAAAAGCCTGTTTGTTTCCAGTTCGCCTCTGAACTTCTTCCCGCGGCTTTGTTGCTCCAAGCAGCAATCGCTTTGGACAACAACACTTCCCTACCTCTTTGCACATCCTGATTCCTTTGCACTAAGCATCCTGCTTCATTAGCTTTTTATAAATTTTACTGTCCATTCATTTTTCAAATCTCACCTCACATTTTATCTCCTTTAGGAACTTTTCCATGATGCTCTGTGGTCTAGCATATGCTCTTAAGCACATGCTTCCTGAACATCAACTTTTTTATTTTTAATTGTGGCAACTAGAATAATGGTCTAGAAATATTTACTAACCATAGACATATTTTTTGGTGTTCTGCCTCATCCTTTGTTCTTGATGGGCTTCAGTAGCGTTATTTATATGAGTCTTCATACTGCTCATTATATCAGATTAGAACATGCTCAGAAATTAAGCTAAGCTGATTTGTCTATTGAACATTTGAATTAAGATTAAACTATGACTAGTTAATATGGGTTCTAGGCCTGTAAAGCATGGAATTTTGGAGCCAGATTTCAGGTCTTAGTCAAGAAAAATAAAGCATACAAACATAGAGCCTCAGACCAAATTAAGGAAAACAGGAATATTAAATAAGTAGAAAAAGTGGATCCTCAGAGAGAGGAATAGTGTTGATAATTGGTGAGAAGGGAACAGACACTGTTCGGCCTGTCTATGTGAGCATATGTCTTGTGAATTTGAGCTGAGATTCATTCCTGTTACTTAGAAAAATCTCCAAATGACAGAAAGAAAGAACAAGTTTCTGCACTACTTTGACTTATTTTTTAACTATATGGATTTATAGTAATAAATGATAAAAATGCAAATGATATTAATAAAGTAATCATATAAGAATTATGATGCTGGTCTTGCTTTTGAACATATTCATTTATAAAAATTTAAAATAGCTGAACTTGATGTCATTTTGGACCAAGATTTTCTTTTCAGTCTAGAATGGCAATGAATAATAACTAGTAGTCATATACAAATCAATTCTTTCTGCAGTTGGCATAGAATAACAAAAGCAAGAAGTTGCAAAGGTGGTTTTTCAAAGACAATTATTAGACAAATTATAAATTAAGGAACTAACCATTGGAAGACAAGCCTTACAAATTTTTTGAAGACTCAAGCCCTAATATTCCAGAGAATATGTTTTTCTTTTGTTTAAGATGTGGTTTAGAGCTTATTATATCTTTTCTTTGATTCTCTACCTAATTTATTAGCTCAGTTTTGAATTACACAATTACATATTTCTAGAAAAATTAAATTCATGAATGTTCTACCATCCAGGGACTGAATGATCAGAAATTTAAGGGATATTTGAGTGGCATTCTGCTACAAAAACACTGAATGTCAGAAGGTCAAAGTTCTGGACTCCTCTCCACTATTATTTTTTTAAATATTTTTAAGTTGTTGATAGACCTTTATCTAATTTATTTATATGTGGTGCTGAGAATCGAACCCATTGCCTCACACATGCCAGGCAAGTGTGCAACCGCTGAGCCACAGCCTCAGCCCTCTCTCCACTATTATGATGTAATGATATAATTTGGGGTAAGGCAGTTGGAGTTCTCCTCCCTTCAGTTATTTCATTCCTGAAGTAAGCAGCACAATCCTTTTACTGCTTACCTTTGAGTTGGAACAAACAAATGTATACTTGAAAGTGCTAAGGGTTTATATATGAGAAAAACTTGTTAATATCTTATCATATTAGCTAAGGTTGACTAAAGTGAATTGTTGGTTCAAAAATACATTGCTAGTCACAAGAAAAGACGCTTCTAGTTATATAATATAGTCATTAAAAGCACAGGCTCTTAGTTCTCACAACTTCAAAATGGTATTTAATAATTATACAAGCAAATGAGACTACAAATGGTTTTTATACAACTCCTGGCATAAATAAGGTCTCAAAGAAAAAATTGATGTGGAAGTGTTCTGTTTTATGATCTGGAATGAACATTGGAGAAGGTGATTAATGATAAGAAGTGTGAAGTTGGCCAGGTGTGTAAATGTGGTTTCAGGTGTAGAATTTCACAGCAACTCATCTCTTTGCATTCCCATAACATTCCATAGTTACAAAAGGGTCTGCTTCCTTGCATTTTTTTTCCTGAGAGGTAGATTTTTGTTGGTTATTAATTCTTGGAGTTTCAGTCAGATGGAATTTTTTTTGGCCACCATTTTCTAATAACATTTTAGATATAGAACAGATACAGTACTAATATAAGAAATGTTTAATCAGTCTAGTTAGTTTATTTTTAAGGTATTTTAACAGCTATTTACAGAAAAAAAATCAATGAAACCTTACCTGTGTTCTAATGGAATGGTAAATAAAATGTATGAGTATATTAGATATGGATATAGCTTTGTATGTCAACATACAAAAATGCATGGAAAAAGTAATGAAAACGTTGTGGCATGATGACCCTACTTTATAAATGTACATAACCTTAAATTGACCTAGTGAGAGTGGTTCAGAAGGATAATTTTAACTTTCTTCAGCTCTCATTGTTAAATTAATTTTGGCTATTGTTCTGAATTCATACTCATCTATAAAATGTATCACAAATATCTATAGTAGACAGCAGGATTTCTGCCTAAAAGGAATAGTTGTCACTGAGAAAACTCCAATGTGGCAGTAAAAATAATAAACCTTGCATATTACAAATGAAATAAGCAGGGATAGTGCACAAGAATAAAAATAATGTAATATTGCAGCATTTCATAAAACACTGAGAAGCAGCTCTTTATAATAAAACATGGGACATACATTCTTAGGGACTTCCCAGTCATTATTGTTTTAAATTAAGATATAGTGGGTTTTTGTTGTTGTTGTTGTTTTGTTTTAAAATTTCATCTCAAAAAAAAAAAAAAAAATCCCAGTTCACTCAGAGAGTGCCAGTTAAAGGTGCTGATGGGAAATAATAGTTCTAGGACAAAGAAAAGCCAAACTCAAGTTAAAGTTCTGGAAGAGTATCTATGGATACTCTGTATTTGAAATGCCATTTCCTGATTAAGTATGTTTTGAAAACTGTCAAATTGTCACATTTCTAAATTTGATATACAATTTAAATTTTAATTTATATTATTGTTTAATTTTAATTATGGTTTTTCTTTGAGAGAAAGGAATAATTGAAAGTAAAAATGGTGTGACATAAATATATTATTTTTATATGGTAGTATCTATGCTATTCTTTTGAGTTGAAATGCTATAGCATTTAGACAAAGTCTCCTTTAAGAAACACTATAAGACTAAAAGGTTGCTGTTGCTTTTAAATGCTACAAAATACATCTCCTCAGTGCTACTATAAGCTAAATGTTTTCCTTGATTTCCTAGACTTATTCTTAGGTGACTCCTCAGGATTCAAACCAGATAAGTAAATGGTCCTATTAAAAATCACTGAGGGCAAATGTATGATGGCACCTTTAGGATGTAGAGAAACTCCTCCTTTAAACTGTCTTGATCACATATATTTGAGATTTTAAAGCATATCAGTTTGTTTGTTTCTTTGTTTGTTTGTTTTAGTAAACTAAGTAGGAATGTTTTTCTCTAGTCCAATAATTCCACTTGTGTTAATATAAATAACAGATCCTGGATGTTAGTAGTTCTCAAAATTATTGTTTATAACAATCCCCTGAGTTGTGTTTTAAAATTGCTATTACCAAATTTTAAATCTCCTCCCCCTCTAGCACATCTGGGATGAGCTCAAGAATCTGCAGTTTTAACAAGACCAGAGGTGACTCTGATGCTGGTGGTCTATCCATCATATTTGAACAACACAGAGAATTTTGAAATCACTATGAGAGGGAAAGCAGTTTATGTTGCAAGTTCTGCATCTCTAATTTTTAATATACTTTCAGCAGATTATAGACATAGTTCAGGATAAAAAATATTTTAATCAGTTGACAATATTAGATTTGAGCCCCAATGCACCCAGTTATAGATTCTGTATATCATTTCTCTGAGCTTTGGTCCTTTATTAAATGAGTATGTGTATGTGTGTGTATAGGCTTGATTATTTTTCCTGTGCCTTCTGGTCCTATGTGATTCTGTTGCTTATGCTCTTCTGTTTTCCTAGGCTTGTGGATTGGATTTCACATGAGGCTAAGAGCATTTCCTAGCAGCACTGAATGGGGAGCAAGCAGAGTAGAAGTCCTAATAAAATGAACCAGAACTGTTTTTGAGAGTTCATGGTTGTCTTTTCTTGCCTTGGAAAAGGATAATTTGGTAGCATGATAACATAGTGTGTCTTTTTTTTTTTTTTTTGGTAGAAATACAGGAAATAGAAAAGAAAATTACTGAGTCTATAAAGGGCAGACTGTGTCTTGTACTCTATCAATGAGTAAACATGCATGTGCCTCAAAAATGGAATTTTGTGTCATCATTGCTATATATAAGTGAAGATTGTTTCAGTAAAACACATAAGATGTCATGTGATCCTTTTTTTTCTTTCCTCTCTAGGCATTCATAAAAGTTTTGGGTACTTTTTTAGGACATTAAAATCACTGGAGTCATTTAATGTGAAAATGGACTTGAATGAAAGCACAGTGACTTATATCTAGCTCAAGCATCCATCGATAAGTTTCCATGCTTCACTAACCCATGAAAGAGGAAAATAAAAGTCCTTTGATTTTTCATTCTTCCAACTGTGGAATGGAATGTCCCTAAATTTAAAATGGACTATATCCAAAAAGGGAAAAATGAAGAGAGCTTGACATACTATTAACTGCTTGTATTTTTAGTATTTCAAAAATTCACTTGTATATGTTCTCTCACTGAAATATGCAATTATGACATTTCCAAGAAGTGATGGCATCTGGTGTTAAGGACAAAGAGTGGGAATTTGCCACAGGGACCTGATTCTCCCACATGTTCTGTCTGAATAAGAATGTTATCTGAGGCCACATATGGTGTCAGTTGCTGCCTAATATGAGAAACACATGTTAAAGTTTGTTACTTTTCATCGGTGCTATGAGTTGTGAATAATAGGAGCAGATAATTAGCACTACCTTAGATGTTAAATATTATATATGTATGTACACGTATATCCATATCTAACTGTTATCATCTCCATCTTATAAGTGGGAAACTGAATTATGAAGAAATTAAATCCCTTGTTCAAGGTTACATAGCTGGTAAGTGACAGAGCTGGGATGCAGTCTTTGAGTATAATTCTTAACTAGTATATATCACTACCTCTCAACATAAAATTAGTTTTCCTGCTGAGTGGAATTCCTAGGAGGCTGTACAATTATTTCATCTATATACTGAGAACATTCTTGGGTTTTCTTTAACATAATTGATTGCTGATAAATTAGAAGCCAATATAGACAAAGTGAAATATTCCCAATAGCTCAATCTTGTAATATAAAATGGAAGTGAGCTGTCCTTCTAGCTACAGACAGCCCAAAGATAAATTTACTTTAGTCTGTGGTTTTGACCTTTACAGTGTTTTACATTTTAATTAACTACCAAAATAAAAACAACAAAATTTAAAAGCCTCGTATACAAATATGAATTTCTGCTTTCTCAGAAAAATTTTTATGTGGGCTTATGTCTCCAGTTCCCTGTAGTCCTCAATATATTGTCTCCAACCCATGGGTTGAGGGTCAATCTAGAGCTGAGTGCCATATCTGCATTCATTCCACCTCATATGTGTATTTTAACTTCCTGGTCCCTTAAATATTTGATTTTGTGACACTTGAGCAAAAATATTGTTTTCCAGATGTAAACTGAACAAAACAATTATTTAACTTGTACAAAGGGAATTTCAGAATGGTAGGTTTTAGGTTGGAAGAGATTTTATCCCTGCTGCATATTCATGAAGAGTTAAAACAAGTTTCTTAACTCTCATAAGGAATGGCATATTTTCTAAATTCTAGGTAAAATGGCATAAAGAAATATTTTTGTGCCATAGTACAGGGAAGATCAAAATAATAGTAGGACAACAGACAAAATATTTCATAGCAAACTACAAATACCTCTCTCTAAGGATGAAAAATATTGATCCTCCAATGAACCATATCCATCAAAGTAATCACAAGAACAGAAACTAATTTAATAACGTCTGCTTAGATAAGAATGAACAAATGTGTTTTTATAGTGTGCTGCTGTTAATTTTATTATGATTAGAAATGTGTTCGCCAACTACCCCATATAGAATTCCATAATCAAATATGCTATGGTTGATGTTTTAAAAATATTTACCTTTATCCATGGCACAGGTTTAGTATTTTTTATCTAAAATTCTTGGGCAGAAGTATTTTGTATTTTTCTGGATTTTGGAATGCTTTCATAGACAGAATAAGATATTTTATGGGGTCCAACAGATCGTAGTCCAAACACAAAATTGCTTTGTGTTTCATATAGACTTAATACACATAGCCAGAAGGTAATGTTATACAATACTTTTTAGTTTACCTAAATTTTAACTTATGGCATCACATTAACATTCAAAAAGTTTGTAAGAGTTAAGATTTTAAGATTAAGAATACTCAATCTGTGCATACAGACTATTTTTTGCCTTGTCTTATCTGTAGTGTAAGGATTTGTGGACTCATACACTTAAACCTCCAGTTATATAGTTTTTAGTTCATTCAGAGGTTCATTTTGAAGGTAATTACTGAGTACCTACAATGTGCCAGTTACTCAGCTTCATGCTGTAATTTATAATCTGACCTGGGACATGATTGCAACAGTGAAGGATATTCAAAGTGATTATAGATGATGCTTTATGTGCTTTCTGTTATATTTTTAGGTTTGAATAAGCATACTGAAATTAATGAAGAAATAATTCCTCCACATTTGAGTCTCAAAATCAATAGCAAAGTAGCAAATATATGCATATATATTATTTATTTACATATGATTTTCAATTTTATTTGAGACCCTAGCTTGCAGTATTTATACAGATTAGTCTCTCAGCCTCATCAGTCTGCTGGCCCTGTGGGAAAGGCATGATGAGATTTTAATGAACTAATTATTTTTCCTTGTGAAAAATTATCATTTTGTTTTCCCCTTTCTATCATTCCTCAAAGTCTTTCTTAGAGGCTTTGAAGTTCTGTACATTCTATTTGGCAAACTCCCTACTTCCCTTTGCCACTCTTCCAACTTCACCCTTACTTGTTTTTAGGAGCATTGTTTTAAAGAAAAACATTTCAAGGTTTCCTTCCTGCAATATGTAGATGATATCATTAAGTAAGATTTTAGAATATTGTCAATTCTTTCAATTCTGATTAGAAAGTGTAACCTGTGTTTTATTTAAATCTCTTGAGATTATAGAAATACAATTCAGACAGAGCATTTAAGCAATTATTTATAAGCTTACTTCCTTTCCTTGCTAATGTTCAACTACAGTAAACAGCATCTCAGCCACTTGTATTTTGAACAACTGCAACAGGTTCCAGTTGAGACTCTCAGCCAGAAGCCATTAATGCCCTAATGAGAGCAATTTATATCAACTAGATCACAAGGAAGACACAAGAGGAAAAGGTTAACCCTTACAAATGGTGTCTTATTTCATTAAAGAAAATTGCAGTTCTTTCTCCTCCAGAATCTTGGGTGAAAATTGAGATATAAGCTTCATTGATTAGAAGTATCTTCAGATTTTTTTTTTGTTTGTTTCACTCTGTGGCTTAGCACACTCATTTGAAATCTTTCTTATCTACTTTTATTTCAATATCAAAAAGTTTCTACTCTGATTCTGAGCGTAGCTGAGTGGAATGTCAGGGTAGGTGTGTGTGTGTGTGTGTGTGTGTGTGTGTGTGTGTGTGTGTATGTGTTTGGAAGGGAATGTAGTCCCAAAGAGAAATTAATCAAGAGAGCCTCAAAGGTCGCTCTTTTTCTTTTTTTTTATTTCCCAACTAGTTCAACTACAGTAACATGTTTTATTAAGTATTTACCAAACTTCTAAATTATGCTGTCCATCTAATAGGTTCAGTTTCATCAAAGTCTTTATAGTTGGAATTCTTTGAACATGAAAACATTTTGTAGAGATTTATTTTCTTTTCCCTGAGAAAGAATACATATAATGCAATGGAACATTATTATCATCTTCAACAATTGTGAGCACATTTGTGTAAGAATATTTTTCTAGGTCTTATATATACGCCATAGACAATTGTTTCTTTTTGTTTTGTTTTCTTAACCACTTAGGAAGTTAAAATATGTAAGGAAGCAGATCACATACATATACAGATAATTAAAGATAAATGTTGGGCTGGGGATGTGGCTCAGTGGTAGAGCGCTCAGTGGTAGAGTGCTCGCCTAGCTTGCGGCCCGGGGTTCGATCCTCAGCACCATGTAAAAACAAAGGCATTGTGTACAACTAAAAACAAATAAATAAATATTGTTTTAAAAAAAAGATAAATGTTGTACGTTGTTACTGACAATAACAGTATAGGAAAGGTAAGATAGGAAGCTGAAATGGAACATTTCATGGAGAGTTGCTAGCAATTTGAATTTGCTGAGATTTAATGCTCTAAGGCCTGTTATCAACAGGACATGACTATTCAAAAGGATTTAAGAAAATCCAATGGACAAAAAGCACTTTTAATTTATTTCTTCTCAGTTTCTCTACTAGGCCAAATTACCTGTTACCTTTTGCATTGCTCCCATAAATTACTTTAGAACAAGGGTTACAAACTTTTTCCCTAAAGAGGCACTAGTAGATATTTTAGGGCTTGCAAGACATCTAGTTTTTGGCATAACTACCAAATTATACAATGAAAGAAACCATAGACAATACATTAAAAATGAGCAGTGGAGCTGGCATTGTAGCTCAGTGATAGAGCATTTGCCTAGCATGCTTGAAGCCCTAGATTCAATTCCCAGTTCCACAAAAACAAAAACAAACCAAAAAGAAAAAGAAAAAGAAAATGAGAGTGGTTGGAACCCCTTAAAACTTCATTATGAACAGTGAGATGAGAATTTCATATAATTTCATACATCATAAAATGTTATTCTTTATTAGATTTTCCCCCAACTACTCAAAAAATGTAAACCCACTTTTAGCTCTGGGGCTGTGCAAAATTAGGTTGTAGTCAGGCTTTCTTTCACCCACAGGCTATAGACTACTGACTCCTACATTAGGAGACCTCAGTAGTAGTAACTTTTACCCTTACTCCAGTCTTACTCAGGTTCCTTATCTGGCTCATAGAAACTGGGTCCTGGTACTATGTAAAATAACTTGGGATCTTCAAAGTATAAAACCAAAATTGATATTTTCTGTAAAAAACTGATATCACTTCTGGTCAAAAGAAGTCTCTTGGTCCTGTTAAGCATCAGGGAAAAATGAAGGAGCTAGACTAGAGGATAGTTGAGGCAAAATATACATACCCACTAATTATTTCCAAATCTCCTTCCTCTGGGCCACCAGGCTTATACCCTTCCAGTGGAAACCAAAGAATTCCTCTTTGCAGAAGAGCTGGTTTCCAAGAAAAGACTTAATGATAATGACATTATTGACTTCACAATGGAATTTCTACAGTGTTTGGTGTTATTTTGAAATATGGAAGTACATATTCAAAGAAATAGCATTAAGTATGGAACATGGATGCTTGAGAGAAGCAGGGTTTGGGATAGAGAGGGGTGGGACAGAGATATGTTCATTTTATTTTAAGTTTCATAATAATACTTGAATCTAAAATGCTATATATATGTTTTTCTTAAATATAAAAATTTATGTTAAAAAGAATAAAGAAAAAACTCAAACTTCTCATGGCTCCCTCTGCCTACAGAACAACTCCTACTCAACTATTTGTCGTGTCGCAAGACACTCGAACATGGGAATAATCTGCCTTTTTGGCTTCAGCACAGTCACTCTGCCGCTCACACATGCAGACTATTCTGTCCCAAACACTTCCATCCCTGCATTCTTGCTTCTGTTCATTTCTCTTGTGAGTATCCGTTCCTTGCTATCTGCCTGGTGAACTGCTTACTCATCAAAAAACATCAGCTCAAATGTTTCATGTTTGTACCTTTCTTTCAAGCAGTTCATAGGAAAAATGAGTTCATTATCTCTATGCTCTCAGTGCTTTTGACATGTTTGCACCACAGCGCTTAGCACACAGGATTATTTATTTGTGAGTTTTTTTTGTGCGGGTTAGTCTGTGAGTCTCAAGGCAGGGATCTTTTCAGATTAATCTTTACCATCATTTCCTAGTATATAATCGGTGCTCAGGTAGTGGATATTGATTTAAAGATGGATCTGGCTACTGTCAGATGCTTAATAAAAGAAGTCATATGATCAGTGACTAATTGAATTGAAAATATGAGGATAAGAGCAAAAGATGATACTTATTCTGAACTTTTAAGTAGTTGGCAACTAGAAGACAGATGGTGCTACTGATAGAAAAAGGAGAAGCTTCTTTGGAAAATATAATGTTTGATTTTGTTTTCCCTTCGCTATGGATTGACAGTAAGTCACCTCATAAATATTTCTTATCAGAAGTTAGAGAAATTACTTGCTTTGCAAATGCAAAGCCAAAGTAATATATATTTATATAGAGATATAGACATACAGATATTATCATTAGAACATTAGTCCATCTGTGAGCCCAAGAGAGTTTATAATATTTATGAGATGGATAATTGAATTAAATGGTAATTTCCAACTTTATATATGCATAGACATCATTTGGAAAGGTTGTGAAAATGTAAATTTCTCAGGCTTCCCCCATGAGACTGATTCAAAAGGTTTGAGGAATCTGAATTTTATCAGGCTCCCTTAGATGATTTTAGGTACATAGCTAGCCTCTACTTTGATGAGGACTGGCATAATGGGAGAAAGAAAAAGGTTGAAGTGAATGTAGGAGAGATTTGGAAAGCTGAGCGAAGCCTGGTACTTGATGAAGGAGAAAGGAATAAACTGCTGCAATTTGTAAATGGCTTTGCTACTGTCTGCAGAAAAACAGAAAACATTGAAATTAGAATTTACCAGTTACTTTATCTGTCTTCAAAATGATTTCTGACTCATGGCTTGAATTTAAAAATGTCTTCATGTCACAGACTTCAAAAACAGCTTACTAACTGGACTGAGATGCTATCTGGGAACTCATGTCACCTGTGTTTACTGTTAGAATTCTACTGCTATAAATAGCACTCTGTTTTCTTCCACTTGCCAAATGCTTTTGCACTAATAAAATAAATTATATTTTCAGATTTGAAACCCTTTTGTTAAACAAATTATGTAAAATGGCTTTTTACAAATTATATAAAAAGGCTTTACACTGTTTTTTATTATATAAAAATCCCTTTGGTGATGACTCATCCTGACATGCAAAACTCAAAGAATTTATAATTTAGTGCAGAAATTACTATTGAAAAGTTTGATTTCAGCATTGACTCTGAAAAATGAATGAAGCCTTCTGAATATTTTCTGTTAGCAATCTAAATTTCACTTTTACTCTAGCCATATCTAGTTCTATAAAGGAAACAAGTACAACTGGAATTTTAATGATAAAGTAATACCTATTAAATTATTTATTTAATGGAATGAATTATAAATTATATAACACATATTAGCCAGAGATATGTTAAATTTGCCAATGACTTCATTACAATAAATGATATTAAGCACGGAAACTATCATAGCCTGCTACAATCATCAATCATGTTTTTTTTTTTTTTTTTTTTTTTTTTTGGTGCTAGGGATTGAACTCAGGGGCACTCGACCACTGGGCCACATCCCTAGCCCTATTTTGTATTTTATTAGAGGCAGGGTTTCACTGAGTTGCTAAGTGCCTCACCATTGCTGAGACTGGCTTTGAACTCGCGATCCTCCTGCCTCAGCCTCCCAAGTGCTGGGATTACAGGCGTCCACAGCACCCGGCTATCAGTCATGTTTTGACAGAGACTCAAAGGCAGGCAGAAGAGTAGAAAGGTTTTATAGTAAAAAATAAAAATAAAATGGAAGATTTCGGTTATCCCCTGATGTGGAAGCTGTGGCACTGGGAAGCTATACTATCAGAGGATTAACTAAAGCTGGGCCTTCATGCAGTTGCCTAGGAGTTCACACTTGACTGTGAACTGGTTGAAAACCTGGAAAAAAATTAAAGAAGCTGTCAGTTATTAATCAGATTCTAGTCATTTGGGGCTAGTTGTCACAGAGGTTAGCTATTTGGCTAGTTAGGTTAGCTATTAGTTGCTAGAGATAGTGGTTTTAGTTCCTACAAATCTGACCTATAAACTACAGAATGGCATGGGTTGGTTACTGCAGAGTTGGTTTCCTCTGCTGGTTGCTTTAGACTGTGAGTTGTGAGTCAAAATTCTGTTTTTATATATGACCTCATCCTTGTCCTCTTATGAATTTAGTCTCTCAAACACAATGAAATTTATTAGTTTTAAAGGAAAATCATAAAGCTGGATAGAATTCCAAGACTCTAGAACAAAATAAACGTTGAACATAGATACATGTCATTACATTATGTAAAAAGAAGTTAGAAATAAAAATCTACTTGAAGATTCTGTAGATATTTAACAAATACATAATATCTAGGAAACATTAGATGTGAATGTATATGTTTACCAAAAGATCTGGAATACTATACAAAAAGATAGCATGCAAGAAAGCAACAGGATCATGGAGATATTGACTAAACACCTGTAGTTAATTCCAGCAGAGACTTTGTGTAGTGGAGCCCACATGTGTGGAGGGAGCAGGAACCTGAAATGGCAAAAGAGGGTGAGTCACCGTAGGTCCATTTGCCTTGAGAAAGGAATTTTAAGGAGTTGGAAATCTAAATTTTGCTTTATGAATTCTTAATTACCTCTTAGATGGCAATGAAGGAATATTGTCAAGGTAGGATAAAAAGTTTTTTATTTAATATTTTATTAATTCAATGTATAGGTTTAAAGTATTTTCACTTTTGGTACGTGAGGCCTCTATTTGTTTCTCAAGTGTTATCAGGGGAGGTCCTAGAGTGCCTCTTGTCCTAGTGTCCAGGGGAGGACTGAATTGATAAGGAACAATAAAGGTGCTGTACAGGTTGTCACCCATAGAACATATTTTTCATCTCCCTGTCCCCATCCATCTGTCTAAACAGGGCAGTTTACCTATCTAGTCAAAGTGCTGTTAGAGGGTTAGAGTGAAAGCAATCCTCCCTATCCTTACCCCCTACAACACCTCACTTCTGACTATATGGGTAACATGACATGAGTCTGTGTCAAATAAGGAGGATAAATGATTCCACAAATTATATTTCCTTATATGCTTTAAAATCATTCTGCTCAATTTTTAAAATTTTAATTCTAAATGGAATAGAAAAATTTTTACAGAATTAGGAGAAAGGGATTTTGTTTTACTTTTTTTGTGTTTTACTTTTTTTTTAATTGGAAACAATTTTCATACTTACTGAAAATTTGCAAGTACTATACAAAGAACTTTTCTTCCTTCTCTGACTCATTTGAAAGTAAGTTGCCCATAAGACATCTTTAGGACATTCATCTGTATAGCCAGAATACAACCTTTAAACTTGGGAAATTAACATTATTATCCTTTAATCTTGAGATCCCAGTTAGATTGTGTCAGTTGTCCCAATAAAGAACACATGAGACCATGCATGATTTGACCTCCATCAATCTCCCTATTCCATCTTTAAGTAACCTCCTAGCTAAGGAAGCTTCTGCTACTGCTATACCATATGTGCATGGAATTAATTTGCTCTGAGGCCTTTGCATATAATATTTCCTCTGTCTAGAACACTCCTCCTCTAAGACTTCACCAGCACAATCTACTCTTCTTCCAAACTGTGTCAGGGAGGCCTTCCTTAACTTCCCTGACCTATATTAAACCCTGCTCCCTCTAAGAGTGTCTTATTTCACTCTTCCTCATATTTGTGTGGCCTAACATAGTGTCTAGAGCATAATAGATGCATAGTAAAAATTTATTAAATGAAATAAACACATAAAAAGTGATATTTTCTGTAAAAGTGTTTATGCAGATGAAAATAGTATCTTGATTGAGTTTTCAATGGTCAAATCACAGAGACAAAAGTCAAATCCTATAGACAAAAGTTTTGGACTTCATACAGGGAAAGATAATGAGAGAATGTGTTAGAAAAACAAACAATTATTTAATATTGGGATCTATATTAAAGGTAATTATTCCTGTGGACAAAGAAGTATACCTATAAGTCTCCTAACTAACTAACTAACCTTGATTTTAAATTTATATTTTTCTTTCTATAAAATTTAATATATTTAATGAATATATTAAATAATTGTCTTTCAGAAAATGTTTTCTTAAAATTACTATGAGTCTTTCAAAAGTTTGGGGACATTTCATTGAGATGAATCCATTGAAATTAGAAACTACGAATACTAACTGAATCACAGCTAATAGAGAGAGAATTTGATTTATTCTACTTTTAAGGAGAAAGTAGAAGTCATCTTTCACTTTTATTGTGTTTCTCATCATTGTCTATATAGTAAGAACATCCTCATCTGTGACATAAAGTCATATATAAACACACATTGAGTTGGTGCTTAAAATATCAAATAATCCTTTTACGAAATGTAAAACCCACAAGAATGGATCGGTTTTATAAATGAAGTACTTTTCTCCAATAATTTGAAACAAGTTACCAAGGCAGAAAAGAACCACTTCTTTCTCACTCTACTTCCAAAGATAAAAGAGGTGAGTCATTAGGTTTTATTGCATTTTATAATCATCATAATATACACAAAACTATTAGTGACTCATACACAATTCTTTTCCTGAACTAAGTGTACTTGTTCATGTGGGCCAACCTTTATAATCAACTACTAAAATTAAAAACGTATGTCATCATTCCTTATATAAATATGCTTTGAGAAGTAATAAACTTCTCTATTTTTCCCCCCAGTATCAAATTGAAGGTATTTATTACAGTGTACATGTTCTGGAGTGTAATGTGAGACACATACACAATTTTGAATTTTTTAGTAAATAAATATTTTTTAGTGGAAATCACTTATTTACTTTTTACTTAGAGATTAATTTTAATAATGTATTTTATTCAATCCATTACATCTAAAATAATATCATTTCAACATGTAATTAATGTAAAAACTATTCATGAGTTATTTTATATATTTTTAAAATATTGAATCTTAGAAATCAGGTGTGTATATTACAATTACCATACATATCTGTTTGGGTTAGCCACATTCAATGTGCTCAATAATCATATATGAATTGTGACTACCATAGTCTGCAATGCAGGGATGTAGTTTGTACAAAAAGAAGAGAAAAGAAGAAGAAGAAAGGACGAAGGAAAGAAAAAAGAAAGCAAGAAATTGGGAATGATCCTTCAAAATAAATATAGTTTTTCAAAGATGAAAAGCAGCATTAATTGTGTAATTCAAGAGTCTGAACTGTATCTTGGGTTTTTACTAGTGTCTTGTGCTAAAAAAGAATATGAAACACTTAAAAGGGCAGGGATATTTTTTATACACCCCATTAACTATCAGAGCCTAAAACAATGCATATATTAGACACACAGGTATATTTGTTGAGTATGTGAATAAGTGAATTTATGGCAGCATTATGTCTTTAATATGTTTATTTCAAACATTAAAGGGGCTGGGGTTGTGGCTAAGCAGTAGAGCGCTCGCCTAGCTAGCATGTGCGCGGCCCGGGTTCGATCCTCAGCACCACATAAAAATAAACGCATTGTGTACAACTAAAGCAAATAAATAAATATTTAAAAAATAAAGAAATAAACATTAAGAAAGCCCAGCTAATCACTAACTTATTAGCAAGGGATTAGGTAGAATATGGATGTTTTCTACTTCAGGGATAGGAAGAAAAATTTATGGTTGGTACCTCACTTAATCAGTGTTTGAGAAATTCATTTATAGAGGCAGGAAAGTATCTATGTATCATGCATTTAGATAGCAATTTTTCAAACAGGAAGCCTTCAGAATTTCATCATTTCATTTATTTTTAGATGCTCATAGCCAAGTCCCAAAACTAAATAACTTGGTAAATCCTTTATAATGAAATTTTGCATTGAAAGAGTCACTTTTAAAAACTGCAAGGATATCTTCAGTTCATATGCTATTTTTATTATTTCCTTCTCTGTCTTTTAGCCTAATGCATTACTTTTATAAGGGTGGATACTTAATTCTGAGAAGGATTGAGTTTCTCAAGGAGAAATCAAATCCATACTTTGTCTCAAAGAATAAAATTGCTTGGGTTTCAAGAACAACTGAAGTATGTATTTCACATTTGAAGAAAGATTCATGGTATTCTCACCTGCTTTGTTTCAAACTAACCAGACTAGTTGTTATAAAAACAATTTTACTGAGTGCAACCCAAAGACATCTTTTTTTTTCTTTTTTAAATTTCCTATTTTTTGTAGTACTGGAGATTAAACCCAGACCTTGTGCATGCTAGACAAGCACTATACCACTAAGCTACATCCCTAGTCCCTGAGACATCTTCTAAAATAAGTTAATTTTCCCTTTCTGATGTGAAAAACAATTCACAATACATTTACAGAAGACTATAAAAAAGAAAGTAACAATTACTCATCATCTCAGTCTTCAGAGACACTTTAATAGTTTAGTATGTCTTTCTGAAAAAAGTTAAGAATTTGGAAGAATTTGATGGGGCAAAGGGAATAGAGGGGTTGGGAGGGGCCATTGGGGCAGGAAAGATGGTAGAATGAGATGGACATCATTATCCTAGGTACACTTATGACTGACTGCACTTATGGTGTGACGCTACATTGTGTACAACCAGAGAAATGAAAAGTTGTGTACGATGAACCAAAATGCATTCTGCTGTCATATAACTAATTAAAACAAATTAATTAAAAAGAATATAGACATTAATTTTATAAAAATTGACATTATGCATATGCTTATGTGTCATCACATAATAATTTCATTTAAAAATACTCTTTGAGGAAATGCAAATCAAAACTACTCTAAGATTTCATTTCACTCCCAGAATGGCAGCTATTAAGAACACAAACAACAATAAATGTTGGAGAGGATGTGGGGAAAAAGGCACACTCATACATTGCTGGTGGGACTGCAGAATGGTGCAACCATTATGGAAGGCAGTATGGAGATTTCTTGGAAAACTGGGAATGGAACCACCCTATAACCCAGCCATTCCACTCCTGGTTCTATTCCCAAAGGACTTAAAAACAGCATATTACAGTGACACAGCCACTTCAATGTTTATAGCAGCACAATTCACAATAGCTAGGTTGTGGAACCAACATAGATATCCCTCAGTAGATGAATGGATAAAGAAAATGTGGTATATATACACAATGGAATTTTATTCAGCAATAAAAGAGAATAAAATAATGGCATTTGCAGGTAAATGGATGAAGTTGGAGAATATAATGCTAAGTGAAGTTAGTCAATCTCAAAAATCCAAATACCGAATGTTTTCTCTGATATAAGGAGGCTAGTTCACAGTGTTGTTGGATGGAGGTACATAGGAGGATTAGAGGAACACTAGAATGGTCAAAGGGGAGAGAGGGGAAGGAAGGGAGCAAGGGCGGATGGAGGGGGAAAAAAAAAAGAAAAGGTGGTTGAATAAGATGGATATCTTTATCTTAAATGCATGATTGAAGACTTGAAAGGTAGGAATATACTCTGTATACAAACAGTGCTATGTAAAACGATGCTCTATATGTGTACTATGAACTGTAATGCATACTACTATTATAAATACAACTTTGATTAAAAAAAATTTAAAAAAACTCAGAAAAAAATACTCTTTGAGACTATGTACTTAATGATTGTATAAGATCCCTAAAAAGTTTAATATGTACAATGAACTAAAAACATGTCATTCACAGCATTCCATTTTGTATGGAAGAAAACATTGACAATTACTGGTAAAAAGTATACTTCTACAGTTTTTTCTCCTTCTCCCAATTCTAAGAGGCTTTAAATATTGTTGGTAGAAAGATTTCAGTGGCATTGATAAGTAGATCTGAATGAGAAAGGAGAACATATTTTGTTCTTCCCTCCTGAAAGGAAAGAGGATTGGAAGCTATGAGGAGGCCAGTAAAATGGCAGAATATAGTGTGGTGTGGATTTCTATTTCTTCATTCATTCTTCTATCAATTAATTCTGATGATTAAGATCATCAGTAGATTTACAGCAAACTCAGAACTGTTTATGGTAGGGTGTTATTTTTTATGAAAACAGGTAATAATGCTGGAGCCTGAGGATTCCTATTTAGGTTGACTCAGAGTGAGATAAACACAGCATGAGTAGATACCTGGGTTAGAGACAAAAGGTTATGATAAGGCAAGCCCTTGAAATTAAAAAATAAAATGAGCAAGTTTTGGGCGACTACCAGCCATATAGCAATTATGATTCTTATTTTTGATCTTGGGTATTTTTCTTTTGAATGGACATATCTGCAAGGAATGAGTTTCAAGATCCTCAGTGGATGCTGACATTGGATGGTACCTAAACTTAAATAGTATGATTTTTTCCCTATTCATTCATGACTATGATGAAGCTTAATTTTTTAAGGTAGATGTATTAATAGATTAGCAACCATAATGAAAATAAAACATTTATGGCAATATACAGTAGTAAAACTGCCATTGTCTGTACTCCTGAAATTTGGGTCCATTATTAAATAAAATAAGGATCACTTGAATATAAGCACTGAGATACCATCAAATTAGTTGATCTGACTATTGGGTATATAGTGTATACAGGGTGAATACTCTGAACAAAAGAATAATTCACATGCCAGGTGGGATAGAGCAGGGTAGGGTGAGATTTCATCATGTTAATCATAATGGAACACAATTTAAAACATCTGGAAATTTCCAGAATTTTCCATTTAATATTTTCAGATCATGGTTGACTGCTAATAACTGAAATCAAGGAAAGTGAAATAACAGATAAGGGGTGCAATTGTTTCTCTTAGATTTTCCCCCAGTTTTCTAGCTCTTTTGTCTTTCTTACCTTCCTCACATTCCCATCTCATAGGCATATCATCTTTGGTCTTTCTATCTTAGCTGTTTTTTTTTTTTTTCTTTTTTCTTTTTCTTTTTCATTCCACAAACATTTAAAAGCTTAGAAGAACCTTCCTGTGAGTGGTTCCTGCCCAAACCTGCCTGGACAAAGGCTTCCGGCTTCTCCAGGTTCTGGTTGTAACAGGATCAGGATTACTTTGTTTACTGTATTTCCTTCCTGGCCTAAGAGCATACAACCCACCCACTTCAGCAAATTAGAAACAGGCAACAATGCTTTTTAGACTTTGGATCTATATTTTAATCTTAATTCATATTTGTCATTTGTTTCTACCATGTCCTTTAAACTTATCTCTTCAATTTGGAAAATTGTTCTTAATTTGTAACATTTTTGAGGGTAATGGGAAGCAAAGAATTTACAGTGTGTAACAAGATGAATTAGTTCCACACTTAGTGTGTATTTTCATGTTCAATTTTACATTTTGTCTAGAAGAAGGATTTAAGAGTTCATTTTTCAGTGCTCATGGTGAAGAATAAGAGGGTATTATGGTGTATCTATTATATAAATACCATCAGAATGCCATATAAAAATAACTCACTTCACAAAATGGGTGCATGTTTAATTTATTTTTCCGTGTTGAATTGTTCTTCTCTATAAACCATGTTGCAAGAAGCAGTTGAGTGTGGTCAGGGTAAGAGTCTATTGTGCAGGATTCAGGTTACTTCATATCCCTTTCAAGTAGCTGTGGTATGTTTCATCCAAGTGCTTTCTAACGACTGTGAGCAATGGATTTCTCCATACACCAACTTAAGGACACTTAGAGCTACTTGGAAATTAACTGCACAGAAATTACTTCAGGCTTCTAGAAAAGAAAAGAAAAACATTAAAAAAAAAGAAAAAAACTTGCCTCAGTGCATACTCAGGTCCAGCTGTTTTCTGTGGATGTTTCTATTTATTTTACCAGAATATGTTTAAAATTATCTATTAAGTCACAACTAGATTGTTAAAAATTAACACTGTGCTAGAAATCAGAAACAAGACAAATGAGGCCTTACAGTAAAATCATAGGGTTTGTATGTATATGTATTTTCTTGGTCTCTTGGTACTAAGAGCTCAGCATTTAATTTTTTAAAAACTGCATTCTCATTGCTCTACGTGCCAGTTACCACTAATCAAATGACTTATAATGAGACTTGGTGGATTATCTATAAATTTTCTTCACCAACCCACAAATAACATATGAAACAAAATGTTTTCTTTTAGAAAACTCATGTACTCTGTGTTATTAGTATCATATTTCATGCTTGGAACAAACAAACAAAAAACCAAAAACTGAAAAACAACTATCACAAAAATCCAAAAGGTTTTTATTTTAATTTTCTGAAAATAATTATAGTAGATAGTGCAGAAGAAATAAGCACTAAATAAGAAATAATGATGACACAGAACAAAGGATAATAGAGGGTGATTTCCTAATAATGGATTTAAGGATTATTATATGAAATAAAATGTTCCACTAAATGTAAGGCTTAAGTGGTTATGATGTGCTGCATGAACAAAGTACTGTGTCCTTAGGTAAGGACCTTATCCTTTTATGAGTTAGTGATATGAAAGACTAAGATGTGTGAAGTAAGCTCTATGAACAAAAACCAAAAAAATAGAGTTCATCTCATATCTACCTAAAGCTCAAATTATACAATTAGACTCCCTACTCCCATAATGCTAGTCTGTTAATCACCCAGAGAGTTTGTCCTTTAGTCATGTCACATATTATTTCTAAACAGTTTTGAAAAATGATAAATCAGCTTATCCAGCAAACAATTTAAACTTGAGTTTGTGGACACTTATGCAAATTAATAAAAATGCAATGTAGCACTTACTGGGTGAGATTTGTGAAGAGGATATAAAAGTTGGAAACATTTATGTGATGTAAATGGTAGACTTCAGATGGTAGAAGAAACTTTCTTTTAAAAGAAACATTTAAGATTCAGAGACTTCCCCAATGTAAATATCTTTGATAGTATTGAGGAATAAAATAATAATTCTAAGTGAAAAACAGTCTCATGTTCTTTTCCCCAGACTTTTGTGTTTTCTTATTTTAATAAATTTTAAGGATACAATGCCCTATTGTATATTTTTCCAACTACTTATCATCTAATATGGTCTTCATGACAACCCCATCATGAAAATGAGCCAATATTCCCCAACATTTGAATGGATATTATTTTATTAATAGATTGAGGAGTTGAGCTTCACATCTGCAGTTCCTCAAATAGTGTTAAACAGGCTGGTCCTTTATTTGCTTTAATTTTGTACATTTCTTCTAAAGGGACAGAATAAATAAGAGGGAGAACTGATAAGTTCTGTGGGATGTACAACCCAAACAGTAGCATTTTCTTGCCCTACCTCAACAAACCAAATTAAAATATCTTAAAGTAACACAGAACCTCTGAGATAAGGTTTTAAAATTGCTAAGGAAAAATTATTCTGGACTATAGGAATCCCCTGTATCAAAAATCTACATAAAAACCACTCCAGGAGCACCTGAGGTAACATCCAGAAAGTTCTGAAGAAGATAAAAATAAGTACTTTGTCAGTTTCTTCTCAGCCTGATTCATTAGAAATGGTTGTAGAATATTTATACAGTACTTCTTGTAAGTACTTGCTATTTTATATCACATGAATGTTCCCGACTTTAGCCCTCTTCATGTAGCTCTCTTTTTCTCTCTCTTCTTTTGTTCTAGAGGAAGTCCATTTCTGACTAATGTCAAGAAGAAGGGTGAGAAGGCTCAGTGGGTTCAGCAAATTTGGAAAGTCTATATGTGGTAAAAGTGAATGGAGGAGGAAAAGGAGATTCAAGAATTAAAAGTTCAGAGAATTCAGATGGGGTTGAAAAGTTACATGGTTTTCCCATAGACTTTCTACCCAGTCCTAGCAGCTGGCCCACTCAACCCCTCCTGAACTGAGCAGCAGCTGGAACTGGGGCAGGAAAGCAGGAATTGGGCATTGGGAACTCCATGTTTTGTTAGTGGCTTTACAGATATGCAGATCAGTCTCCCGTTTGCAGAGGAATATAGCTTACAGTCAACTGGGGTACAGAATTAAATGCAGAGGATTCTGAGAAGTTCCAGGTCAGAAATTTGTAGATCCTCAGGAAGAAGATCAATACCAGCCCAGGGTGAACAAGGCTGCTGTCTCTGGCACCTAGGAACTGCAAAGGACTTGCTCAGGTGTTCCTATGCCTCTCTACTCCTGAGGCTGACAGGGCAGATGGAAACTAGGAAGCAGAGGCTTTTTCTTCATTCTTGTGTTAGGAAAGCCAAAGCTATGGAGCAAAGAATGCTTAGAGTATAGGTATCTTTATATACATTGTCACATTTAAAGTCTCCAACCTGGGTGATAAGTTTGCATGCCCCCCACCTTCTTTTAGGAGAGGGGACAGAAAGAGAAGAGGGATTTCCTTTTATCATTCCTAAATTGTTTTTGTGCATATGTTTTGTATGTATGCATTTTGGAGTTTATCCAAGTTTATTATCTCCCTCCATGAGTCTATAAGCATCTTGAGGAAATATATTCCTCTTATTATCCAGTACATTCCATAATTGTAGAAGAATGAACATTGAACTTGAGAACTGTTCATGAATTTATTATCACAGTGCTATTGGCACATGTGGAAAGAACCACAGTGAAAGTGGCAGGCATTAAGATTCCCAAGTTGCTGAACCAGGCAAAGACTGTAGTTATTACTTTTTGGAATAGCATGGAAAGGAAATACTTCTTAGTGGGGAGTCAGTGTTGGCATTACTTGCTACCACATTAAAAAAGGGCCCTCCTCAAAATTTATTAACTTGATTTATACTGAGAGATACAATGAACTGTTTTGGAGAGGAGTTAGATGGAGATAACGCCCCAAGGTGGTGAGTCATTTATCTTTTAACACTGCATTAAAATAAATTCAAAACTAAATATAATACAAATAATACTACTAAAATAAAAATAATACTAAATATAATACAAATAATGATACTAGGATATTTGTTTCTCCTGCTCCTTTTGCTTTCCATTTAATACGGAAAGAAATGGAATTACATCTGGTTCACAGTGACTTGGGTTTAAACCTAAGTCTTTAAGAGTTTTAAAGTCAATGGCACTGACGGAGAAAATATTGATAGCTGTGATTTCTTATCTCATGCCTGGGCGTTTTGGCAGGTGTGTATTGTGCTTTTCATCATTTTTTATGTGCATCAGATATTTTTCCTGTTACACTATAAGTAACTTGGGATAATTTTTATACTGCTTTCCTGTATCTCACAGTACTTTTCAAATACAATGCCCAAAATAATCACAGTGAAACTATCAAAATCGGGTCAATGGTACATTATTGCCCTCTAATCTTTCTTTAAACCCCATTCAAGTTTTGCTAATTCTCCCAACAACGTCCCTTATAGAAAAACTGCATAACAAACATGGAGACACATGACCTGCCAATCTTATTTAACTACCTCTTTCTTGATTTCTTTTCTATATGAAAACTAAACACTCAACACAAAATGAATTACAGTTTCTAACTGCTAGTCTTAATATAGAGGGTGTGTGAAATATGTTTAATCAGGCGCACCTCTAAAAATTAGCCCGATTTATATTTGCAATGAATAAAACAGGGTCAAGTCACCACTTATTACAAATAATTTCAGTAATACAGTTCAAATAATCTTCAAGATGTTCTTTTCTCAGGAAGTTTCAATTTTGAGGCTATGCATTTACTCATGACGGTATCATGGTGCTGACTGGAGAAAATTTATCAGTCTCAAGAATAGATGGCTCCAGCTAGCTATTAAGTGTTTGCACACTGATTCTCCAGAGTGGCCAATACCTGGAAAAGAAATAAGAATGAGTGATGGCAAGCAGGCCCTGGGAACTGTCCTTGACCTTGCCCCTTCCTTCTGTTATATTGTATGAAGTAACTTGTGGCCTTGTCACTAGAAAACACTGAATAATGTTAAGATGCTTGCCTGTGTATAAAATGAGAAGCTGAATACAAATGCCCAGAGTGGAGAGAGCTGATGGAAGGATAATGGAGTGCTACTACTGGGTAAGTGAAGGAGCCTATAATCAAGGAGATAGCTAAAGATTGCGGTTAGCTGAGAGCCATAAAAGATGTTCTAGTTTCCACCTGATATTAATACATTATTCAAAGAATCTTTGTATGCCCGTGAACACTGCGTGACGCACCTGTAAGCTCGAGCTGTAAGCACGTGTCCTTGTTAAAGCTATATGTATATAACTGGGTGAGGTTCGTTAGTGTGTGTGGGGAAGAAGAAGGTGGTGGTTGGAGTTAGAGCATTTGGAGTGATTGCTGGAGCTGGAGAGAGGAGAAGAATAAAAGACCTTTTTTCATTTTCATCCTGCCTCCGAATTTTCCTGTGGCGTTCGCTGCTCCAAGCGACTTCCGCTTCAGGCAGCGACAGGTGGTGGCCTGTACGGGGCATTCGGCGGCAAGGTAAGAAAAAAGAAAATTTAAAAAGATGGGAGCAAATATAACAAAAAGTCGGTTTATAAAAGCCATGAATGAAATTTTTGATATTGAGAACTCAGAGGATAGTGAGAAAAGTGAACAAGAAAGCATATCCTCTGACTCAGTGGAGACCAGCAAGGAGAGTAGGAATGTAAATTCAAAAGTAAGATCTGCAAAAGCCATCAGAAGCTTAATAAAATTAGCTGAGGAGTATGTACTCTCCTTAGAAACTGAAACTCAGGATACTAGTGAAAGTAATAATAGTAACAAGGAGCCAAACCATGAAAGTACAGTCTCCTCTACTGAGCCGGTTAGGAATTATGAAGCTAGTAGTGAAGAGGAATCAAAAAGCGATTCGGAGAGCACAGTCTCCAATAAAAAGAACAAAAAGAAATTAAAAAAGAGAAAAGACCGTCAAATAGAGGAACCACTAGCGCCCTCTGCTCCTTCATGGATAGAATCCCTAACAGAAACAATAAAGAGTATGGATCAGAGTATACGTGCCCTTGAGGTAGAAATTGGCGGCCTTTCAGAGCGCTTATACGCTCTCGAACAACATAGACCGCAGGAGCACCTAGAACTGCCAGTATTTCAAAATGAACAGGGACAAAGATATCATGAGTTCCTAGACTTTAAAACAATAAAGAATTTTAAAGAGGCGGTAATGACCTATGGGCCTCAAGCTCCGTTCACATTAAGTATGATAGAGTCACTTAACACCCTAACCTTAGCCCCCTCAGATTGGAAAAGTCTATGCAGAGCGGTACTAAGTGGGGGACAATACCTAATCTGGAAAACTCAATTCCAGGAACTTTGTTCAGAAATAGCAAAGAGAAATGCTGCAGCAGGTTTCCCTCAACGCAATATAGATATGCTCACAGGGGAGGGTGAGTTCGCCGAACTACAAAATCAGCTACAATATGATCCAGGTGTGTATGCCCAGATACACACTGCAGCTGTGAAAGCCTGGAAGACAATCTCAGGCACAGGGGATCTGCAAGGCAGCCTATCAAAAGTTATACAAGGGCCTAATGAACCTTACGCTGATTTTGTAGATAGGCTCTTAAAAACAACATCTAGAGTTTTTGGAGAAGTCGAGCAAGCTATGCCCCTAGTTATCCAATTAGCATACGAGAACGCTAATAAATATTGCCAGGATGCAATAAGGCCATGGAGAAGTAAAAAAGACTTATCAATTTATATCAGACTGTGCAAAGACATTAACGAGGCTGTTATCACAGGCAACGTAATTGCTGCAGTGATGAAAAATTCCTCCCCTCAAAATTCCCAAAGGATTCAACCTAGAACAGGATATTCCAGACAAAATTATTATAATCAACCAAGATATGCTAAGCAATATCCCCCAAGGGTAATAAAATCAAATTCATACCGTGCTCCAGGCCGATGCCCCAGATGCAAAAAAGGGTATACATTGGGCCAATCAATGCCATTCTAGATATGATATATATGGAAATGATTTATCAAGGATTTCAAAAAAACGGGGCACGGGGCCCAATGCCCCGGGGCCCACAAATGTACGAGGCACTAGAGGAGGAAGGCCCTCAGATTCAAATGATTCCTCGTCACAGTCCCTCCTACCCATTAACTCCCTTATCAGAGGGACAAGAGGAAGTGCAGGATTAGATCTCTGTTCTACTGCCCGGATGGTCCTGACACCTGAAATGGGGGTTCAGCTGATTCCTACGGGAATCAGGGGACCTCTCCCTTCAGGAACTGTGGGACTAATCCTTGGGCGTAGTTCCAAAAGTTTATTAGGCTTTAATGTTATACCAGGGGTTATTGATTCAGATTATAATGGAGAGATTAAAATAATGCTAAGTACACACAGGGGCATCATCTCCGTAAATCAAGGAGACAGAATCGCACAGCTGCTCCTCATTCCCAGTCTCCATAATTCTTTTAAAAGCATGCCACAAAATAGAAATAGCAGAGCATTCGGTTCCACTGGTTCAGGACCTATGGCTTTCTGGGTCCAGGACTGTTCACGGAGGCCTATGTGCAAATTAAAAATTCAAGGTATAGAGATGGAGGGGCTGATTGATACAGGAGCTGACTCTTCCATCATAAATCTACAACAATGGCCTAAGCACTGGCCTCTACAGAAAGCCTCAACCAGTTTAAGAGGCTTGGGATACAGTAATACCCCAGCTCAAAGTGCTGTAATCTTAAATTGGCAAGACAATGAAGGCCATACAGGAACATTCAAACCCTATGTTTTAAACAGCTTGCCAGTTACCCTATGGGGAAGAGATATTTTACATCAAATGGGGCTACACCTAGCGACCAAGCCTGCAGGTGTTAAGAATAAAAATCCTACTCATAATAAAAAAGGCAAAGGACATTTTTTCTAGGGGCCACTGAGAAAACAATTTTAAAAATACCATGGCTCTCTAATAAGCCAGTTTGGGTCCCTCAGTGGCCCCTATCCAAAGAAAAATTGCAAGCGGCCCATCAATTAATTAAAGAACAATTAGAAGCAGGACACATAGAGCCTTCCACCTCTCCCTGGAATTCTCCCATATTTGTAATTAAGAAAAAATCAGGTAAATGGAGACTATTACAAGATCTAAGACAAATTAACAAAACAATGCAAATTATGGGCCCTACTCAACCTGGACTTCCTAATCCTGTAGCTATTCCAAAAAACTATTACCTTATAACCCTTGATATAAAGGACTGTTTCTTTTCCATTCCCCTACATCCTCTGGATGCCCCCAGGTTTGCTTTTTCAATTCCTTCTATTAATAATAATGGCCCTGATAAAAGATATCATTGGAAAGTATTGCCGCAGGGAATGGCAAATAGCCCTACACTGTGCCAACTATATGTGGACAGAGCTATACAGCCCATTAAAAACAAATATCAAGACCTTATGTGTCTACACTACATGGACGATGTTTTATTAGCTCACCCTAATCAACAAATCTTATTTAATATATTTAGTGAAATAACAAAAAATCTAAAAAAATATGGATTATATATAGCAGAAGAAAAAGTTCAAAGCAGATCACCTATACTATATTTAGGCTTTAAAATCATGGATACTTTTGTTAAACCCCAAAAAATTCTAATAAGTAAAGAACATTTGACCACCCTCAATGATTTCCAAAAATTACTGGGTGACATTAATTGGCTTCGCCCTACACTAAGCCTCACTACTGGACAATTAAAACCCTTATTTGACATCCTTCGTGGGAACCCTGACCCATCCTCACCTCGAACATTAACTCCTGAGGCCAGGAGAGCTCTAAAATTAGTAGAACAGGCCATTGAAAGATCCCATTGCGATAGATTTGATTTTGCACAACCACTAATATTGATTATTATTCCTTCACAATATACTCCAACAGGAGTATTTTGGCAACAGGGACCTATATTATGGATACATTTGCCTGTCTCTCCTAAAAGTACAATTGAGTCTTATACCTCCATGGTGGCTAAACTTATTCTTCAAGGACTTAAAACCTCTACTAAAATATTTGGAATTCATCCCGCTACTATTATTACTCCTTATTCATCGTCACAGGTTGAATATTTGTGCTTCAATGATAATGATTGGGCTGTAGCTAGATGCTGTACTTCTGCAAATTTTGACAATCATATTCCTAAATCTCCTATACTGTCCTTTTGTATCAATCATCCTATCATATTCCCACAGGTAATAAAAAATCAACCCATTCCTAAAGCATTTAATGTATTTACAGATGGATCCTCTAACGGTACTGCTGCAGTAGTCACTCAAAATGAAAAAATGATTCATATCACTAATCAAAAATCAGCTCAATTAGTGGAACTCGAAGCTATAATAATAGCTCTGGAAAATTTTAAAGAACAGCCTATGAATATTTTTTCAGACAGCCATTATATTGTACATGCTGTCCCAAAATTGGAGCTAGCAGGTCCAATAGCACCACATACTCCAGCTTTTAAATTGTTTTCTCAAATCCAAAATCTCCTATGGCAACGAAAAGAACCTTTATTTATAGGTCACATAAGAGCTCACACTAATCTGCCTGGTCCTCTCCATGAAGGTAATCAAAAAGCTGACGCCCTCACTAAAACAATATTTATATTTACTACAGTACAACAAGCTACTTTATTTCATTCCCAGTTCCACGTTAACAGCACTACCTTAAGACAAAAATTTAAAATCACAAAAGAACAAGCTCGTAGAATTGTAAAAGAATGTCCATCTTGTGTAACACTTTTGCCCAATCCACATTATGGGGTTAACCCACGAGGTTTGATGCCCAATCATTTGTGGCAGATGGATGTCACACATGAGCCAAGTTTTGGAAAATTACGATTTATTCATGTCACCATAGATACATGCTCAGGCATGATTTTTGCTTCTTTACATTCCGGAGAAAAAGTTAAAGATACTATATCTCATTGTCTGCAAGCTTTTGCTGCATTGGGCATCCCCAAAATGCTTAAAACAGATAATGGCCCTGCATATACATCCACATCCTTCAAACAATTTTGTACAAAGTTCAATATTATCCACAAAACAGGTATCGCTTATAATCCTCAGGGACAAGGAATAATTGAAAGAGCAAATCGGACACTTAAAAATATGTTACTAAAGCAAAAAGATGGAAACTGGAAAAATCCTAAGGACAGATTGGCAGTTGCCCTGTTTACCCTAAATTTCTTAACTTTAGATTCTAATGGACATTCGGCTGGAGATAGACACTGGAACCCACACCAACAACATAAACCTTTGGTTTACTGGAAGGATGTTCTCTCAGGTACATGGAAGGGTCCAGACCCAGTATTAATTTGGGGGAGAGGATCTGTTTGTGTTTTTCCAAAGCACGAATCCTCTCCAATATGGATACCATCTAGATTGATAAAGCAGGTACAAAGTCAAAGAGATCAAGACGAAGTTATTGAGGAGTCTAGATTGAATAAACAAGTGCAAGGTCAAGAGGACCAAAATGAAGGTATGGAGTGATTCCCTTAAAAGAGTTCTCCATTAAATTTACAACTTAAATTTTATTCTTCCCGGCCGGGACAAGAAGATCTCTCTTCAGTGTATACACAATTGTAATTTTTTTTTTCTCTTTTATATATGTCTTTATGTCTGTGCATTTGTCTAAATTTCATGTTAATGTGATGTCACAAATATGTTTATATGTGCGTCTGTCTAGTGTGACGTCACAAATAATTAAGCGCTTAAAAAAAAAAAAAAAAGGTAGATAGATATAGATCCAAATAACAAATAACGTTAATTCATTTAAGCTTAGAATATTCTAATTTGATAATCGATAGATAGATAAATAGATATTTATATAAGTTCAGAATATTTTTAGATAATCAATTATAATGATAATCAATTTTGATTTATAGTTGTCTCCGGGACTTCTCTTCAGCTGTGAATATGTTTAATGTTGTATAACCTGATATTTTGGTGTTCCGACAGAGGATCATTTATTTGTTATTGACTTCATTTGTTTAGTAGCTGATTAATTTGAATTATTTCAACAGGTATAGGATTGCTGTGTATATAGAGACTCGAGGATTCCAGCTAACAAATTATTTTTCCAAAATGCCTTTAGCTTTTCTTTATCTTTAATGCAGTAAACACCCTCAGTTTCTCTTTGATTATTTCTGAATGTGATATTTTGCCAGCTTATGTTTGTGGGAGCTTAAGCAGCAATGTGTGTGAGCAGAGATCAACTTTTATTTTCTACTCTAATAATTCTTTTTTTAGTTTGACAGCTCACCTTTTGATCTCAGTGCTGGAATAGCACTGCCTTTCCCTTAATAATGGATGCTTGAGTTTTTAGGTAGCGGGCCCTGAAGATTTGCCGGTAGAAATGTCTAGACATAAAAAAGACGGCTGCTGCTACAACTGCAGGGACCGCGGTCGCTGCAAGCATCCCTGCTGCTCAAGCATCAACAACCTCACCAGCAGTGTCGCCTCTGCTCTGCATGCATGGGGCCTCCTGAATCTATGTGTTATAACTTATGGACATTTTGATTTTCCATTATTTTGGGACATTACGGGACAATGCCTTGCGGGTATTTGTCTAAGAGAACTCAGTGCGTTACTTGATGAAACTAAGGGCAGCTGATTCGCTTAAAGAACTTGATACGCTATGGAAACTTGGCTCGTCAGCAGTAGGCTTACCGCCTTAAAGCCGCAGCATCTCCTAAAAATTGGACGGCTGTTAGTCAACACACAGTCGATCCTGAAGGGCTCTATTGGATGGCTGGTTAGCCTATGACGGGTAAGATCCCCAGAAGGGGACAACCTAAGACACGGCACAGTCGCACGGGACAGTCTAATGTGGCCGGCATGTCAACCTAAGCCAGGAGTCAGGACAGCCTAGACTCCCATGACGGGTAAGAATGTCGGTTGCACATGGACGTCCTAGAACATCCCCTCTTTTAAAACTAAAAGGGGGAAATGAAGGAGCCTATAATCAAGGAGATAGCTAAAGATTGCGGTTAGCTGAGAGCCATAAAAGATGTTCTAGTTTCCACCTGATATTAATACATTATTCAAAGAATCTTTGTATGCCCGTGAACACTGCGTGACGCACCTGTAAGCTCGAGCTGTAAGCACGTGTCCTTGTTAAAGCTATATGTATATAACTGGGTGAGGTTCGTTAGTGTGTGTGGGGAAGAAGAAGGTGGTGGTTGGAGTTAGAGCATTTGGAGTGATTGCTGGAGCTGGAGAGAGGAGAAGAATAAAAGACCTTTTTTCATTTTCATCCTGCCTCCGAATTTTCCTGTGGCGTTCGCTGCTCCAAGCGACTTCCGCTTCAGGCAGCGACAGGTAAGAAGGGCTACCATGGGCAGCAAGGTGAAATGTGGATAGAATATGGTGCATGGGTGACAGTTTATGTCAATCTCTCTGCTTCAGAAAATTAAAGGAGACAGAATTGAGAACAACTTAACTTTCCATTCTAGTTCTGAAATACTAGCAACAGCATCTGGCCAGACAGATTCAAGTTCAATTTTTAAAATTTTCCACCAGATTTCTTTTGAAAGTACCTTGCTGAGAGAAAAAACTTTGATGGAAATATATTTTTCTTGTCATTGGATTATATGGACAATCTTCCTCATTCTTTTCTTTAAACTACCTATGTTACATCAAGAACTATACTTGATGATGGGCATCCAGGGATGGAAAACAGTCCCTGTGCTCAAGATTTCAAAGAACCTGTTTATGCTAAGGAGATGGGGCAGGAGCACATGCAGCAGTAGGGCATGGGCAAGTATCTGGGCAGCCTAGGGATGGGGTTTCTAGTTTGCCAACAGTAGTAGCATTACTCATTTTTACATTCCAGAATATTATTTTCTTCTTGCTTTTCATGAACTTTAATTAAGTTATAAAACTTAAGAAATCTACTTATGCCTGTTTTTAAAAAATTTGTTTCAATTAGTTATATATGACAGTAGAATGCATTTTGACACTGTTGTACCCAATTTGCAGGAGAAATAATCTCACATGCCACTCATGTAACAGCCAAAGAAGCCTTTATTCTGGCCGGGGGCCACCAACTATGACCTGCACGAAAGCAGGGTGGTAGAAAATGGCAGCAGCTCATAACAAGGGCAGGGTTTATAAAGCACAGGGTTAATAGGCCCTCAGGTGGAGATGGTTTAAGTCACCTCTGCTTATAACAACACATCATACATTTTGACCATACATATAACTTCTTGTTTTTCTGGTTGTACATGATGTAGAATAACACTGGTCGTGTAGTCATATATGCACAGAGGGTGATAATGCTCTATTCATTCTACTGTCTTTTCTATCCCCATACCCTCTCATTTCCCTTGCTTTCCCTTTGTCAAATCCTAAGTACCTCTATTTTTCCCTACATCCACCCCTTACTGTGAATTAGCATCTGCATATCAGAGCTTATTTCACTTAGCATGATATTCTCCAGCTCTATCCATTTATTGGCAAATGCCATAATTTCATTTTTCTTTAAGGATGAGTAATATTTCATTGTGTATATATATCACATTTTCTTTATCCATTCATCTGTTGAAGGACACCTAGGTTTGTTCCATACTTTAGCTATTGTGAGTTGAACTGTTATAAACATTGATGTGGCTGTATCACTGTAGTATGCTGATTTTTTTTTTTTTTTTTTTGGTACCAGGGATTGAACTCTTGAACTCAGGGACACTTGACCACTGGGCCACATCCCCAGCCCTTTTTTTGTATTTTATTTAGAGACAGGGTCTCACTGAGTTGCTAAGTGCCTTGCATTTGCTGAGGCTGGCTTTGAACTTGCGATCCTCCTGCCTCAGCCTCCCAAGTGCTGGGATTACAGGTGTGCACCACTGCGCCCTGCAGTATGCTAATTTTAAGTCATTTGGGTATAAACCCAGGAGTGGGATAGTTGGGTCAAATGGTGCTTCCATTCCAAGTTTTCTGAGGATTCTCCATACTGCTTTCCAGAGTCCCATCAGCAACGAATGGGTATGCCTTTTCCCCCACCTCCTCACTGACATTTATTGTTGCTTGTATTTAAAAAAAATATATTTTTTTTAGTTAAACTGGATACAATATCTTTATTTTGTTTATTTATTTTTATGTGGTGCTGAGGATCTAACCCAGTGCCTCACATGTGTGAAGCAAGCACTCTGCCACTGAGCCACAAACCCAGCCCTGTTGCTTGTATTTTTGACTGAGATGAAATCTTAGAGTAGTTTTGATTTGTATTTCTCTAATTGCTAAATATGTTGAACATTTTTTTCATATATTTTTTAACCATTAGTATTTCTTTTTCTGTGAAGTGTCTGTTCAGTTCCTTAGCCCATTTATTGATTGGGTTATTATTATTATTATTATTAAGTTTTTTGAGTTCTTTATATATCCTGGAGATTAATGCTCTATTTAAGGTGCATGATTAAACCCGGGGGCACTTAAGCACTAAGCCACATCCTGAGCCCTTTATTTTGTTTCGTTTTTTTATTTTGGGATAAGATCTCATTGAATTGCTTAGGGCATTGCTAAATCGCTGAGGCTGGCTTTGAACTTGTGATCCTCCTGCCTTAATCTCATAAATCACTGGGATTACAGACGTGTGCGCCACTGTGCCCAGCTTTACACCTATTATGGCTCTTAGGACCTAGTATTTTCTCAACTTAGGTGTGTGTGTGGGGGGGAAACTGACTTAAATACTTAGAAAAAATAGCTCTTCTCTTTCTAATGTAGGCCTGTTTGTACCTGTGTAGTGAGAAAGCAGGATCTCTGAGCATTCTCCAGAGAGTGGTAAAGTGAGGCCTGGCTGAGCTGGGGCTGGGACCCACAATTGATTTGGTACCTCTAGGGCAAACTCCAAATGAGCCAGTTCCCACAGGCCACAGAATGGGTGGCTACAGGGATATTAGAGTTGGGGTAATCTGAGAAGTGGAATCTCGGGAGAGGAAAGGTAAGGAATGGGCAGAGAGGGGTAGTTTTCTAGAGAAAAATTAAACGCTGTAATGTTGTTATCCAATGAAGGAGGACTGGAGAGGAAGCTCTGGAGTTGAACTCCCTGTGTTTGAATCTTGCTTTCTTACTAGGTGACCTCTTGGGAAAATAACTTAATCTATCTGAACCTCAATTTCTTTGGCGCAAATTATTTAAATTAGAATATTAAATAGAATATTTCACTTAAG
Source organism: Tamias sibiricus (assembly GCA_025594165.1). Classification (NCBI taxonomy): domain Eukaryota; kingdom Metazoa; phylum Chordata; class Mammalia; order Rodentia; family Sciuridae; genus Tamias; species Tamias sibiricus. The sequence continues at coordinate 132,006,371 of CM046666.1, read as the reverse complement.
GCCCTTATCTCACTGTCTGCTTTTTAGATGATGATGAGGAGGAGATGATGAATATAAGGAAAATGAAGGAGAAGATGATAATGATGATGATAAGGAAATGGTGGTCATTTGTGAGGGATTCACTTGATGGCTGAATTAGATATGATCTCTGGCCACCCAAAATGTATAGACAAGTAGATGGGTAATTACAGTATAACAGAACAAATGCTGTTGGGAAAATACTGTTCAGGGAACTCATAGGAGGGTTCTCAAGTCCATGCTTGGGAGATCAGGGACGACTTCATTGAAGACGAGATAACTAAACAGAAGATTTAATTCTAGGTAAGCAAATGTAATGCAAACAAAGAAGAGCATATGGTGGGAAAGGACAGGAAAGCACATGAGGAGACATGGCAGAGGGAAGTATCGTGATTTCAGAGAACTAGAATATATTCTGGAAGGCTGCAGTGGGCAAGTAGAGGTTGGGGAGTGACAGGAATGAGGCCATTATGCGAAGCAAGGACTAGTTGAAGGCACAGACTTTGTACTATATTCTCTAGCAGGCTTGGGAGCCCCTCGATATTTGCAAATGAGAAAGGACCAAATTCACATTTTTGAAAGCTTGCTATGGTGGCATTATGGAGTTGCTAGAAAGGAATGAGACAGAGTAGAAATCTGCTTAGATTGTTGCAGAAATCCAAGGGAGAGGTGGTGGTGGCTTGGATTTGTAAGTGATATTTACTATAGAAAAAGCAGACAAATATGAGATGTATTTTCAAGGTGGAATGAATAACATTTCACAATAGATAGGGAAAATGGAGAGAATTAGGGTGAGATAGTTTAGAATGAGATTCTGGTTCTGACAATGCACTGAATAAAATTGAGGTTCTATTATAAGGGAGAAAAGAGCAAGGATAGATTCTGGGTAGCCATCCAACTCTATCTGCTACTGCTGTGGCTCGGGTAGAGAAGGAGCAGAAATTATGGCAATAATTATGAGTTTAAATTTAGTTGAATTTTGGATCTGGTCAGACACAAAAATGAAGATATTCAGAAGGCAATTGGGTATGGAGAGATGAAGCTACAGAGAAAATTCTTAGCTAAAGACTACTTGAGAATCATAAATTTAGAGATAGCAGTTGTAGCAAAGGGTGAAATTGTCCATGAGGAGCATATACAGGGAGAAGAGGAGAGTCACTGATCTATGAGGAAAATCGCATTTGAGGAAAGGAATATGAGAATGGTGTGAGGAGGAAGCTGAGAAATACTGTCCAGAGAAGCAGGAGAACCATTAAGAGGGTGCATTATTAAGGAATCCAAAGTAAGAAAATTTTATAAGGTAAGAGTGGTCAACTGCTTCAAATGCTATGGAAATTTCTACTATGATAAGGACTGAAAATTATGAATTGTTTCAGTGGAATGATTGGAATGGAATCTATGTTTCAGTGACCAGATAATGAAGAATGGATACAGCAAGACTGACAACTCTCCACTGATATGAGACAGAATAGAACAATTTCTAAAAATGAAAAATGAGAGAGGAGGCAGGTTTCAAAATATATTTAGCTAGGACAGAGCCAGTGTACAGTCGTTGAGAACCTTTATTCAATTAATTGAGAAGGTTCTATGGTTTCAAAATTATTTGAATAGGTGGAGGGAAGAGAGGAGACATTTGTTGCTCAGGAGAGCAGGAATGAAACGGAAGGGCACAAGACCACAACATGAAGAAAAGGAAAGGAGAGGAAGGGAGGAGAGGGTGGCACAAAATTTAAGAATTCCAGGAGTGGAGCATATTATCTAATTGAAAAGACAAAGTTAAAGCATATAAAACTAATAGGTACCTTAAAATTAAGATAACATGTTCATTTGCTTAGAAATTGTGATTGCAGTCAGAATCTTAAGGATGAATCCATTATCCTGATAGACAATCAAAATTTAAGGGGACATATGCTATTTATAGCTATAGAGAACAATCATAATCTCTAGGTATAATCTAGGGGTTTGTGATGACTTTATAGGAAAGGTTTGGCTCCATATGTACTTTTAAAGTGCCCTCTATACTGACACACAATCATTAACTAAGTGTTTTTGCTACCTGTGCCCCAAAAGTTACAAAATTAAAGTAGCTTTTTCAATATTGAATCTTCCAACTGAAGGAACCCTTAATCCACAGCATTTTAGATATACTTTATCATTTTGTTCAGAATTCTGTTTCTCCGAAAACAGTCCTTTTGTTGTTGTTTTGTTTTTATACATTTATTAATGTGTTGTTGATACACATAACTGTGGGGTTTGTTTTGACATATTCACAAATGCTTACAACATAATTTGCTCCATTTCAATCCCTGGTACTACCCTCTTTTCTCCCCTCGTCCCTCCCTCTGAACTCCTTCTGCTATTCTATTGGTCTTTCTTCTATTAATCTGTGTTTTTATTGGTGCATTGCAATTATACATGAAGTTGGAATTCATTGCGATATATTCATGCATGCACATAGCATAGTTCGGTAGATTTCATTCCAGTCTCTCCCCTTTCCCACCTGTTCTCCTGCTCCCTCAATCTCTTTGATGTACTCACTTGTTCTTCCTTATTTTTCTCTTACTTCTGTAAATGGAAGAAAACTTTCAACCCTTGATTTTCCAAGTCTGGTGTATTTGACTTAGCATTATGTTCTCCAGTTTCATCCATTTTCCTTCAAATGACATGATTTCATTCTTCTTTATGGCTGAGTAAAACTCCATTATGTATATATATATACCACATTTTAAAAAATCCATTTGTCTATTGAGGGACACCTAGGTTGGTCTATAACTTGACTATTGTGATGTGCTGCTTAAGAATGGGTATGCGTTTATCACTACAGTATGCTGATTTTACTTATTTTGGATAAATGTCAAGGGCTGGGGGAGGGAGGGAATGGAGAGTTGTTTAATGGATATTGAGTTTCACTTTTGCAAGATGGAAAGAGTTTTGGAGACTGTACAACAAAGTGAATGTACTTAACTGAATGGTATTCTTAGAAATGGTTCAGTGGTAAATTTCTTTATATTTTACCATAGTGAAAAACCAAACTATCAAAGTTGACAAGTTAGGCCCTCAAAATCTTTATTGACACACAGTATCCCATCCACAGTTGCCTTTGCCATTGTGAAAATGCAGCTTCCAAATAGTCATCAGGAAGATGAATTTATTTAGTTGATGCATGCAATTAAGATTTATCATAAGGAGTACAAACAAATTATAGGAAACAAAACCTAAGACTCTGGGGCAGATACAATCCTAAAAATGCCCCTCCACCAAGATTGTTTTCCCTAATCCTTGGAACCTGTGCGTATGATAAGATATCACTCCTTTGATTGTATTCTGTTATATGGCACAGTTGAATTTAAAATGAGTAGATTTTCTAGGTGGGCCTAATATAATCACAGGTTCCCATAAAAGTGGAGCGCTTTCTCTGGCTGGGAAATCTGAGAGATTTGAATAATAGCTGGGTCATATGATGGGTCTTATCCTAGTCTTTTGAGAACTCTTCAGCCTGCTTTCCAGAGTGGTTGTACTAATTTGCAGTCTCACCAACAATATAAATTGTTACAAATGAGTGTAACCCTGACATCCTCACCAATATTTATGTTATTTGTATTCTTGATGATTGACATTTTAACTTGAGTGAGATGAAATCTCAGTGTAGTTTTGATTTGCATTTCCCTGATTGCTAAGGATGTTGAACATTTTTTTTTCATATAATTGTTGGCTATTTGCATTTTTCTCTTGAGAAATGTGTCTTTAGTTCATTTGCCCATTTATTGGTTGGGTTATTTGGGTTTTGTTTTTAAGTTTTTGAGTTATCTGCCTCATCAATTGCTGTGAAGACAAATGTGAAAAATACGACTTACAAAAACCTCATTTAAGTCAGAAGACTGAATTTAAAAAGAAAACTACTTGACAAATGGCAGAAAATGCAAGATTAACAATATAATAATTAACAAATCAACTTTGTTTTTACACCTAGCATTTTCTGAGTTTGTTTCTGTCTTGGTGTAGTATATTCTCCTAATTAGATGCTTTTGTGTTTTTACATTATGAATTCATTCTTTGTGAAGCAGAGATTTGGTTTTTTGTAGTGTCAGCAGTAAAAGTACAGTTATAAAAGTACGTTTCTTCTTGGTTTCATCTTCTATCATCAATCATTCTTGATAAGTTAAAGTATAAACTGAGTTTAATGTTCTTATATAGCCTGTTTCTAATAAACAACCTTTACTTTCATTTTGATGAATTAATACTACAAATGGAATTTACTATTAACGTATTAGCTGTATCTTACAGTTCATTGTCCTAACTTTTAAATTATTGATTTATTCTTTTAGGTCTTTTTTTAGACCTTTTTATTTTTTTTAAGTTGTAGATGGGCACAATACTTTTACTTTATTTATTTGTGTGGTGCTGCGGATTGAACCCAGTGCCCCATGCGAGACAGGCACTCTACCCTGAGCCACAACCCCAGCCCATCTTTTAGATCTTGAAACTACTATTGAATAGTGTTTCTTTCAAGTAGTCACCCAAATTTATGACTGCTCTTATTGAATTGTTTTTCATATTTTCAGAAGAGATTCCTATGTCATTACCTGTGGTTATATTTCACAGCCGAAATGTTGAAATGCATGGTTTGCTTAATTTATTTAATTTAACATATCTTTGTTAGTAGATAAGATTTCATTGCCATAAAATTAACATCAAAATTGGTGACCTGATTATTTGTTAGTTCAATTTGGTAAGGTTAATTTACTGTTAAGGGTGATGCATGGTGAAAAAGGCATCTAAAACTATATCCTTCCATAAAATCAACAACAGCAATAAAATCTGCCCAAATTGTCAGAATAAAATTTTTTAGAACTATAAAGGTTTATAGCAACCCGGAAAGCACTCATTCAAGAAAAAAACTGATGAAGGTTGGTAAGAACAGCAAGCTTTGTGTTGTTTTAACTTAACCTAGTCTCACGTCACACTCCACAGTTCAGCAATAATCTTGGTGGTGGGGGAAGGAACCTGAATTCTCAGTAGCAGAAGGAGTGGGCTAACCAGCGCTGCAGACTTTTCAAATGTTCATCCCCAAAGGATTAATATTAACTGATTTTTCTGATGACCCAAGTGGAAATGTTTGTCCTTATTTGACCTGACTCAAGCTTGCCCAATTGCAGGAGCCCTAATAAAGGAACTAAGATTGTGGTTAGCTGTGAGCCATAAGCATTACCACCTTCCATGGTCTCGTGAGACTTGGCCCGGGAAGTTGTGGATCGGGTTGGAGCCATTTGCATGATCTCGCCAGACTTGGCCCGGGGAATTGTGGGTCGCCGTAGGGGCCATTTTGTGGTTGTTAGAGGAGCGTGGAGGGCGTGTTGGGGTGTTGTTAGAGCCGGAGAGAGAAGCTGACAAAATAAAGAGGCTGTTTGTTTCCAGTCTGCCTCTAAACTTATTCCCGGGCTTTGTTGCTCCAAGCGGCCATCGCTTCAGGCGCGCAACACCCAATGCCTCAGGTCTCTCCCCACAGAGACCATTTACTGAGAATGTTTGCAGGCAGGTGTTTTAACATTGTATCAAAAGTGATGGGGAACAGTTGGGAAAAACTGTAGATCAAAAGCCTTATAGGAAACAACTCAGGAATGATGTATCCATAGGAGCTTTAAAAAGCTATGGCATAGGCCTGAAAATCTAGAAGGTCATGTACATGGTTAGGGCTGTATGCGTACACAGGAAGGACCTGAGGAGGTATTAAGCTCTGAGCTGTGGTTCACCTTGAAGTTCTGCACAAGCAGGAAGTGGAAATGAAGGCAGAGCTGTAAACTGCCCCCAAATACACACAAAACCCCTGAACAAAGTCTGGGAGAATTATTGATTTTAGGCCTTTAAGACATTCTAACTACTAGCTGATCACTAAGTTACTTGAGTAGAAACTTCAGTGGCCATAGATGACAAAGAACAAAGACTCTATAGAATTATTTCAGATGCATCACTAAGCAAGCAAATAAGTGATTAATGGTAAATTCTATCAATCATTTAAATAATTAGTAACATGAATCCTTCACAAAGTTTAGCAGGCAAGCCTGTGCTTATTCTATCATGAAGGCAGAGTCTACTAGAAAAAGGAAAAACCCATTGTTTGAGCATTATATGATTGATTTTATGTGTCAACTTGACTGTGCTTTGGGCTGCCCAAATATTTGTTTAAATATCTTAGATGTGTCTGTGAAGGTGTTTCCAGATGGGACTCTCATTTGAATCTGCTGAGTAAAGCAGATTGTGTAGATGAGCCTAATCCATTCTTTGGAACTCACAATAGAACAAAAATTGGGGTAAGGAGAATTCACTTTCTCTTTCTGTTTTCATGCTGGGACATTGGTCTTGTCCTGTATTAGATATGAATTTATACCTTTGATTCTCCTGGTTCTCAGTCCTTCAGCCTCAGACTGGAACTTACACCATTAGCTCTCCTGGTTCTTGGGTCTTTCTTTGTAGTAGGACTACAGTATTGGCTTTCTTGGGTCCCAGCTTACAGGCAACAAATCATGAGACTACTCTGCTTTCATAATCATGTGAGCCACTTTCTCTATTAAATCTCTCGGTCTTTGTCTCTTTCTTTTATCTTTCTCTGGAGCTGGTTGGTTTATCTGGAGAACTCTGGCTGACGTAGACAGCTTTCACTTCTAGGCTTACATCACATTTGCTAGTCATACAGTCAGGCCCAGAAGGGAGGGACTCTCCATGGGTGCAGTGAGGGATGTTGTCAGCCATTTTGCAAACAGTTTACCAAATTAGGTAAATTTCTTTTTTCTTTCTTTCTTTCTTTTTTTTTTTTTTTTTTTAAATTTCCTCCATGGTAAATCCAATAATTTCTGAATGACTTTCCTGTAGGTGGTGGATGTTGCTTATATTGGTTGTTTCCCTGAACACTGGGAGCATAATTTGAATTTATCTTCTATACTCCCTAAAGCATTTTAAAGCATGGTTGTTCAAAATACATTAAACAAAACCAGACTTAAAATTTGCTTCATTATAAAATGTGTATGACAATGGTCTGAGTTACCAAGATGGTAAACCTGAAAGTTTGTAGCATCTAGGTTGCTTATATAAGTTTAAGATACATTAAGTACTGCAAGCACACAAATAGTACTAGCTACATAAGATACTACTAAGTACCAAAATAACAGTAACAATAGCAGAAGCAGCAGCAGTAGTGACAATAGTACCTATCAAATTAACCAGTCCAATTCACACAAAGCCCTGTCAATTTGGTTCTATTTTTCCCATTTGCAGGCAAAATAAATGGCAGCACAGAGGTTTGATGGAGGAATAAAGAGGAAAGGACTTAGTACTTTTGTTTACTACTTCAGATTGTCCTGAAATCACCCCCTGAAGTTCTTTTATTTTTATTTAATATTTTCAGTTGTACATGGACACAATATCTTTATTTTATTTATTTTTATGTGGTGCTGGGGATCAAACCCAGTGCCTCACATGTGCGAGGCAAGCGCTCTGCCACTGAGCCACAACCCAAGCCCCACCCCATGAAGTCCTGATGTGAGTGCACCCACTGGGTGATGCTCAGATTTCTGAACCATCCTTAGACTCTGCTGGTGCTGTCACCTGATCTATGGTCCCCTTGTATCTACAACTTGCTTTCTGGAAAGTGAGCTTACCTAATCTTAAATACAGGAGGCAAAGACACATTGAAAAAAAATCTTGTTGAAATTATAAGGCTAAAAAATATATATTTTTTTTTTTGAAAAAAAATCTTGTTCAAACTATAAGGCTGAAAAAAGAAATGGCAGCCAAAGTTGTCAGCAAAATGGGAGGCTGCATGAACATTAGAAGGAAGGGTCTCTGGCCCACAATAATGTCAGGGCAGTAGACTCTTCTACCCTGAAGGAGTTTCATCAGTGTGAGGATGTGTCTTATTGCTGTATGTTTTATCAGACAAACAGAAAATTATTTGTCATATTTTTGAAATGAAAGTATAATAAAGTGAAACACTCATATTGAGTCACATTTGAAATTATTTAAATGTTTATGTCATTAGGAAAAGAATATTGGTCTCTCCAATGCTCACTCAGTCTCATTCAAGTCACTTCTTGAATTTGTGGATAGTTTTAAACTTAAGAGTTTTATTGAAGAAAAGCATAACTAAATTTAGAAATAACCAACTAGGATAAGCTACTTTGTGTATTACTTTATAAAATGTGCTGCAGTCTTACTAGATTGGAGTTAATACAAAACAATTCTATACAGAGTTCCTTTCCAAGAAGGCTATAGCTGAAAATAAATATTTCCAGTGTGTCTTGAATGGATGTGTTATGCCTTTGCAGTTTTAATGAAACCTCTATTAGGATGACTTTAATAAGTACAGATAATTGCATACAATTATTATAAAGAAAATCATTAAAAGACATCAATAAGATTCTAGTTAAAAGCATAAAATAGAAAAAGTTAATTTCTGTTACATATAAAATTTGAAATGCAGCTTCTGGAAAGATCAGAGTCTAGAATCATCTGTAAATGGACCACATGTTTCTTCAAATATAAAATTTAGCATTGTATTCCAAAGTTCACTTGCATTCAGGAGAATTTAAATAATTGAAACATTTCAAATATTTACATGCTATATATTTGATATCACACTGCATACCTAAACTCTGTTTTCCCAGTAAAGAAAGAAAATCCAAAGGCCAAAGTAATTGAAGAATGACATACCTATTTTAGAAAAGCAAATATATGACTATATTTGTTAAATTCCACTAGTAACACAAAGAGTTCAACTGTGGTTTGCTTTAAGGTAGGGCAGGAAGGAGGGAAAGTGTCAGAAGCTCGCTGGTCGGCCAGGCAGACACTTTTTCTAGGAAGTCAAAGAAAACATTGTAGACAGGAAGCAGAAGGTCTATGTGGCAGGGAGGTGGAGAGAAAAATGGAAGATATAGTGAAAGAGCCAAAGGAAAGAAGAGAGAGGTATAAAGAAAAGGATTGGATGGGAGACCAAAGGAAAAAAAAAAACATGGACAGAAATAAAATAAAATAAAAGAATAGTCAAATAAGTGTGTGATTTTAACAGGACTCATATTAGATGCCATCTAATCATAAATTATTTATTTATTTATTTTTTTAGTACCAGGGATTGAACTCAGGGGCACTCAACCACTGGGCCACATCCCCAGCCCTTTTTTGTATTTTATTAGAGACAGGGTCTCATTGAGTTGCTAAGTACCTCGCCATTGCTGAAGCTGGCTTTGAACTTGCAATCCTTCTACCTCAGCCTCCCAAGTGCTGGGATTACAGGCGTGATCCACAGCGCCCAGCTAATCAGAAATCTTTCCAGACCACCTAATAAAAGACTGCTTCCCAATTGCAATTATTTATTTTAATTTCTTCACAGTACTTATTATTTCCCAAAGTGGGGATCTCAATTGTCAATTTACTTATTTATTTCCTGTCTCTCTTCTCCAGAACATTAAGAGCTTGTATTTGAGGTCAGGGCCATTACCTTGTCTCCCCCTACATCTAAAATGCCTCAAATATTAATGTTTTTTGAGCACCTACTGTATGACTGAGAAGTTCCTAGCATCTTGTGGAGGCTCAATAAATATTTGATGACTGTAGACTAGGATAATATCTGTATATTTATTTGTTTTGTGAGCTGAAGTCTGTATTCTTTAAACTTAGGTTTACTACAAGGATAATTATATGTACAATGTCTGGAAAATTTACCCATCATAAAGGAGTTCTCAAAATTTATTCCCTTTAGAGTCTTTTCTGTGGCTACCTAATGTTAAAGTCCTTTAAATCTAAAGGTACTGTCCTTGCTTCTGTTCAGCAATGCCCATTTGTAGCAGACTTGATGACATCTTACTATTTTACTAGTTACAATTTTATAAAGATAGCAACAAGTATGGAGGTGATTGATTCCCTAAAGAACTATAATATTTATATCAAATAAAATTATAGTAACTATGAATTATATAGGAGAATAGGAGGTGAATGGGAAAAGTAGAAAAGGATCATTTTGGTAAACAGATTATAAGAACATTATCCACCACTAAATCTTAGAAGGGGTGATTTATTCCTACTGCTACCTCAAGCCGGACATCCTGGCCTATTGTTCCTCATACTATCTTCCTGCCAATGAATGAATTCTCATTCACTGAATGAAGTCCAGAAGTTGACAGTCTGCAGACTTTTTCTTGTGATGAAGTAGGGACTTCTCAGGCTGTACAACAACAACAACAACAACAACAACAACAACAAAAAAAAAAAAAAAAGAACAAAACAAAACAAAAACCAAAATTGTTCTTCTGTAAACTTATTATATGTGACATAATTTAAAAAAAGGAGCTCCCGGTTTATGGAGCCTTCCTACATAGCGGGTGAATAGTTTTCTTCTGTTTGCATTGGTTTGGGGCTAAAATGTTCTTCTCCTCAATGTCACCTTTGTTTTATTTGTTTTCCCTTTTAGTAGAGACTTGCTCACTTCTATACTTACTTGTTCATTCCCAACACCACTTTGCTGAATCACTTTGCATGACATAGGAAACACTGTGTCAGAAGAATAGTGATTTTAAATGTTTAAAATGCTTACAGTAAAAGAAAGACCCTGATGATTTTTTAGATCTTTGAAAGTCAAGTGGTGAGTATTGGAATCAAATCTGCAACATAGAAAGGGAATAAGTAAAGGTCATGTCACCTACTCAAAATACAACCATCTATAGGGTGAAAACTACAAGACCTGTAGAGTTTTTTGGTTATAATAAAATTTAAACTTGAAAATAAAGGTGATCAGTTAAAACTGTGAAGTATACTTTGAATTGAATACAGCTACCCTGTGTGGGAACTGAACAAAATACCAGTTAATAGTTGTAAAAAATTTTTTGAGAGTATTTCTGGGCCTCTATTTTTAATTGCTACATTCAGGCACCTCTAGAACCAGCATAGAAGTGGAATTTGGACCAGGAATGGTGCTGGAAATAGGAATTCCATAGTAGTCCAGTCCTCAGGAACTGTATACTGACACAGATTTTGGATTGCTTGGTTTGCCTTAAGGCAGACACATTTCTGAGATGGGAGTGTAAAGTAATCTGCCTTTATTAGAGGAGGTATTGAGTGAAGGTAACCAGGTGTGGATGGCCCCTGTGGAATAGAACAAGGTGCCTTAGGCCAAACAAAATCTAGTCTTTCTGAATTGCTTATGGTATCAAGCCAGCTTCCAGAATTAGAGATGAGGTAAGGTGTTATGATTTGAGTGTTTGTCCCCTCCAAAACTCATGTTAAAATTTGATTGGAATAGTATTAAGGGGTGGGTTTTTTTTAGAGGTGATTAGGCCATGAAGGATCTACCCTGTAAATAAGGGCCTCCTGAGGGTAGATTATTTTTAAAAAATATTTATTTATTTGTTTTAGTTATACACAATGCCTTTATTGGGCCTCACACGTGCTAGGCGAGCACTCTACCGCTGAGTCCTCAACCCAAGCCCCTGAGGGCAGATTATTTCCTGTCCTTCTGCCTTCTGCCAATACTCATGCTATGTTTTTATGCTTTACCACCTTCAGAATTATGAACCAAATAGATTTTTTACTGTTTATACTTTTCCCAGTCTCTGGTAATTTATTATAGCAACAAACAGACTAAGACACAAGGAATAAACAGGAACTATGAAGGTAGTATAAAGTATGCTGTCTTTTATACTGTCATCTTTTGGTTCCATAGAAATCTAGCATCTCAAATATGTATAATGTTATTTTTACTTTTAGTTTCAGAAAGGCCCAGAAGATTATGACATCTTAACCCAATTTATCAAGTCCATTGTTATTTGATAAAACCTAATGTAGCAGTTGTCATAAGTACTGAGATTGAAAGAATTTAAGTATAGGATGAGTAACTCTTATCTGAAGTGCTTGGGACCAAAAGTGTCTTATATTTCAGAGTTTTTTATATTTTTGGAATATTTGTATAGAATTTGCTGACTGAATATTCCTAATCTGAAATCTGTATGCTACAAATTCCAAAGCCTAATGCTCAATCTGTACCATAAAAGAATTTTCCTGTGTAAGTGACTTTTAGATCTACAATGACAACCCAATCCAACCCCAAAGAAAATGAACTATAGAGCACAAATTTTCAAGTGCATTAAAGTTTTGTAAGACTTGTGAACTATTAAATATATTGAAGAATTGCACAGTATATAATTTGTCTCCATTTACTTCTTCCAAGGCTCTCGGAATACACATTTTATTGGAGTTTTGGCAGGGTACAGTTTTGGTTGGGGGAATTTTTGAGTGAGAGCTTCAATATGGATGCAAGCCTAGTGCTCTTTACTAGTCACCAGAGGAAGCCTTCTGAGCTGATCACCAAGTTACAATATTACTTTATACTTTCCTATGAAGAGAAAAGAAAAGGGATACTCACACTGAATAAAATAATGGCCCATTTCCTCCAAAGGTAGGTTGAAGTTGTCTCAGAGTGGTGTGGACACAGAGACATTTGGTATTGGAGGAAGACTCACTAACTTTAGCAGTAGATACATTGATTTTAAACTCTGGCTCTATTAAATGGCTTTGAGCTCTTGAAAAGTAAAATTGCCCAGTCTTCTTTCATCTAATATTTCCATCTGTTCAATTTAAATCTAGGGCCATGTTGTCCTGTGTTTTAGGTCATTGTGAAGAACCATAAAATTCTAATGACTGTACAATGCTCATCAGATTCTTGATATGCAAGACCTGACAACATGGGAAGGGAGATTCATGGTATTTGATAGAATGTCAGAGGAAAGTTGAATGGGATGCACACAGTTTCTTCACACACTACAAGGTAGAATCATCTATCTCTATTGCTTCTATCATCTATCTCTATTGCTTCTTCTCATCTCCGTCTTCCTCTTCACTCTAGCTTCTGAAAGTAATAGACTTCACAAAAGACGTTGAGTCAGCAAGGTGCATTTACATTACAGAGTGGAGGGAAGGGGTTATTTTCTGGGAGTGTATAGAAAATTGCCACATAACTGTTTTAAACTCATAAAAGTTTAAATATGTGTTTTAGATATTTCTGTTATAGCACAGATTTTTATCATGATACTTTTAAAAGTACTACATATATTCTACCATGCATGACAAAGTTTATTAGAAGATTTATTTGAAAACAATCCCTAAATTAGCAAATTCTGACTTCAGAAGGCAAAGAACCAAAGACAGGTGACATAAGTGACACGAAATCTTATTTTTATTTGAAAACAGTAGTCTATGTGGATTTGTGTTACTGGGAAATAAATTGTACAATTTGTGGCTTACTTCTTTTTTTTTTGATAGTTTTTCACTAAAAATGACAACTTGATCACTGATCTATAAATTGAGTGCTGAAAAATGGAGTATTCAGTGTTAGGAACAGCTAATTGAATGTAAAAGTCATGGATATCCACAGATTTCCCTGTATCCACCCATTACCTAACACCCCACAAAACTCTGGAAACCACTCATCATTTTACCATTGCTATAATTTTGATTTTTCCAGATTGTCATGGTTGGTGTTTTTCTGTAAAGCATAATCACTAGTGTGCACTTATTAATGCTCTTCTGGCCCCACCGCTTACCCACCCACAGACTCACTGTGCTGGGGATAAAACCTAGGTCCACGCACGTGCTAGGCAAAAGCTGTACCACTGAGCAACATCCTCAGTCCCTTACATTTAGTAAGAATTCATTGTGTGGGTTTTCCTATACAATGTGCTCCTCAGATAATACCTTTCTTTGTTCTCAAACAAACCATGTTATGGCAGTACGGATTATCATCCTTAATTTATAGGCAAGAAAACACAGAATGGCTAAGTACTACTCCTGAAGTTGTATATGGCTAATACAAGAACTTTTCAGTTTAAAACAAGGGCTATTGCGGTCTAAAACTTTTGTCCATCTGAAATGTTATAGTGTGAAATTCACACCGAATTAAGAAAATTAGAAACAGAGTGCCTACTCCAGAATGCTTCTTTAGTTTGTGTACTTTAATGGTTCTCTTAGTTTGTTGTACTTTAATGGTTCTCTTAACAAAGCAGTGGAACTCCTTTATAGCCCCCAAAATGTATGACTTTGGTAGGAAAAATATGCTAATACCAAAAAGGAAAGAAGGAGGAAGGAAGGCAGAAACATGTCAGGTCCAGGAACTGGTACAGTGGCTGTGTTAGGTTCTTCTAGAAGTCATGTATTACTCCTAATTCCACTTGCCCTGGAGAAGTTCAGTCCATTGGGGCACATTTGCTTATGATTTTTTCCTTAAGGGGGACTGTGGTGTTCAACACTAGCATATTTTATTTCACATTGTAAATTTACTCAATAAAGTAGTAAATGTTTAAATTTTAGTTCTGTACATTCTTTGGTAAAGTGGCTATTAATGTAGATCTCAACTATTATTCATGCTGTGTCTTTGTTTTCTTTATAAAACCTCAAATAAGGGTCTTTCATCAGCTTCCCCTCAAACCACTCAAAATTAGCCATTAGATGAATTACTGTTGTTAGAATAAAACAATTTTTTTTAATATTGAAAATGTTCTTATGTGCATTCAACCTATGAACTGATGGATAAACCAATCATTCTGAGTATTTACATGTCTTGGAAACCAAGAATAAACTATTTAAATGATCATTTAGGATTCTGGTACGAAGTTTCTGACAGAAGAAAAAGCATTGTTTCCAGAAAAAAAAGATTAATTTTCTTTTAAAAAGTGAAAGATGACAACTTATCAGGAAACACAAAAGGTAATGCCTATGTAAAATTATTTGCAAATGTTCCCCATGAGGCTGTAGTATCACAGGTGGAAGTCGAATGATGTAGCTATTTTCTTTGTAAACTGTATCTGGACTGTATACATGACTCTGAATGGAAGAAAGTGTTAGGCATTGCCTTCTTCATTAGCAAGAGGCTTAATTTGTCCTAAGATTTCTTGAAAATAATTAAACTGGTTTTCTAGGACTGCCATAACAAAGTACTATGAATTTGGTATCTTAAAATAAAACATAAACGCATTACCTCACAGTTCCTGAACACAGAAGCTAGAGAAGAAGGTGTTGGCAGGGTTGGTTCTTTGTGAGGGCTGTGAGAAAGACTCTGTTTAGGCCTCTTTCCCAGCTTCCTGCAGTTTGCTGGTAATCTTCAGCATTCTTTGCTTTGGAGATGCCTCATCCTGATTTCTGACTTCATTATACATGCCCTTTTTCCTGAATGTCTTCACAGGGTCTTCCCTTTGTGTTTGTAAGACTCTGCCTCCAAATTTCCCCTGTTTATAAGGATATCAATTGTATTTACGTATTACAGATTTGGAGCTCTCCTCAGGACCTGGGTTTAACTTGATTACCTTTGTAAAGACTCTGTTTCCAGTGAGGTCACATTCTAAGGTAATGGAGGTTAGGAATAGAAAATGTCTACGTTCGGAGTCACAATTTGACCCATAATAGTACCACGGAGATATCTGTTGTCAATACAAACCCTAACAGCTGTTCCATGCCATAATCATGTTCCTTTTTTTGGCCCTTCCCAAACACTCTCCTCTCAAACAGCAGTTTTTCTGGATGACTTTGGCTTGAGAATGCACTGGGAAAGAATGAGGCTGGGGTTTACATTAAGCAAGAGGCTGAGGTGGTATGACTATAAAAACACAAGTTTTTGGAAAATTTATACTAAATTTGTTCCTTGACTGTTCTCTATAACATACTGATCAAGAGGTCACACTCTGGATTTGGACCAGCTTGTCAAAAAAACTGAATACACAGCTTCCTTGGGAAGATTATTTATTATTTCTGAGTTCTAGAGCCTTCGTCTTTAAAATGGGAACATTAATATTGATACTTACTTAATGTAATTGTTTTGAAAATTAAATGGGATAATCTATGAAAAGGGTTTAGGATAATGTTATTCATATAATAAGCACTGAAAAATGTTATTTCATGTTGTTGTTAGGTATTTATTATTATTTTTGTTGTCTAAAGAAAGGTATAGGTTTCACTCTTAAGAAGTTTGCATTTTATGAACTACAACTTGAAAATGGATGTGATATTTTATTCCAAATACACCTTTTTGTCCTTAGGATGAATTTCTCTTTTCTCTTTATCCTTTACTTTCTTAGAAATTTTAGTTCACTGTTTACAGTGTCACCTCTATATGTATTACTCTGAAATCCTATCTTTATCTCCACTTTTATGATACATATCATATCCTACTTTGGATCAGAATTATATATATATATATATATTTCACATTATGAGGAATCAAAATAAATTATCTTTGTATCACCTACAGTGCTTAACAGAGGAGCTAGCACATAGTAGGTGCACAACAAATATTTGGAGATGGATGTATGAGATGATGACTCAGAATTTAAAGTCAATCTAAATGATTCAGGACTCAAAGCATCTTTATGACTTATAGGAAGAAATGATTAATTTACCATTCTTTCTTTCTTCTTTTGAAAAAGCACCTAACCCTTATCCTTCCTCAAGTCAGGTGGCTCTGGAGGTACAGCAAATGAAGGTGTCTCCTCCAACCTTGGCCACAGGAATGGGCTGGTTCCCAGGCTGAATTATTCATAGTGCCCTTATATCTAGCACAGCAACTTTTTCAAGATAGGTATATGACCTGCTCAGTGTTCAACAGTCTTCCTTGAATTTTCCTATGGATATGGAAGGGGAGAGAAAATGAGAAAAATATAATTACACACACACATATACATACACATATATCTATATTTAATTGGTGTACCCAATCTTGTGTAATATGAAATTGAAATTGTAGGTAGTTTTGTTTTTATTATACACAAATGGTCTGTCTGTACCTATACAAACAAGGTGAATGCTCAGAACAAAGGAAAGTGAAACTTGCTAATACTTTTAAGTCCTCTGGATCCAGCTATATCTAAACTCAGATCTCCTATGGTCTTCCCAGTTATATGAGCCAATTAATTACCTTTTGATTTTGCTTATGCTAATTGTAAGTTGTTCTTTTCTCATTTGCAACTGGAAGATTTTTTTTTTTTTTTTTTTTTTTTTTTTTTTTTGGTATAGGGATTGAACCCAGAGGTGCTTAATCACTGAGTCACATCCTCAGTCTTCGTAAAAATTTTTATTTTGGGACAGTGTCTCACTGAGTTGTTTAGGACCTCACTAAATTGTGGAATCTGGCCTTGAATTTGAAATCCTCTTGTCTCAGCCTCCCAAGCCACTGGGATTACAGGCTTGTGCCATCACACCAGGCAATTGGAAGAATTTTGATTAATACAAACAAGTAGTTTTATTTCTCAGTCTCTTTAACATATCCCATTGAAAGTAATTTATATAGCAAATAAATTATTTTCTCTATGTATTCAAGTAGCAAAATGTTACTCAATGTTTTGTTGTGTTTTCTTTTATTCTAAATTGTTATATATGACAGCAGAATGCATTACAATTCATATTACACATATAGAGCACATTTTTACATATCTTTGGTTGTATACAAAGTATATTCATACCATTCGTGTCTTCATACATGCACTTAGGGTCATGATGTCCATCTCATTCTACCATCTTTTTTTTTTTTTACTCTCTTTCCACCTTCCTTACCCTCCATCAACATTGGCCTTTCTAGTGTTCCTCTAATCCTCCTATGCTCCCTGTCCTAACCTCACTGAGAATCAGCCTGCTTATATCAGGAAAAACATTGGGCATTTAGATTTTTGGGATTGGCTAACTTCACTTAGCATTATATTCTCCAACTTCATCCATTTACCTGTGAATGCCATGATTTTATTCTCTTTTACTGCTGAGTAATATTCCATTGTGTATATATACCACATTTTCTTTATCCATTCATCTACTGAAGGGCATCCAGGTTGGTTCCACAGTTTAGCTATTGTGAATTGTGCTGTTATAAACATTTATGTGGTTGTGTCCCTGTAGCATGCTGATTTTAAGTCCTTTGGGTATAGACTGAGGAATGGGATAGCTGGGTCATAAGGTGGTTCCATTCCAACTTTTCCAAGGAATCTCCATACTGCTTAATGTTTTGTTTTTGTATGGAATTTTAGAGAAACAAATGGATCTGAAACTTTTATGTTCAAAGGAAACCAGATTCACACAATTAGTACTCCAAATATTTATCTTTCATACTTTGAGTAGCTTTTGTTGTGGTAGGATGTGGCATGAACAATATTATTAAGCACCATATGTGTATGTACTGTGGCAGAGTTAGTAGATGGTCTCTTTTCTCATGGAGCTCACAGTGTATCAGAGAAGATAAGGCATTCATACACAAGCCAGCAAAATAGAACAGTACAAGTATCCAGTCAATAATTCATGCTGGACTCAGAAGGATGTTTGGAATACTAAAAGGTAAGAGGAGGCGGGGAAAAGGACTGGGAAATTCCAGTGGTGACATGGCATGAACAAAAGCAGAGAAATGGAAAGTAAAATGCAAATGCATAATTTAGAGGTCAATGATTCATCATCCATTTGGCTTGGGAGGTGATTCCTGTAGGGAAGAGATGGAGCCTAAAACTGAACAGTTATACTGTGGTCAGATTTTAAGAAATGTAGATTTTAGCTTAAGGGCAAGGAGAGTGACTAAAGTATTTGGGTGGATGGGAATTTCAGTGTGATTGAAGTAATATTTAGGTGTCTTAGGTCATGGGTCTGTAGTCCTTTGCCCTAGGGACTTTTAGGGTAGAAGGTATAGGAGAGAGTCATGCCAGGAGCTATTGAGACATTTGAGGCATGAAGTAGTGAGTGCTCAGATGTGCTTAATGCCAAGGAAGGACAAGAAGACACATGATAGGAGGCAAATTTGGAAGAATGGATTAGACTGGTTAATTGAGATGAGACTGGTTAAGTGATTAGACTGTAATTAGACTGGTTAAATGGGATGAGACAATGAATTTTGAGCTATAATAAAATGTAGAATTTGGGGAGAGAAGGGCAGAATTAGGAAATTTAGAAATTCTGTCTGGATAGACACCGATGCAATTGTGTATTACTTTATTGTCATTTGATTAATGTCTTTTCCCATTATAGAATATATATTCCTTGAATTGGAGAACCATTTCAGTATTTTCAGTAGTTTCCTATCTATCATTTAACATGGTGCCTGGCCCTGAGCTGAGAATCGTGTAGAAGTTTGGAGCATATTGGAATATTGAAGCAACTCTTTAAGAAAAGTTATAGAGCTGGTATTTTTTCCAGTCTCATTGAAATATGATTAACAAAATTGTATTTATTTAGAGTATACGTTGTGATGTTTTCATATAAATATATACTAAAATGTTTGCCATATATGTAATTTCATATATGTAATCATTGAAAAAATGATTGTCATCATCAATCCATGTCACATATCCATTCCCTTTGTTTTTTGGATGTAGTGAAAACATTCATGATCTACTCTTAGCAATTTGAAGTACACAAAACATTGTCATTAACTATAGCCACCATTGCTTTGCATTAGCTCTCCAGAACTTATTCATCCTATCACTGAAAACTTGTACCCTTTGATCAATATCTCTTCACTTCCCCTACCCTGGTCCCTGGTAACCATCCTTCTACTCTATTTTGAGAAATTTACCTTTTTAGATTCTACATGTGAGATTGTACAGTATTTGTCTTTCTGTGCTTGGCTTATTTCACTTAGCATAATGTCCTCAAGTTTTATCCATATTGTTGCAAATGAAAGAATTTCTTTTTTTAAGGCTATATAATAGTGCACATGCACACACACACACACAAACCCCTCAATTTCTTTATCTGTTGAAAGTCACTTAGGTTGTTTCCATATCTTGCCTATTGTGAATACTGCTGAAATAAATATGGGAGTCCAAAAATCTTTTTGAGATACTGATTTCATTTCTTTTGGAAATATGCCCAGAAGTATAATTTCTGGATGATATAGCAGTTCTATTTTTAATTTTGTTTTAGTTACTTCCATATTGTTTTCTGTAATGGCTGTACCAATTTATATTACCACAAGCAGTATGCAAGGATTCCCTTTTCTCCACATTCTTGTCAACACTTGTTTTGTCTTTTTGGTAATATTCATTCTTACTGGACTGGATGATGTCATCTCATTATGGTTTTGATTTGCATTTCCCTCATGATTAGCAATGCTGAGCATTTTTTTATACGCTCATTGGTCATTTGGGTGTCTTTTTGGAGAAATATCTATTCAGGTACTTTGCCCGTTTTCTAATTAGATTATTATTGTTATTATTACTATTGAGTATATTCGATAGTTATATGTTTTGAATATTAACTATTAAGTATGTGATTTATGAATGTTTTCTCCCGTTCTTTTCATTTTGGTGATTGTTCCCTGTGCAGAAACTTTTTAATTTGATATAGTCCCACTTCTTTACTTTTGCTTTTGTTCACTGTGCCTTAGGCGTCAAATAACAACAACAACAACAAATTGCTGAGACAAATGTCAAGGAACTTTTCTCTTATTTTATTCTAGGTGTTTATGCTTTTACATCTTATTTATAAGTCTTTAAATTCATTTTGAGTTGATTTTTTTGTATATACAGTAAGAATGAATGAGCCCCTTTTATCTGTTTGTATGTGGATATCCAGTTTTCCATACAACATTTTTTGAAGAGTATATCCTTTTCTCATCGTATATTCTCATTTCTAAACAAAGAAGAAAATAATATCTTCAAGAAAACGTATCTGGAGTGCTAAGTGTTAGAAAAACATAAAAGTCAAAATATTTATGAAGTCAACCACAAGATTATAATTTGCTTTCTGCTCTGCTGAATCCTGTGTCAAGGAATTCTTGCTGTATAAAATTATTGTGCAATTTTCAATTGTTGCCATACTATGTTACAGGGAATTATCCTTAATTTCTGCTTGAACAACATAAATTTTGGAGGCACCCCTAAATTCAGATGCCAACTGTGTTCCTAACTAGGTATGTGATTTCAGGCAAGTCACTTTATCCCACTGAGCTTCAGTTTTACCTCTAAAATTGGAATAATAGTGTGTACCTGCCTTCCTCATTGTGTTGATGTGAAGATTAGTGAGATATTGTAGGTAGTATCTGGCATCGTGCCTGGCACATGGCAGGTAGTCAGTATATATTTTTATTATCACTTCTGTAATTATTAACCTCATGCATGAACTTTTCACAGGAGGGCCTATGTCTTATGCATCTCAGACCTAATGCTCAACTTATTGTAACCGCAACACTTACCACAAAGATGTTTGCAGAATTGAACTAAGATTTTCCTATTGAAGATTGCGGATGATAAAAATAAAGATCTATGTAAGAAAGGAGTTTAGTCTCTGTAATTACTCATTCATGTGCTTTAAATTCAGGTTAAACACACATGAAGACCAAAGGATCTTTCCAAATATCACCTACACAGGTAGGTGGATTTAACTATTTAAAGGGAGGCATTGGCAAACATACTCTAGGAAAATAAGGATGAACTTGTGCAATCAAAAGGAGATCTTTACTACTGCTTTGTTAAAAACTGCCTACATACATTCAACTCTGTGAGCCCTTTATAAACATTCCTATAATAGGAAAACTGGGTTGGTATCATGCTATTATGAATCTATGCATTACAAATAATGCATAACATTACTTAGCTTATGTAATGACAAAATGTGGAATAATTGGCTATGTTATAATGAGATCCTTTTCTGCCTACATTATGTGGATGTGTTATATCAGAAGGTCAGTGTCATTGCTATTTCTATTGGGGAACTTTCATTTAAAATAATACATGTATTACAGAAATGTTTTTCAATAATGACATAAAAAAGTAAAATTGTTATGCATTATAGGAATTATTAAACATTTTTGTACCAATTGCTGTACTTTAGGCTGAATAATGCTAGTCATTTTGCTACTCTGCTGAAGTCCCCTTTTTTGAGCCTACACTGAACCTGTAATACTTATGGAAAGAGTAACCATAGCAACCTATATTGATGTCACAAGCTCAGGCTTCTGACTTCATTGCATAATGCAGTAGCAACTGGATTTGCAGCAGAAACACCCTGCTAAAGAACAAGTATCTTGATACACAGCAAAGAGGACAAAGAAAAACAGCAAGTTGTAGGGGGTTGAATCCTGGATTGTGAGTCAGATTGCCTGAGTTCTTATTTTAACTCTGCCTCTCACTTGTTGCCTTGTTTTTGAGTAATCTTGTTTACATGTGTGCACTGAGCTTTAAAGCAAGAAATCTCCTGTGTCTGCGATGGACATAGCAGAGAAAAACCCAGAATATCTAATGTTTTGCATTTGGTACAAGGCTCAACAAAGCTAAAACATCCTAAAAATAACTTGGAAAGGAAGAAATTCTAGTGCCTTGTAATAGGTAAATAGCTAGCTCATAAAGATAAAGAGGACACTTTGAAATAAACAGCATCTAACTAGGTTTTTTCTTTTTATTTTTTTGAAATAATAATGGGTAAAGGACAAGATTGATGTCTCTGTCTTAATTTCAGTAAGAATGCAGAAAACTCATGAATGTTACTATATTAATACAATTATATTTAAAGATTTTTTAATACTTAGAATAAATTAAAAGATTAATCTGTATCTATTAATGGGTATGGTGCTTATATTTATTTTGTATATATTAAATAATAAATGTTTCTTAATTCTACCATGTAAATATTAATGCTCATTAGAAAATAACTGAATGAGTGAAATAAAATTTTACTTAAGATGAAATTTTTTAAAAAATACTAAAGATATACCTTATTTTTTAAAGAAAATCTGACCTTTCCATTAAATTTTATAATCTATTAATTATTTCCATTGGTCTAGTTTTTTACTATAAATTTTAGAATTGAGATATAAATATTTTAGAATTTGAATACATTTAAACTCATCAACTTCCTTACCAGAAACTAAGGTCAAAATATAATATAGTTTCTAATTTTCACTTTATCCAAGGTAACAAGGTTGAACATTTTAATGAAAAGAACTATGACCCTTCTACTCCTTCTATCCATGTGTTCAATCATTTCAAAATATCAGCAAAAATTGTACCATGCCATAAAACTTCATTAGCTCAATTCTATGTTGAAGAAACCTCATAAAGATATAATTTGTCAAATCTCAAGAAAAGTTTAAGTTACTACTGAAGAATGTAGCATGAGGTACAAGTTGTGGGAATGCTTTTTGAACAAAGAATGCAACTTAATTTCATATTATAATGCAGCACAAGCATTTTTATGACTCTTAAAATCCTTCTAAAATCTTTCAAAAATGGAATTTATTGTATAGTGTTTTGCAGAATATGTAAGAGTGCAAATTAATTCTTTCGTTATAGCTATCAAGTCTATATAATTATCAAATTTTATTTCTGTTGTTTTGATTGTGTTGGGGATTGATGCCATGGCCTCACATATGCTAGGCAAGCGCTCCAGCACTGGGCTATACCAGTAGCCTGTGATGTTTTTTAATACTGGCAAAAACTTACTTGTATGTTTGTGTGAGTTTAATTCAACAGGTTTTTATTGACTTTAGTAATATGAAAAGGCCCTAAATATATGTAGCAAAATTTTATAAAAAATCAGGTAGTTTCCTGCATTTAAAAAAAAACAATCTTAAGTGCAGACAGCAATATTGATTGCTCTCTGAACTTTACTTGGTCCTTGTGCTAAATTCCACCATTTCCTAAACAACTCCTTGAAATACTGGAGACTAAACATCCACTGTAAAGTCATCATATCAAGAAATCATAATTATAGAAGGAGCTTCAGGGTTTTTTTTTTTTTTTTTAGATCAAACTGGTCGGATAGATTTTAATCTCTTTCCAAAAGTCAATTGGGAAAAGAATTTAAACCTCAACCCAGTACTTGTTCTATCAGATCAGATTGTCATGACACTGCTTCATGCTTTCCACCTATAATCACTTCTCTGCCTAATGTCAACAATTCTGCACTATCCATCCCTCAAGATTTGTTCTTTTGGCAAAATTTGTGATTATAACCTAAATTTGGCTACTGATAGATATTCAGTAAATTCACGCAACATTCCAAAATGTCTATACATGCAGAGGTTTGTAGTATGTTAAAGGGAGTATATTTATAAAACTTTGCTGGGGTGATATTAGTTTGAAAAGTAAAACAACTAGAAAACAAAATCAAGTATATGGTATTGCAGTCAAAACTGTGCATAAGAACTGAGGGGATTCCAGGGAAGGGAATAATAAGAAGCAATGAGGCCACAGACTTAGACTTAGTCCAAGAATATTTCTTAATAGAAGTAGCACGTAAACTTGTATTTGTTCTTTAAAGACTTTCTCTTCTGTTTTTTTTCTTTCTGAGTCTCTTGCTGTCATTCTCTTATTACACATAAATCTTGTTTATTGTTGAAATATTAGGTAGAATAGTTGAGCAAAGTAAAATAAAAGGATAACCCTATGATCAAAAGAGAATGTATAGCATCTTTTGCAGATTCTTTTTCAAACATTTTAAGCTTATATGTAGTTTTAAATATTATCCTTAAAAAATGGAAGCACATTCTATATATGGCTTTATAACTTCTTATTCTTATGTGACAGTTTTTATTCTTCATATTCTATGTGACAATGTTGTGTGACTATTTTTCTGTATTTATAATTTGAGGCTTATCTGAATTTAAGTTACATGAAATTCTATTGTATGGGTATACTGTAATTTATTTAATCTTTATGTTATTTTTAGATCTTAGTCAATTCCCAATTTCTTGCGAGCATAATATATATATATATATAAATTAGAATATAGATATAATTAAGTGTAAATATACAACTATATCTGTAATCTTAACATTCTTATATATACAATCTTGAACACTTGTGCAAAATTTTATTGAATTAAAAAAAATTTGTTCAAATTTATTGAGGTAAAATATATGTATGCTGTTATTTTCTGATTGTAAAACCCTAGAAGTGAAATTGTTGTTTCAAAGGGTATAAGTTGTTGATAAATTGATTCCTAGAAATATATCAGTTGATAATGTTATTAGAATGAGACTTATTTCCCCATTTTTATGTTATTGCTGAGTATAATTTTTAATCATAGCAAACTGTTAGAGAAAAAACAATACTACCTTAAAATTTTTGTTTTTATTTGGGATCTTGTGTTAGTAAATTTTCATGTGTGAATTTCATTCAATTCAATTTAAAGTGCTTCTTTTAATTGATCATACATGTCTTTCAATTAGTTACCAATTGAGTGTTGATCTGTTTCTTATGGATTTATACGAATTACCTTTACATTAAGGTTATAATTGACACATACCACATTAACTTGTGTTATAATTAGCTGTCTGTCTTTTACATATGGTTTTAATTTGTTTCTTTTTTTTTCATGTTTTTATGTACATAGTCTGTTAATCTCTTTTTCTGCTTCTGGTTTTGGTGTCATGACTACAAAGATCATATAAATATTTGCCTATTTTTCCTAATATTGATTTTCTTTTCATCTTGTTTTCTGGAGTTTGTATTGACACAACAAGTTCAATATTATTTGTATTTTTTTTCTGAAGTTTGTATTGACTTAACAAGTTCAATTTTATTTGAAATTTTTTCCCAAGAGTCTTAGTTTTCTTCTCCTTGTCATAAGTTTGTATGTGGTTTTAACAATTCTGTTCAATGTTCTAATGTCAATATCTTACTGTTTTACTTATTAATTATGTTTACACTTTCAGTGTAATACTTATAATAATTTTATAAAATGAGTTAGAAAATGTATGCTTTCTTTTCAATGAGTAAAGATAAAGGGGTATTTATTGTACCAGTAATTCTTTTCTTTTGAATTGCCTTTTTATTTAAGAGTTTTATTTTTGTTGTATCTTCATGAGTTTATTTTTAACCGCTATATAATATTTGTTTCATTGAATGTATAATACTTTGTTACCTTATCTTCTCAGGAGGCATTTGGATTTATTTGGTTTTATCAAATGCTTTTCATTCATCTAATGAGGTGATTTTATTTATTTTTTCTTAAGAGCTGAATGCAATGAACTACATTGATAGATATTCTAATGATAAACCACTTGCATTATTGCATAAATTCAACATAGTCATGATAGTATAATTTTCTACACTGCTGGGTTCATCATAATGGTATTTTATTTAGAATTTTCCCACCTATAGTCTTCTCAGAGATTTTTCTTTTCCTTATTTCCCTAATATTTGATGTCAGTATCATTATTTCCTTAAGAAATGAATTTGGGACATTCTTGAATTCTTTTTTCTGGAAAGGAGATTTTATCTTTTATGTATTCCATAATTACTGGTAAAATTGCCTGTTAAAACTGTGGGCTTTTCTTGTTGTTTGGGAGAGGTGCGACTCCTTGTTTTTATGTAGACTTGTGTTCTTGGTCTTATTTGTTTTGAAGAGGGATGGAAAAATATTTAAATTACTGATTTGAATTTCTTTATAGGTCTACTCAAGTTTTCTATTTTTCCCAACCCATTTCATCCCATCATCCCCATAAATATTAGAATTGAACAATAAACATGCCACTTATGGTAACTTTGAAATTATTTTGTTTTAGAGGTTTGTTCTTTAGAAAAGTAATAAGCAAATGATAAGAGCATTTGGAAAAAATCTATGTAAATATATGGAAAGAACATGTAAGATCTAGATTATGATTTTCCAACCTATTTTAACTTACCTGCGCCAATTTCATTGAAATATTCACAGAATTGAAAACTTGAGACTTCCTGGGTTAATCAGTCCTATTTGGTATGTTTTATTTTTTCCAGAAATTTGTAAATTTATTTATTTTCAAGTGTTTTATTAATTTTCTCACTTAAAAGTCTGAGCTATAGTATTATTAAAAAATGTTTTGTGCCTTTTTAAAAATCAGTATCACTAGAAATGGCACACACATTTTATCAGTCTTCAATGTACCAACTTCCGGCTTTGTTTACTGTTCTTTTTATCTTTTCCTGTCTAATAGAGTACCCTCAATATTTAGTGGCCTAAAATAATCACCATTTAATTACATCTCATGATTTTGTGGGCCAGAAAGTTAGGCAGAATTCACCTGGGTTGTTCTTTATTTCTTTTTGGAATTTACTGGATTTAAGTGTTGAGAATCAGCTGGTGGCTACTCTGATTTGGAGATATTGAAGACCAGGCTTTCCTCATATGCCTGGTGCTTTTTTTTAGGATGCTACAAGGCTAATCTCAGCTGAGTTTTCTTCTTTTATGTAGCTCAGGACCTCTCCCTATGTTCTGTCCTGCAGAGTAGTGGTCAGGCTTACATTGCAACCAAGACTCCTAAAATGTTTCAAAAGACAGAAAGTAGTTGCAAGCCCTCTTAACAGCCAGACACAGAACTGGCAGGGCAATACTTTGGTCATAACCTTGGTCTAAGCATTCACAGAGAAAAGATTCAGGGGAGGGTAAATATATGCCTTCTCACTGGAATGAAGATCAAAGAAATGGTGCCATTTTCATTCTATTACATTGATCCTATATTGCATTTTAGCTTCCTATTTCAACAATCTGTTCTTTATTTCTTCCCTCCATGTTCTTTTTTTTTTTTTTATATTCTGTTGAGTTTTCTCTATACTCTAACTTCTTAAGTTGGACGCCTATATAATTTGCACTATTTCTTCTTCAAATAAAAGTACAAAAGTATTCAATTTTTGTCAAATGATTGTTTTTACTGCCTTTCAAGTTTTAACAACATTCATAATGTGCTCCCCATTCAGTTACAAGTAATTCTAATAATCTATTATCATTTCTGCTATGACTTATGATTTATTTAGACACAGTTTTAAAATTCTAATCATGTATATTATTAACAATGTATTTACATCCTGACAAATAAACAAACAAAATTATGAAATAATCAGGAGAATTTGAACACCAACTAGATATTTGAGGAGTTTAAAAAAGACACATGAATGTATTGTGGCAATATATTAAAAACATGTCTCTTTTCTATGGAATTATAGATGAATATTTATGGATGAATTTGTTCAGAAAAGTATGTATGGGAGTGAGTACACAGATGATAAAAAATTGGCTATGAATTAAACAATTGTTGAAATTAGCTGCAAGATAATTTTGCATTCCATATACTATTCCATCTATTCCTGTATATGTTAGAATTAATTTGTAGGAAGTTAAATATTTCTCATTGATGACAGTTCCTGATTTAATTGCATTGTGGTCAGAAAATATAGAATGTAACACATACACACACAGACATATGTACTTACACATGTGCATATGAAAAATAGCTCCATATATTTAATTTTTAAAAACATACCATGTATGTTTGAGAATAATATGAAATATCTCTATATATCTATCATCTATCTTATCTATCTCTATAGATCCATTGAATCAAGTATAGTTATCTAAACTTGTCATGTTTTAAAGATCTTTTCCCCTGTTCAAACTTTTAGTAATTGAAAAAGATGTGTTTTATTTTGATAATATAATAATTTGTTGATTTCTCTCTTTAGTTCTATGACTGTTTTGCACTGTGCATTTTGAAGTTATTCTCTAGGTTAATATTATGTAGCTAATTTTTGTATGTAACTGATGATTTTAAACTTTAATCCTTAGTTAGTGTGTTAGGTTTTTGTCACTGTGTCCAAGATACTGACAAGAACAACTTAGAAGAAGACAAGTTTATTTGGGGCTGAAGGTTTCAGAGATTCAGTTCATGGGCCTGAACAATCATCGTGGAAGGGAGGAGCACTGCTCTCAGTTCATGGCAGCCACGAAGGAGAGAGAGAAAGAGAGAGGAGAAAGAAAGAAAGAGAGAGGTGAGGGGGGGAGAGAGGGGACAAAACAATTCCCAAGGAAATGCCCCCCAGTGACCTACTTCCTCCAGTCACACTCCACCTGCTTACAGTTACCAACAACTAATCCATTTAAATTAGTAATCCACCAAATGGATTAATCCACTGATTAGGTTATAGGCCTCATAATCTAATCATTTCACCTCTGAACATTCCTCCATTGAGCAACATGAACTTTTGAGGGGACAGCTCATATCCAAATCATAATAGATAATATCATACTGTAATTTCTTCAGAGCAAACTTCTAATTTTCTAAGTCTCTCTTTAGCTCTAAACTACCAGTTAAATAATTTAGAAAGCTTTATTATGTTTATTATTATTATTATATTTTCATCCTAAAACACTTTTAAAACATTTGCTTGATTTTTAAAAAATAATTATATCTTGCTGATCACTTTTTCAACTTCTTTAGATATTTTATTTTATATTTTATATCTGAGAATTTTATAATTTGAAGTTTTTAGGGGTTTAAATACATTTTTATTTTTCTGCTGATTTATACTCATGATGGACTAAATCAGTGTTTATGATGACTTCATAATACATGGTAATCCGTGAAGTTGAAATTGAAAATGCTTTTCTCCAGAGAAAATTTAGTTTGGCTCACTTGAATTCCAAGATTACTACTAACCTGGATCCATTCATTTTTGTTCTTAATCAAGGGTTTCAGTCAATTGTTGTTGATCTAAGCTTGAGACAGATGCTTACAACACATTTTGTAGAAATTTGTCACTTTTTTTTGTTATTCTTTTAAGGGAACTCTTCCTTGTTTTCCAATTTTATACTTAATTTTTTTTCTTTTGTCATTAAAGTGTTTTCACAATATGAGAGCTGATGAACACTTGGACTCCAATTGTGTTCAAATCAGAATCAAATCGGAAGTCCCTAAATAGTGTTTTAAAACAGAAAGCTTGAAGATGCAGTTATATTTGGAAAAAAAAAGCATAAAATATTAAATAAAGTTAACATTGATATATTGATGGGGAGGGTAACAACATAATATTATGTTTATCCCCAAAGTAAAAGTTACTACTTTTCTCGTAGACAATATGTTGGAAACTTCTAAAGAAAAATGGTAATTATGAATAATATGAATAGATTTAAAAGAAGACTAAGAACAGGAAAAGCAGGTTTAAATCTCTTGTTTAGTGAACCAGATATGATGGCAAAAGTGCTGAATGAGAATGATGAATAGTATGCAGAAAGGAGTAACTTAATCATTGGTAGCATTTAGGAAGTGGAAGGTCAGAGAAGGAATAAATGTGCCAGTAGTAGTGATTTTGATGATGTTGTTATAACTACTTGGGAGTCCAAGGACGCAATCCTGAAGGTTTGTTTTTATGACGTAATACTGTTTTATATTATTTCATGACATTGATAATAAATTTAAGTTGCTAAGTATCATAACTTGAGCCAGCTGTGTTCACAATTATTTTCTATGTCCAATGCCTCTTATATAGCAGTTCATAATCTTTCAGCTTCATGTGTCTGGTTTCAACCATTGCTGTAGTAACCAGCTCTGCAGGAGTACAGAATGATTTAGGTTAGGCAGAACTCAACTGTGCCTTACTTTAAAGCCACACCATGTGCCTCTCATTTTCCAACCTGGGACTTCTCTGTTGACATTAAGGTGTGAGTCACCTTGCTAAGTACCCACAAATGTACAATTGGAATTTTAGGGAAGTACTAGGAGAGAAAAGCCTTTGACCAATAACTAGTAAGAAAAGTAGATAAATACTACTACTTTCTCCTCAACTTCCTGAAATGCAGTTGATGTGGTTTTTCATAGCTCAGACCCATGACGTGAAGCAGTCTAAATTAGTACTAGCTAGTTCAGCAACATGCTCTTGATTCAATTCTCCCTTCTTCCCTATCTTTGTTCCTATTATACTCATCCCGACTCCCTTAGTAAAAATAGTAGCACTTAAATCTTTATATCCATCTCTGCTTTCTGGGAAGCTCAGGACAAAACGCCTGCCTACATCCCACTCTGTGCTGAAGGGACATGTTCAGGTCTGCATCAGATCTGCATCAGGTCTCCCCTTCCCAGTTTGCAGGGGAGTACTGAACAGGGATGGACATCTAACACAATGGTTGCCAATCCACTGACTAAGCCAGTTATTCTACTCCATGTATGCATGGAGATGGGAATCTGCTCTTTTCAGTTCCACTTATCTCTTAAGGATTATGAGCATCTAGCTAAACAAAATATTCAGAATATATGTACATGATTTTTTTTTGAGAAAACATGGGTCCCACATTCAAGCCAGCTGGTTCACTGAGAGTTCAATTGAAGAATCAGCACTTGTGCTGGGCGCGGTGGCACACACCTGTAATCCCAGCACTTTGGGAGGCTGAAGCAGGAGGATCACGAGTTCAAAGCCAGCCTCAGCAATGGTGAAGCACTTAGCAGCTCAGTGAGACCCTGTCTCTAATAAAACTACAACAAAGGGCTGGGGATGTGACCCAGTGGTCGAGTGCCCTGAGTTCACTCCCCAGTACCAAAAGAAAAAAAAAAAAAAAAAAAAAAAAATCAGCACTTGTTGCAATGATGGATGGAAAATGGTTTATGCCTTTCTGAGAGGTTGTTCTAGTGCTGTATCTTTCTAAGGAATTTTCATAAGTAAATTTGATCATATGGGAATTTCACTTTTTATTCTGACTTTAAAATCATGATGTAAACTGTGTAAGAGTTTAAGAATGTGAGAGAATTTCTGCACAATTCACAATAGCTAGGTTGTGGAATCAACCTAGATGTCCCTCAGTAGATGAGTGAATAAAGAAAATGTGGCATATATATACAATGGAATTTTACTCAGCAATAAAAGAGAATAAAATAATGGCATTCGCAGGTAAATGGATGAAGTTGGAGAATTTAATGCTAAGTGAAGTTAGTCAATCTCAAAAATCCAAATGGGTAAATGTTAGAATTGCTTAAGATGAAAGAGTGACATTGAAGCCAATGCCACCATGAATTGCTTTATCTTACTTTATTGGCATTAGAAAAGGTGAGCATACAACTCATAATAGCTAAGCTATGGAACCACCATAGATGCCCTTCAACAGATGAATGGATAAAGAAGATGTGCCATATATACAAAATGGAATATTAGCCATAAATAAGAATGAAATTATGGCCAGTAAGTGAATGGAACTGGAGACGATCATGCTAATTTAAATAATCCCCAAAAAACCAAAGGCCAAATGTTATCTCTGATATGTGGATACTAACACAAAATACAGGGGTGAGGGGAGTATAGAAGTTCATTAGATTAGACAAAGGGGAATGAAAGGGGGGTGGGAATAGAATGGACAGTAGAATGAAATGGACATAACTTTCCTATATGTTCATATATGAATACATTACCAGTGTAACTTTGCATCATGTATGACCACAAGAATGGGAAGTTATAATCCATGTATGTGTAATATGTCAAAATACACTATACTGTCAAGTATATCTAAAAAGAACAAAAATAAAACCAAAAAAGAACCCTCAGGCAAAGGTTTGAAGGTACTGGCCTTCAGATGTTGGGATGGATGCAGGTGAAAGCAGAGAAAGTAAACTACATTCTAGAAGCATCTGATATGTGTAAGGCAAGATGGCTATCATTTGAGATTTTTCTATATTAAATATGATATAACCCATATCATAAATTATACAGTTATTCAATAACTCCTAAGTTAAAAAAAACAAAAGAAGAAAAAAGGTGAGAAGATATCTTCAGATGAAAACACACTGTTGGTTGAGGACCCACAACTTTTAAGCAAAGAAATTCCTTTCTTTCCTTTCCAGTTAGTTCCTCATTTCTGTAATCTAGGTCTTACACATACGTCATATTTTGATTCAGGTGAAAGCATTTGAGAGCAAACCATGTTCTCGCCATTTGGCTAAGGACATTCTATGGTTTAATTCATGAGAAATGTATTACACTGTCAAGAGTTATCATCATCTCCAATTTACAGACGAGGAAATCAATTCTATGAATTGTAGCTGTTTACTGAATGATAAAGTGAAGAATTTAGGTTTGGAATGTAGGTAAGTGCAACTATGAAGCCTCTTTCTGGCATATAACATCCTGTCTTTTAGTTTGCAGACTCGCCGGTCTTCGAATTTTTTGCTGTTGACTTGATGTCAACACACTTGGTATGCCCTTTGAAGGA
This sequence comes from Tamias sibiricus, assembly GCA_025594165.1. Classification (NCBI taxonomy): domain Eukaryota; kingdom Metazoa; phylum Chordata; class Mammalia; order Rodentia; family Sciuridae; genus Tamias; species Tamias sibiricus. Next base: position 131,973,416 of record CM046666.1, on the reverse strand, counting down.
CTAGAGGAGTTTCTTTCCCTGATATAGAAGTCTTTTCTAATAGCCCATGAATCATAAGAGTTCTATTATTTCCTATAGAATTGCACAAAGTGGTAGAAGCAGAAAAGGACCTGGAGATAGGGCCCTGCTATGGTATGTCATCAACCTGCTCCTTGATTATCTATTAGGCTTCCTCAAAATCTTCTCTTATAGTTTTGGTGGCATTTGGGTAAAGCTTCAATAAGAAAGAGAATGGTTTAGTTTTCCTGATGGATAGTTTAATTTAGCTCTCCAGCATGATGCTTTTAGCTTGTTTGTAGATATAATCATTTACTTAATGAGGATGCATCCTTCCTTTCTGAGTACTGCCTTTAAAATGAATTTCCATAGATTTACATAAATTCCCTGGGGACCACTATAATACGAGCAAAGGAAGAATTGCCCAGCTGTGCACTGATTTAATGGAATTATGAAGCTTTAGGGTTTGGGTTCTGTAAAAGATATCTGAGGGAAGTAGTCACTCAAATTGTTGGAAAAATAATCCCTTAAATGAATTTTCTCTCACTTCAGAAGAAGGTTATTTTAGAAGTCAGCATCAGCTCAAGCTTTTAAAAAACTCATCTTAGGAAAAGCTTGTAAAATGCTGTACATTTAAGAAATCCCTCATTCTATTTGAGAATGGATGTTAATGTTTTATTATAGCAATGTTTGGGTAGAGACTTTTATTTTAAAATAGTTTCATATAAAATAGAATTATCAAATGCCCTATGTCTTATGCTGTCAACCCTCAAGACCAAGAGCATCCTTAGGTATATTTACCTTCAAACTTACTTGGGGCTCCCCAACCTTCTCTTGGGCAGAGTTTGTTGCTAGTGGTCTCTATGTCTTTCACACCTCCCCTGTCCTGACAGGTGATGGTAAAGATCTAAGATGACATCAGCTTCCAGGGCTCAGGGATTTTGCCATCTACCTGACTTTGAATCTTTCTTTAGATGGTGGCATCCTGATTACATAGTTTTTTACTCTGTGGCTGGTTCTATAGATTGGTTAGAATAGCATAATAGTGTGGGAGAGATCTATGATTCTCTTGACTTTGGAACATAATAATGTGACATATTCTTTTCAAGGTAATACTTCAGACTTACCCATCTGTCTAGAAATGCATATCTTTTGTTCAAGGAGGCTTATTCAAGAATATGAAGAGATGGTGCTAATTTATATTCTGTGTTGGAAAAACAACCAATGATAGTGAGTTCAGTATGTTCATTTTTATGTATGAATATGTAAGTCAGTCAAGTTACTTGTGTATGTATAATGCTTTATGGGGAATGCAAAAAAGGAGGAGATTTTTTTTTTCATGACACCAAAGACTGTTTACCATCTATATCAAAGAAAATAGCAACAATAAAATAGCTAAATATTTTGCATATTCATCATGTGCCAGGCTTTTCCTCAGACCATCTCATATAAACTTCACAATGACCTTATAACTTAAGAATTCTGATTATCCCATTTTACAGATGAGAAAATAGGGGATGGAAAATGTTACTTGTTTTACAGGCATCACAGTTAGTGTGTGGAATAGTTGGAGTGTTAACACTTTGAACCCAAACCTTATGGTATTTTAAAAGCTAATTCTAATTTTTATTGTGATAAAATACACATTTCATAGTCTTCCACTTTAACTATTTTTTGGTGTTCAATTCAATGACATTAAGTATATTCATATTATAGTGCAACCACTACCACAATCTATCTCTAGAATGGTTTTCATCTTTCCAAATTGAAACTCTGACCATTAAACAACTCCCCATTTCTCCCTTCCCTCCAGCACTGGAAACCATCATTGTAACTTTCTGCTTGTACGAATTTAATGGCTCAAGACACTTCATAAAGGTGGAACCATATAGTGTTTGTTTTGCAACTGTTTTATTTAACTTGACATAATGTTTCCAGAATTCATCCCTGTGTTTTCAGAACTTCATTTCTTTTTATGCCTAAATAATATTCCGCTGTGTGCATATGATATATTTTATTTACCCATTTGTTTACAGAGGGACCTTTGATTGCATCTACCTTTTGGCTATTATGAACTGTGTTGGAATGAGCATAAACATTCACATGTATATTTGAGCCCACATTTCCAATTCAATTTGACATATACCTAGAAGTAGTATTGCTAAATTTTATAGTAAAGCTAGCTTTTTTGAGGAATTGCTGTACTGTTTTCCATAGCAACTGCATCATTTTACATTCCTTGACAACAAAATACAACATTTTCCTCAACATTTTTTTATAATCATTCTAATGGTATTAATTGTAGTCTTGATTAGAATTTCCTTAATGATTAATGATGTTGAACACCTTTTTGTGTGCTTACTGACGCTTGTAAATCATCTTTGGTGACATATCTGTTCAATCCTTTCCTTATTTTTGTTTGTTTATTTTTTTGTGTGTGTCTGTATGTTGTTTTGTTGTTGCTAACTTGCTATAAACATGAGTTATGATTGGAGTGGCATCTCTGTGCCCTTTCCCATGTATTTCCTAGGTATTCATTAGGACAGGGGGAGGTTCCTGGTGGTGAATTCTTTACATATTCTGGGTGTTACTCCTTTATCAGATAGACTTGTTAAGTATTTTCTCTTATTGCATGGGTTACTTTTTCACACTGTCATGATGTCTTTTGATGGATAAAATTTTCTAATTTTGGAAAAATCTAGTTTATCTATTTTTTCTTTGCTTTCCCAAGCTCAGAATCCATGTTCTTAAACCAATACTTTAAACCATATGATTGTGCAGTGCTAAATCATTTGGTATCAGTCTTATCACCTCATGAGATGAGGATGAGGGACAGCATAGTCAGGAATGCATAGAGGAATCAAGGAAACCTAGTCCATTAGAGATGTGTTAGTTCATGTTGCTTGATGAGATTTTATTTTTTCACAAGAACTGATTGAAACAAATAATTCTGAGTTACCTGTGTGGCATCTCTCTGCCCTTTCCAATGTATTTTCTGGACATTTATGAGGGCAGGGGAGATGCCTGGGGGTGAATGGAGATGCAGATGTCAATTTCTTAGCTGCAGGGACATTGCCAGTATGTTTTTTGGCAGGAGTTTTATTAAACCCAACTTGAAGAGGTGAGATGAAACCTCTCTGCAGTCTCCTCTACTGCCACTGGAAGTTAGATTCCCTTGGAGGTTAACCAAGACAGAAAGCAAAAGAGAAAACAATTCTTTCTCTTGTCTTTTCCTCTCTGCCAGAGGGAGCACTAACCACCGTCCTCCTAGGTATTATTGGATCAAGGATGTGCAGAGACTGAGTCTATATTCTGCTCCTTCATCTGAAGATGGTGTTCTCGAGTGACTTATATTTCAATTAGAGTTCTTTGCTTATGATAGCATATCTACCCTTTTGTTTTCTCTCTGCTTTCTATCTTAGCCCCTCTAGTTCTTTCTCTTTTAGTTCTTGAATTTGGGTTACATGTAAGATTACAATTTTTCTTTTTTTCTCCTTAGTATTAGTGGGTTATTAGTTTCATGTCTCATAGAGTTTGGTGCAGATACTATCATACATGAAAACAATTGGTAAAGTATAGTAAGAAATGTCCTCCTTTTCATCCAGTAAATAAACAAGCCAAGTATTCACCAAGTACTCATATTGTAGGCACATGTTTGCTCTAAGCTCTGAATGTTCTCTACATGTATAGTAATCATAAAAGAAATTTGCAAGTATAATGGTGATGGTTTCAAGCTGTCAGGAAGTTTGCAGTAAGAGCCTTTTGCAAGCCTCCCCAGAGCCTACATAGCCACAACATTAGGTGGAGTAGTTTCCTCTCTGTGCAATGGTCTGGGTGATAGGGAAGAAGACCATAATGCTGCTTGATTATGGGGTGAGGAGTGAAGAAGGAGAGAATAAGGTGGGGCTTTGGACCTCCCAAGGTAGGGACTCTGCAATCCAGGTATTGGACCTTCTTGTAATCCCAGGGTTGTCGCATCCTGGACAGCTCTGGACTCCAGGTGACTTCATTTCACATTCCCGGGGCAATTCCACCTCGACTACCACCCTCCTCAGGTCTTTAGTTAGTGTGAAAGGCCAAGTAAGAAGATGCATTCTGCAAGATTTTAATGCTATTATTCATTGCATTTATACTATGTGTTAGGTGCTTACCTATTTCTTTAAATTCTGACAACAAATCTAGGTAGATTTTTCTATTCCCTGAGGGAACTGAGGGCTGAGGAGAAGGGAGTGTGTTTGCTCATGGTAACTCCATTTTGGACGGCAAAGCTTGTAGTTAGGAGAGTAAGTCTCCCTAGCTCCAGAGCTCATGCTCCTTCCTCTCTTCAGCCCTGACTCTTCCTAGTCTTCCTTCTCTCTCTGGCCTTTGATATTACTTCCTTTTAAACTCTCTTTACAGATTCCAGAAAACAAAGGAAAAAAACAGGGATGCTTTTTATGGAACTTGTTAACTGAAATTAGAAACAATTACCACCTTTCAGAGGAGAGAGCTGCTGTTCCCTCTGCATTTTAGAATGACAACATAAGGCCTGATATAATGCAAACATTAGTTGATAGTCCTGTTCCCATGATAAATGAAGCCAGGCACACTCTTCTCATTGGTATAATTGTTATCTCCTCCACTGGCATGGTCGACTTAAGAGATGTTAAAGGCAGTTTTCATACTGCTTATGGAAACTGTTGGGTGAAAGAATTGCTGCACAGGTGGAGATAATATCATTCAGCTGCAATGAGGGCAATTTGCAAGAGAATTGCTCCTGTTCACGCTGAGGCCAATGGCAGAGCCTTGACTTCTCATTTCACACAGAAATGACTTCCTGATATATGTCTTCTTTCTGCAGCTCAGTTGTTGGCTTAATCTTACTTGTTTTTATCAGAATAATGATTTTTTTTTTGTAGCGTCAGTTTGTTACATGAATATTCTCTGCCAAATCCAGGAATTTAAAGCATTATTTATTGATTTTTAGAGCGAACAGTTTTATTGTACCTTAATTATTCTTGAGTAGGCTAATTTGATAGCCAGAAAACCCTATTAGGGTCAGACAATACCACTAGACTAAATACAGTTTGCCCAATAATTTAGAAGAAGTTATTTTCTTAAATATGGAACAAATAGAGTAGTAATCATTTTCAGATGATGTTTACAAAACAGCAAGGAAAGACTCAACTTGCTGAAAAGTAAAGGAGAGGCTCTTGGCAGCAATGGTGGTATCAGTTTTTCGGGGTGGGGGAATTATGCAATTGGGTAGAAGTAGCCCACGTAGTAGCTGTCCTCACTACCCAGTATTGGATGTAAAAGGAGCAACCATATACCTATCTGAGAGAGTCAATAGGTGCAGGAGGTGGTGCGAAGGGCACTTCCTCAAGCTGCAGGGTATTTTTAAGGTTGGTGCTTTGGGTGGGAAGTGAGCACTGCCTTTGTCATCATTGCAACAATGATAACAACCATGTAACATATCAAGCAGGAGGCCCTGTCCGAGGCCCTGTTCTGAGCAATTTACCAGCAGTAATTCTTTAAATCCTCACCCCAAAGCATGGAAGTAGAAAATATTTACACTTCAGGATATTGAAGCCTAGAGAGGTTAGGTAACTTGTCCAAGATTCACACAGGTAATAAGGAGGAGAATTGGTATTATATCCAAACAACCTGCCTCCAGAGATCATGTTCTTAACTACTACCCTACATGGCAACTTGTATTGACGTTAGTCCTATTTGGTACCTTATCTAGGATTGGAGGGATAGTAGTCCCTCAAAGGATTTTCAATCCAGGGCACGTAAATGAAAATGTATCTTTTTCCCACTTTTAGAGGTTATTTTTAAAGTTTCTGATGCCATGGAAAAAAATTCCCCAGTGATTTTTGTGGCCATTAACAAAGGAGCACTGCCGTCCTTGAAGGAAGTGGCTCTTTGCCTCAAATTAGAATGAAGCTTTAACATCAGTTGCACTGATTACTACTTAATGGGTGATTCCATAAAGTAAGCCTTGTGCTGGATGCTCGCATATGGTCTCATGGGATTCTCTAAACTGAGTGAGGTTTTAATTTGAATGGTCACCACTCCCAGTGTCACCCCTGCACTTTTGCTTTGGGGTCAGTCTTGTTGGACTTAGCCTCAGGCAGCATTCTTGCCATAGCTTTGAGTTACCGAGATGCGAAGGACATTCCCTGTTGGTTTTATGGTTTCAGCTGTAAGATATCTCTTTTCACATAAGATTCAAAAATCACACCCCACACTCAAGCTAGTCTGATTTTACAAATTTTGTGTGTGTGTGTGTGTGTGTGTGTGTGTGTGTGTGTGGTGGCAGGGGTGGGGGGGGGAATCAGCTAATTTTCACACTCTTCTGATCCTATAATTTTCATCATCACACTTTCCTGCATTTCCTTGTTTGAATGAGGACTGAAAACAATGTGCCAAAATTGCATGAGGATCTAGTCTCAGAGTACTCCACCTCCACTGAGAGGAGGCAGGTTTTCCTCTTGTTTGGTAGGGCAGGAAACTCATTAGATGGTTGTCCATTTATTAACTGGAGTGGACCTGACAAACTTGGCAAACTTTGTGAATCTACCTAAAATGATCCTAAATTTAAAATTCCAAAAGTTTGACTACTGGTGTCTTTTTGGTTTCAGCAGCTAGAACTGTGAACTGTTAGGCTGGACACCACTGGGTCATAATATCCATGATTGTCACTTGAATTGCTGAAGACTTTATCATAAGCCAGCCAGTAGCTAGTTCAGTTAGATCCTGTGAAATTAGGCTGAAAGGGCCCCAATTCTGAAACCTCCCAAAGACCCATCCTTAGCTCTTATAAATTCTCTGTATTAAGATTTTTTCCCCTTAGGCCTGGGGATTGTACCCAGGTCCTTGCACATGCTAAGCAGGCACTCTCCCACTGAGCTACACCCCAGCCCAATTGATAACATTGGCAATGAAGATTTAAGAACATTTATTTATCTTTGTGTCCGTTTCCATATGTGTAAATTGTACACACACACACACACACACACACATACACACACACACACACAAAGGCTATACAACAAATGGACTTGAGGGAGAGTAAAAAAGGTAGGCATATTCATATTTTATAATTTTCTGTATTATAATTAAAATACATATTTCTATTCAAATTTATAAATACTTTTAAAATAAAGAAGTACATTTTTTCTAGAGTGCTCAAAAGCAAAGAGAATTACACCTTCCTCACTCAGAATGAAGAACCATCTTCTCAGGAGATATTAGCTACTCCTTGGAGGCTTAACCTACACTTGAACAAATGTCTGCATTTGCATAGCCAGTTGCTAAGACAATTCTCACATTTTAAAGCAAACATTATTTACCTGCCACACAATATGAAAAAATAGTTTTGGAGTGATTTTATAATTATAATTCTTTAATACTATGCTTTTGCCTTCCAAAAGTAAGACCTGCCAATCCAATGCATACTATGTATTATTTTTATATGTAAGTAAAGACTAAAAGTAGGCGATTTAAAAAATTTGTCATTTTATTGTGTCATCCTTAGACAAATTATAGCTGTAAAATGGATATTATGAAGACATTTCAATAGGGCAGTTTTTAATAGCAGCATTGTGTTCTTTTTATGCAAATATAAAAAAATATCTGGATCAATGACAAAATTTACAAGAAAAAATAGCCTCAAGTCTTTGTAATCTTCTAATCAGATCTGTTTCTCATGATTACCCAAGTGCGAGAGAGCACATAGAATTTTCTTTTTTTAAAAGCAGTTATCTATAAAAAGTTTTGTTCTCTGCCAATGTTGGGAGATGGCTGAAGCTAGGAAGTAAGTAAAGTTTATCTTCATAGCATCTTGTTCACCTTTCTTTGCCCTTTCTCTAGTTAGTTTCTAATTCTAGTATATTTATGCATCTTTGATCTCTTTTGAAGTGCCTCTGGTAACCTCATTCCATGCACATGATCATATGTGAGGGCATGTTATCTTTCCAAGGGAGTGTGTTTTAAAGGGAAAGAATTACATCTCTAATTGCTGAATATTGAACATGGGAAACAGGAAACAATCTGGGAGAAGATTATTTCCCAATACTTCAGAAGGAATAAAATGAATATATTTTATTTTATTTATTTATTTTTATTCAATGTTGTATATATAACAGTAGCATGCTCTACAATTCACAATACACATAAAGAGCACCTTTTAGAAGGAATAAAATGAATATATTTTAGAGTATGCTTTACCTATCTAGGATCTTCCCAGAGGATGTGTTTTGATATGCTCTTAGGAAAAGAGTATGATTGGATGTATCTTCTACATTCTGGTAATAGCATATTTTGTTTTCCTTGTTTCCTTACAATTTGTTTTTTTTCTAATACCATTATCATCATTTTGAAGTTCAAGTTTTAGCCAGTGATAATTTATAATTGATCTGAATTTAATGAACAACCAAAGTAACCCCAACAATATTCTATTTTAATATATTGGTATTTAAAACATTTTAAAACTTGGAATCACTAAAGCACCTCTCTGAAACATTAGTTTGGATAATAATAACAAAAGTCTTGACTAAATACTTAAAATGTGCCAAGCACTATGCTAAGTTCTCTTTATGTATTACATTTAAAAATATTTTCAAGAATCCTAGGCAGTAGAGACTAATTCTTCCTCTTTAGAGAACATGAAGCCAAAGTTGATGGGCCCAAACAGTTGGCTTGACAGTCAAACTGGGAAGTGGCAGAATCAGAATTTGAATCTTGCTCTGTTTCACTCCTCATCATTGCACTGTAGATTTAATTATATGCCTTGTTCATCCTTATTAAATACTAGCTGTGTAACCAGCACTGACCTTAGATGCTTACATACCTTTCCTCTCTCATCATATTTTAAGTGTCCTGTCACAATTTGCACAACTAAGAAGTAGCAGAGCCACAACAATATTCTATTTTAATATATTGGTATTTAAAACATTTTAAAACTTGGAATCACTAAAGCACCTCTCTGAAACATTAGTTTGGATAATAATAACAAAAGTCTTGACTAAATACTTAAAATGTGCCAAGCACTATGCTAAGTTCTCTTTATGTATTACATTTAAAAATATTTTCAAGAATCCTAGGCAGTAGAGACTAATTCTTCCTCTTTAGAGAACATGAAGCCAAAGTTGATGGGCCCAAACAGTTGGCTTGACAGTCAAACTGGGAAGTGGCAGAATCAGAATTTGAATCTTGCTCTGTTTCACTCCTCATCATTGCACTGTAGATTTAATTATATGCCTTGTTCATCCTTATTAAATACTAGCTGTGTAACCAGCACTGACCTTAGATGCTTACATACCTTTCCTCTCTCATCATATTTAAGTGTCCTGTCACAATTTGCACAACTAAGAAGTAGCAGAGCCAAGACTCAGGTCTAGGTCTTATGATTTCATATTGAGTAGTGTTTCTACCACATGAAGCTAATCTCTCAATCAATCCTAGTATGATATAAAATAGATTTTTAGAAATGGGCTTTTCAGTGTCAATTTACTCAAAAATCCTCTCAGGACTACTTTTAAAGCAAAGGAAACATAATTCACTATTTTCCCTTTTTGGATAAGGTGTTGATTTAAAAGCATAACTAAACTTAATAGTTCTCATGGTTAATATCTTGTTAAATTATATCTTGACTTTATTTTATAGCAGGTTAGAAGCAGTTATTTTGTTTTTAGTTGCTGAAAATTGATAGAACTCACAAACTGAACCCTTTATTGATTAAAGTGATTGACTCAACATTAAGGTTGAGCAGTGTGGGGTGTTTTGAATAAAGGAAAAGGAACAGGAATGTTGTTGTGTACAATGAGTGAAAAGAGGTTTTATTAAAACAAATAATTTAAGAAAGGAAATGAAGTTTTCTTGACTAAAGAAACTAGGTGGATAGAGCTGTCAAGAGAAAATAAAAATATTGCTAACAGGAGTAGATTGATCACCAAAATTATCATGGTTGGGTCTGCTTAAGATGATACTCAGACTGGAGGACCGAGAACATCTCCAAGTCCCCAGGTCTTCACATAATTCTGTTTTAAAATCCCTTTACTTTATTTATTTATTTAATTTTTGCATTCTTCCTCCTTGTCCTCAATTATTCACTACCACTTCCCCCAAAGCTTCAAAAGAACCCTCTCATCTACCCTTGTCCTTCCCGAGCAGGAGGAACATCGGATCTCTGTATTATGCTGTATGCTGTACTGATGGGTCTTCTCCTGCAGCCTTCACTGGACCATGGGCTCTCAGACTGGAGGAGCAGACAAAGCTCCCAGAATTGAGGAAACTCTCATTCAGGATAGGCAGCACCATTTTTTTGCATTTGGCTCACCAGATTTTAGATAATTTGATTGTTCAAATTAATAATACTCCACGACAAACTGATTCTTTAAATGAGCATATTTCCTAATGCACTTTCAAATGTGATTTTCATTGAGTTAGTTTCCTACGGTGCCCCTTGCAAAGTACCAGAGAGTGGGGGACTTAAAATGACAGAAATTTATTCTCTCGGAGGTGTGGAGGACAATTTAAAATCAAGGTGTTGCAAGGCCACTATCTCTCAGAAGGCTCTATGGAGAAATCCCTCCTAGCCTTTTCTAGCTTCTGAGGGGTTCCAGCAATCTCTGGCATCCCTCATCATTCCTTGTCTTAGACCTTTCCACTCCTATCTCTGCACCCTGGTTCCACATAGCCCTATATCCCTGGTGGTGTGTTCACTCTCTCCCTCTTGTGAAAACACCATCTTTGGATTTGGGGTCCACCCTAATCCAGTATGACCTCATTTCAACAAAATACATTCTGAGGTTCCAGGAAGGCATGAATTTGGAGGCACATTAATCAACTCACTACAAAATGATATTCCAAGTCAGGCATTTATCTGGTACTTAGAATACAATAATGAGTAAACAACAATGAGCAAAATCCAGTGTGTTTTCTGTTTTCATAGATCTTACAGTCTAGCATGGAAATTAAGTATTCCTCAAATAACTGTGTTATCAAGAATGCTAAATATTTTGAAGGGTGTATAATAGGGAAAATTGAGTCAATAAAGGTTTACTGGAGAGAGAAGTTTGAGCTGAAATATGAAAGGTAATTTGGGGGTAGATAAGAAGACAAAGGATGGAGGGGATAATGTTTCAAGAGAGGAAATAGCAGATATAAGTGACCTATGATATATATTAAAAATACAGTAGCTGTCTGTATCCAGTATTCCTCACACTTGATAGCAAAAGTGACCTATGATGTATATTAAAAAAACAGTAGCTGTATCCAGTATTTTAACACTTGATAGCATTAAAAATCAGATTGTGCCCAAACCATGGTTTCTTAATACCATATACCCCTAAAAGGAGCCAGGGAACTTTGGTGAAATGTCTGATTCCTGGTTTGGAGGGGAAATATATTAGAAATATATTTTGTTACATAAAAGAGTAAGGAAATCAACAAAAACTTCTGTGGTTATATCAAAAAGATTCAGAAACCAATTTGAAAAGTCTCCTATAGGCAAAAGATTTGACGATTTGAACATCAATAAGTAATTAATAAAATAGATTGAAACGCATCACATGTTAAAATCTATGAGTACAAAATGATATTAAAAACTCATTTTTAAGCTTTGGAGGATGCTAGGAAACTCACTCATTATTAAAAAAAAGTTAGTAAATATGAGGAAAGAATCAAGCAAATCTTCCTTGCTTGAAGGAAGATTTCTATCCATAGTTTTATGTCAGCTAATACATGATGAAAGAATGACAAACATGACTAGATTCTAAACCCCTCATGAAGTAACAAAGATTGATGGTCACTAATATCACTGAAAGAGAGATAATCAAATATTATGTCCCTTTAGAAAACAAATTTGTTTTATAAATCATTAAATTTTAACCTGAATTAATTCATGCCTTTAGATTTAACTATCAATTTATAGGGACATATCAAATGAGATGATAGAGATGCAGATAGTAAAACTTAGAATATTATGAGCCCTGTGGCAATAAATGATCTCTTTTCTTTAACAAATAAATGAATTGTTAGGAGGAAAAAAAAGGGAGGAGGGACCTTTCAATGAAAAAGGAATAAAGAAGATATGAAACAAATGCAATATGTAGATCATATTTGGATCCATATTCAAACCAACTTGTTGATGAAAACAAGCAAGGTAAATTTGAACTCAGTGTGTGTGGATAGTTGATGACATTAGAGAATATTTCTTAGGGGACATCAAGGATATTGTTTTTATTAATTGAAAAAAGAGTTCTTATTTTTTGAGATATATACTGAAATATTTTGAATGAAATAAGGCAATATCAGGGATTTTCCTCAAAATGTTCCAGTTGTTATGGGGAAAGGAAAAAGCAGATAAGAGAATTGGTAAAACTAGCAAGAGCTCTTGTATTGGGTTTTGTAGCTGGGTGACAGTTGTGAGGAAAATCACACTTCTTTTCTATTTTATACTTTTTTCAATGGAAATGAAAAGAAGAAAATCAACTAGGACATTAGTAAAGAGCTGTCCTTGGCGAGTGCCTGCCTTTCTTCTCTGTCATCATATGGGCTGTTGGTATGTGACTCAGGGCAATGCTGACTACTTCTGACATGCTCACCAAGGTAATCACTCTATGGCATCTCTCTGCAGGATCGTGGCAGAGTTCTGAGGTCAGGATCCCTTGAGTTCTTTTAAGCATTGACTTACCAAGTGGCACAGGAAACTGTGAAAAAAGATGAAGACCATGGGAAGCTGTTAAGAAAGCTGTGTACCTTTTCCCATTTTGTTTTTAAGAAATACTTTCATATTTCCTAAAGAAAAGACAATAGAGAAATCCAGGCCAGGATACACATGGCATACTTGAAAATGGAGACCATGTTTTTTCTTTTCCTGAGCATAGCAAATTTAGGCTTAAAAAAAAATCAAGAATTTAAACATTACCTATTTGGCTTAAAAATACTCATTGTGTAGATGCTACCTTTGAGTGTACAATGTTTGTTTATAACATTGCTATCTCATTTTGAATGTTCCTTCCCTACACTGAAATTGATACTTAAAACTTTCATTGAAATAGAGTTGAATATTTGTTTTAAAATCACCTGAGTTCCTTTTATATCATTTGAGGAATCAATAAAATATTAGATTTGTTATCATTTTAGAGTCTGATTATCTCTTGGTGAAAAAATTCCCTTGTAGGTTTATATATTCTACCAAAGGCACTGGAGAGGAGATAGTAAAAATATCAGTATCTACTCATTATTGCAACGTATTAAGCACACATGGAAATTGTAAAACTAAACACAATCAAAAACTTACTAATCAAGATGTAGTCTCGGGATATGCCTTAGTAAAAATATAATTGTGGTCATCAATCAAGAAAGTAAGTATACTGAAAACACCCAAATATATTTTCAGCTTTAACCTTTCTCTTGAGTTCTAAAATGACAAATTGACTTCTGGACACTTCCACATGGGTGACCTTCCCAGAAACAACTAAAAATCAATAAGCTTAATTGAGTTCATTCAACATTTATTTATTGAACCCCTTTCAGGAGATGTGTTAGAAGCTGAGGATACAAAGATAGCTGAGATCTATTCAAAGGATCCAGGGAGGTCACAAATAAAACACAATCATTTTTCAACCAAAATTTACACTTTCTATTGAGTTCAGTGTCTTCATAGATGGCAAAACAATGTCCTCAAAGCTAGAAACATTGACATTTTTTTTTTTTTTTTTTTTTGGTACTGGGGATTGAACTCAGGGGCACTCGACCACTGGATCACATCCCCAGCCCTTTTTTTTTGTATTTTATTAGAGACAGGGTCTCACTGAGTTACTAAGTGCCTCGCCATTGCTGAGGCTGGCTTTGAACTCGCGATCCTCCTGCCTCAGCCTCCCAAAGTGCTGGGATTACAGGCGTGCGCCACCGCGCCCGGCTAACATTGACATTTTTGAAACCCCTTAAAACTGGCATTCATAACTGATATTTGACCTATTTCTAATTCCTTTTGGTTCTAGTTCTAAAAATTCTCTGATTCTGTACCTTTCCTTTCAACACTTCTGTTATGAATTAGTTTTGCACTTTATCAGCATTCTCCTGCAATAGGCTCCTAATTGGTTTCTCTGCTTTCAAATTGTCCCCTTTCCTTCCTGTTCACCTATCTCCCTTCACCTCTAGAGTTGCTGCATGAAATTAAAGATAGAATTATTTGCTTTCCTGCTTTAAAAACATAGTGCATAGTGCATCTTTGAAGTCTCCAGGACTTTCCACAGCAGCCACATACAAACTTTCAGAGGACACACAGGTGATACAAAGAAAAGTAGAGCACTGGGGGAAGACACTACCTAAAGGGCAGAACTACTCAGCTCCAGATCTGGGGGAGCAAGAGACCAGTTTTAATTAATATTTTACTTTTTTTTCCCCCACCTTAAACTCAAAGTCTTGATTTTTATTGCAATCTCTTGGATTTAAAATATTGGCTTATATTTTGAAATCCCTTTGTGGTCCAGTTTGTGACCTCTGCTTTTTTGTCTTGAACCTCTTGTTATTTATGAGTAGGGCAAACTCTTATTCATCTATTGAACACAGATCAAATATCCCTTAATCTCTGCATCCTTCTTTAATCCTTCTCAAAATTAATAGCTCAGTAGTCTAAAGTTCTATAAATCTTAACTAAACTCAAATTTAATAATAACAAATAGTACAATTTGCTTCAATTACACTAAAGATTCTTTATTTAATATAGTAAGAATGATTTTACTGGGAAAAATGTAAGTTATTGTTGAAAAAAAAGCAACCTTTGATTTTTCTCAACATAGTCAATATTGATAAAAAATAAATGAGAACCTCAGAATACATAATCATTTTGGAAAAACAAGAGTTTGAAATAGGGCTAAGGGATTTAACATCACAGAGTGAATGCATGCTTCACATGTCCCCCTTTTAACCAAGCACACTACAATAAAAGATAAGGCATAAGAAGACAAAGCAGACATAATTGGACTCTTAGTCAAGATGGATATTACTGTCGAGCTGAATTGGCACAAAATAAGGTATGAAGAGGCTGAATGCAGGGGCAGGCTCATCTCCGACCTCCTGGTAGGGAGTCAGGCTCTAGAGGAATGAAGGAAGCCAAAAGATTTATAGATTCAGCCAACAATGGATGGAAAATATTTGAAAAAAAAATTGCATCTATATTGAATATGTACAGATTCTTTTCCTTATTCTCAAAAGGATACAGAATAACAAGTATTTACAAGGTATTTATATTGCATTAGGTATAAGTAACCTAGAGGTGGTTTAAAGTATATGGGAGGATTGCATAGGTGATATGCAAAATAATCTGCCATTTTGTATAACGGACTTGAGAGTCTGAGGTTCTTAGTATTCACAAAAGGTCCTGGAACAAATCCTCTAAACAGCCTCAATGATGGACACTGAAGGAGAAGCAAATACAAATATCTCAGACATAAAAAGATTAAGAGAGTGTATTCTGCCAATGACTCAACAAAAAACTATCAAAAGTTATAAGTTAAAGTGAATCCAGAAGTTAGTCATGGGTTGTAGAAAACAATGAACACAGAAATGAATATGTTGGTTACCTTCATTTTTTAACATAAAATAAAAATTTTTTAAAAAAATTAGGCTTAAAGGCAAGATATTCAGGACTGCTTTGCTTTTATTCAGGTAAGGTACAGTCAGGAGGAGATTGATATTACTGAATGATTGCTGATTTTGAATAGAAAATATAGAAAAGCATTAAATCTAATGGTAGATAACTAAAATAGGTAAAATCTATAGCTTCTATACTAATAGAAACAAAATCAGGATAATAAAAGTATATATGCAATGGAAATCAGGAAAGAAAACTTTAAAATCAAGGAAAAAAGATGGTAAATAGAGGACATAAAATACAATGGTACATGTAAGTTCAAATACATTAATATTTATAATAGATGTGAATAGACAACAGTCATTGGTTAGAATAATTTTACTAAAAGAGATTTTAAAAAATTCAACTATTGTTTATGCTATGCATAATACAAAACTTATATAAAATGTGTGAAAAATATAAGCACCAAAAGAGCTATATTATGAAAATACCAACCTAAAGAGAGCTGATGTAGCAGTATTAATATCAAACAAAGACAGAATTTAAGGCAAAGTCATAGATAATAAAACAGAATGATTATAAGTGATTATAAAAATGAATACTCCAGGACCTGGGGTTGTAGCTCAGTTGTAGAGCACTTGCCTAGCATGTGTGAGGCACTGGGTTCAATTCTCAGCACCACCTATAAATAAATAAAATAAAGATCCATTTCCAACTAAAAATATATTTTAAAAAAATGAACACTCCATCAAGAATGTAGCAATGAACTTGTGCGCATCTAATGTCATGGTCTTGGGCAACAATTTACAAGTTGATTTGAAAGGAAAAACTAAAAAATATACAACCATCTAGATTATATTTACCTCTATTAGCAACAGATGAAGCCTTCCAAAATTAATGATCATTAGAGAGTCTGAGCAACACAGTTGACAAACTTGATCTATATAAATGATTGTACACAGTGGGGCACCATGGCACATCCTTGTAATCCCAATGACTTGGGAGGCTGAGGCAGGAGGATCACAAGTTCCTGGTAAGCCTGAGCAACTTAGCAAGATCCTGACTCAAATTTAAAAAGGGGGAAGGTGGCTGGGCATGTTGCTCAGTGGTCAAGCACCCCTGGAGTCAATTCCCAGTATTAAAAAAAAAAAAGATTATACACATTTTTGTATAGGGATTCTTGTACCCAATATTAAAGAATATGCATTCTTTTCAAATTTACTTAGAATGGTTTTTAAAACTGATCATGAATTAAGTCATAGAAGAAGGAAATATCTGCAAGTTTAAAACATTTATATTAAAAGAGACTAGACTCTTTAAACACAATGTAGTTACATTAAAGATGGGAGGATAGTTCAAAAAATCTAACTACTTTGATCTGTTTAAAAGTACTATAGCATAAAGTTTGGGGCCCAGATTTTATTTAGTTTTTCAAATTGGACTAAAATCATATTGATTACAAATGGAATCTTTTATGTGCATGATTCCCACATGCATTTAGATCTTTTATCAAACTCTATGTTAATCTCTATTAGTAAAACAGTACAAACAATTTAGCACTGAACCTGTGTGGTATGTTTTAATTCACTAGTTTCACCTTATTTTTCTTCATAAGACAGTTTTAGAATGTACATTTTTTCTGATTAATTTTAATCTTATTTTTTAAAGTTTCCCAAAAAATATTTAATCAAATTTTAAATTTGACTGCATGGAATTTTTAGATAAATTTGAGAATAACATGTATGTTATTTGTACTGGGGATGAAACCCAGGGGTGCCTTATGACTGAGCTAGATCCCCAGTCCTTTTAAAAAAAATTTTTTTTTTTTTTTTTTAAAAATCTGAGACAGCGTTTCACTAAGTTGCTGTGGCTGGCCACAAATTTGTGATCCTTCTCCGTCAGCCTCCTGAGTTGCCTACAGGTGTGGACTGCCATGGCCAGCAATAACTGGCATTTTTGTTTGTTTGTTTTATATAATATTAAAGTTTATTATCCCAAAACATGATCTTTGGATGCATTTAATTTGGTTTTGTTCCTTAGTAGCATTTTAATGCTTTTTAAAAATTAAATATGGGTCTATGTATTTCTTAACTTATTTCTATATATATATTTTATTAATTTTTGGTTGCTGTTATTATTGGCATCTCACCTCTTATAATGCTCTATCCACTTTTTGCATTTAGATAAGCAATGAATCTATCGAGTATTGTATACTGTGTATTGATTTTGTAAGTAGGCACTGCCGTGACTGCTGAGTTACTTATTAATGGGGCCGAGGTCTAAAGCTACCCCCCTTTTTGAGCCTTAAAAGGGGGTTCTTTCTGCCAGCAGAAAGAGTTAAAGTAGTTTACCTGGCGAAGATAGGCTTACCGGGCAAAAGTCGCCAAGTGTCTCTATCCCCGCCTGATTGACGGACACCACGCCACACCCGGGGAGTTTTGGTAGAAAGCAATGCCAAAAACTCAAATTTATTGAACAGTGAACTGCACTTATATAGGCCTAAAAAAAAAAAAAAAAAAAAACAATCCTTGACCAGCAGGGCGGTTCCGACTCTCACGATATGTCATAGCCACACACCTCTGCTTAGCCCCGGTCCTCCACAGGGCGTGGTAAGCAACCAGAGCCCATCCCCTTGGCAGACAGCATCTGGAAAGTCCCAACAGGCACATTATTCTCTAATTGTTTCTAGACTTTTTTAGTTGGTTCTCTTGGATTTTTCAGGGCTGTGATAATGCCATCTCTAAATACTGAAGAACTTTTCTCTTCCATCTTATGTATTTAACTTTTATTTCTTGCTCTTCTATCACTGAATTGAGTCAGTACATCCAGAAAATATGTTTAGTGAGGTCAAATAGTAGTAGTGAGATGAGATTCTTCTTTTCTCCTTATTTTAGTGAAAATCCTTCTACTTTTTCACCATTAAACACCCTCTGCTCCCTACCAATCAATAACCAAAGAAAATGAAGCATTAAAAATCAGAAAATAGAATTTTCACCGATTAAGACCGTATTTTATCTCTTATATCAGTCCACTATAATATTATAAACCCACGTGCCATAAATTTTTGTTTTCTAGTTGAGCCAGAACAACAAACTAAGGACTTAATATAAAGGATTCATTCAAAAACAAAGTAACTAAAAAATGTTAAAAAAAAAAAGGCATACAAAAATTAGAGTTAAGTGCTTAAAAAAAAGATGGGGTTATAATGTTAATATCAAACCATCTGGAAATGGTGTTAAATGAGAAAAAAAAGTATATTTTAAGAATGATAAGTGAAAAATTCACAAACATATGTGATTATTTTAGAGTTTTTGCAGCAAATAACAAAATGAGAAACCAAAACTGATATCTGGCTACCATTTCAAGGTCTGCATATCCTGTAGCACCACCAGAGAAAATAAAACTACAAACTTCTATCTTGGATCAATTACAAAAAATGAGAACCCCTTGTTAAGAATGGAAGCCTTGAAGCCTTTTCCTACAAGCTTCTTACTTTATGAAAGAGCAACTTTGTCTCTGACATCTGAAGGATTTGGAACAATTCTTGCAGATATGATCATGTGAAAAAAAATGTCCTCTTACAACCAAGGACAAAAGTGAACAAACTAAAACTTTTGAATATATATATTTTTTATTTCTCTAAACATTGACTACCTTCTTTATTTAGGAAGCACAGTTCTTCTGAAGCCTGGACTCCTGCACTTTATTACCAATATAAATATGATTTTCTTTTTCTTTTTTTAATATTTATTTATTTGCTTTAGTTGTACACAATGCGTTTATTTACGTGGTGCTGAGGATCGAACCTGGGCCATGCACGTGCTAGGCGAGTGCTCTACCACTGAGCCACAACCCCAGCCCCTAAATATGATTTTCATTGTTCAGATTTTTCTTTGAGTATTTTTCCTGTAACATCAAGTGAAATCAAGCATAAAATGCGGGAACTATAAGAAGAAATGAAAAAAAAAAAACACAATGATGGCATAATATTAACTCACCTGTTTCTCCCCCATGACAAACTAGGGAGGTGAAAATAAATGATGGTGTATAGCATTGGAAAGATATAATTATATCTTTGCTCAAAAATGTGTTTTTCATTTCTTATAGACTTCACAAATGTTGATTGCTCACAAGAAAGATAAAGGTATTAATGCCCTTAAACTAACTCTTCCACTAACTCACAATTGTAGTTGTTTGTGTTACTGCAATTCAACTTTAACAAAATTAAATTTTGCATTCCTCCATAACCATATTCCCCATTTATTTGGTGTTCACCATTGTTCTTTTTGTCCTGGATTCTCCCATCATCTGTTATTTGGCCATTAAGCAGTGTCCTTTTATTCAAGAATCATTTGTGGATTCTCTCTCCTCTAAATTCTCAGATATTCAAAAGTACCTGTCTGATGTTGGTTTTCAAGATGAAATAGAGGAGGTCCCTTTCCTGGCTGCTCCTTGGTGTGAAACCAAGAAAACAGACAGAAATCTCCTTAGCAAGTGAGATAACTGGAAAACTTCAGGGACACTATAAATGCACAGGACAGAAACTGTATGCCTCAGATCCATACTTTAGCTGGGTAGATACACAAACAACATGAAAAACCAAGGGAACAAATTGCCCCAAACAAACCAAGATATTTCAATAACAGTATCCATTGACACCACAGTGGAAGAAATCTCAGAGAAGGAGTTTAGAATGTACATAGTTAAACTGACCTGTGAAGTGAAAGATGGTATAAGGAGTGAAATAAGAAAATACAGGAAGTGAAAAATCAATAAAGAGATATTATGAAAGAAAAACAAGCAGAAATCCTTGTAATGAAAAAATCATTAAACCAAATTAAAAATTCAGTTGAAAGTATAACCAACAAACTAGATTACCTGAAAGAGTTTCAGGCAATGAAAAATAATAATCATTTTTTTTTATTTAAAAAAAATAATCTTGAAAACAAAGTTGAGCATGGGAGAAAAGATGTTAAGAGACCATGAATAGAACTTCCAAGAAATATGGGATAACCTTGAAAAGATAAAATTTAAGATTTATTGGGATAGATGAAGGCTCAGAGACAAAACCAAAAGGAATGCACAATCTTTTAAATAAAATAATATCATATAGTTTCCCAAACCTGAAGAATGAAATGGAAAATCAAATACAGGAGGCTTTTAGTATCCCAAATATACAAAATTATAACAGACCCACACCAAGGCACATTATTATGAAAATGCCTAACATACAGAATGATAGCATTTTAAAGGCTACCAGAGAAAAATAACAGGTAACATTTAGAGGGAAACCAATCCAGATCTCAGCTGGTCTCTCAACCCAGACCCTTAAAGCCAGGTGGTCTTGGAATAATATATACCAAGTTCTGGAAGAAAATGGATGCCATCCAAGAATATTATACCCAGCAAAATTAAGCTTGATGATGAAATAAAAGTCTTCCATGATAAACAAAAGTTAGAAAGCGTGCACTACAAAACATAATAAAATATTTTCATAAAGAAGAAATGAAAAAAGCAAAGGGAGGACCTCACTAAAATAACAGTGAATCAATGGAGAAACTAATTCAAATTAAAAACCAGAAAACAAAATGACAGGGAATAAAAATCATATCTCAATAGTAAAATTGAATGTAAATGCCTTAAACTCATCAATAAAAAGACATAGACTGGCAGATTAAATTAAAAAATAAGACCTAACAATATGCTGTCTCCTAGAGACTCATAGGCAAGGAAAATCCACAGACTGAAGGTAAAAGGATGAAAAAAATTTTGTCATTCACATAAATCTCATAATTAAGCAGGTTTCTATCCTCATCTTAGATAAAGTAGATAATTAGAAGGGACAAAGTAGGACATTTCATACATAAGGGAAATATAGGTCATCAAGACATAACAAACATAAATATATATGCCCTAAACAATGGAGCATCTACGTACATCAAACAAACCCTTCTCAATTTCAAGAATCAAATAGACCACAGCACAATTACACAGGGTGACTTTGACACACCTCTTTCACCATGGACTAGACCCTCCAAATAAAAACTAAATCAAGAAGCTATAGACCTAAAAAATATAATTAACAATTTAGACTTAACAGACATATATAAAATATTTCATCCATCAATGACTGAATACACTTTCTTCTCCGCAGCACATGGATCCTTCTCTAAAATAGATCATATCTTAAGCCACAAAGAAAATCTTAGCAAATACAAAAACAAACAAACAAACAAAAACCAAAAACAAACAAAAAAAAAACCTTGCATCCTATCAGATCACAATGGAGTGAAATTAGAAATCAACAATAAAATAAAAAACAGAAACTACTCTGACACCTGGAGACAAAATAATATACTGCTGAATGATGAATGGATAGCAGAATAAATCAGGGATGAAATAAAAAATACTTAGAGGAATGAGAATAGTGCTAAAACATATCAACATCTCTGGGACACTATGAAGGCTGTGCTAATAGGAAAGTTCATTGTACTGAGCTCATTAATTAAAAGAATAGGAAGTCAACAAATAACCTAAGGTTACATTTCAAAGCCCTAGAAAAAGAAGCACAAATCAATACCAAAAGCAGAATACAGGAAATAATTAAATCAGAGCTGAAATCAATGAAATTGAAACAAAAGAAACAAATTGACAAAAAGTTGGTCCTTTGAAAAAACAAAAAAATTGAGAAACCCTTAGCCAAGCTAACAAGGCCAAAGAGAGGATTCAAATTTGTGATGAAAAAGGAAGCATCACAACAGATATTACTGAAATACAGAAAATAATCAAAATCTATTTTGAAAACTTATAATCCAATAAAATAGAAAATCTTGAAGACATCAACAAATTTCTAGAGACATGTGACCTATCTAAATTGAATCAGGAGGACATAGAAAATTTAAACAGATCCATTTCAAGCAATGAAATTAAAGACAACATTAAAAGTCTGCAAAGAAAGAAAAGCCCAGGACTAGATGGATTATCAGCTGAGCTCTACCATACCTTCAAAGAAGAACTAACACCCATCATCCTCAAATTATTTCATGAAATAGAAGTCTTCCAAACTCATTCTATCACCCTGATACCAAAACCAGATAAAGACACATCAAGGAAAGAAAACTTCAGACCAGCATCCCTGATGAACGTCAGTGCAAAAATTCTTAATAAAATACTGCCAAATTGAATACAAAAACATATTAAAAAGATAATGCACCATGATCAAATGGTTCATCCCAGGGATGCCAGGTTGGTTCAACTTATAGAAATCAACACAATACATCACATCAATAGACTTAAAAGACAAGAATCACATGATTATCTCAATAGATACAGAAAAATTATTTGACAAAATACAGCATCCACTCATGTTCAAAATACTAAAAATGAGGGCTAATAGGAATATACCTCAATATTGTAAAAGCTATATATTCTAAACCCAAGACCAACGTCATTCTAAATGGGGAAAAATGGAAAGCATTCCCTCTAAAAACTGTAACAAGACAGTGATGTCCTCTTTCACCACTTCTATTCAATACAGTCCTGGAAAATCTAGCTAGTGCAATTATACAGATAAAAGAAATTAAAGGAATGCAAATAGGTAAAGAACTCAAAATATCCCTGTTTGCGGACAATATGATTCTACATTTAGAATACCCAAAAAACTCCACCAGAAAACTTTTAGAACTCATAAATGAATTCAGCAAAGTACAGGATATAAAATTAACACCCATAAATCAATTGTGTTCCTATACATCAGTGATGAATCAACTGAAAGAGAAGTTAGGAAAACTATCCCATTCACAGTAGCTTCAAAATATATATATAGTTGGGAATAAATCTAACAAAAGAAGTGAAAGACCTCTACAATGAAAACTACAGAACAATAATGAAAGAAATGGAAGACCTTAGAAGATGAAAAGATCTCCCATGTTCTTGGATAGGCAGAACTAATATTGTCAAAATGGCCATGCTACAAAAAGAGCTATACAGATTTAAGACAATTCCTATTAAGGTTCCAATGACATTCTTCATAGACATAGAAAAAGCAGAGATAAAATTCATTTGGAAAAATAAGAGGCCCAGAATAGCTAAAGAAATCCTCATCAAGAAAAGTAATGCAGGAGGCATCGCAATACTAGACTTTAAATTATATTACAGAGCTATAGTAAACAAAAATGGCATGGGATTGGCACGAAAACAGACATGAAGATCAATGGTACAGATTAGAAGACACAGAGACAAACCCACATAAAGAGTCATCTCATACTAGACAAAAGCACCATAAACATACATTGGAGGAAAAATAGCCTCTTCAACAAATGGTGCTGGGAAAAGTGGAAATCCATATGTAATAAAATGAAATTAGACCCATGTCTTTTACCTAGCACAAAACTCAAGTGGATCAAGGACCCAGGCGTTAGACCAAAGACCCTGTGCCTACTCAAAGAAAAAGCAGGTCCAAATCTCCATCATGTCCATTTGGGAACTAAATTCCTCAACAAGACTCCAAACATACAAGAAGTGAAATCAATAATCAATAAATGGGATCGTATAAAACTAAAACTTTTCTTCATAGCACAGGAAACAAGAGCAGGAATAGAGAGCCTACAGAATAAAGAAGATCTTTGTGACTTTCACTTCAGATACAGCATTAATCTCCAGGATAAATAAAGAACTCAAAAAACTTAACTCAAAAAAAACAAACAAAAAAAAAAAAAACAAAAAACAAACAAAAAACCCCCAAATAACCCAATCAATAAATGGGCAAAGGAACTGAAGAGACACTTCACAGAAGAAGAAACATGATCAGTCAACAAATATATTAAAAAAGTTCAACATCACTAGCAATTAGAGAAATGCAAATTAAAACTACACTGAAATTGCATCTCACTCCAGTCAGAATGGCAATAATTAAGAATACAAGCAACAATAAATGTTGGAGAGGACATGGGAAAAAAGGTACATTCATACATTGGTGGGGGGACTGTAAATTGGTGCAACCACTCTGGAAAGAAGTATGGGGATTCCTCAGAAAACTTGTAATGGAACCACAATTTGACCCAGCTATCCCATTCCTCGATATATACCAAAGAACTTAAAATCAACATTGAGCAATGTGGCCACATCAATGTTCACAGCAGCTCAATTCATACTAGCTAAACTATGGGACCAACCTAACCACCCTTAAATAGATAATATATAATAACCCCATAAATGTGTAGGTGAAAGGCTTAGGGAAAGATCTATTGGACATATTGGAACTATTACAGGATCCTTCCCAAAGGACTTGGCCTCCCCTCAATCACTTTTCCAATTCTATTATTTCCAATAATATTTTATGGAGTATTACTCAGCCATAAAGAAGAATGAAATTATGGCATTTGCAAGTAAATGGATGGAACTGGAGACTATCATGCTAAGTGAAATAAGCCAATCTCAAAAACAAAGACCGAATGTTCTCTCTGATATGAGGATGCTGACTCACAGGAGGTGGGGGCAGGGAGGGAGGAGTGAAGGTTCACTGAATTGGACATGGGGAAAAGAGGGGAAAGAGGGGGATGGGGATGGGAAAGACAGTAGAATGAATTGGACACAACTTTCCTATGTTCATATATGAATACACGATCAGTGTAATTTCACATCATGTACAACCACAAGAATGGTTACACTCCATGTATCTATAATATGTCAAAATACAGTCTACTGTCATGTATAACTAAAAAGAACAAGCAAAATAAAAAATATTTTATGAGAGAAAACAAACAAAAAGAAATATCTGTTTGAGGCTGTACAGTGTAGTTGTTGAGTGTTTAGGTGTTTTCTGTAGGCAGACTGCTTGGGTTGGAATCTAGCTTTGCCACTGCCCATGTGACAGTTAATATAAAATTAACTGTGTGTATTTCTTTATCTGTAAAAAAAGGGATATCTGCTGGGCGTGGTGGTACACACCTGTAATCCCAGCACTTGGGAGGCTGAGGCAGGAGGATCACAAGTTCAAAGCCAGCCTCAGCAATGGCGAGGCACTTAGCAACTCAGTGAGACCCTGTCTCTAAATAAAATACAAAATAGGGCTGGGGATGTAGCCCAGTGGCCAAGTGTCCCTGAGTTCAATCCCTGGTACCAAAAAAAGAAAGAAAAAAAAAAAAAAAAGAGAGAGAGAGAGAGAGAGAGAGAGAGAGAGAGAGAGAGAGGGAGGGAAGAGAGAGATTTATCTTTTCTGTTCACTCTATTTGTTGGTTCTCCCACACCTGCCCCAGGTTCACTTCCGGCCCTACTCTGCTTCCATCTGTCCTGAGGCTGAGCTCTGCTCTTTACATCTATGGGCTTGCCAGCCCACTGCCTTCCAGCTGGCCTTGGCCAATGGGAAGTGGCTGCAGGAAAGCAGAGAGTGACAGGAGAGAGGCAGGTGCTTCCCCTGCTTTCTCCCCATGTCAGGAGCATGTCTCAGGAAGTAGCTGCATCCCTTGCAAGGATGGTCCCTGCACATGGCTGCTTTTACACGGAGCTAAATCCCACAGCTTGGTCTAGGAGAGAACTGAATTCACTGCCTGACAGAGATAGTAAACAGACTGAAGGAACTGCAACTGCTTTTCAGTTCTTTTAGAGTGGAAACCTGGGGAATACTTAAGAGAATGTATTCTAAGGCTTTAAGCCAGTATTGGCAAATTTTAGTTTGTGGGTCAATGACCAGTTGCCTGCTTTTCTATGGCTTAAGACTTAAGAATAATTTTTATATTTCTAAATTGTTGAAAGAAAGGCTATTTTGTGTCACATTGCAATTTATGTTACAGTGTCCATAAATAAAGCCTTATTGGAACACATCCACACTGCTCTAATGATGGCTATTTTTGTACTATAAAGTAATGATCATGACCACTAGTATCTCTTTCTTTATGGAAAAATCTACTGATCCCTGCTATATAAGCTGTAGATGATATTGGAAAATACTACCATTGAACTGGAATCCAATTTTTAATGGGAATGATGAAATCCTGATGAGACAGAGTTCAGGGGGTGAGATTTAATGATCAAAGATGCAAAATGAACACAATTTTTGGTCCTGGGGATTGATCCTGAGGGTGCTTAACTTCTGAGTTGCAGCTGCAGCCCATTTTATTTTTTATTTTCAGACAGGATCTCTCTAAGTTGTTTAGGGCCTCACTAAGTTGCTGAGATTGGTATTGTACTTGTGATTCTCCTGCCTCAGCCTCCTGAATCTCTGGGATTATAAGCATGCACAACTGCAGTAGGCTAGAATGTGTTAACTATATTGACCCAAAGAAATCTGTGCCAGTGGTTAATTGATCATGGGTCAATAGGAATAAATGGATAAGTAGGGTACTAAATTATTGATTGAACTATTTAATTTTGTGGACATAAACATGACATGTTGGAATTCACAGGCTGTCATCAATTGTAGACTTAACTAGATCAAAATTGGAAAAGCAATTGAGGGGAGGCCAAGTCCCTTTGGCAAGGATCCTGTAACAGTTATAATATGTCCTATAGATCTTCCCCTAAGGCTTTCACTTAGACATTTATAGGGTGATTATACATTGGTGAAAGGGAAGTTTTGAGACTTTCCAGATCTGATAAGAGACTGACCCTGAGATAAGATTGAAGAGGCTGATTACTAAATACCCAAGGTACCTTTGGAGTTCCCTATGATCATATCTATAACTTTGGTCTTTTTGAGTTGAGGATCATACCATTTGAGGGAGGGGTTCTTACCTGTATGAACAGTTTTGTTGTCTCTTAACAGAAGAGAAAAAATCTGAAGGCCTAGTTTTTATGTGAGAGTGCCGGTGCCAGCCTTTAGTGGGGAGTTAAAATGTTTTCCTGACTCATTTAATAGTGTCTCAGTGGTGAAGAGAGGCTTCCTGGCTGGCAGAACTCTGAGCAGCACATCTGGTGGTCTGCTCACCTTAAAGAGGAAAACTTAAAGGCAGATATGCTTTGAGTTATGGTCTTGGCTAGCTAGGGAAGGTCTTAGAAAGAAACAATTGGAAACTTGGTGACAGGAAAGTCTGGAAAAGAGTGAAGGCCCATGTACTTGTGAGCTCTCAGTGATGAAGTGGCAGGAAGACCTGTGTGATGGATGTCGGTCACAAGGGACTCATTTATAAAGAAGATGTGGCATCAGGGATTGAAGCTGTGCAGTGGGTCCGCAGAATGGACCCTCCTTACTAAGTCTAACATGGTGCTGTTGAGTAGGAAACTTTTCCATAGCAGAAGCCAACACTTAGCTCCCAGCATAGCACTGTTCTTAAGGGGAACCAGTCATCCTCTTAGTGGTAGTTGAATATATTGCATTCCTATCATCATGGAGGGGGAAACCAAATATATATGAATGATAGCAATTCATGTATGATGTAGATATCTGGGTACAGATTTGCCTTTCTTTTTCACCTTTTTTCCTGTCGACACTGCCATCTATCATTCATTGTAGGACCACAAAAGGCCACGATGTTTCTTACAATAGCATCTTAAAACAAGAAATTTGATTTCTCAGTTAAAGGAGTAGAGCAATGAAGTCAGGTCCATGGAATTCACTGGTCCTCCCCCTTACTCATGATCTAAATCAGCTGAACTGATAGGATAGTAGACAGGGGTGCCTCAGTGTGCGTTATGGCGTCAGCTTGGAGATAACCTTTTTGAAGTTTTAGTGCTCTCCTACAGGAAGGAATGTATACCTCATATCAGCAAGGTTCCTGTCGTTCCCCAGTAGCCAGAATTCACAACGTGGGAACAAAGGAATGGAGTTGTGAGTTACCCTTCCCACTACTGAACGTAACAATCTAGAATTCCTGCTCCTCATACCTATAACTTTGGTCTTTCTGAGTTGAGAATCATACCATCTGAGGGAGGGGTGCTTACTAGTTTGTACAGTTTTGTTGTCTCTTCAAAGAGAAGGCCACCTGGCCCTTTGAATCTCTAGGGCACTGAAACAACAGGTAGAAAAGCAACAGGCCATGATGCCTATTTATTACTGAAGGGAAAATGGAGTTACTCTACCAGGGAACAAAAACACTAAGCAGAGAATGTAGTCACGGGACTCATCATCTCCTGGCACACTCCTGTTGAAAGATAAATTTTCACACATCAAAAAATTTAAAGAGTTTAATTCAGAAGATAGAAAATTCATGAATCAGGTAACTTCCAAACCAGAAGTGGCTCAGGACTCCTCCAGAAGTAGTTGAAGGGAAAGATCTCATAGGGTGAATTCAGAAGCAAAACAAAGAAATTATTTGATTAATTAAATTTCAGCAATGGCTTTATTTGGACTATGCCAATGGGAAGATCAAAACAATATAACTGATGCCCCATGGCTGCCTGTGCTTGGCTGGGCTTTAAGTTTCTTTTTCTCTTAAACATAGCTGCTTATAGGAAAGAAGTCGTGGTTAGGTTTCATTTGCTTACTTGGGAGCCCAGAACAGCCCAGAACCTCTGTCTAATGGCTTCCCTTTTAATTATTTAAGCACTATATATTTGTGTTTTGCCCTATTAAACTGTAATCTCCATGAAGGTAGGGCTTTATCTTTTTCATTACTGTACTCCTTACTCCTGTAATTTAATAGTTACTTAATAAATGTTAGCTGAGTGAGTGAATGCACTCTGACTTTATCAATTAGGAGTTAAAATTTTAGACTCTAGTATCGGTTTGAATGTAGATTCCATTACTTTCTGCTTATTTGACCTAGAAGGATTGTGTCCTAAATCTTTCTCTGCTTTAGTTTCACTTGTGTGTGGTCTTGTGCTTGTGATCCTCCTGCCTCAGCCTTACATTCTACCTATTTGACCTAGAAGGATTGTGTCCTAAATCTTTATCTGCTTTAGTCTCACTTGTGTTAGGTCTTGTACTGTGATCCTCCTGCCTCAACCTCCCAAGTCTCTGGGATTACAGGAATGTACAACTACACCAGGCTAGATCACAGTCCAAAATCCAAAATTCTCTGCAAACCTTGTTTGTATAAGTCCGGCATAAATTCATTTGGTGGTAAAATTAATTGATGTGATTACTTATGGAATTTATTTTTCAAACTTAATGTGAATATTCATAGAGTTCACAGCAAAATATTAACATCTTTGAATAAAGGATGCTTCCCCAAACCTGTGGATTTTGTATATTAGATGACATATTTTATTCCCTTTCAAAAATCAAAAAGTATCTGAGTTTCAAGACACATTTGATTCCAAGAGTTTTGAATATGAAATTGTGATTATCAATTTTCTTTTACTGTGATAAAATGCCTCTGATAATCAATTTAAGAGGAACAAAGTTTTGTTTTGGCTTATAATTTCAGAGGTTTTAGTCCCTAGTTGCATAGCACCATTGTCTTTGGGTCTGTGGTGAGGTAGCACATTATGGTCAGGAGCTGATGGTAGCATGAAATATCACCTCATGGCTACCAGAAAGACAGAGGAAGAGGAGGGGACAGGGTCTCAATATCCCCTTTGATGGCAAGTCCACAGTAACCTGACTTGCTTCTACTAGGCTCTACCTCCTTATGGTCCTATCATTTCCTAATAATGCCATAGACTAGGGACCAAGAACCTAAAACATGGGCCTTTGGGACATACTTAAACCATAGCATATGTGCATCAATAATACTACCTACCTTATTGGGTTGTTGTGTGGACTCAATGAATTAATGTATATATAAGGCACTAGTGCCCAGGAGCACAGTAAACAAAAAGTGTTTGGTGTGTGTTATTATTATAATACCTTTTGTTTCCCCAGATATTGTGGGACTGATGAAGGGCAAAAATCACACTGGAGACAACCGTGCAGCCAAGAGATTTATTCATCAGCCTTTATGGCTGGTTGGAGGTAGAAGAAGTATGGGGAGAGAGGAGTCAGGGAGAGGGAAGTGTGCAAGCTCTGGATGGAGGGTCGGTGCCTGGTCGTGCTGGCTGGACTCTGGAGCTGTTGGCTGGGGCAGCTGCTGTAGGGCTGGAGATGGTGCCTGGAGCTGTTGCAGTGGCTGCTTCCTCTCCTCAGGGATGAGCTGTTGTGTCTGAGCTCTGGGCAGGCAGGGACTTAAGCAGGGATTTCTGGTGGACGGTGTGCCTGAGCGAACTTTAAAGCTATTGGCTCTTTTCCCAGTAAACAGGGCGACCTTTAAGCTGATTGGCTCCTGCCTGGGGAACATGAAACCAGGTTGCTCCTGATGGAAATTTCTATGGGGGAGGTGGCCTGTCAGCCCAAGCTTATCATCAACTGAGACCTCTTTACCTCTTTTCCTATCTTATCTGGGACCTGTTTTTGTCTTTTAGAGATTTTCATAGGGTCTGGATAGTGTGTGTTGTGCTTCTTTTCTGTTCCAAGAGGGGCAGGGGAAAAGAGGAGAGCTTATCAGGATGTAGGAGGAGGCTGTAGTTTGTGAACCTGGTCTCTTCTCTCACTATTCCAGTTTGATCCAATGCTCTGCCTGTAGTTTACTTCAAGTATCTGAAGTCTTTGTTTGCACAGGGACAAGGTACAATGGGATTTTATTCCTTCTTTCTAAATTGTGTCATATATATATATATATATATATGGGTCCATATATATATATGGGTCCAAATAACTCTAATTCATTTAAGTTTAAGAGTATTCAAATTGGGTAAATAATTTAATAAGTGAAGGTACCTTCACTTTTGTTTTATAGGTGTCCCAGGGACTTCTCTTTAGCAAAAAATATATGACTAGTGCTGTATAACCTGATATTTTGGTATTTTGACATGAGGTTGCTTATTTCTTATTAACTTCATTTGTTTAATAAATGATTAATTTCAATTATTTCAACAGGCAAAGGACTGCTGTGTATGCAGAAACTCGAGAGTTCCAGCTAACAAATTATTTCTCCAAAGTGCTTTTAGTTTTTCTTTAATCTATCTTTAATGCAGTAATTACCCTCAGTCTTTCTTTGTTTTGTTCTAAATATGATATTTTGCCAGCTTATGTTTGTGGGAGCTCAGGCTGCAATGTGTGTGAGCAGAAATCAACTTTAATTTTCTAATCTAATAATTCTATTTTTTAGTTTGACAACTCGCCTCTTGACTCAGTGCTGGAATAGCACTGCCTTTCCTTTAATAATTGATGCTTGAGTCTGTAGGTAGCGGGCCCTGAAGATTTGCCGGTGGCATTGTCTAGACATAAAAAAGACAGCTGCTGCTACAGCTGCAGGGATCGCGGTCGCTGCAAGCATCCCTGCTGCTCAAATGTCAAACAACCTCACCAGCAGTGTGGCCTCTGCTCTGCATGCATGGGGCCTCCTAGATCTACATGTTATAACAAGTGGACATTTTGATCTTTCATTGTTTGGGACTTCATGGGACAGTACCTTGCAGGTATTTGTTTAGAGAACTCAGTGTGTTACTTGATAGAACTTAGGGCAGCTGATTTGTTTAAAGAATTTGATATGCTATGCAATTTGGCTCGTCACCAAAAGGCTTGTTGCCTTAAAGCTGCAGCATCTCCTCACAATTGGACGGCTGTTAGTCATCTTACACAGTCGATCCTAAAGGGCTCCATTGGATGGCTGGTTAGCCAATGACGGGTAAGATCCCCAGAGGCGGACAACCTAAGACAGGCACAGTTGCATGGGACAGTCTCATGTGGCCGACATATCAACCTAAGACAGGAGTCAACAGCACAGCCTTGATTATCCGATGACGGGTAAGAATGTTGGTTGCACATAGACGTCCTAGAGCATCCCCTCTTTTAAAACAAAAGGGGGGAAATGCAGGAGCCCTGTTTGGGGAGATAGCTAACATTGCGGTTGACTACGGGCCATAGACATTTTTGGGCATTTCTGCCTTCCGTAGTCTCATGGGACTTGGCCTGGGATCTCGCGGGACTTGGCCCAGGATCTTGAGAGATTTGAGCCGTGACTCAGCAGATCGAGCTAGCGCCATTCCTGCTCATGGGCGCATGGGATGAGACCTGAGAGAGAACGGACAGGGTTATCGCTATTGTATAGATATATTGTAGTTTCTTGTAAGAGTAGGTGTCTTGGTTTCTTGTGAGAGTGTGTATGTGGTGTTAGAAATTACAAGAGACAGAGAGAGAAAGATTTAAAGAATTTTTTCGTCTCCATCCTGTCTCCGGACTCCTTCCCGCCGCGCCGCCGTTCCGGGCTGCAATCCCTTTCCGGCTACAACACTTCAAGTATCTGAAGTCTTTGTTTGCACAGGGACAAGGTACAATGGGATTTTATTCCTTCTTTCTAAATTGTGTCTTCCCATCCACTGTTCCTATTTCCAAAAATTGTGTAACTGTGGGCTGAACTTATGACCTCATCGTTTGTGGGGAGGGAGCAGCTCTATAGGTGGGGCTCTTTGGCTTCTCACCCTGGGCATTTTGCATTTCCAAAGGAGCTTATTTAATGTCTCCTTTGTTCATGTTTTCTTTGTTTTTGGATTTCTGTTTTGCTAGATACATATATTTTGTTGGGTATAATTAGCTTTAGGTGATTGTGAATAACCTGCCTTCTCTTTGCTGCTTTGTTCTCAGCTGGTAAAAACAAAACTAAACACAAAATAGACTAGACAGTATGTTCCTGAGATATATTTTCTGATTTGGGGGAGACACTGGTGGACTTTTGTGTTTCTTTCCTTTGGACTTTTTATACTTTTAGTAGTCTTCCTATTTTGGAAGCTCTCTCTCTCTCTCTCTCTCTCTCTCTCTCTCTCTGTGTGTGTGTGTGTGTGTGTGTGTGATCTCAATAGCTAATTTGGCTACTGCTATTGTAGAGTGTCAAACCTATCAATAGCTGAAGCCAACAACTTCCAGTGTGGCTCCATTCTTCACAGGAACCAGGCCACTCCTGATGCTAAGAATTTTCAAGTCATTTTTTTTACCATCATGGAGAGTGAAGCTATCCTTACAAGTTCATAGTCTGGAAATGATTGTGCGTCTCATAAAGTAAGTAAAAGGCTGTATCACTTCCTTTGTTTGATTGCTACTTTTATGTGTAGTTTTACCTATAGTTTGTAAGATTTTTTGGTTATGATGGAAGAGGATTTGTGATGGTTTTTCTCTGCCAACTTAGAAAATTTCATCTACTACGTTATCTGATATAGTAAGAAGGTATGCTGCCCTACAAGGTAGTTTATTGGAATTCCTGGCTAAAGTTAACTAGATCCAGGCTAGTTAAAATTTTATAAGCAGAAGAAGCCCATAGAATTAAGCCTTACCAAGTGCCATGGTGAGAGACTTCCATTAATTACAGTACACTGATCATTCATTTCATACATTAATTGGTTCTAAGCATATTTCTTGAACACCTGCTATGAGCTGGAGACTTGCAGGCGCAGCAGATAAGTGAAAGAAACAAGAAAAGTTTGTTCTTTCATTGAGTTTTTATTCTGTTGGAGAAATACAGACAAAAAATAACCAAAGAAATAACTTCATCATGTAGCATTTTAGGAGATATAAGAGCTATGGTTGTAATTTCCTCTATTCAGGGAATTCATCCCTGGGAAGGTAACATTTGAGAAAAGATTTGAAAAATAGGAAGCAAGTCATATATATTCTTGGGGAGAAGAACGTTCTAGGCAGAGGAAACAGCAAGATGAACAACCCCTCTCCATTTTTTTCCTCCTTTTTTTCTGAAGGTAATAAATGAAAATTCCTTAGTGCTCTGAGATTTTCAGAAAATTGTTTCTATTCTGTGTTTCAGTATCCGTGTATAATAGTCTGAAAGGGCTGTGTACTCTAAAGCAATTATTAATATTTCTAATAAAATCCGATCCTTTTGGCTATACAAAATTAATGCACAAATTAGTAATTGTCAACAAATACACCTTCTAATAAAGTTAACGTAGGGCTTATTCTTTGAGTTAGCTCCTGTAGGTAATTGGTTGGAAGCCCGTGCAGAATTGCTGAGTGGTCCTCATCAGGGACAAGCCTCATGAGATGGGAACGGATCTGCCAGATTTTTTGAAGCAAAAGTGTTTTCCTATTTTCTATTTGCATTCTTCTCCCTCTTTTAATGGCCAGATGATGTTCTGGGTTTGAGTTGTGATTTCCTCTCTAGTCTCCACACTGATCTGCTTCATAAAGCAGAGGAAAATTATCTAAAAAGAAATGCAAACTTTTGCTTCAAGGAGCTGGATGGTTTTATTAGGTGATTTCAATCTGAAAGCAAATTGTACCCTGGAGAATATATGCTTATTGTCATTTTTTAAAGAAAGGATTCAACAAATAACTTTTAACATATGCCTAGTTCTACTTGAAAAAGACATTAATAAAACACTATTTGGGATTTAGAACAATGAGCTAAAAATAGCTGAGAGACTATACTTCCATTTGGGAAAAATTGCTGTGAAATGATTTTTGTCTTCTTATTCTGAGCATTGCATAAGGCACAACCAATTCACAGTAACTCAGAATATATTCTCAAAAAGAAATCTCCAGTCATTTTAAGCTCAGGACCCTGGAGACCTCATTATTCTGCCATTACAGACAGACTTGCAGCAAGCTGTTTATGCCTTTGTGCTTAAGGAAATGGCACAGGGATTGCTATGCAGGTACAGTTACTAGTCACTGGCACACATGCAAACATGCCTGCCGCACCTTACTTTGTGGAATAAATGTGTTTTTGAAAAGCTGTGTTCTAATGTAATTATATTTTAAAGATTTTACAACAATGATCTCCAAGGACACACTTCCTGAGCATGTTAATCAGAATTACTGATGCTTAGAGGACTTTTTGAAAATTCTATGTTCTATCCAATCCTATCTTGTTATATCCTAGTTGTTTGAGGGGGGAAAGGTGAATGTCTTCTATCCCCAACACATCCATTTCCACTGAGGGTAAGAATCTCCGCTGTGGAGAATTGCTGTTCTTGACTGGGGAACACGATGGCCCTCAGAGATGTTGGAGAGGAGACAGGCTGAGCCCGATGCTAAGCCCTCCTGCTTGTGGTTCTATAAAATCAAGGCTGAACTTCAGTATGTGACACTTTTCACAATGCATTATAATTCTTTGTTCATGTGTGTATATGTTCCTACCAAGAACATGTTGAAGATAAGAATAGTAATTGTTTATTTTTAAATACCTTTTACATATCAAATCCTTAGGTAGGTGAATGAATGATTTTAAAGACACTGTATGTTGAGAGATCAAAGTAATATAAGGTGTCTTAGTCCTCAGGGACTTAAAGTATAATTAACAGATTAAAGTTCACATAGGTTAGGAGAAAAAATGAGTTTTCAGTTAAACTAGCAGTTTTCTGAGGAGAATAACTTCTACTAAGACATGTTTTTATTTGCTGAGCACCTTGATGTACCTTGTGTATACAAATATAGGCCTAATGCTCAATGTTGACTTTAAGAGTAAAGGTAATTGTCAAACAGAGTAAGAACAATTATTTTGAGCTCCTAGAAGGTTCTCCAGCTAGAAAGAGAGAGGAACTGAAGATTACAAAGTGGGTAGGTGAATGGAGAGGAGCAGAAACCAATGAAGAAAAGCTGGTGGTACCACATGGGGTAAAAAGACCAGTGAATCTCCCCAGTATGAATCCCCAGATTTCACTGCTAATCGTGTTGCCATTTATGGATGGTTGAAATGTAGACTTCTGCCTTAAGAGGTCTTCTCAGTTTTTCAGTAATGACTGTTGAATCCACATATGTGACTACAAGGTATTCCTTATAGAATACACACATCCACACCTCTTTCTGAGTCAATATATTACAAAATATCAACTGACTAGACATTTCTGTGACTGTTACACTAATTTATTCTGTTTTCCAAAGTTTTCGTTAAGTCTGTAATTTATACAAAGCCTTATAGGAGAGGAGTTTATTTGCTTATTATGGGTTGCTTTAGTTTTGTAGCCATCAGAAAAGGGGTGAAATTCACTACTGGATTTACCAGGGGCAGAGAAGGAATAGCATGTACAGGAAAGGAAGATGATCCACATGCTGAATTAATTCCAAAGAGGAAGGGGTTCAGAGCCAGAGTTGACTATAAGCACAAATGTTCTCCAGGAATAATCTAGAATCTTGTTGAATGTGGAAGATTGGCAGGAGTGGGTTTTGAGACACACTTAGATAGATCTTAGTGGTTAGATAAGCTCTAGCTGACATCTGAGTTACAGATACATGAACAGGAGAAATTGAAATTACAATGCAATATATTATAAATGTCAGATGAATGACAGATAGAATAAATAGTAGAGAAGTTCAAAGTGGAGGGTGTCAATTTAGCTGAGACAGATGGAAAAGTTTCGTGAAGGAATGAGAACTCAATGTGAATCTTGTGAAAGAAAGATTTCTTATAAGAAATTATTATTTATAATATCACTCATTATGCCAACCCTCCCTTTATTTTCTTTTAAATATTTATTCAGCTCCAGGAATATGTCAGACACTATGATGGACTGTCCATATATAAAGACCATTGAGACATTATCAGTTTCTACGAGAAACACAATTAACCAAAGAGCAAGAACAGTTTCATAAGTGAATAATGATATTATCTTAGAGAGGCTTGAATTCTACATTGGGGTCTGAATAAAGTTCTGTGAAAGAACACACATGGGAGCAATTCTTTCTTTCAGAGACTATTTCACTAAGAACTTGACATTTGAACTGGGCTATGAGGGAGGCACAGACCATGACTAGGGCAAGAATAAGAAAGGATGTTTCAATCAAAGGGAACAACGTGAGCAAAACTGGGAGACTTGAGTATGTGAGAATATAAAGTACATAAAGTCCACTGTAGCTAAACAGCAGGAAGTGTGCTGGCAGAAGGCTGAAATGTTACCTTGGGGCAGAGAAGTGAAAGATTTGTATGGATTTATTTATAAACAGCAAGAAAATATCACAGTTTCCTGAGTTGGAGAGTATGGTAGAATTTATTTTGGAAAAGTCATTGAATGGGCAGGATGACAACAAAAAGAGAATTTCACGTTTAATGCTTGGCCACATTTACGTCCTGCTAGGTAGATTCTCCATGTTAGATGCACATCACTTACTCATGACAATGTAGGTCCTATTGTTAATCTCATTTTACAGATGAGAAAGGTGTACAGTTTTTATAGCAAAAGAATAGCAAATCCAGGTTTGAGCCCATCTGGTCTGACTGTAGAGTATGTAGTCTTAAATGCTATAGTGTACTGCTTCTTAAAATTATGAAATCAAGGCACAAGTCCAAAGTAGAGATCGTGAGATTTTAAAATAGGAGAATGTGTACAATGGCACAATGGAGATGGATCCGCAGAGCACTATAGGTAGTATGGGAGAAAGAAGTGAAGAAGATGAATCTGTTCTCTTATTTGGATTGCCAGAAATATGGTAAAGATATTAACTAAAATAGACACACCAATATCCTAAGAAAGTAAGAAAAATAGAGCAGTTTTTCTTTGCATTGTGATTTTTATGTTCTCAATAAGCATCTAATCAAATGGTAACATTGACACATACTACTATTTCAGTATGGATGGATAACCTCAAGTTCATGAAAAAAAGTTGATGTTAAAAACTTTCAGATTAAATTTAAATCTATGATACATAATGCCAAAAAATCAAATACAAAGGGGAGGTTCAGTTAATCAATCACTTCATTGTTTGGTATCACCTAATGAGAACATCTGGAAGATTGAATGAATTTCACTTTTAATATAGTTTCTTTGTCATTATATAGCTACCACATTTAGGAAATGAGGCCAAACTCAGAGATATGTATGCAAAAAAAAAAAAAAAAAAAAAAAAAAAACAAACAGGCAATAATAGCATCTGCTGCTGTTTCTGTGTTGTAAAAATATCTTAGCCCCTGGCATGTGCATATAGATTGCTGGATTTCATGAAATAATAAAAATAATAATGCTTTGTATTGGAATAATGCTTTACACAGTTTTCAACACTTTCCCTGAAAAAATATGAAACCCAATATGCATATTCTAAAATGATTAGTCATAGAGCAATATGTCTGACTCTTCAATATTTCTTTTTATGTTTTTTAGTAATGCATTCAGAATGGAAATAGAAGGATTAGAGAGAGTTCAGTAGAGTAAAGTCACATGTTTGTTCTTGTATGTTTTCTAATACGGCTGCAGGAATTTTGAGATGTTTTATTTCCTACAGGCTTACCTGCTTAGGAGACAGCTTCCCTTTGCTGAGCTCTATGCTTATACATTGCTAATAGATCTGTTTTCTACTTAGTTTATTAGTATGTTCATGGATTCAGTGTCTGTTCAGTTGTTTCTATGTGCATTGGCATGTTTCATTTGACACCCCTAGAAGACAGAGATGCTGTCTGCTCACCCTTGATGTGCAGCATGGCAAAGACAGAAGGATAGAGCTGTGCTAGATGAATGTCTCTGATGACGAAAGGATAACAATGATACATAAATAGCTTTGGGAAATGCCAAGTAATTATGTGGAATGTATAATCCATAGTGTTAGATATAGTATATCATAGATATAGATCATGTGATAGTATATACGATAACAAGAAGAAATATATTTTTGTTTCGCATCTACCCAGAAAAGGGTAGAGAAGTAAAATCTCCATTCCCAAGACAATTAAAGAATAGTACCCGTGTTTTTACATACTGCTTGCTTTGCCAGGCACTTTAGTGGTTAAAATGATAAGCACTTTAGAATTTTTTCCATCTAATTTAAGACTAATAGCAACCTAACAAGGTAGTGATATTATTCCTGTCTTAGGAAGAACCCCAAACTTGAAGAGTCTGAGGAGCTTTCTCAAGGTCATACTCTTAGTACCTGGCCCTGAACACAAGCACTTCAAGGATGTGTATCCTTCATCTACTGCAAAAGCCACAACACCATGCTGAGAAAGATTTAAAGGATCAAGTATTAAAAAAACTTTAAGGAACCAATCCCACAGTTAAAATGTAGAGCCATTTATAGAATGTTAAGAGTCCTGCAAAGTCCCCTAAATATTGCATTTATGTCCCATATTTAAGGACATAACAGGACTTAGCCATTTACTCATTTGGTTGAGTTTGGGGAATATAAATTATTCACAACTACTACTTGCATGACAGAGTGCAAAAAACAGTGACAACAAGCCATACTTGTACCAATTTATTTAAATTCAATTTCTTTCAAGCCAATTCTACATATAACTAATAACTGAGCATCTACAATGTGTAATTTTATTGTGCTAGGCACAGTAGCAAGGGTTTAAAAAACAAAAAAAAAAAAAACCTGTAATCCCAGCACTTTGGGAGGCTGAGACAGGAGGATCTCGAGTTCAAAGCCAGTCTCAGCAATGGCGAGGCACTTAGCAACTCAGTGAGACCCTGTCTCTAAATAAAATACAAAAAAGGGCTGGGGATGTGGCCCAGTGGTCGAGTGCCCCTGAGTTCAATCCCCGGTACCAAAAAAAAAACAAAAAAAAACAAAAAACAAACAAACAAACAAACAAACAAAAAATGAGCATGGTTGCTCCCTGCCTTAAGTTTGTCTTGCTTTGGGTAGAGTAGACCAGGGAAGGGCTTTCCCCCAATACCTTTTACTTATCCACAAGAGAGATATACTTGTTCAACTATCTTACAAAGCATCTGAACTCAAAAAAATTCTAAATGAAATTGAAATCATCAGGTAAAGTTTTTAGTTTGGGGCTACATTTCACAAATTTGAATGAGTAAAACCAGCATACAATGGGTATATCTAGTTCAGGAAAGTAAACCAAGAGATTGCAAGTATAAGAACTAGTGTAAGAATCTGCAAAATGCTGAACAAAATAATCTTGAGTGTAATCCCAGGATTGAAAGATTAGAAAGCACATGGAGTTGGTGGGAATTTCACAAGGAAAAATTTTAATTTGCAGAACAGATATTTAATTTTTGTGTAAAACCTGAGGCTTTTTTTTTTTTTATGGTTTGCCATTTGTATCAGCAGAAACAAAACTTGCTGACAACCAGGTAAACTTGGTCAAAGCAATGGTCAAGTGTCTGTTATCTTACTCAATCAATGCAGGGTTTTTCTTGCCTTCTTTTGTTGGATTGTGTTTAAATTCCAAGAGGTTTATATCAGGACTACAGCATAAACAAAGAGGGAGGGTCTGCTTTCTGAACATGCTCTACTCTTCTTGACCTATGTCATCTGGTCCTCTCTCGTATTTACTGGCATCTGCTCCTGAGGTTGCCAGTTCCTCATTGTCAGGTCCAAGTGTTCTGGAATTTTCTCCCTCAAACTGCAATTCGCACTTTCACTTTACCTATTTCCTCTTAGAGGGCTCAGGAACTATCTTCCTTAACTCCAGGGGTGCCCACAACTGTTAGCCTGCTGGTAGGTCATCTATCTAGCTTGTATCTTCAGCAGCGGGCGTTTTATTGTTCTGTTGCTGTGTTGGATCGGGCCCACTTCATGAATTCTGCAGCCTCTCCAGGCTACACCTGGGGATGGGAGACACAGATCTTCTCTCTTCTGAGATACAAATCACCCGTTTTTCTGTGTTTTCATGCCGTACGCTCAGCTCCTTTTTAGAGGACAACATGCAAAACCCTCTTTCTCAGAAAGCTATATAAGAGAGAACTAATTTATTTCCTCTCCATTTCTGAATATTCTCCTTTACTGGCCCAGAAATCTTTTCCTTCTGAGAGTTTAGAAATGCTAAAGAGGCAACTTTTAAACTCCATTTATGTGTCCTTCAGTATTTGGGCTTTTATGTTTAAAGTCAAACTTTTGGTGCTTAAAACATTATTCGTTTTTGTAAAAAAAAAAAAAAATGGATTCTTGCAAATCAAAACACCTTGGCTTTCAAAACTATTATTTTTTTTCTCTGAGTTTCAAAATATATTTATAGACTCATTGACTCTTATATTCTCAGCTACGTCTTTCTTTCCATTGAGGAAACAAATGCCAAGTGATTCAGTGAGTAAAAGGTTGTAAGGAAATGAGCAAAATGCTGAAAAGAAAATGCTTTTCATAGAATTTTATTGTTTTTACATTCAGCTTTATGCTAATTTTCTTTTCCCCAAACAAAACACATGCCACCCTCCCACCCCACATTCCCCATCCACATCCTAGGGAATAAGATTGGGGTATTTGTCCAGACTCTGGTCATCCAGGTGTGCATTCCAACATGTGAATGTGGGGTCATTTCATCTTCTACCCCTGAAACTGCGGTGTCATGTAGGAAACCCAGTTACTGGGTGAAGTTCTTGCCTCCCTCAGCTAAAAGCACTCTTTTTCTGAATGGTCTCTTTGATACAATATGTTTTCTAGGTGGCATAGACTTGAAGGCAGGGACTGCTTTTTCAAAAGGGGAAAAGCACAGAAGAATAGCTGCCTTGTTAGAAAACTATGGTTTGAACCATACTGCACAGATTCTCCTTGTCCTCTTGCCCAGTACCTTCCTTTTTGTATTCCTGGCCCCAGCTTTGAGTCTTCTATACCTGTCTGGTCTGCCTGGTTTCTTAAAACCTCGTGAACTAGAAAGATCTGTATTGTAACTCTCAGTGTTCCTATAGGCAAGGCAAAGAACTTTCCTTTTAAAAACTCTTTGCAGCTCCTCACAAGATTTTTCTGCCAGACTAGGTTTTGCTCAGTGCTTAGTGCATGAACTAGGGAAGCTGGAAAATCATTCAGTGCCAACTAGGGAGATGAGTTAGTCCTTTAACCATGTCAGAGTATTTTGAAAGCTCGGTTAAATTCAGGTTTCTCCTTTCTATTTCTCACTTAAAGTAGAAGAGAGAGGATTACATATTGTCAGA
This sequence comes from Tamias sibiricus, assembly GCA_025594165.1. NCBI lineage: Eukaryota > Metazoa > Chordata > Mammalia > Rodentia > Sciuridae > Tamias > Tamias sibiricus. Next base: position 131,931,154 of record CM046666.1, on the reverse strand, counting down.
GCATCAACAGAGATGGATGTGGCATTGGGAAGAGGGGTCTGATCCATGGTGTTGACATTGTGCATAGAGCTTCCATAGAATTGTAGTCACCAGTGGCCTTTGATCGTCAATATTTATTCAAGGTGGCATCCGATGGATAGGTTCTCATACTGTGTCTTCTATGTCACATCTATAAGGCCTCTTTGAATTCCTAGTACTAACCTGCACCTCCTGGGATTACAAGGACTTTTGTTTCTTCTAGTCTTTTTTTTTTTTTTTTTCTTTCTCCGTATCCTGCTGCCAACTACTTTTATTATGGTAAAATATGTACTTATTGGCCATTTGTATGTATTTAGAGAAATGTCTATTCAAGTCTTTTCTTTTTTTATGGTTGAGGTTCATTTAAAAAAAAAAAAAAACTTCTGTCTTTAAAACTCATGTTCTATGCATATGTAAATATACCTGGGATTTTCACCTTTATGTATAAGTAAGAGGAACCAAATATAAATAAATAGATGAGAGAAAGGAAATCTAGCAGAGTAGAGGAAGGAGAACAGGGGAGGAGAGAGAGAATGGGATGGAAAAGGGGGAAGGAAAAGGGGAGGATCATAAACTAAAATAGAACTTCATGCATGTATGATTTTTTTAGGGATGAATGCACTACAATATATAACAAAAAGCTCTAATAAAAAGTATATTCTGGGTATTAACCTTATGAGATACATATGAGTTGAAAATATTTTCTCCTATTCTGTAGGTTGTTTTTATCATTTTCTTAATAATATACTTTTAAGCACATTTGAAACAACTTACTTGAGTTAGTCCAGTTGATTTTTTTCCTTCCATTGTGTTATGTCTAAGAATAGTGTGCCAAATCCAAGGTCATGGAGATTTGCCCCTATAGTTTCTTCTAAAGTTCTATGATTTAGTCATTGATCCATTTTTGAAATTTATTTTTGTATGTTGTGTAATGTAGAGGTCCAATTTCATCCTTTTGCATATATCTCATTTTGGACAGGCAAACTGCTCTTAGATCTTTCTGTCTTGTTTTCGACTGTGTTGTTTATGTATGGACTTTTGCCTATGGCTTAGGTTTTTGTCCCTGAATTTTCAAAGCCAAACATATAAGTAAATATAAATTCAGTAGACACCCCCCCTCCTTATAAAAAATGCTGGTTCTTTCAAATTACCTGCCCTCTTGTGTGTTATAAGGCTATACTCTCCACTGTGGTTGTTTTGAATCTATTAATAGTATAATATTTAAAACGTGGGTTTAATAATTTCTGGATTGTTATGTGTCCTTCCTTCCTTGAGGGGGAAAAAAAAGAAGGCTCTGTAAGACAGTGGGGACAGTTTCGAGGGACAGAAGTGGCCATGAGAGACTTACTGGGTGCAGGGAGGATAGTCTAATAATTATAGTGAGTTTTGTCAACCACACTATCATTTATATTGCCTTGATGAAAGGCCATATGAAAGCAAAAGAGATAATCTCTTCAGGGCAGAATGAGAACTTGCAGAAAAGAATGAGGAAGGAGAAATAAAAATAGTAAAGAAAAAGAAATGAAAATGAAATATTTTCTAGTGTACCCATTAACAACCGCATCAAAAATTTTAATATGAACCTAAAAACAGTATTGTATCCCTGTGAAATTTAATAGGAATGAAGCCTATTACAGATTATGATACAAAAATAAGTAATAAGGAAGAGCACCAATATCTGACCTATTTTGAGAGAATCTATATTTTAAAAATTATAGCTATTATATATGCTTGTATGTAGATCGCCAGTTTGTCTTTGTTAGCCTACAAATTATCAGTGGATTAATTAACACCTCTGTATCAAGCATATGGTCTGGGGTCATATGAAAGTCTCTAGATGGAAACAATTGAATTATCTCAGTGTAGTAGATCTGAATGAGAAATCTGAATCCAATATAACACTTACTTTGCATTTATAAAGAAACAAGTTTAAATAGTAATTTAAACAACAACAAAAAATTTAGATTTTTGACATCCATGAAAAGTATTTACTGGGTCATTTGAAATTGTCATCCTAACATCACAACATTTATGTTGTCTTCCCACATAGCCTTCTCTGCCCCTGGTGAAACCTTGGGAGGAGCCTCAGAGAATATTGGTCTAAGACAATTCTGCTTGCTTTGGGACAGTTTGACCCTTTTTAGGCATCTAGAGAAAGAAACTGTTATAAATATGAGACATTTATACTAATATGTTTAAGATATACATATGTATCATTAATGTATTAAATATATATACATATTGAAGATATATATATTAAATTTCATATAAATATATACATACATATGTATGAAGTTTCATATATATATGTATGAAATTTGAGAAGGAAAGTGAGAAATTCAGTACTGGTTATTGTGATCCAGATTTTCCATTATTTCTTGAATTTCTTGGGAAATACATGATCAAGAGCAGAGATTTTTCTCATGAGTTGATGGATCTAAAAAACAATTACTGGAAAAGTTTTAGGAGTTCCAACAACTACCTGAAAAAGCGTAAATTTTTTTTTTTTGTATATGTGAATTTTTCTATAGAAGGTTCATAACTTTCACAAGCATTTCTTATTCATAAAAGACTAAGAGCAAGTTTAGACCAAAGGTGGCAAATAGGTTTCATCTTAAGCATCAAAGTAAATTTTTAAATAGTAGCTTCTTGGAGCACTGTGATGAGAAGGATTCTGAGGTTCAGCATAAAAGGCTGATAAGTAGTATCTGTTGGGTACAAAATTGGAAGTATTTGCCATCCTTAACTTAAACTGAGTTTCTTTTTGGAAGAATCAGTAAGCCCCTGAGTATTTACTTATGGAGATTATTGAAGAAACATTACCTAGGATCAAAGAAAGTGCATTAAAAAAGGAATATTTCAGCTTCATCTGTGAATGAATTGTAAATTTGATTTTTTAGTATTTGTGCACAGAGCTTGGTTTTTAAATAGTTTTCATTTCTTGATATGTTGTGTATTGGAAACATTTGTAGTCCTCCAGCAATATTTAAGACACGTACAAATGTACATCAAGTAAAGAAATATTCCAGGATAGCAAATTCAGTTTTTAAATGTATGAGCACAGCTCTTGATTAATTTAGTAGCAACTGTGCGTATGCATTAAAGACCAGAATTTGGCCCTTTGTGTCTACTACTGAGAAAACAGCATGCATAAAATATGAAGCTCTAAAATGAGTATGTAGGAGGATTTATAAGGTAAATGAAGAAGGGTCTATACTTAGTATTACTTTAATTACTGTCTGATAATCACTTAGAAACTTGGGAAATGCTTAGGAGTCCTGAAAAATGTAGAAGCATCCTCTTTTGTTCACTCAATGTTCTGCCTTCCTTGTCTGGGTGGAGCCTAGATCTTGAAGAAGAGAGGACTTCTGACCTCCATCCTCTCCTCATAAGGGAAAGTGGGAAGTTGAAAGTGGATTGATGAAGATGTAGCTTAAGCTTTATCTAAAGTTTGCATCTTCTACTAGTAAGGATTCTTGGAAGTGGTATAAGACTATGGAGACTCCATTCCTCTTATTTCACAATGGCAATGGTAAGAAGCATGGAGAGGTTCTGGAAGAGTAGAGCCAAGATATTTGTATGAGAATTTAGTTTATCATCGAATACTTGCACATCATAAATTGGTACCCAAATACTGGGCTTGGTGCTGAGAAGCATGTACAAACCAGATATGGGTACTGATCTCGAGCCTTTTACAATCTATGTAAAACATGTTTACTATTTACTCCAAGAGAATGTGGTGATCAAAGTGCCTTTAGAGAGTACAGGTGAATTTTACCACAGTTCTGAGGGAGGATGGCTTCAGGACGCACAGATGCCAGCCAGCCAGCCCTGCCCGTTTTCTAGCTGGCTTTACTCCTTGCAGCCTGTGTTATGTGGTAGTGGAGGGACACTGCTTCTGGTAGGGGATCTGCCGAAGTATTCTCTGTTTAGCTGCCTGAGTAGCCAGAGAGGATCTGTACTCACCTTCTGAGCCTTGTAAGGGAAACCAAACTCATGGTTTTAGGTATTACAAGTATCTTATATAATTTGCAAATTTATTTAACACAAGCACTCTTGGGTTTGTCTTCATGGCAGAACACTTTTATGATTCATTGTTTTAGTCAAGTGTCATGTTAATTTTATTTTCAGTTGAGCCAGGCATTGACTTGCTGCTGTGACAATAAATTAGCTTTCCTAAGCATAAATCAAGGGAAGAAAACAAAGAAAAATACTGGGGCACTGTGGTAAGTGCCTACAGGTTAAAATATATTTAATGCTTTTACAAATGTTATATATTTTATATAGTCAAATTCTACTAATTGGAAGAAGGCAAAGGAAAATTCATTGAAGAGCCAAAGACTTGGTGGATACCTTGAAATAAAAATGTTTCCCCTAATATGTAGAAATTATTAGTTACCATCAAGCAGTAATCCCTAGCTAGAAGAATGGGGTGGTTAATTACAGTTTTCAGTAGGAATCTTACCATATATTTTTAAAATAGTTCTTAAAACTGTAACCATTTGTTACTAGACTCAGAGATTGAAAATCAAACCCTACTGAAGGTATTCAGCATTTCTTAAACCTTTTAGAGGATCATACAAGGAAGATATTAACTTCTGCCTATCTGGAGTAAACCAATAGCCATTATCTTTAATTCTATGACACTTAGAAAAAACTGGAACTTTGGGAGTTTATATCCTTTCAATCTCATGTATTCCTTCATGTCATTCTTTTTCTCCTTGTCTTTCTTTTGCAGGTCAACTTCACCCCTAGACTGACAACCTTCAAGTAGCTATTATTTTTGAGGAATGCAAGCAAACCAGTTTTTAGAGACTGCCAAATATGCTTCCCATCCAATAATGACCTTTATGCTGTACATCTATATTGAACAATTACAATTAACAGAGTTTACAGTGTGCAAACAATGTGGTATAATATAGTTTGGCTCTCTTTGACCTTCTTTGTATGCCATGTTTCATTATTTAGCTTCTTTTTTACATGGAATTTAGTCAACCATTCATGCATGTGCATGGCAAGAAATAGGTTTGCAGGATGTTTGACAGCTCAGGGAGAGTGATAAAGCAATGTTGTCAAACAGCTGCACAAAAGACTTAGGAAACACTGAGTGAGCTGTCAATAAGTGATAGCATCACTGTAAATTATCAAATCAAAACATATTCAGTGTGAAAAAAGTGAAAGTCTTAGAAATCTTATAATTCATTTACTTGGAATCCTAAGGATTTATTTTTAAATGAAACTTCTAGAGACAAAATGGAAAGTGCATCGATGACTGAGATTTTGTCCTCTTTCTATTGTTTATAGGCTCTGTGACATATGCCAAGTCATTAAATCTCTTTCTATTTTGCTGCTCTGTTAAATGTCAATGATGCTTCCTGCTCTTCTTACCTTTCAGGGATGCCATGGTGGTCAAAGAAAAGGAGGTGTAGGGAAGAGCTTCACATGCTCTAAAGTGCTCTGCAAGTACTAGTCATTCCATCCTGCCCTGTGCATATGGAATGGGGTTCCAATAAATGCTTGAGAGGGTTATGGACTGTGATCCTAACACATCTGAAGTTTTGAATCCATTAAAAATCGTGCCAGTCTCACTAGTTATCATACTAAGTTAAGGGAACAGTTTTAATGTATTTTAGGAGAAAATTGAACAAGAATTACAAAAGGAATCATAGAATAGATTGCCTTCTCCAAATGTCTATGATTATGGATCATAGATCAGAATGTCATTCTGACATGTAGACTTGGGATAAAAATCACCATTTTAACCTAACAATGTTTCAACTTAGATCCAAAACCATCCACTTTTTCTATAATCTCTATTTAATTTTCTCGTGGGTGAAAAAAATGATTTCATCTATTAATCAACACGTTTTCAAACACTTCACCACATATAAATTATTTTCTTAGGCCTTTTGGATAATATGGCTTTTGCCCCTTAGAGACTGGGAATGTCTAAACAAGGCAGGACACATACATTATTTTTAAAAAAATTCAAACAACTAGATGAGTACAGGAATGAGCATTATGCCAGGTCATCTGGGAAGAAGCAGCAGCATTGGTAGGACTTGCATTGGGTGGAAAAGAGCTGGGCCTAAAGAGAGTTGAATGAGGGCCTCCTAACTCCTTCAACTTATCTACTGAGGAAAAATTTTTGAAAATATTAGGAACCTTGACTTCTGAGAACAGAATTCCTTTAGGTTTCTATGAACATTTCTGTTAATTTGTTACTGTGGCTTGTTGTCATACTAGGTAACTATTTTGAAACAATAAAAATATGCATCCCTGGCTGAATTTTTGATTGGATCAAAGTATTGGATTGTGATTTTTAAATCTAATCAATATTAACACTCACATTCTAATTGATGATAGTATTAAGGCATTCATAGCCAACTTTTAAAAATGTTCTTATTTTAATCTACCGAGGACTAAGTTTATCAAATTTTTCTGTAACATGAATTTACTGTTTAAGACTCAGCATGACCTCAGGTAGAATCCCAGAATGAATACCTGTAGTACTCACACCTCCCTGTGCCAGATGTTTCTCTGAGATTGACAAGGAGTCTTGTTGGCATTTCAAAAGTACTGATGAAATTTTTTAAACCGTGGAAGTCCAGTTGTATCTTAATTAGCTGTCTCTGGTAAAGTAAATGCAATATACTTTCCAGTTTGTTTCATGGATTCAACTTTAAATTTATGCAGGAATATTCTAATTTTGAGTTGTTTTTATCACAATAAAAATCACTCCTGGATTTTCACTGAAAATTCAAAGCAGGTACAACTTTTTTCCGGAAGCTCACAGTGCCTGCTTTCCCTCTCTCTCCTCCCCAAACTCAACTGCATTGACCTGGGTGGTTGCAAATAGCAGCTCTTACTGTCCCACTTTACTGTCCAGGAATCAGGACTCTCTTCTTTAGTAATTCTAGTAATTCACTGTTCCTTATATACTAAACAATATGGCACATAAACACTTTTTATTGCCAATTTTAGGTAAATCACTAAAATTAAGCACCAGCGACTCATTTGGACTGGGGAGTGGTAAGCAGGCAGTTAAATGGAAAAATACAAAGAGAACCATAAGAGATTGAATCTGAAAGGGTCAGAGACCCCATGCCAAATCAAATTCATGTTGAGGAGGTTTGTTCTAGTTTTTCTTAAGCTCCCAATTTGTCTCATTTTTCCTGCTCTCATTCTTTGCAGATTTGTCCAGTTTTATCTCTAATCTTTCTCTTCTTGCTCTTTCACGACTTGCTTCTCTGAAGCTCCTATATAGTCTACCTTAATTGTGTGGCAAGGAAAACTATTTAATCAGCTAATTTTCTTATAGTGTCAAAAAATCTGGTTTTAAATTATTATAATTTTCAATTGATGTGGCTGGGGTTATCCATGAATCCAGGTGATTTTTAGCAGGAGGAAGGTTTGATACCCATCTGAGTTCTTGTTAAAGTTAAATAATTTTGGGCCTCAGTTTCTTTATCTCTAAAGTGGAACTAGAAAGAAGATGTGCGGTTATTGGGAAGACTAATAAGCACCTTGATGTCTGTGAAATTGCTCTCTATCCTATAAAGGAGGCAGGGTTAGCAGTTATAAATAGCCCTTGCTTGGAAAGAGAAAGACAATTCCCCTGGGTTTTATTATTTACATGACAGAGATGTAAAGGGATTTGCTGGGAACATCTTTTAAATAGGACAGAACATACTAGTTCAAATGGAACATTTCCCTGCAGTGTCTCCCTGGAGTAGGCTGGTTTTGTTGTTAAGAATGCATTGTCTACACAGGTTTCTTCTGCCATACATGGTCAAGATACAGAAAGAGACTTTACAGTTTACTTCCAATCGATCTGGTTTCCTGAGTGTACTCAGTTTCTGTTTAGAGGCATTGTCTTTTGAAGTTGTGAGGCAAATGGAGTTTGCGTACTATGGAAGTCCTGTTTCTGTCTTCTTGGATTTATACCCGCCTGTTAGTGACATAGTGTTCCTTTACCAGGTATGTGCTGGGCATATTGACAACTCCAACAATGGGGACAAAAGGCCAACCCCAGCAGCACTTGACCTACTTTGACTTGGCTGCTGATCCAGAGACTACTTGTGCTAGTGGCACCTCCAGAAGTATCTTTGATTATGCTGCGGGACCCCTTAGCTTTAGTATTCATAATAGCTTTTGGGATTAAGACATTTCCTTCTTTGCTCAGCAAGGTCCTATGCCTATGCAGTATTTTTTAGTTTAGGGTGTAGGGAGTGTTTATAGCTAATTATTAAATATGCACACCTGTATTTCATTTACTGTCACATACCTGCTGTTCAGGGCAAAATGTTTCAAGGAATTGACTGATTGAGGCTATACTTTTATTTATATTTTTAGGCAGTAGTTTCCATCAGATGGCTGCTTTAGTAATGACTGAGATTGTTTTATAGTAATGCTTCTGAAACTTGACTCCCTGGGTTGAAATCTCAGTTCTGCTTCTTATCATGAAAACCTGAGACAGAGAATTCAGTGAATATACCACTGAAGTAGAGAACAGGTGTGTAGATGAAGAAAAAGCTTAGAAAGTTCTAAATTTTCAGAAGGTTAATTTCATTTGGATATCAATTTGGGATACCTGAAAGAGTTTGTAACTGCGGTTCATTAAAAGTGTGCTTTTTATTTTTGGCAGAGCCCCAGCTATTCAGAGGGTAAGGTTGGAGGATCACTTGAGTTCAGATTTTGAGGTCAGCCTGGGCAACTTAGTGAGAACCCCCATCCACAACAATACATTCATGTCTTTCAAGTGTTTAGTGAACAGGAGAGCTGAAGGAAACTTCTGATTTGGGTTGGGTTTATGAAATAAATTTATCCAATAAGCATGGTTTGATAGCTGTGGTATGCCTGGGAAGATACTTTGGCTCAGACATGAATGCAGGATCCCTCCTATTCCTAAAGCATCTTTCTCACCTTTGAGACATACCTTCCACTGGAATCCTGCCATTGCTGTATCCATATTGATACTCTAGGTGGTTGTAGCTGTAAACACTGAGCCCTGATGTTATGGTTTAGATGAGGTGTTTCCAAAAGCTCATATGTGCGACAATGCATGAGCTTGAGGTTAAACGATCAGATTATGAGAACTGTAACCTAATCAGTGGATTGATCCTTCAATGTGGATTAACTGCATGGTAAATGTAGGCAGATAGGGTGTTGCTTGAGGAAGTAGGTCACTTGGGGTGTGCCACTGGGGATTATATTATTCCTGCATCCTTGCACTCAAGATCTATCTGCTTCCTCATTGCCATGTCCTGAGCTCCTTCTCGGTACCACACCCTTCTGCCATGATGTTCCGCCTCACCTTGGGCCCAGAGCTATGAAGTCAGCTGATCATGGACAGAACCTCTGAAACTGTGAGCTAAAATAACCTTTTTCTCCTTCATTTTTTTTTTTTTTCATGTCAGATCTTTTGGTCACAACAATAAAGAGCTGACTAAAGCAGAAATTGTTACCAAGAGTAGGATCATTGCTGTAACTAACCTGACCATGTGGTTCAGAAGCCTTTGGAGCTTGTTTGTGGGAGAAATTTGGAAAAGTTCAGAGATTCAAGCTGGAAAAGCTTTAAAAAGTTGTAAGTAGAGCTTAATGCCTGGGAGCTCAAAAGACCAGAATGCCAGTAGGACTATGGATAGTAAATCTCGTGAGATTTCAGAGAAAGAAGGAGGACTCTTGGAAATTGGACTAAAGGCCATTCATGTTACATTCTGGCAAAGAAGTTGTCTATATTTTTCCCATGTCCTGAGACTTTCTATGAGTTGGAATTTAAAACCAATGGATTAATCAATCCAGCAGAGGAAATTTCAAGGAAGTACAGCATTCAGGCAGTCATGGATATTGCTGGCGGCTTTTAGCCAAGTTTACTGTGATAATATGAGAGCAGAAAGCAGAGTGGAAATATTTGAAAAACTTGCAGTTTGGCCAGAAAAGTGGTTGTAAAACAGGGGACAAGGAGGTTGTGCTTGTTGAAGAGGTTACAGCCACCAAAGAGATGCTAAGTATTTTACCAAAAGAAAGTAGGAAAAATGGCTTGAGGAATGGCTATCAGGAATTGGCAAGGCCATACCTTTCTCAGGCTCAAGGTTATAAAAGTAAAAATTCCTTTGAGAAGAGACCTTGGGGGCACCCTTCTTGCACAGGTGCATCTTGGAGATTGGTTAAGTGTGCTCAGCCACCCATCCACACAGAGGCTGTGCAGTCATGGTCCCAGGAGACTTACCTACTGTTTGGGATGGAAGTAGACCTTGTTATTTACCATGTGATGCTGGTTCTGCAGGAATGCAGTGTACTGGAGTTTTGGGGGTCATGGAGGCTTTCACTGAGTTTGCAAAGGAAGGTCTTGGAGGTGAGGCAAAGTTGGAATTTCTACAGGCATCTCCTGAGAGGGAAATATGTGAAAATGTGAGAAGAAAGCTGAAGCTGCAGTGGAGGCCCCTGAGATTAAGAGATGTTAGTAACTTGGAACATCTGCTGAGTAAAGCCACAGGAATCAAGCCCAGAGAAGAGGCCATGTGGGTTGAAACCAATGAGGTCATAGGGGTGGAGCTACTCAAGCCTTTTAGAGAGAATCATAATGACGTGCACCCCAAATCCTCAATGTGGAACTACAGGACTTGTTTGCCTAGCTGGATTTCAGCCTTGCTTTGGTTCCATCCTTTATTTCTATGCCCCTATTTTTCCCTTATGAAATGAATGTTTATTCTATGCCATTACATATTAGACATATATAACTTGTGTTTGATCTTTATAGGGGAAAACATTTAGGAGTAAGCCTTGAGTTTCAGATGAGATTTTGGACTTGGTCTTTTGGGCAATGCTGAAACTGTTATGACTGTGGGGACTTCTTGGAAATGGACTAACTGTATTTTGCATCATGAGAAGAACATGAGCTTTTAGGTGCCAGGGGCAGAGTGTTATGGTTTAGATATGCGGTATCTTCCAAAAATCATGCATGAGAAAATGTAAGAATGTTCAGAGCTAAATGATTAGATTATGAGAGCTGTAACTTGTTCAGTGGATTAATTCACTGATATGGATTAACTGGGTGTTAAATGTAGGCAGGTAGGGTGTGACTGGAAGAAATAAGTCGCTGGGGGCATGCCTTTGGGGTTTATATTTTGTTCCTACTAAGTGGAGCTCTTTGTCTGCTTCCTGGTACTTATGTCCTGAGCTGTTCTGTTCTGCCACACCATTCTATCATGATATTCTGCCTCACTTGAGCCCAGAGCTATGAGTCTGCAGACCATGGACTGAACCTCTGAAACCATGAGCCAAAATTAACTTCTCCTCCTTTAAATTGGTCTTGTTAGTTATTTTGGTCACAGTGACAAAACAAAAACAAAAACAAAAACAAAAACAAAACAAAACAAAAAACCCAACTAACTGAAATACCTGAGAATATGCTGATGATTTTCATGTTTCATATCTCCTTGACCTATAAACTGTATAACCAACCAAGTGATGTGATGTTGTATGTTTAATTACTTGCCTTGAAATTATTTATTCCCTCATCTATAATGTAATTGCCACAAGGACAGAGAATTTTCCCTTATGTATGCTTCCTGGTATTTATTTTCTTTGTGAAATAATGACTTCATCTAGAATTTTCCAAAGTTGGGTGAGATGTTGGATTGACACATTTAAAATATGTGCTTCCCATTTCCCAGGTATATTCTCTTTCTTAATATGGAACTGTCATCTCCATTGCTTCTCTGGTGTGTTTTGCGAATGAGGCTAAAAGTGCAGAAGGTGCACTAGGGCAGCAGTTTGCTCAGAGATTTTCTTTTACCTAAGGGTCAAAGGTTTGTGTAATCCTGTTATGAAGCTGAGCTTTCTTGGGAAGTTTCATTGTCTGACTTGCAAAATCATTTCCACTCAGAATCGAAATCTCTGTGTTGTGCCATCTGGTCTCAGGAGAGGGTTGTGAGGCGAATGCTTACAGGTGGATGCTCTGCAAAGGAATGCCAGCCCTGAGTCCTTACAAGGATGGTTCTGAGGTGAACTTTGATGGATCACATCAAAGTGGCTCTTTCATTTTGACTTCTGTTGTGTTTTGCTTTTCCATCATTTTCCTATGTATGGACATTTGTGAATAACTTTTGGTTGGAACTTCATGAATTAAAATCTTTCTTTCCAAATTTTATACTCTCAAGTTGTTTTTTTTTTTTTTTTTTGTTCCCAGATAAGACAGCTTTTCAGGGAACAGGAAGTAAGAAATAAACATGTGGGAGAAAAAGTAACAGTGAAAGTCCCACACAAAAAATCCTTATTTCCTTTGAATTTAATCCTCTATTTGATTTAAAAATAGCTTTCAGACACGATGATACTAATTATTAACATTAATTATCATTTATTTTTTACTGACAACTGCTACATATTTTATAAGCAATAACTCAGTTAATTTTCATAGTAAACTTAAGAAGCAGATTTTATTATTATAGCCATTTTAAAGATGGTGCTGCAGAGGCATGGAGATTAGTGACTTCCCAAGATTATCTGGTTAGTATATAGGTTTGCTGGTTCTAGATATTTGTTCCAAGAAGTAAAACATTTTAGAATTTCTGTAAATTCAGCTAACACTTTTAAGGGATTTAGGTAAATGTTGGTGTCAAGTGAACTTTTGGTTGTCTTGAATATAAGTACATGTGTTATGCCAAATCTTGTTTAAAAGCTTCTTTAAGAATAATAAAAATCTCCCCAATTCCTACTGAATTAAGACAAAATTTCTTAACCTGACATTTGAAAATTGCCCATTGAAATCCATTTTGACTTTCATATAATTTTTCTGTTACATTTTCTGTATATTTTTACATCTGTTTTTTTAAAAAAACTAACTGAAAATTTAAGTAGTACAATGCATTTAGAACATGATTTTAAAATTGCAAATCATAATTAACTTGCATTTTCTATGTGGGATATTAGTTCGATGATCATAATAACAAGTATAATTTGAGGACATATTTTATGCAAAATATTCTTCATATGTGGAGCTATTTAACATCCCACTTTTAAAAGTAAATGTATAATCATTGAAATTTAATTCTGTTCAAATGAATGTATTAAGCACCTGCTCTGTGCTAATCATTGTGCTTAGAACTCTGTGAATATTGAATAATCTATGACACAGTCCAAGCTGTGAAGGAGCTTAAAGTCTTAATAGATAGGAATATAAGTTGCAAACTTGTAATTAAAAGACAAAGCCATTAAGCTGCAAAAATGAAGCTAAGATGTTTTGTTTGTTTATATACTCATTTTTTTTACAAGAATTTGAAATACCTAGGATTCAATGTACTATTCTTCACATCACCATTCTATGGTTTTTAGCCATTCTGTCACTTATTCATTCAATATTTATTGAACAAATATGTGTAGAATGTAACTATAAATTCTTTGAAAGAATCCCAACGTTCTGTGCGATAGAGTTTGATAGCCATTTGGTAACTATTAAAGATAATTATATGTTTAGTATCAGCAGGATGATTGCCTCTACTTCCATTCAATAATTTTAGGCTGGCACTATAGATAAAATTGTTTTAAACCCAACAGTTGGCATTTATAGAACACCTTTTATTTTAAAGCTAAATTAAGCATTGGGAATTAGGAAAAAAAATTTTTTTTTTCTTGAACGTGAGGAAAGGTAAAAAGGGACAACCCGCAGCAAATCAGAATGCAATGATGAGTGCTGAAAATAGAAGTAATGGAGTGTGATTGAAAATGGGGAGCACAGAAGACACCTGACCTAGCCTGGAGAGGGCAGGAGAAGGCAGAGGAAACCTCAAGGGGGGACAGGGAATAGGGTTGAGAAGAGTCTAAGTCACTGGTTTGAGAGACAATGTATCTAAAGTAGGTTCTTTGTGAGAAAGAGATTGTGTGTTTGGGGAGAATGTTATAGGAAATTATTTAACCTGAAGATTCAGATTGAGTTCCTTATTTGAACCAAAGAAACAGAGAATGATTTGAGTCAGTATTTTTTTGGTCATTCTAAGGATAGTGTGTAACTCGTACAGTAGTCAGTTTCCCCTTTCTCTGTAGCTTTGCTTTTTGTGGTTACTTGAGGTCAACTGTACTCTGAAAATATTAGGTGGAAAATTATATAAATAAACCATTCATAAATTTTAAATTGTGCACCATTCTCACTAGTGTGCTAAAATCTTATGATATCTGTTTTATTCCACCAGCACCTGGATTATCCCTTTGTCTAACATATCTATTCTGTATATGCTAGATAACATTAATATGTACAGTACAATAAGATATTTTGAGGGAGAAGAAAAGATTGCATGTCCCTCATGGAAAGAATCTAATGTAACCAAAATGCTAAGGAAGGAAGTTAATTCACACAAAATGGATGCCTCAGAGTATTAGGGATTGCTCAAGGCTGTAAGGAACTCTAGGTGAGAGAGGCCCCAGGATAACTTAGGTAAATGAAACAGATTATGTTTTTTTTTTTTTTTTTTAATCCTATCAGAACCAAAATTCATTTGAAATTCACTCCCAAATGCAGTGCTTTTGTTGTATATAGCAAAGATGTTCAACACTTAATCTATTTTATGCATGTTTCTTTAGTCACATCTACAAGATGTCTTTGGTTAGTTTCTAGGTATCACCTTCTCCTTACAAAAAAAATTCTCTTCCCTACACTTATTCTCCAGTTTGAACTCTAAAACCATCTGGTATTTTTCTTGTAACCATTGATTTATACTGACATAATTTTACTGGTACACAGCTATTAAGGCAATTGCTGAATATTACTCTTTGATATAGTTTTTGAATTAAAATTACTTTTTCTTTTGCTTTTGTCCTTATTTCTTCTTAGAATTCATGCTAAATTTTGGAATATTGCTCTTTTGAGTTTTCATCTTTCTCTCCGTTTATCCCTTCTTCTCCTTCATTCTTCTTTCTTCTCCCACTTTCCCTTCCTTTTTCCTTCCTTTGCTCCCTTCCTCCCTTCCTCCCTCCTTCTTTCCTGCCCTTTTATTTCTCTGACAGAGTCCTCCAAATAATTGGACAATAAGAACTTCCTTCTCCTGCATTGGCTCAGAGTTTTTCTTCAAGGTTTTAATCTTTAGTATAAAACCCATACTGTTACCTACATCTTCTGCATTAGATTTTAAGCAAAATTTTCACAGCCAAAATAAAAGTCATGGTCTCTGTCAGGGTAAAAATAAAGTAGAAATTACCTTCACAGAGGTGATTTGAGAAAGGTCTGTCTTTTCAAAAGGACTGATTTTCCAAGATAAATTTCTATAGGAATTATCTAGGCTTTTAGAGTGTAGAAAGCCCTTCCCTCCTTCATTTCCTCCTGCCCCTTTCTTTTCTTTCTTTCTTTCTTTCTTTCTTTCTTTTTTTTTTTTTTTTTTTTTTTGTGAAGTTTCACATGTTCAGAAACAATGTGCTTTGTGTCTTTCTGTACATTTTTGAAGTTCTGGTTCACTTCTTACTTTGCTGGGTAGGGAGTCCACAGGAGTCCCTCCTAAGTGATCAGGCACTCCTTTTGAGGGCAGATAAGATGCAGCCTCTGCTCTTTGACTCTAACAGCAGGATTTCTGTGTCAGGAGACAGTCTTTCTCTTAGCCACCAGCTCTTTGTTTCTGGGGCCTCCTGGCTTGGAATTGAAATAAGCAGGGCCAGGTGCACAGAGGTTGGCCCCCAAATTGGCACTCTGCTCCTCACAAGCTCTGTACCAGCCAAGAAAGGTAGCGCTTGTGACCTCCTTTTAATTTGTGCCATGCTGCTTACAGAGAAAAGATTCAGTCTTAAACAGATGCCTGTTTCTTCATCTAAGTCCTTGTGTATAAATTTTGCACAACTCACAGAATTATCTGGGGGAACTGGAGCCCTATGATATATTTGAAAAATCAGGTTAAAGCTACTAAATTTCAGGACCTGAAGAAATAGTGTGTTCACCCAAAGGGGATAGTCAATTCAATCAAAATAAGGAACAATCACAACTTATTTTCATGAGTGTTATGTGGACCAGACCACATATGCCTCTAATATTATTCCTCTGGCCCTGCTTTGAGAATGAGAAAGGGTAGGTAGTGGATGGGAGCAAAAGATCTTTTGCAGTTGAATAAAGCCAACATTGGAGTAGCTAATACAAAATCTTTTCCTCTTGTTGATAGAGAAACAAATTGTTTTCTCACACAGATAATCCATTGATATATTCATTATTAGATAAAGAAGGCTATGTCAACAGGCTCATCATGAAAATCCTTATGCTCCTGTGTAAAACCAGTTTTATGAGCCTGCTGCAGTGGTGTGTTGGCATGGCTTGATGGTAAATGAAATGCACATCCCTTTGTTTTTATCGTGACAATTTCTGGGGCCACCCTTGCTTCTTGAATCTGAGCATCTAAATGAAAGATTCTTTTCTGCCAGCATACTGAATAAACACTATGCTTGCTTCTGGAATCTTTATGAGCTTCTCTGTTCATCAAATTGCTGTATCAGCTTTATTGGAAATGAGTTCATTCCTGGGCTGGTTTTTCTCAGTGAAGGCCATGTTTACCATGTCGAGGATAACTATGAAATCACTCTGATAAGTGATGCAAAAATCTTCATAAAAGAATAGCTTCCTAAGGTCTCCTTTGTTTCAAAAACAAGTAAGTTAGATTCAGATATTTTCAAATATTTACACAAGTAAATTATATGCTTTTCAGTTTTTGAAATTTCCTGTTGCAGAACTCTCTTACCATTACTGGGACCAAACTTCATTTCCCCACTTCAATTGCACTTTCTTTCCATTTGTTAGGAATTGAAATGGGGATCAAGGTTTTTCAGTAAATAATTCTTTTGGGACCATACATAATTTTTAGAGATGGAGTGGAGTCTGGATGGAAGAACATATTCAAGCATTTCAGTGAAAATAATGTCACTATTTTAAGTTATTAACACAATAAAACATTTCATACTATGTTTTCCTTGATGCATTGACTTAAAATTTTTGAAATGATATTTAAGGTTAAATTATTTTGATTTTATTTATAACAACTGAGAGCTATATATTTTTGTTCCTATGACTTGTAAAAATATTATACAGCCTGTGGTTCAATCACAAGTCTATTACTTTTTTATTTTCACATTTATACCTTACTATACATGTGTGACTCTAGCTAGCATTTATAAGCAGCAAGGATTTTGTACTTAAAAAGTCCTGAATCATTTTTATCCACAAAGGAATCGTATTAGAGGATATAATAAGATTTTGAATATTTAAAAAAAACCCTCAAGCCATTGACTTAGAATGGCTCATATAACGGATCACATTAGGTGAAGGATGCTTGAATATTACTTTTAAGTTTTTAGGCTATTATTCACTCTACCAGATTTCAGAGAGGTAAAGCAAATAAGATGGTATGGTAGACAGGAGAGGAATGTGGGAAACATCTGTAGGGTGGCAGCTTTCCCATTCCGAAGGGCACTGTCATTCCCAAGGCTGTGTTCTTCACAGGGCCCTGGGTGCTCCAGTGGACCTAGGGGGAAAGCTTTCCCTTCGTTGGCATAGGTAGGGCTCCCAGTCAGCAGTCTGCCATGCTGCTAAGCTTCCTATTGGTCTTGCAATTCAGACCCACCATGTGATTTTCATGCTTTGTGCATAACACTGGTGTACAGAACCACATCTGAACCTTGACCTTCTGGTTTAACTATTATTAAAAAATCAAGAGTTTGGTAAAGGTACTAAGGAATATAATTTTGTACTTTCTAACTGTATTTGTTTTTTTCTCCTTCACATTCTCTACATTTTTACTATGGAAATAGGGTTGGGGTTGCACAAGTTCCCACTAGCATGCATCTTTGGGAGACTTGCTGACTTGTGGAAATGAGTTTAAGTCACATATCTCTGGGTGAGTACAGATTGTGGCAGTCTGAGCTTAGGTAAATCAAGTCATGATTTTTCTGCTTTTTCTATTAAATGGGGCAATACTATCTTATCTACTTTGTCCTAATGTGTTTCAAATGATACCACATGATAGTATTCCTAAAAGCAATTTTTAAAAAGCCTTAATCAAGTGGAATGTGTTATTTGTCATAAGTTCTAGTATCATTACTGTAATAGTGGCCATAAAATTCTTAATTGACTAAGCACTTTAACATTCAAAAAGTGATTGTGTGAGAAGATAAATCTCTCCTGATTCCTTCTCCCTTCCTTTCTCTTATTCCCACTTAGTCTAGAGAGACTGTGAGTGTTGTATAAGTCTTCTTAAAATCTGCTTTAGGTAAGAGAGCTAAAAATGTCAAGATTGAGGTGAGCTTGTAAGTGGCACAAAATTAGCTAAATGTTTAGTATGCCATGTGCTTTTGTAGCAAAGAAAACAGTAAATTCATATTACCACTTATTTAACTTATTTTGTATACTTATTAAGGAATACTTGTTATATATGATCCTGTATGTTTTCTCTGCATTATTCTTTAATTCTTGCAAGATATCTATGATAGCAGCTGATCTTATTACCCCCATTGTAGGGATGAGGAGATGAAGCTCAAAAGAGGTTAGTTAACTTGCTGAGTATTCCAGAGCTAGCAGATTCTCTGTCTTGGAAAGAAGGTCTGTGTTGTGTGGGAAGTTGCAGTATAAGATATATTTTACTTTCAATTATTTTTTTGTACTTATGTGAAAATAAACTTAGACCACCCTTGAATTCTAGTCAAAGAACAGCATTTGGTAACTGAATAACTAAACACAGCTGCTCAAGGTGTGATGTCACAGAAACACAGAAAAGTCAAGGAAAGCTGGAGTAATTAGTTAGTAATGGTTGAGACATTATGTTGGACATTTCTTAAGGGAGTATTAACCAACATGAATGCATTAATGGCCCAAACAGTGCTGTAGCTGTAGGTCTTTAACTACAACAGTAATTATTCCTAGGCAATGTCTTATTTTGAGATAAATACTCTCATTTAAATATGCATATCTGAAACAAACGGATTCTTCTTGTCCTGTGTATGTTAATAAGACTGGATTAGGGAAAATGTACTAGATAGAGCGATTGCAGTTCTCTACAGCAAAATATGAGAAAATTTTTTTGTGTGTGTATGTAAAAGGGGGAAGCATATTTGACCATGTTCTACTCCATTTTATTATCATAGAAGTGGAATTTGCATATCATCCCTTGTCCATCTGCAGAGTCCCACAAAGCACATCTGGACCTTGACCTCTTAGTTTCTTATTTGGATCATTCACATTTCCACTGGCCACACTTGATAATTATTGACAAAAAGGAAACTATCAAGAGTTTGGTGAAATTACTAGTACTATGGAATACAATTTTGTACCTCTCCAAAGAATACTGAGCAAAGATAAAGGCCAATGGTGATATGGGGTGGGAAAGAAGGGAAAAGAAAAAGGGAATTGAGAAAGATGGAGTTTCAAAACATCAGCAGAAAGAATTGGCAAAGGGGAAGAAATTAAGAAAAATGTAGCGAACATATAGATGACTTCAGAGTTCTCACTTGATCTTTCCCTTTCCCTCATTTTATCAGCCCCCTTTGTGGGTACCTTACTTGTCCATTCCACATTTCTCACAGACTGTCATTAATACCACCATTATTGCAATATCCTAACCTACTCCCTGCCACCAGGGTCCTCACTGGACAATTTCTACTCTCAGAGAGGCCAAGATTTGAGCTACTCCACACTGGTAGTTTTGAGCCTTTCAAATCAGAGCTGTTAAATAATCCTTACAGGGGAATGAATGATGTCTGGTGCAAGATGTTCTTCTGCTAATTCTAGACAAGCTATGGCTCTGGCCTTGCGCAGCCCACTCAGCACGGCAGCAGCTCTGAGGTCACTGGCACCTACCATATGAAGCACTTGAAAAATCTTGTTTTTTAACTTGAGCTTGGTTCTTCTTGGCAGAGGGAAGGATATCTCACTGTTTTCCACCTGAAAAAGCAATTAAAAATTTTCCTCCCTACCTTATGTGTTACTGCAGACACTCTTTGAGTGAAGTTCGGGTAAAAGTCATTTTCTACAGTGATATTTTAATACCTTGTATAGGTTGGTCCCCTGATGAGCTTTAAGATGGTTTTCTCCGTAATTTTACTAACCAGTTGGGAACTCCCTCGCATTTCATTATCTCTTTCATCTTTTCTACTGTACTCCCTCCCACCTCATTTCTCTCTCTCTCATAATACATATTTATAAACAAAATCTTTAAAAATCATTTCTAATTTGTCATCTATGCTCTTGCTTTTCTATATCCTCCAGGACTGTAATTGATCAATTGTAATGTTATTTCTACTAACATAATATCTGTAGTCTACAAACAACCGTACTTTTCAAATGAAAAACAATGTTTTTCTCTTGTGCCCTTCTGTAGCCATAATCCTATCTTCTTGCAAAGCCATATTTTAATGATGTTGGCAATAATAATTTATACTAGTTATTAAGTATGAATTTTAATATCTCAAATATTAACTTTATAACGTTATATCAAACATAAACTCTAACTCCCATAATTGTATTTTCTTAAAAATCATCTGTAATTAGTGTAATTTCCACTTTACAGATGGAGAAATTGCCATCTACAAGGTTAAGTATTAGGTCACAGAAAAGAAGTGGCTGGACCAGGATTTAAAGGCAGATTTGGCTGAATTCAAAGCCTTTTGATAGTTACCATATAGTTTCTTGCAAGCCTGTATGTGCTTTTTGTACTTCACTACTTTCTAGAACCTGGTAGGAGAGTGATAGTAATGTGTACATAATGCAATGGCCACTTCTCAATCCTTGTTGATGCTGATTTTTTAAAAGCTCTTGCTATCCGGAAACACTCTTTTCTCTGTTTTTTTAGTATAATGGTCTTGC
This sequence comes from Tamias sibiricus, assembly GCA_025594165.1. Classification (NCBI taxonomy): domain Eukaryota; kingdom Metazoa; phylum Chordata; class Mammalia; order Rodentia; family Sciuridae; genus Tamias; species Tamias sibiricus. The sequence continues at coordinate 131,910,318 of CM046666.1, read as the reverse complement.
ATATCTTTTGTTAGACATGTTCCTAGGTATTCAGTATTCTTAATCCTATTAAGGCATGACTGATTTGCAAATTTCATTTTCTTTTTGTTTGTTGATGGCATATGGATTTACAGTTGGTTTTTCTTCACCAATCTTGTATCCTACAACCTTGTCAAATTCACTTACTAGTTTTAATAGTTGCCTGTATGTATGTGTTCCATAAGTTTTCTCTGTCCCTAAACATGTCTTCTGAGAACAATGACAATTTTTCTTCTTCCTTGCAATCTCTATGCCTTCTATTTCTTTCTTTCTTTCTTTCTTTCTTTTTTTTTTTTTCCTAATTGTACTGGTTAGGCACTCCAGGACAGCGTTGAACAGAAGCTTTAGGTGCAGGTATCCTCTCTTTTTCCTACTTGGGAAACATTTTCCTAAGTGTTCAATATCTACTGTTAATGACAGCATAGTATTTTAAAATATCTGTTATTAGATGGAAAGATTAATAATTTAGATCCCTAGTTTGCTAATATATTTTATCAAAGATAAGTTTTTCAATTTTGTCATATACTTTTTCTACATCTATTGATATACATTAATTTTTTTCCTCCTTTATTTTGTAAATATTGAGGTTTTATTTACTTATGTGTGATGTTGTTATTTATATGGTAAAATCTAAGTCTGGTGTCTTGGCCTCAATTTTTTTTTCGCCTCTGTCATTTGTTCTTCTGTTTTACTTTTTTGCTTCCCTTTGAGTGAATTAAATATTTCTGGTATTCTAGCTTATCTTTTCTATTGACTTTTTAGTTAGATATGCTTGAGTCTTTCTTTAAATGATATCCCAAGAGACTATAATGCATTGATTTAAACTTTGTCAGTCTACTTTCAAATAAAATTTTAATAGTTTATAAAAAGTATAAAAACTTTTAACAATAGAATTCCACCTTTTGCTACACATTTTGCTCTTGTTTTCATATAGTCTACTGTTTTGAATATATTTTTAGTTGTTGATGGACCTTTATTTTATTCATTTATTGATATGCAATGCTGAGAATCTAACCCAGTGCCTTGCACATGTGAGGCAAACATTCTACAGTGAGCCAAATCCCAAGCCCTAGTTTACTTTTGCATATGCTAAATTCCACAAGATACTATTATTTTTGCTTGAAATATTAATCCTTCAAAGAAATTTAAAGCTGCATGTATAAAAATAATAATAATATAAAATGTCCTCTATCTACAGGTCAATATATCTTTTCTAGTGCTCTTTTTTATTACTGAAGGTACATACTCCCATTTGATATCTTTTCCATTTAGCTTGATTAAATTATTTTTGAACATTTATTTCAGTACATATTTTTGGGTGTAAAATTTCTCCATTTCAGTTTATCTCAAAATGTTCTATTTTGTGTTTAGTTTTCATTGAACATGAAATTCCAGCTTGCCATTTTTTTTCAGTACTTCAAAAACATTATTTCAGTATTTTCTGACATGTTGCTCTGATAAGAAGTTGGTATTGATTCTTCTAATTATTTCCTTGCATGTAATGTTTCTTTTTGCCCCTGAGCGCTTTAAATTTTTTTCTCTTTCTCTTTTGAATTCAGCAGTTGCTTATACTGAGCCCAGGTATGCTTACCTGTTTCCTTGTCCTTCTTTGGGTTCACTGAACTTCTTTCATAGGTTGATATTCTTCATCAGTCTTAGAAAAATTTTCCATTAGCTCTTCAAATATTTCTTTCTACCATTCTGTTTCTCTCTCTCTCTCTCTCTCTCTCTCTCTCTCTGTGTGTGTGTGTGTGTGTGTGTGTGTGTGTGTGTTTCTGTCTCTTTCTTCTTTCCTCCTGGTGCTCCACTTGGGACACTTAAGTTAAAATGTTTGAGGTTGTCTCACAAATATTGGATATTCTGTCTCTTTTACTTTTATTCTTTCTTTTTTTACCTTACACCACTTCTGTTCTTTGGTCTTCTGTTTCACTTATTTTTTCATCTCTTCTGTCTTATTTACTGTTAAGCCTATGAAGGGGCCCCAATTAGGAAGGGCTATTGCGGTCAGCTGGAAGCCATAAGTTCCACCTGATAATAAGTATGTATGTGACGCACCTGTAAGTGCACGTGAGGCACCCGCAAAGCTAAAGGTATATAACCGGGTGAAAGCGGTCGGAGTGAGGAGAAGAATGAATTCATTCAGCCAGTCATGCAGTCACTCGGTCGGAAGAAGAGTTCGGGTCGGAGAAGAAGAAAAGAATCAGAGCGGCCAGAACGTAGGCAGAGCGGTTACAGAAGAGAAACCAGATAGAAGAAGTAATTCCTGGTCAGAGTCAGGCAGAGGCTCCCGAGGAAGAAAGAAGAAAGAAGAAAGAAGCTCTAAAAGCTAAGCTCTCTCTCTCTCTCTCTAAAGAAGAAATCTCTCTCTTTCAAGCTCTCTCTCTTTCTAAGCTCTAAGAAGAAAAGCTCTATCTTTCTTTCTCTCTCTCTAAGCTAAGAAGAACAGAAGAAAGAAGAAAGCTCTCTCTAATCTTTCTCTCTAAGCTCTTTCTAAGAAGAAGAAAATTCTTTCTTTCTCTCTCTAAGCTCTCTCTAAGAAAGTAGAAGTAAAAGTAGTAATAGCTTTACTCTGCCTCCGAGTTTTCCTCCCGCGGCGCCGTGGCTGGCCATGACAGGCAGCTTACAAGCCTATTAAATAATTCTTCATTTCAAATATCATAATTTTTCTGACTAGAATTTTTATTGTCTTCTTTCTCTTTGCTGAAATGCTAAATTTTTTGGTTTATGCTGTCTACTTTTCTATCTTGATACTCCAGCCTATTTACCATAGTTATTTAAAAACTCTGTCTGAAAACTGCAATTTTGGGGCTATCTCTGAGTCAACTTTTGTTGTTTTTTTTTCCCTCTTGGAAATGGGTTGAAATTACTTTTTTTTTTCTTTATAATCTGTCATTTAAATTTTATTATGAGCATTGCATAAAAGTAGAAATTAAAGTTATATTGATTAGTGGAAAATGACATACTCTTATGGTGTGTGGGGCGAGGCAGAGCGAGCCTAATTGCAACTGAACTGCAGGTTCACTGCTTCAACACTGTCTTCTAATGCAAATGTTGTTTGAAGGAAAGAGCAGGATTTTCCTTTAGCAGGGCTAGGGTCTGAACTCCAGTGGTGCTCTGGAGATCTCTTTCTATTTTATGGCTCAAAACTCAGCTTTCCCAGCTTCAGGAGCTCTGCCTGTGTTAAAGACCAAATATAACTTTTGGGTCACTGAGGAACCCCCTTGGCTCTTATTTCCATGCTTGGCTTTTTAGGCCTTCGAATATGTCTTAGTTCACTTTCTATTGCTATAACTGATTACCACAGACTAGGTAATTTATAAAGAATTAAGGTTGGTTCAGCTGTTGTTCTGGAGGCTAGAAAGTCCAATGTTGAGGGGTTGTATCTGATAAGGGCCCTTTTTATTTTTTTAATTGATGGAGAGTCTCTGTGGAGTTCTGAGGTAGCACAGGGCATCCGAAGAGATGTCCAAGAGACAGGCAAACTGGCTTTTATAATAGGTGTGCTCTCAAGATAACCCATAATCAATGGGTCCCACCTGCTCCCACCTCTCAATATCTCACAGTTGGGATTAAATTTCATCATGAGTGTTGGTTGAGGTCATTCCACCATAGCAGGAGATTTCTACCCTGCTGCCCTGCCCTCAGACTGTGGAGGACTTCTATAAGGTAAGAAGTAAAGATCTGGACTGTCTTGGGTAGATTAACCTCTTTTCTTCTGCCTCTCTCCCAGTCTTCAGTGGTTGCTGGCTGAACCAAGTACTGGCAGGTCTGGAGTGCCACAGAGAGATTTTCTTCTAACTCTCTTGTCCTACCCTCACCCTTTGATGTACCACCTTTTGCATTCAGTGAAAGGTCCTAGAAAAGCATTGGAAATCAGGTATCAAACATCTCTGCAACCAGTGTTTCTTGGGATTCTAGAAGGTCACGTCAGCCCATGTGTTTCTCTTAATGGTTTGTTGGAAGGTGGCAGGTTTATCTCTATGCCATGTGATGTGTATTCCCCCTCTCATTGCTCTGCCTGAATTAAATGCAGCCATGGCCTCTTCTTTCTTGGGAAGGACTTGCCAGTTTGGGGAATTTAATTCAGTGTCTTAACATCCTCAGCTCTAGGGTGGTTTTAAAGACATACTGTATAGCTTTTCTGATTTGTTCACATTTAAAGGTAAGAGGGAAACATGATCTCCCTAAATCCTCTGAATTGTCCTTTAATGTACTTCCTTTTATGTCCTAACATGCCTCCCTATATTGTAGATGCTGGAGAACTAAAGAATACATTAAGGTCATTTTTGTAGCCAAGGTGCTAGGTGTGATTTAGGTTAGGTTAGTTAGACATACTGTCATGAAATACAAAGGGAGAGAAAATGAGTTGGGTTGTCTCTCCTACTTTTTTCTGTCAAGTATGGTCATAGAGGCAGCAGATGTTTTTATGATTGTGTTGATACAGATCCTTGTAACCCATCCCTAGCTTTTTGACTGTACAGGAGGTCAGAATGTAGGAGGTATCTACTTATCTGTTGAGTGAATTGCTCTAGTATGAACAATTTTGCTGGTACTTTCCTGATTGAGATCATAGTTAAGGATTATAGTTAAGGATATGTGTGTGTATGTGTGTGTGTGTGTGTGTGTGTATTTGTAGTTAACAGTTGCAGAGATAATTTTCTGATTTTCCAGCTTTCTGACTCTTGTAGAGGTAGCAAATATCAAATATCAAAGAGCCCAGTACTGTCCTGATGTTCTGAGAATCACTCTTGAAGATGCTGCCTGAGCCTGCTGCTCTAAGCCTCTGAAAGATTTTGTGAGGAAACTTAATCAATCCTTTTCTGCTTAAAATAACCAGAGTTGTTTTTCTTATCTTTTACTGACTCCTGACAGTCTCATTATCATCTTTTTCATTTATCATGTACAAAGCACTTTTCCCTATGTGATCTTATCTGAACTTGTTGCGGGTACTATGTTTCATGACTCTAACATGCCAATTATAAATGCACTTTTAAAAATGTACCATTACAAAAGCAAAATATTATTGCATTTAACCATAATGAGACACTTTTCTTAGAAGTTTTATACTGCTTGTAAATAGGTTTTGAATCTTCCTTCCAGCCCTGAGTTTCCTAATTATTTCTTAGGTGACTTATGATTTCAAGTGTCCAGTAGGTGTAGCAGAGAGATAATAGAGCTAAGTACTAGACCAAAGAAATCTACCTTACCCTGTATACTACATTAAATCTCCAAGTTCTCAGTCTGGAGACTTCCAAACACAGGTTCAGCAACGAGAACACTTGATACAAAGGGACTCTGTGCATACAGCCAGGGAAAAAGTGGTCTTTAAAGCAATCATAAATTTTCTAAGTTGTACCTCAATTTCAATTACTATAATGGAAATAAGTTTGTAAGTAACAATCAACAACTGATATTTTTATTACTTTTACATAGATAAAGACATTTAGGCTCAGAGATTTTAATGACTAGTAGTAGCTATAAGGGGCAAAGCTAGGAATTAGACTTGGTTTTTCAAAGCTAAATCCTGTGGTTCTTTTAGACTCTTAAGATGTCTTTCTTGTCTAAAATCTGTAGCCTGTAAAGTTATAGATCTGAAATTATAAGCTGAATTTTCAAAGTGAAGACCAATAATACTGGACTGGATCTTATGTATGGCCATTCATTTGTTATTTTTTCCTGAATCAGTTAAGAAATTCTCAACCTGCAGAGCTCAGCCCAAAACACTCAGATGGATGAGGATCTGGAAAACCATTTTCCTTGAGCCTTTTCACATCTTTCAAAGCCTACTTCATCTAGTACTGTGTGCATGTGGTGATATCATCCCACAGCTAAAAACAGAGTCTATTTCAGTGATGCTTAAATTCACAGAAAATGAAACAAAATCCCAGACAATGACAACAATTTCAGAGTCTGTATCCTCCAGGAATCAAATAAAAGGGCTCAATAGCATATCACCAAGAAGGACTGAATTGAGAATGAAGCAGATTTAGTGGTACCTCCTTAAATTAATGATGAAACACGGATTTGTCTAATCTCTCCCCGAGCACTGATGATAGTAGGTCACTTCTAATTACCTTTCCCTTTCTGGGATATATATATAGAACAATGCTTGGAATATTAAAATGCTTTGTGGGCTGGTTATTTAATTGCTACAGAATTGATTTCATGAAGGAAAGAAAACAGATTAGATTTTAAGATGTAAATGTGAGACTCGACAGACTGCAGTGTGTTGCTTAAGTCTATCAATAGATCTGTCAGCCCACAGTTTCTAGCTGGCTATTATAGATTCTTATAATATGGGAAGAACATATTTGACAACTATAAGAGCAAGTGGAATTGCTCTTCTCTCCAAAATAACAAGAAATAATGTATTTTGGTATTTTTATTCCCTGTATCATCCGACATATTATACATCAAAACAATTTTAGATTAGAGTATCTTCCCTGTTTGCTCATGAGATGTTCATGCTTTCCTTTTGCTCATTTTTTTTTTTTTTGCCTTTTCCTCACTTCAGTTTCACAGGTGGTGATGGCATGCTCTATTTTGGACACTAGAGAAGTGGATTTCATATTCTTGCTGTGTCTCATTACAGTAAACTAGGAAACAAAGCACACTTTCTCAGATGTTTTTCTTTAGAAAAATATTGCCATTTCAGACTAAGAAAGCAATATCCAGATAACAGAAAACTCAGGAAATGGTACTCTGAAATTTATTTATATAACATCCATTTGTGTAGCAAACATTAATTGAGTAGCTGCTGTGTGTTACTACTCTATGTGTTGAGGATTCAGTGATGAACAAGACAAAATCTTTGCTCTCATGTTTCTTCCTTTCTAGATTAGAGACAATAAATGCAGAAATGTAGTGTCAGAACATGATATATCTTAAAATATTTTGACATATTTCTTTTTATTGCAATTATGAAGTCAGGATAGTATATGTGCTACATCAACCATATACCACAGATAAAGTGACTTAAACAACATTCATGGAAGCTGTAAAATGTAAGATTGACATGCTGAAAGATAGATTTCATTCCACTCTCTCTCTCTTTTTCACTTGCAGATGGATACCATCTTGCTTTGTACTCATATAACCTCTTTGTGTCCTTGAGGAGAGATGGAGGGAGAAATCTCCCTGAAGTACTTGTTATAAGGTCACTAAACCTGTCCTACTAGGGACCTACTCTTATGACTTATTTAACCTTAATTATTTCCCAAGAGACTTCATCTCCTAATATAGCCACCTGGAGTTTAGGGCTTCAATATGAATTTGAAGGGACCACATATATTTAATTCATAACAGGTAGAGTAAGGGGGTGAAGTGTGAGGATAGTTGATGCCAGATGGGTTAGTGGAGAAAACTGTTGTACAAAGATGATCAGCTACAGACTTTCTGATAAGAGTAGATGGAATTGCTCTTCTCTCCAAAATAACAAGAAATAATGTATTTTTGTGTTTTTATTTCTTACCTAACATATTATATATCAAAATAGTGTGGAGTGGCTTTCCTGTTTCTGTTCAAAGTTTCCAGATGAAAGGGGTGGACCAAATGGACAACTGGGGAAGAGTGGTCCACGCAATGGAGTAATAAGCACAAATGTTCTGAGGCAGAAGCAGATGTGTGTGTCTGAGGAACAGCTAAGCAGGCAGGGGTGGATTGAGCCAGGATAGTGGTGGGAGATGAGGGTAGAGATGTTTTGGGCCTGGCTTTATAGATGGTAGCTCTTTAATCTCCATGCCACATTTTATGGCAAGTATTTTCTGATGACCATATTTTTCTTTCAAAATAAAATTTACAAATATATATAGGAAGTCACAATAAGAGGAATTACATAATACATGGAGTGTAATAACTTAAAATAGCACCAAGTAAAAGTAGACAAGTCCATGTCATGTGTTAATAAAACTTAAGGCAACTGCTTTCGTCGGGTGCTTTGAGGTAAGCATTCTTGTGGTATTTATGTACTTGGAAATATGTGTGTAAATAGACAGCATAAACGTAAACTCAGGATACAAACCTTACAAAAATTGAGACAACGTAAAGTCTAAGTTAAATGACATTTTCCTGAAATTTTTTGCCAACTGTTCAAATATATGTTAGTAAACAAGCTACTGTGTTATAAATACATGTGCTGTACCTCATAACTGTGCACACTCTAAACATACAAGAACACCATTTTTTTAAAAAAATATCTTCTGCCTAAATGGGGGAAAGGTATTAAATTAGATGAAATTCTGAAGTGGAATTCTGAAGGGAGATTTGAAAAGGTAAATGAAGTTTTGTATAATGCCCTAAAGATAGTTAAAGGCTAGGGAAAGTGACCTTGTAAGAAAAAGTTAAATCAGCTCAGAGCTTATCTGATGGGGGAAGAGCAGCATGGACAGAACCTGCTGACTTCAGGTCCTGCAAGTAGTCTTGCAGGGTCCTAGCAGATGACCTGGATTTAGAATGACTTTCCAAGGCCAGGGAGATAAATAAATATCCAATACCCACTCAGGAAAAATAGCTAGTGCCTAAAGACATGAACATTCCTGGCCTGTTCTTTCATTGCCTAATATGTTAGGCATAAAGTAAGGTGTTTCATAACACCCATGCGCCTGGGATATTTTAGATGTTATTAGGTATGTGGAGAATGAAATGGTTTTGTTTATTTATTTATTTATTTATTTTAATTCAAAGTTGTATTTATAATAGTAGTATGCATTACAGTTCATAGTACACATATAAAGCATCATTTTACATAGCACTGTTTGTATACAAAGCATATTCGTACCTTTCAAGTCTTCAATCATGCATTTAGGATAAAGATATCCATCTTATTCAACCACCTTTTCTTTTTTCCCCTCCATCCCTCCTTGCTCCCTTCCTTCCCCTCCCTCCCCTTTGACCATTCTAGTGTTCCTCTAATCCTCCTATGTACCCCGACCTAACACCACTGTGAATCAGCCTCCTTATATCAGAGAAAACATTCGGTATTTGGATTTTTGAGATTGACTAACTTCACTTAGCATTATATTCTCCAACTTCATCCATTTACCTGCGAATGCCATTATTTTATTCTCTTTTATTGCTGAGTAAAATTCCACTGTGTATATATACCACATTTTCTTTATCCATTCATCTACTGAGGGACATCTAGGTTGGTTCCACAACCTAACTATTGTGAATTGTACTGCTATAAACATTGAAGTGGCTGTGTCACTGTAATATGCTGTTTTTAAGTCCTTTGGGAATAGACCCAGGAGTGGGATGGCTGGGTCATAGGGTGGTTCCATTCCCAGTTTTCCAAGGAATCTCCATACTGCCTTCCATAACGGTTGCACCAATTTGCAGTCCCACCAACAAAGTATGAGTGTGCCTTTTTCCCCACATCCTCTCCAACATTTATTGTCATTTGTGTTCTTAATTCTGACTGGAGTGAAATGAAATCTTAGAGTAGTTTTGATTTGCATTTCTCTAATTGCCAGCGATGTTGAGCATTTTTTCATGTATTTGTTGATTAATTGTGTATCTTCTTCTGAGAAGTGTCTGAATGAAATGGTTTGTAAAGTGACTCACTTCCTTTGATTTATAAATATTTCTTTGGAATTTTATTCTTATGTTTATTTAAAAAATTATATATGATTATTGATGAACCACGTTTCTTAACATTTTTAAAATTTTTCACTCTGTACTTAATTAACATCAGCTGGGCAGTTAGATTTGAAAAAAAAAAATAGTTTCAAGATTAGGGGACTACTGTAAAATAAACAAATAAATTAAGTTAAAAAATATTTGGGGAAATTTAAATCAAATAGACAAAGTTTCCATCTATCTCTTTCCTTGTCTATCATGATGAATGAAATCTAAATGTATTTTATATGGGCAGGTAGTTTAGATTGTGAATGTACTTTAAAAATTAAAAATGGTAGGGGGTTTTCCTCTCATGATTTTGTAGTTTGTAGCAGGAGTAATAAGTTTTTTCAACAACAACAAAAAAATATATATTAGAAAATACATTTAATACTGAGTACCCTTTAATTTTCTCCAAAAATTAGATACTGACTCTAATATAGCTACTGTACGCTCCCTCTAATTTTTGGTTAAAATGTTGGAATCACTTGGTAAAATGCCAGCTTTTATGCCCCTAGAGTCATGGGCTGCCATGATTAGTGAGTAGGACAATCTTAAGGAGAAAATGGGAGGAATGGGGCTGCACTGTATTCTCAAATATTCTTAAAAACTAATAAGATTGAGTTATTCCTGCAACCTTGAAAGGAAGGAGTGGTAGAAAGAAGAATCTGGGAGGGGAACTAGCGTATTGCCCTCTGTGGAAAGACACATTAGGAGTGGGCAGAGCCTTCCTCTTCTAATGAGGAAATCTTTCTGTGGACAATTTGTAAATCATGTTTAGGTTCTGCTAAAAAGTAATGAAATTATGAGGTCACTAGCCTTGGTAGAATTCGAAGAAAGACACAATATAACAAATGGATTCCAATTAGCAGGATACAGGAATGTCTCCTTGACAGAAGAATTACCTATTGAAGGCATCACATTTTATTTCATAGAGATTGAATCCTGATGAACTGAGAGGATATTTATTCCAAGTACTGAAGATTTTGCCTTGAGGTCATCATTCCAGCTTGAACAGATTTTGAATTGATCAGCTGTACCAGATGCATTTTTTTTTTTTTTTTTTTGGCTTGGTCATTAGATTTTATATTACTGCAGAGACAAATAAAATAAAAATCATTTCAGAAGCAGCAGCTTATTAGACTAGCATTTTTGTTATGAGTAGGCTACTGTTTACTAAATATGAATTTAAATCACTATAAAACATAAAGGAGCAATATTAAGTTCTGGTGAATTACAATCTAGGACTAAAAGCCTCCCACATTTTTTTTTTAAAAAAGAATAGTTACCTTATTTAGATTATGGGAGAAAACCTATAATAAAGATTTTTGTGTGATCTCATTTTCCCTTAATTATGGTGTTGATCAGTTGAATTTCAAGTTCAATTTTGAAGTGTATTCCTATCCCCCCCTTATATCTGCCATTTCTCATGACTGCATTCCATGATCAAAAAATTTTATCCCTTACTTTTATATAGATGTCTTAGATATGTTTCACTGGTGGTAAGGTCATAAGGAGGACCAAAACATTGGAGGGAGAGAAGGCATCCTTATATAGTAGAAAAACATTAGGCCTGGAATTAGTTGAGATTGGAAAGACACATGGGTAGGTGTCTCCACATGTAACAAGCATTTTCCCATTAGTTATCCTATTGGTGCATGAATCTTAGAGGCAAGGGTTGCCACCACTGAAGCCCATAGGTGTTCACTGGTTTGATCTGGGCCATCATAGGTATCAGGATCCAAATTTAGCTCCATCTAACGCTAGAGTGAGTGCTGCACGTGCTACAGTCTTTTTCAGGGGCTGAGTTCTACTTGGTAAACCTTCTAGCATTTCTATAAAGTTGGATTAACTACCAACATCCAATTATTATTGTCAAAATTAAAATGAAACCATTTATGTGAATGTGTTTTATAAAGTCTAAAATGCCAGGAAATAAAGATAATATATTATGAATTTATTATTGAAAATTCAGCATTATTTTAAAACTGAAGAAGAACTTTAAAATACCCATGTCCTCATGGTGGTAAAGTTCACTAGAGCCATCTTCCTAACTAATATGGAAAGTAATGTCAATTAAGATACATGTTATTTGACAGCTATTGTCAAAAGCAATATGTACATAGGAAAAGTGAATCATGAAGAAGAAAATCTCTGTAGCAATCCTGATGCTACTAGTTGCCCACTGGAAACCATTGTATACATAGGTATGGTTTTCATAGGTGGGACTCAGAGCTTTACATAGGAAAATATCAGTGTGATTGAAATTTAGCAAGAAGAGATGCACATCAGTGGGTGTTGTTAAATATAAATTATTTTCTAGGTACCTCAGGGGAATCTTTTATTTACTACAATTCTAAACAGGGAGAAGAGAATAAGTAGGGGAAAACACAAATACTTTCATCCTTCAAAAAACATGTCCCTTCATTCATGCATAGTAATCAGCCACCACCAACTATTTCAGGCTCACGGATCGTTTGCAAATTGCCTGGCTACCACTCACCTTGTTTCATCCTTGCCTACACATTTCTCAGCCATCAGAACCACCTACCACAACTTCCACTCAAAATAGCACGAATACTAACAAGTCCCCTTCAAGGGAAAATAAATGTGTGCAGTCGGGTGACACCCTTCCTTTCTCCTCCTTCTTCCCCATGGCTGGGGCCCACTTGGCACCAGGCATCATGCCGTCCAGATGGTGCACTCTTCTCTGCTCCTGCTTGAGCGTGTTCTTTGCCAAAGCACCGAGTGCCAGTTTTCTGTGAGAATCTGCTTGCAGAAAGATAGCTGCCTGGGTTATCTCACCTCCTTTATAGTCTACATACAGCTGGTATGTGAGTCAAGGATTAGGGACAGAAAAGAGGGAGGAGGCAGACAGAAATGAGCTTTGCATGAAAAAAGAAAATTGTTGAAGAAATATAATGCACTCCCTTACCTGTGTGAATTTTGGAAATTACTTCACCTCTCTGGACTTCTATCATCTCCAAAATGAAAGTTGAACTGGATGATATCCTACTGCTCCTTACCATTAATTATAATCTTGTGACCATATACTATATATTGCTTCAGGAGGATGCATATGAGTGAGATCCATTGTGTTGGAAACATTCTATATTAAGGTAATGATTGTATTATGGCCATCCAGCAATTTGGGGGAGGAATAAATAAGTTCCAGATAAGTGTGGGAGGTAGCTTCTTTATAGCAAAACTAGGTCTGCCTGATGACACATTTCAGTGAGATCCTAATTTCAGATTCTCATTTTCTTCAATATTGAGAACAGTCTTCTAGGCAAGTACAGAATTTTTGTGATCTCGATAATTGGTATGGTGGTGTTGATGCATGAAAGAATGATTTACTGGGTTTCTACTATCATTTTGGTGTCAGGGATACATTGATGAACAATTTAGAGCCTAATAGCCGTACAAGAGGGTGTGCAATGGCTCATAACCAGCAGACTATGGGCAATCTTTCCAAAAGAGTGTCAAATTATTGCTACATGCCCTTCAAACCTTTTTGCTGAAGCAGAGGCCATTCTGAAAGGCTCTCAGAGGGATCTGACAGCTTCATGTTTTCCTACTCTGGCCATCAGAGTAGCTGTAAGACATCACACACAAATTCGGCTGGTCAGATTTTGGAGCTGTCCAAGGTTCCAAGATTCTGGGGAGAAAAGTCTGCAGCAGTATCAGAGGATTCTGGGCTCTGACTCAACTCCACACTATGCTGTATGGCTTTCAATATTTCTTTGTAAGTTCTATTATGTATTTTGTAGAAAAATCAAAATTGAGAAGAATTTTTGAGATTTTAGGAAAAGTTCTGCTGCCTTGATATTTAGAGTATGCATATTCAGATTGTGAGTAATTCTTCCATCAATGTGTTTTAATAACGATTTTGAATATACAATTCAAATATACAATAACACTGAATATTTTTTCATGATCTTCTCAAATTTTCTTCCTACTTAAATTTCCAATTGGGGGTGGTTATAGGTAGAGCTTGACAGAAAAACACTGTCATCTTCTCAAATATGCTAAGATTCTGCCTGTGACTATGTATTAATGGTGATGGACCTTTGTTTCATATACTTTTCTTTTGATAGGCATTTGTTTTCCCTTATGACATGTGTACTGGTATGCACAGGAATAACTCTGGTCATAAAACTCATATGAGTCACAGCTGGGGAATTGGTCTATTTTATGTTGCTATAACAGAATAGCACTGAAAAATTATGAAGAAGTTTATTTGGGTCATGGTTATGGAGGCTGGAAAGTCTAAGGGCATGGTGTCAGCATCTGCTTGGCATCGGTGAGGGCTTTCCTGCTGTGTCTAACATGGAAGAAGGTATCACATGGGAAGAGGGCAAGAGAACACATGTGAGAGAGCTTGATGTTACAACCAAGCCGCCTCCCAATAACTAACCCACTCCCATGAGAACTGAATTACTTGAGAGAATGACGTAAATTCTTTCATGAGGGTGGACTCCTTATGACTTAAACATCTCCCATTAGGCCCCACCTCCAAACACTACTGCATTTGGAATTGAGGTCTTAACCCATGAACTTTGGGAATGTGTTCAAATCATAGCATGCTGTCATAACAAAATGAGAGATTGGGTGGACTAATCAAAAGAAATTTATTTTCTCACAATTCACACAGCTGAAAATTCATGATCAAGCATGAACAAGTTTCTGATCTATTTTTTCCTGGTGAGGACTCTCTTTTTGTAATGCAGACAGCAGCCTTCTCACTCTGTCCTTACATGACCTTTCCTCAGTCTGTGATCCTGAAGGGGGTGGGGATGGGGAAAAGGGGGGGGGGGGGGGGGGAGAGAGAGAGAGAGAGACTGAGCAAGACACAGTGTGCATAAACACTCTGGTGTCTCTGTTGTAAGGATACTAATCCTATTACATAATGTTCCTGCTATCATTATGGCATCATTTAACCTTAATTACCTCTTTAGAGACCTTATATCTAAACACAGCCACACTAGTGGTTAAGGTTTCAATGTATTAATTTTAGGGGGACACAAACATTCTGTTCATTACAAGATGCATGCTTCTCAGAGGAAGTATAGTGTAGTATTGAAGGTGGTGCAGTTTAGTGGCCAAGCGTATGGTCTGTAGAGTCAGTTACTTTTCACTTTGATTCATGATTTTGCCACTTGTTGTGTGACTATGGGTGAGTTCATTTGGAAGTTATTTGCTAAGTGTTTCTGACAATCTACTAGGTTCTATGCTAGGAGATGGTCATAGTGTTGTAGATACAACAGAAATAAATAATGCTTGTTCATGTAATCCTTAGAATAAATGGAATATGGAAAGTATTTGATAAATACTAGTTAGATTCACAGATTTTCCAAGAAGCGTGTCAATCTTCAAGTAGGACTCTGCGATAGCAAACATTGTACCGTTTCTACAGTCAGAGTGGTTCATCTCTAAGGTTTCTAAATATGTACATGCACTTGTGTGTATGAGGGTAAGAATGAAGGCCTGAGCAATACAACTGGATGTAAATAGAGTCTGGAAACATCCTTTGTGCTGTGTCTGGTGGGGCTTAACTTTATAGATTGTGCCATAGAATTTGTTCCTTCATGGCTTCTTGAAGTCATTCATTGTCTCTGAAATTCTTCTGGATAATAATTCAGTTACAGGGGTCTTCTGTTGAGGTTTCTGCTTGGATTTACCCAGTCTACTTTGTAGCATCTCCCAAATTCTGGGGTGATGTAGGTTTCTCTTCTTCCCCCAACAAGCAAATACATATGCTCATGCATGTGCACTTTTGTGGGCTTATTCACACACACACACACACACACACACACACACACACACACACACACTTTTTAAAACTCATGGTGAAGGTTTGGAGGTAGAGCATTGAGGATGTAAATATTAAAATCTTTTTTGTTTTCTTCCAAGGGAAAAATGACTCAGCAGTGTCCTTTTGTTCAGAATCACAGATAACATCTTTTAATTCCTTATTGATTTTAAAATTAATTTGTTATCAGAACAACCTAAAGACATCTTAAAAGCTGTCTCTAGAATCTCCAATAATACTCCAAGTATAACCACTGACCTAGAGTTTTGTCAATCCCTTGAAGGTCTTTCCTTCTCCAATTTAATTATGGTACATCAGAATGCTGCAGAAATGGCAATGAGCAGAAAGTCAGGAGGGCAGGCCTAGTCCTCAATCTGTCTCAAGCCAGGAAAAAGCATGCAAAAGCCACTGACCAATTCCCTTGAAGCAGACTGTAGTTTTCCAGTTTAATTAATCTCTCTGTGACTTAATACTCGTATTTGTGAAATGAAGGTGTTATAGTAAATGACCTTGCATGCTCTTTCTAGTTGATAGCCCAGCTAAAATGCCTGGCTTAAATGCCATAGCCTTTCTAAGTGCTAAGTGCTTTCTATGTATTATCTCATTTAATCTTCTTGGTGACTATCTTAGTACATTTTGTGTAGCTTTGACAGAATACTTGAGTGGATAATTTATAAAGAAAAGAAATTTAATTCTCATTGTTCTGGAGGTTGGGAAATCCAAGATCAGAGGGCCACATTCGGTGAGGGTTTTCTTGCTGTCATAACATGGTTGAAGGCATCCTGTTGTGAGACAGCAGGAACATACAAATTCAGGTCTCTGTTCCTCTAATAAAGCCACTAATCCCATAATGGAAGCCTCACCCTCTGATTTCATCTAAACCTGATTATCTTCTAAAGGCCCTCCACCTCCAAATTTCATCACCATGTGACTTTGGGGATTAAGTTTCCTACACATGAACTTGGGGGGACTCATTCAAACCATTCCCATGTCCCTTGTCGCTCATGATATCTTTGTTTCACAAATGAGAAACCACATCCTGGAGTTTGCCCTTTGATCCCACAGCTGGTAAATACTAGCCATCTCCAGCTTTCCTTCTCAGTCATTGTTATGCTGTTCAGTAACAAACATAGCCCTATTTGTCCAGGCCCGGGTGTGGCTCTTTGAGAAGATATAACACATTAGGCAGAGTCTTCTCTGTTCCTGAGTTCAGGTCCAATTTGGGAAGCATTTAAAGAAGCAAATGTACAAATAAACAAAAATACTTAAGCACTTAGGTTCTTAACTGTGTGTAACTGTCTAAAAAAGTAATTTAGCAAAAGGAGAGATAAGTTTGGGTTTGAAGTCTTTAAATTGGGCATGGGCCAGGCACAGTGGTGCACACCTTTAATCCAAGCAGCTCAGAAAGTTGAAGCAGGAAAATCCCGAGTTCAAAGCCAGCCTCAGCAATTTAGTGAGGACCTGAGCAACTTGAGACCCTATCAAAAAAAAAAAAAAAAAAAAAAAAAAATCCAAACAAAAACAAAACCAAAATATTCTGGGAATGTGACTCAATAGTTAAGAACACCTAGGTTCAATCCTTGGCAACAAAAATATTTTTAAATAAATAAAATGGGTATGAACTTGAGATCAGGGGTCTTTCAACATGAGTAAGGATTTGAATAAAGAAAGAATGCATGAGAGAGTGCTGCAGAATGTGAAAACTTCAAGAGCAAAGGCAAGATGTAGTTATGTCTGACATAGATGGTGATCAGGCTCTTGTGAGTTGTGGAGGTCTGTGTTAAGCAATTAACTTGAAATGATATGGAGTTGATTGAGGTACAAGAGACCTAGAAAATCTCTGGGTGGGAAGTTAGGAATTGCAGGCAGGGTTTTAAGCAGGGATGTAATCTAAGGAAGTATGTGATTATGCATTTGGTCAGGTAGTGTGTGGAGGAAAGAAACAGAAGAACCAGTGCTAAGTTTGTGGATTTTGGACTAGAGAACAGGCTGCAGGAAGGAAAAGAGGTGCATTCTGAATAGTGACTGATGCACAAAAATAGATTTGAGGATAGTTTAGCTATAGGGGCTGCAACAAAAGGAAATAAAAAAAAGATGACTTAAGATTTTTTAACTGGATTTCTAATAAATGTTAACATTGCCATGCTGCTCTGCACAAAAATAATAAGGAACTTGTGGGAGACCTACAGAGCTTTTGGGAAGCTGGAACCTACTGAGTTGAAAGGGATATTTGAAGAAGATGCCAAATGTTCATTTAAAGGTGTGTAGTTGTGCATGTACCTTGTGTGTGTATTGCTGTCCTACAAATTCCCTCTGTCTTTCCAAAACTTCTGTAAAGTTGACTATGCATACAAAGAATTTCTGAATACTCTTTTACTTACTTATTTTGTTTTTGATGAAAATCAGGGAGAGGACTTTATGACTCGTGTGGTAGATACTGAGCAGAACAGGAACAGTTTGTGAAGACACTGAGCCAAGTTGGCAGAAAAGTCTGGAGCCAGGTGGAGACATGAGAACTGACCCTCCCCCCGAAACACACATCCCCACCTCATCCTTCTTCTTTTTAAGGTCCTCATTCAATTTTCTGTAGCATGTGGAATGGGAATTTGTGAATTTGTGAATTCATCAAATTCACCTTTGATGAATGTGTTATATATGGAACTGTAATCAAAAAAGTAGAAAGTCAAGTCTATTAAAAATAATCTAAACGAAGTAGAACAGTTCTAATCCTATGAGATTCTTTAGCAGCAAGATAAAAATTAATATGTCAGTGTCTTTGAATGATATTTTATGCTCTTGAAAAAAGTCCTTTGGAATTTTCAAAAGTGAGGAAGCTAGGATAAAACAAATTCTTCTAAAGCACTTTTTTTTTCCAGGTTTGCAGGGAAGTATGTAGCTGTAGTCAATATTTATTGAGTCCAGTTACAATTAAGGCATTGCCCTTGGTTCTGTGGGAAGATAAAAAATAACCTTGTGGTCTCTGCTCTTGAGACCTAGTGTTTACTTCAGACACATAGGAATCCTTTTCTGTTGACAGAAAGGGTTTTACCATAGAGTTTCAACTTTGGAAGACAGGGTATGATACCACTGCTTTCCAAGTCTGCAATGTTTTTATCTATCAAAAGGAGATGTTCCAGCCACAACCTCTAGATTGTTTTTAACTTGGATCTGGGCAAAGATTGAGGCCATTTCATAAATACTAAAGTCAACAGTCTTCATGGTAATTAGAACTTGTGTGTGTGTGTGTGTGTGTGTGTGTGTGTGTGTGTGTGGTCGGGAGAAAACAGAAAGGGAGGACAGATTAATATAAAATGGAGAAATTGGGAAATTTTTTTTCATATAATGGAATGTTTATAATATCAAAACTTTTCAACTCTTTCTGAAAGCTAGAAAAATTATAGTTCTTTGCAAATATACTTAGTATAAGGCAGGTATGTGATTCTATGATATAATAGTACCATGGATTGGCATAAGAATGAGATTGTCTAGTTTGACCATCATTGCTATAATTTTTCATTAATTCTGTTCTTTCAGAAAAGAGAAACTTTGTCCTCCAATGGCAGACCAGGACATCATTAGAACATTAGCACTATTATTAAAATCTTGAATGGAGTTGAAATCTATCTGCCTATAGCTTTATTGGGGTAACTCCTGTTTACAATATATCCCTGAAATATTTAAAGCTTTCTACTATGTCAAACCAGCATCCATTCTCCTC
Organism: Tamias sibiricus; assembly: GCA_025594165.1. Classification (NCBI taxonomy): domain Eukaryota; kingdom Metazoa; phylum Chordata; class Mammalia; order Rodentia; family Sciuridae; genus Tamias; species Tamias sibiricus. Next base: position 131,891,155 of record CM046666.1, on the reverse strand, counting down.
TTCTAAATCTTTCATGTCTCCTCTTCTCCAGGCTAAGCATACTCATTTTCTTCTTGCATTTTTTTTGTGTGGGTTATACCTTGTTCTGTCTGTAATCAGAAAAAGTCCAGGGTACCTATGTCTTTATTCATGCAACAACCGAAACACAATATTTTAAGAGTCATTCATTCACTAAAGAAAAGAAGTACTGAGTAGTACTCATTCAGAGTATTGTGCTGAAGATTACAATTAGTGAACACAATGGAGTAAAATTGTCATTACAGCAGAATTCATTTAAATAAGGAAGATAGAAAGTATACAAGATTAATGATATGAAGGAAGTTAGAAAGTTTGGGAGAAAATTATCAAGCAGGATGAACATATAAAGATATAGACAGAGAGTGGGGTTATCATCATTGGCTAAGGTAATCAGGGGCGGCCTCACTGAGCAGGTAAGATTTAAATAAAGTCTTAAGGAACTGATGAGAAGAGTCATATGGGTATATGAGAAAGAGAATTCTAGATAGATAAAGTTGCAAGTTCAAAGGTCCTGAGGTGAGTGCAAGGCTAATATGCTAAAAACAAGTATTAGCAAGGAGACCAGTGTGGTGGCAACAGTAATGTAGAGAAATACGGGGAGGAGAAACCATAATAGAGTTAGATTATTTAGAATTTTTGCTGTTGCCCTGAGAGTAATGGAGAACTATTGGAACATTTGGAACAGAGGAGTGACTTCATATTATTTTTAGCAAAAAACACTTTGGTTACTGATGGTGATTAGACAGAAAGTGGGGCAGAGTGCCCAGCTAGGAGGTTATTGCAGTAATGTAGGCGAGAAATAAAGGTGGTGTGTGGACCGGGGCAGCAGAGGAATGGGTGAGAAACAGTTGAATACTGGATAGTTTGAAGCTGGAGCTGACAAGATTTGCTAATGGATCAGAAGTGGGTTGTGAAAGAAAAAGTGGTGTGTCAAGCATAACACCAAGTTTTTCAATTTGAGTCATCATTTCCTGAGATGAGGAGGGTGCGGTGAGGAGGAGTTTAGTGGGTGATAATCAGAAGTTCAGCTTCAGATCTGTCAAGTTTGAGATGCCCATAGCACCCAAGTGAAAGGTCTACATTGGAGATAAACATGCAGGAATTATCAGCATATGGATGGAATTTAAATTGAGGAGTATGGCTGATATTACCAAGTGGGAAGAATTACTTAAGAGAAGGGGTTGAATGACAGCCCGATGGGCCCTGTGTGCTGACCTGCAGGAAATGGGAAGGCAGCCTCCCATCCCTGCATGTTTACATGTACTAAGCCCCCTAAGATTGCATGTGTCTTCTTGGCAGCCCCACTGTACTGTGTGTTGTATTGGGCTTTCTGAAGCTGACTGTCCCGTTCCTGCCTTCTGAGTGTTTGTCTTGGCATTATTGATAAACTGTCTCCTCTTCCTCCTCCTTCTCCCTCTACCATGTTGTATCCAATGTGTGGGTGCTGATGAACCCTCACCAAAGTCTGGTTTGGATGAGGAGACTGAAGATGCCATACTTGCACACCAAGAAGGAATAGAAAGATTTATTACTTACACAATAGGGGTTTCTGAGGTGATCAATGTGGGCTTCTTAAGCAGGTCTGAAATGGATTGAGAGAGACTAGCAAGGAGTTTTGAATGTGGTAGGTTGGAGCTGGGTGAGGTTGCCCAAGCATGAGTATGGTCTTGTGTGATTGAGTTTCCTGCAGGAACCCAGGAAAGGAGCACACAAGCTTTTTTATTAGCTTGCCCAGATGTTGTGCAAAAGAGGAAGAATAAAAGGATTAAATTATGCCAGTAGTTCAACATCAAAAAATGGAGTCAGACTCGTATCTTGGTTTTGTGCCTTTAATACTTTGCACTGTTTTCAGGATCATTCCTTTATCCTTACTGTACTCATTTTTAAAAAATCCAGCCTATTATTCTAAAATGTTAATCTTGGATCCTGATTCTGTTGAATAATGTTTTTATGATATTACCAAGAGATTTATTATTAGAAAATGTAATGATTAAAATTTTAATGATTAATAAAAATGCTGAACACTATGAAGTTAAGAAGAAAGCATTGTAGCAACACCACTCAGCTATTTCCTCAAGGTTAGCATAACCATCCTTTGAATGAAATCAACCATGATTCATCAAATTAAACTAGCATCGAAGTCTTGTTCTTCCAGATTGTCCCAAAGACGTTTCTTTCTTCTGGTGTTCTCCTATATAGTAGGGTGACTATAGTTAACAATAATGTATATTTCCAAATAGCTAGATGAGAGAGGATTTTAAATGTTTCCACTACAAAGAAATTATAAATATTTGAGGTAATGGAAATGCTCAGTATTCTGATTTGATCATTACTGAGTGCATACATGTAACAAAACATCACACTGAATCCTATCAGTATATATGATTATTATTTGTCAATTAAAATTAAAAATAAGAACAATATGGGTCATAAACACAGCATGAACACCCT